>OZ002740.1:159937974-160595227 GCA_963924295.1 Dioctria rufipes | reverse complement strand
GGTTCATAGAAACAGGGATATTTCAAGATAGGAGCAGAGATAAGCCTAAATTAAGTGTTCTAAAAGCTTCATAATGTTGTGACTCAGGTGCCTAATGCACCGAGTCACAACCATAAGATCAATACATCAATATATTGTCCTATACAATATATTGATGTTCCTCATAAATGACCTTGAAAATGAAAAATTATTTCATCTTTAAATCTCAATCAAAACTTAAAATGCATTTAGAAATGCATTCCCATATTTTAACAAAATGCAAATTTAGCATAAATTGCATTTTGTTCTCAGACACACATTCCACTCACACGGTATGCATACTTCCCTACATACAGTGTCTTCTTACTTTTTTTTCCGTATGTACATTCTGCATACGTACATTATTTATATATATATATATTTTATAGTTTTTATTGATGCATATAACTCGCATCAAAACTATTGCATTTTCTCACGTACGTCTTTTCAACGTCGTGAGAAAACAATACAAAGAAAAAAAAATTTGGAGCGATCGTGGGTACCTGGGTGCAATTTGCCCAAACTTCTGGGAGTTCGTTTTTTAATCCCATCAAGTAAGAAGGTGTAAAAAAGAAATCAGTATTAAATAATTACCATCGAAGAAAACTATTATTGAAGTGTAAAGATAATATAACAAATAAATTTATACGTGAGTGTAAAGAAAAAATAGATTAATAAAAAATAATATTAGATAAAATAGACCGAAAAAAACACGAAAGTGTTTCTTTTCTGGTTATTTTTCATTTCCAAAATCAGCGATTGCTCTCTCCTTTCGGAGCACGGAGTGTCTCCAAACACAACAGTCACAGAAGGCATCCCATGCAAGGGATACATTCTTTTTCGTAGGGTCAGTAAGAAGTTTTGCAATCTTCGCAAATTTGTCGATCCCACGAATCCCAAGAATTATTTAATATCCTTGACCCTTTTTGCGGTTGGATAGGTCTTTACGACTTTAATTTTTTCTGGGTCGGGGTGAATACCTACTTCGTATATTACATGCCCTAAATAAACGATTTGCCTTCCCAGAAAATTGCATTTGACGGGTTGCAACTTCAGTCGGTGGTCTCGCAGGC
Organism: Dioctria rufipes; assembly: GCA_963924295.1. NCBI lineage: Eukaryota > Metazoa > Arthropoda > Insecta > Diptera > Asilidae > Dioctria > Dioctria rufipes. Next base: position 160,594,136 of record OZ002740.1, on the reverse strand, counting down.
GGTCGTAAACTTTAATGAGATTAGCGTTATGGTCCTAAAGACGGCACCGTAAGAAGTGCTGAAGGCAGTCTTCTCTTTGTCGCCCTCGTCCATGCGGATTCGGTGGAACCCAATCGGTATTTTTAGGGAGGAGAAATATTGTGCCCAACCGAGTTGGTCTAATAAAATATCCGTGATGTTGGGCAGGGGAAATGAGCCTCCGACAGTTATATCGGTCAGCCGTTTGAAATCCACGACTACTCTCCATCATTTGTTACTTGCTGAGTGGGGTTTGCTGCCAACCAACAACAAGAGGAGCTCCAAGGGATTGTGCTTGGGATTATGATATATTGTTCCAACATTTGGGATATCTGGTAGTTGATTTCAGTCCGTTGAGATTCTGCTAGCCGGTAGGGCTTAATGTAGGGCTTTATCGGGAAAAGTTTGAATTTTATAAGGAACCGAGTCAATCACTGAGAGAAAATCACCATCTAGGTAGTATGTATCGTTAAAATTCCAACAGATTTTAGAAAAATATCTGCATCTTCTGGGTTACAGTGCCCTAGATTAAGTCTCTCCCTTAGTTGGTTAAGATATTTCTCGATTTTGTTCTCTATACGTAGACTTTAGACTATAGAATAGTCATGTAAGGCTTCAGTTTCCAGTTTCAATTTGTTCAGGTTTATACAAACTTCTTCGTCTCCAAGTATACGCCAGGTTTAGGCACGTTCCTGGTTACCAAAATGTCTTCCGTTTGTTAGATTGATGCTTGTCTAATAGTTCTTGACCTGAGAGCAAAATTTTATAGAGTTTGATTCCAATCCGTTCGTTGTAGAACTTTGTTTACTAATAGCACTAGCTTTAAGTTCTTTGTTTTTTACATTAGGTTTAAGATTGTCCGCTCTTGGCGTTATATCCACTTTATTAACATTTTTAGAATCTTCTATTGGTTTACAGTAATCCGGGTGAGGAGTGCAGACACCTGTATAGGTCGTTAAGTCCTCATCTTACGAAACCTCTGTTATATTAAGATTGGGTTTATCTACTCCTGGAACCACATCCAACTTGTCGTCGTTTTTGGAACCCTCTATCAGTCCAGAGTGGTCCGAATGAGGAGTTCAGACCCATGTACAGGTCGTTAAGTCCTCATCTTGTATTTTTGCAGTTGATTATTCCCTTTTCGTAGTCAATGCTACACGAATATTCACATAAAAAACAGTTCCCAAGGATCACGTCATACTATAGATTTATATTATCATCAATAACATGAAATGGGAGTTCAATTAAGATGCCAAAGCTTTTTGTGAAGGGTATACCAGACAGTCACCTTTAGCTAGGTTGGCCTTATATATAGGTTTATTTCGGCTCATTTATTTATGAGGAATGTACTCTGTCCACTTTTGGATTGGGAAAACGCTTCTGTAAGAGTCAGGGCGTTTTGACTTAAAATTACGTCTACGGTGGATCCTTCTGTATCTTGGTTAAGTAGTTATTTGATTCAGGCGTGCTGGGATGCCGAGTTTTTTTCACATGCCAGGATGAGTTTGCTGGGCGAGCAAATTTTGCATCGGAGGAAGCCCTCCTCCTTTCATCCGAAAATAGACCGGCATATTGCGCCGATTATAAAACTTCGAGAAATTGGTCCTGACGTTCACCCTTTAGCTCACTCCAACGGTGACGATTTCCATATTGGATGGCATCATTGGCACTACAATGAGCTTTGTCCTTATTATACTCAGTAGGACGGCTTTTTCACCTTCGTTTCGTGAACCTGTTTGGAGTTGGTCCAAATAAGAAAGGAAACGTTGAAGGTTCCGAAGGTTTCCATCGAATTCGGGAATAATAAATTTTGCATCAGAAAATGAAAAGTCCGCACTATTAGGTGCCGAGTTAGTACCACCTCTTCCTGAAGGGGGAGGAGGAGGAGTGGGGGGGGGGGGGGTCCGGCGGCATCCTGAGTCTCTTTTGGATAGCACGACCACAATGTAGGGTAAGAATGACTAAATTGTTTCAGTGTATTTTATGTGGAAACTTTCGAATAAATTAAGGGGGGGTATTGCTCCAGAACAACTACAAAAAAAATATACAGGAACAAGATTACTGGGTTATTAGGATCGGAGATTATGCTAATAATAACAATAACAACAACAAAACACGAGTAATATTGGGTTTGTGTTCGATTTTATTTAATTCGTCGTAGCTTTCCTTGACCGACAAGTTTCCTTTTTTGCGCTCGTTTATGCTTTAATCTCAAAAAAAAATTTAAATGAAAATTTCAGATTGAAATCAATAAAATAAAATTGATCACTTTCGAGTTACTTTTCTATCTATTTCTGTAAAAGCATCCTCAAATCTTTCGAAATACCAGCTAATCCCATTGAAGGCGCAAAACCGATGGATTTAAAAACGTGACCCTTTTATAGAATGATTAAATTGACACAATTGATAGAGGAATTTTATACACAGTCTCTATATGAATTTATACTTTTAACTGAATAACTAAGTTAACACTATTAATAAAGAACTTTAATAGATAACTTTATTTGAATTTATTCCTTTTATAGATAGAATCATTAGATCGACATAATTAATACAGTAGTTTTATAGATAGTCTCTATATGAATTTATTCTTTTCAATGAAAAACTAAGTTCACACGCCGATGATAACACTGTAAGAACTACCGAAGCAGATATTTATGAAAGCATAACAACTGACGAAGGCGAGCAACATAAACTGCTTTAATTTCTCAAATAAAAGCTACTAACACGCAGGAAAAAACTGCTGAAACTCAAGGAAAACTTGCTTTGTATCTGTTGAAAAAATCTTCGACTTTATTATAGTTATATTGAATTTGTATATGATGTAATACTTAGACACATTATAGTATTGTTCTACATCTGAATTCTATTGAATACTTTACATACATTTGCGTTTATTAGTATTTTTTGTATCGCTCTCACTCTCGAATAAGTAAGTTCTAACTATAAGCAGTAATTTGTCGAGTTAGTGTTCCTTTGACCGCGCAGCAGCGCAAATCATTTATTTGTATAGATTCGAATTGAATTTAATAAATAGTTAATCGAGAGATAAATTTCGTGTTTATTTAAATTTAGACCGAAAGATTTTTTTCATGGTGCCGAAACCCGGGAAAGCGGGAAACGAGAAATCGAAATAAACGGAGAAAAGTTTTTTTTCGTAACGGTTAACGCAAGAGCGGAGTTCATAACGTGTGAAAACTTTTCCAGATTAATCTTATTTATTTTCTAACGCTTCAAGGATGGAAATTCAATTTCGATCAGCGCTAAGAGGTCAGCTAACGAAAAAGGTAAACGACGCTAACGACTACTTATCGAACCTGTCCTCATCTACGGATTCAAGGGACATAAAACTCGAAACCCTTAATACGCACCTCCAACGCATTGAAAATGTCCACGAATCTCTTAAGGCAGCAGATTTATCTGTACGAGCTGAAGTGGAGGAAAAGAACTATGCATCTGAATGTCGCACTATATTAGAATACAATGAAAAGGCCATTACTGCCATTGCGCGAATTCTGTATAGGATAAGTGTTGTTCAACAGATTCCTACAGAAGGAGGTGTAAGTCATTCAAGTGCTCAAATGAACCAGAGTGCATCAAACAGCTTAACAACGTCGGTTATAAAGCTTCCAAGGCTAGAATTAAAAAAATTCAATGGTAATTACAATAAATGGCTCCCTTTTTGGGAGCAGTATAAAACTGCAGTGCATTTAAATAACGCCTTAGACGATTGCACCAAATTTAATTTCCTCCAAAGTGTCTTAACGGGACGAGCTGCTGATACAATAGCGGGACTCACACCCACAGAAGCTTGTTATAGTGAAGCGATAGAAATGCTAAAAGACGAGTATGGATCATCTGATCGAATAGTCGATAAATACATGCAGCAACTTATGTCCATTAAGGCAGTAAAGTCCCGATATGACGCTGGCGGCTTACGGAACTTGTATAGTTCCATTACATCTGCAATGCGGTCGCTCAATTCTCTTAAAGTTACATCATCCCAGTACAATATGATGCTGAAGTCCATCATACTAAAAGCCTTACCAAATGATTTAAGAGTCGAATACTATCGAATAGAAGCACAAATAGGGAATCGTAATGCATGATTAACTTGAAGAATATAATCATTACATGGCGACCCTGCCTCCCGAGCTGATAGCAATTCTGAAGGAAGACCCTAGAGCTGGACCAAGACCAATATCGATTGAGGAATACCGTAATAGGAAAGCAGCCGAGCAGCCCACACAGAAGACAGCAAATAATATCACAAAAAAGAAGAAGAAGAGAGCCGGAAAACTGGTGAAACATAGACGAGAGTTAGCAGAATTACATAGGCTGACCACCCTAGCCGTCACCAAGGTTGAGAAGAACGCGTTCTTGGATGACATCCGGATAAAAAAGCAGCAGTACTGGATTGCGAAGAAGAAAGCACCACACAATTTACATTCAGGAGATAATGCAAACAATGGGCGGAAAGGAATCTAAAAATAAAGAAGCCACCTCGAATCAGGACGCAGAAGCATCATCATCAGGAAATTGATTTTTAACAGCGGAAATATATATTGAACATGCGACGGATATAAAAATTTTTTTAGGATTAATAATAGCCTTAATTTTAGTAATGATATTATACAAATACGTTAAAAATAAATTCATAAGTAGAGTAAAGAAAGAAGCTAGTAAATTAGTAGTAGCAGTTTAAAATAGATTCATGTAAGAATTTTTTTTTAATAAACAAAGACAACAAAACAAAAACATGGCTTTGATAAAAGATGCAGAACCTCAAGACTCTAATTAAGGGATTGGAAAAGACTCTAGAAAATTTCAAGAAAAGTCCGAAGAGAATCTATTCAGCGCAGTTTTTGCTATTAAAAAGGAATTGGACAGACAATTTAAGGCAACGTTTCTTGAAGAATATAATCAATTAAATACGGAGCAGAAGCAAATCAATGGCAAACTATTAAATAAATTTAAAACCTTATACGAAGAAATAAATAAATACAATATCATAAAAACACAGCAGATTCAAGAGGTATTGGAAAAATCCATTGAAGAAGAAGAAGAAGAATTTACGGACAGCTCAGACAATCATAATAGTTCAATAGAGGAAACCATAAATAATAACACAATGACATCCTTTGACATAGCGAGCGTCACTAAAATAGTGCCAATATTTGACGGAGACTCGCAACAACTAAACAACTTCATCAACTTAGCAGAGTATCTCCATGATGAATTAAAAACACCAGAAGATAAAACGAAACTGATAAAATTGCTGATAAAAACGAGATTATCGGAAAGAGCTCGTAACAGAATAGTTAACGAAGCAGATCCCATAAATTTTAAATCTTTTAAGGAAACATTATTCAAAACTTTCAGACCGCACAAAAATGCACTAAAACTCCAAAATGATTTGTCTAAGGTTCGACAGGGAGATAAAACCTTGCAGAGCTACGTTTCAGAGATTGATGCTCTGATAGCAGATTTGAATAATATCCAAATATCAGAACAAGGTGAACAGAATAAAGACATCATTACAAAGATGAATGATAAGATTGCCTTGAACTCTTTTAAATCGGGACTAAGAAATACAATCAAATATACAGTATTTGCCAGCAGACCTGCAACATACGCTGATGCTATCGATCTTGCACAAGAAATTGATTCAGAACAAGCCAAATCAGAAGAAAACAGAATCTACAGATTCCAAGCGCAAATTCGCAGATCTGGATCATCATATGCAAACAACTACCATAGATACAATAACTTTAACCAGCAATCACGTAAAAACTATAATAGTTACCAACCGCAAAGCAGATTTAATAATAACAGAAGAACATACTTCAATAGTAACGCTAGAGCCAACTTCGCGCAAAATAATTTCAGAAACAATGGAAATCCTTCTCAAAGACAGTACAACAATACGAACAGAGGGAATACCAATTACCAGAATAGACAACCACGACGGATTAATTTGTTAGACTCGGAAAACTACGAAACCGTCCCCGGAGAACACCTATCGAGGGACGAGGAATATCAAGAACAAATAAACAATTAACGAGGATACATTTCATTGATGTAGGCAAGCTAACAAACTACATATCATTACAGACTACCACAACTAAAGCTTCAGCCTCATCATGGTTTATAGATACTGGTGCGGACATCTCGATCGTCAAAATAAGCTGTATAGATTTTAATATGGTAAATAAATGTGAAATTTGTAAAATAAGAGGCGTTACAAAGGGTGAAAGTGAAACCTTAGGAACATTAACATTGCAATTTGACGCAGAAGGTGAAAAATTTAAACATAAAGTACATATAGTAAGTGAAAATTTCCCTATCGCGACAGATGGACTACTAGGGAAAGATTTCTTCATAAAATATAAGTGTAAAATAGACTATGAAATTTTTATATTTACAATTTGTGCAGAACTTAGTGATATTAACCTACCCATTATAACAAAAATTCCAGAGCAAGAATTCATTACTATACCTTCTAGATCTCAAATTATACAACCTATAAACATAGAAATAAGTGAAGATAGTGTAGTGCTAAGTAAAGAGATCAGAGAAGGGCTACACGTAGCGAATACTATAATACCAGCAAAAGGTATAAAACATATAAAATTAATAAATGTAACTGAGAATGACATACACATAAAGAATCCGCAGTTAGAAGTTGTTCCTTTGAATAATTTTAGATTCATAAAGAAGACAATCAGACATAAGGTTAAGGAGGAAGAGAGATTTGAACAACTAAGAAGTGAATTAAATGTACAAAATTTGGATGAAAAAGCAAAGGATACGCTATATGAATTGTGCAAGAATTATACAGATATTTTCTATCTAACTAACGATAAATTAACAGTTAATAATTTTTACCAGCAGCATATATCGACACACGATAATTCTCCAGTATATACATCATTGAGCATTCAACAAGTGCGTACAATTCCCCCTTATTGGTAGTACCCAAAAAGGATAACAAAGGTGAAAAGAAATGGAGAATGGTTGTTGACTTTCGTCAACTCAACAAAAGAATAACGGATGACAAATTTCCTCTAACAAGATTAGAAGATATTCTGGACAACCTAGAAAAAGCTAGATATTTTTCGACTTTGGACCTCACAAGCTATTTTCATCAGATTGAACTGGATGAAGAATCACGACCACTCACAGCCTTTTCAACAAATAAAGGGCATTTTCAATTTAAGCGACTACCATTTGGTCTAAAAATATCAACCAATAGTTTTCAACGCATGCTATCCATAGCACTCGCAGGACTAGACGCAGAGACATTCCTATATGTTGACGACATAATTACTTATGGGTGCAACCTACAACATCACAACAGGAATCTAATAAAAACATTCAATCGCTTAAGAGAATACAACTTGAAGCTAAATCCACAAAAATGCAATTTTCTACAAACAGAAGTAGTTTACCTAGGACATCTTATAACCAGTGAAGGAATAAAGACAGATCCAAGAAAATATGATAGCATAGTAAACTACCCAAAGCCAACAAACGCCGATGAAGCTCGAAGATTCACAGCATTCTGTAATTACTACAGAAGATTCATCGCAAACTTTGCTGAGATTGCAAAACCACTCAATCAGCTTACAAAGAAAAACACACCATTCATATGGTCGGAGCAATGTGAAGAAGCATTTCAAACATTAAAACAGAGACTAATAAGTCCTCCAGTTCTCCAATACCCAAACTTCGACGAACCATTTATCCTAACTACAGATGCTTCTGACTCAGCACTAGGAGCAGTACTATCACAAGGAGAAATTGGAAAAGATTTACCGATTTCTTACGCAAGCAGATCTTTAAATAAACACGAATTGAACAGACCCATCATAATTAAAGAATTACTAGGAATCTACTGGGCTATAACTCATTTCAGACCATACTTATATGGTCGCAAATTCATAGTAGTTACAGATCATCGTCCACTCGTCAGCCTATTTACTCAAAAGAATCCATCATCAAAGATGACACGAATTAGAATGGAATTATCGGAATATGACTTTGAAATCATTTATAAAAAAGGAGCGCTAAATACAAATGCAGACGCACTCTCGAGAATTAAATTGAGCTCAGAAATATTAAAAGAAATGGTACCAAAAGAAATAAATAAAATAGAGAAAATACATAATGTGAAATCACGTGATAAAAATAAAAGCACGGACGAATCGTCTGGCCAACTATTCATCCATCAATGTGCTTCTATTTCAGAAATTAATACAATAAAAAAGTTAAAATTTATAAATTTAGAAGAGGATATCCTAGAAAGAAGATATAACAAGAAAAAGAATATATTTATAAAAAAGAAAGAAGTTGCAATCGAGTATAGTAATAAACCATGCCTTAGATTAGGTTTTATCTTGGAGACACTGTCACTCTCTATGATTAGCAACAGAATACAAAAGCTAGCTCTATCCACGAAAGATAGTATATTCAAGAATGTAAACATAAAAACATTTAAAGAAGAATTTAATAAAATACAAAGAAAGTTGATAAAAGAAAGAAACAGCTCCATAAGAATAATTTTATATGAACCTCCTAAAAATATAACCGACAAAGAAAAACAATTGGAAATAATTAAGAAATTTCAAGATACACCACACACAGGTGGACATACAGGAATAAAGAGAACCATCAACAAAATCAAACAACGTTACTGCTGGAAAAATTTGAATAAAATGGTTAAATCATACGTGAATAACTGTGAAGAATGTAAACTAAACAAAGTTGTGAGGCATACTAAAGAACGCTTAACAATCACGGACACTCCCAGCACTAGTTTCGAAACATTAGAAATAGACACAGTAGGACACTTAAGACAAAGTAAGTACTACAGGTACATACTAACATGCCAATGCCAATTGACGAAATACGCTGAAGCATTCCCGATGGAAAACAAGGAAGCGAAAACAATCGCGAAAATATTGGTTGAAAAGATCATCTTAAAATATGGTGCATTCACAAAAATTAGAACAGATAAGGGAACTGAATTCGTGAATAGTATATTCAAAGAAATATGCAAAATTTTCCATATAGAACATGTTACATCAACCCCATTTCACCATGAGACCATGGGTTCAATCGAAAGAAACCATAGAGTACTGAATGAATATTTACTCTCTACATGTAAAAACGACCAATGGGATGAATGGCTACCTTATTTTACGTTTTCCTACAATATAACACCGCACTCTGAAACTAATTTAACATCATTCGAACTAATTTACGGAAAGATTGCAACACTGCCCAACTTAAGAAATCAAGACATAAGTCCAATATATAACATAGATGATTATGCCAAAGAGGTCAAATATAGAATACAGCAAACACAAAAACTTGCAAAAGCCATTTTAGAACTAACTAAGAAAAACAGAAAAACAATTCATGACAGAAACATCAAACCATTAAATATTAAAGTAGGAGATAAAGTTAAAATAAGAGTAGGGAATAAGAGAAAATCGGAGCCACCATACAAAGGACCGTACTTAGTTGTAGAAACAAATAATGTAAATAGCAAGCTTAACATTAATGGAGAAATTAAAGAAATCCACAACAATAGGCTAGTTAAGTACTAGGATAGAGTATATATCCTAAAAACATGTATTAAAGTAAGACAGAGGTTAATAAGATTAATTGCTTACAAAAACATCACAGTAGGACAAGATAATATGCAAACGCAAATCAATTCAAAAAAAAAAATTTCAAACAAAATTTTTTTTTTTCCTAATAAAGGGAGGGATGTAGTACATACATACTACTCTCATATAAATTAACAGAAAAACCCAACATCAAGAAAACCCATGAGAAACAATAAAATCATTTCAAACAGCAATCAATGAAAATATTTGAAATTACTTCACGCTAACAGCCGTCAAAAATATTCTAAAAAATTGCATCACTAAAATACTTCCGCCAAAGCATTCGAAATCATAAACACGACATATGTGTAAATGATGTAAGCCATTCTTACATCCAATTCATTCTTACCTTTACCTTCTTTTGCCGGCACCAATAAACAAACATTATGTAATAAAAACATTTCTCTTCATTGCATGAAGTTACGTATTCTGTGACAATGAATAGTGATTGCACATGGGTCAACATTTCTTGTGAACGATTTGCATTGCGATTGCATGATTGCTTTGACTGAAATTTTTGTCATATATGAAGTAATAAAATTGTATTTAGGTAACCTTAGAAATTATGTAGGTAAGTTAAGAAATTCAAGAATTTTTGTATACCTTATGAGTAAGGTCGATTATATATAAGCAGAACATTTTTGAATAAAATTCATTCTTTCTCGAGACAGGAAAAGAAGTAGTCTTTTAATACAAATTCTTCCTGCTCATTAAGTCGGCAGTTCTAGTTGTACTAGAACGCCTAACCATTACTCCGGTAACCATAGCTGGCCCTTGGCTTAGCTTCCGGAAGTCGCCAGCTGCTGTGAAGAAGATACCTCTGGGCATAATTGGAGATTTATTACCTGATTAACTGGGAAGTATAGTTAATCATTACAAAGTGCTAGTGAAACAAACGATAATGTTGGGTTACAGCACACAACGCTATTGGACATATCTACACACACAATCGAGTGCGATCCCACCATAAAACGTATTTTAAACTTCATAAAAGTTGAAGTTGAATCGCTGGAAAAGGCCACAGTTACTCTTTCAAATGCAAGTGAGCGACGGTCTGCTCCAACTCTTCGTCATACAGCCACGGGTTTGTTTACAGTATCTCAAAATTCAAAGACTTGCTTTTTTTGTCAATCCCCAGCTCATACAACAACGAACTGTGATTCCACCAACACAACAATAGCTGAACGAAAGGAAAAATTGAAGGCTGCTGGTAGATGTTTTAGATGTACACACCCAAAGCATTCATCTCGGTATTGTAAAAATAAATATGTACGCTGTAAGAAATGTAATGCTCGGCACGCAACAGGTATGTGTGATCCCAACTACGTCAGTAAAATGTCAAATGGCACCGCTAAAATGCAAATCTCTGAGGAAAATGTAAACAACACCTGTGCAATAATGAAAAACAAAGCAGTAAGTCTTTTATCGCCGATAAACGAACAAGTATTCTTACAAACGGGTTACGGAATTGTAAATAACTTAGTAATTCGATTTATTTTAGACAGTGCAAGTACCAGAACGTACATTCGCGAAAATGTAGCAAGAAAGTTAAACTTGCCGGTAGTTGGTGTTGTCGCTTTAAACATCATTCCGTTCGGTTGTCAAAAAATTCCCCCCAAGACAGTGTATAATTGTGTTGAAATAAAATTAAGAGATCAGTATAGTGATAATTGTGTGACATTAAAAGCTGTCGAAGTGCCCGAAATCTGTGCAGACGTTTTACCTGTACTTAACGCAAGATTTTCTGAAATTGTACATCTTCCATTGGCTGATGCTCGGCCTAAAAATTTCGATGTAATTCGAGGGATGAGCTTATTAATAGGTGGTGACTACTATCAGAGTATTTTGGTTGGAGAAACGAGAAAGATTACGCAGTGTTTGGCAGCTGTTAACATGAAATTTGGTTGGACACTTCACGGACCTGCATCAGCGCAAATGATGAGTAAATCCAATAATGAAGAAATGGTAATGTTTGTAAATTCCTTTGAATTTAATTTAGAAAATTTTTGGAAGTTAGAGTCCATAGGCATTCACAACGAAAAGCAAGCAACGAATAACGATTTCTTACACATATTTTTAGAAGAATCAATCAAAACAAACAATAAACGCTATGAGATTTCGCTTCCTTGGATAACAGAGAATAGTAAATTAGATGACAATTTTACTGGAGCAAGCGCACGTTTGCGCTCACTAACGCAACGACTAGCTAGGATCGAAAGCAAGTTAATTGAATACGACGATGCAATGCAGGAACTACTCAACTCAGGCATTACGGAAATTGCCAGTGAAACGTCTAGTGACCGCACCTATTATTTGCATATCGAGCTGTATATCGAAACGACAAGACAACATCACGAGTGAGAATTGTATTTGACGCGTCCTCTCACGCTCCTGGCGAAACATCCTTGAATGACCACTTGCATCAAGGGCCAAATCTACTTCCCGATCTTTTGGCTGTCCTTTTAGACTTCCGCAGTGGTCAAATTGGCGTTGTTGCTGATATCGAAAGGGCATATATGCAAATATGCATCAGTATAAAGGATCGTGACTCCCATCGTTTTCTATGGTATGCGAAACCATTAAAAGCTAGATCAGCATTACCACCTGTGCGTGCCTACAGATTTACAAGGGTAACGTTTGGAGTAAATTGTAGTCCTTTCTTGTTAAATGCTGTCATAAAACGACATTTGTATCTTTCTAGCAACCAATTTCAGGTGACTAATGAAATCCTTTCTAGACATCTCTATGTCGACGATTTAGTCACTAGTGTAGACTCGCCTCAAGCTGCAGAAAATTTATACAGAGAAGCCAAAACAATCATGGCAAAAGCATCGATGAATCTTCGCAAGTGGAACTCAAATCATGCCGGTTTGAGAGAGCTTTTCATAGCGGAACGAGATCATGAAAACACGCTTCTCATTCAAAAGGTTTTAGGATGCACCTGGTGCACTTTAACGGATGACTTAAAGGTTGATCTCGGCCCAACAATCAATTTTGTTACCACATTACATACAGCTACTAAACGAATTATATTGCAAACTATGGCACGCGTGTATGATCCCTTAGGATTGCTGGGTCCTTTCATCATTAGAATGAAAATGCTAATGCAAACGATATGGAAGCTTAAACCAGAGTGGGATGAAGTCGTTCCCGATGAGATTTCTATGAATTGGAAACAGTGGTGTTTGTAATTAGAAGATTTAAACAACTTTTATGTACCACGTTGTGTTTTTAACATGTCAACGAGCAATGAAGATGACATTCAACTACACCTCTTTTGTGACGCAAGCCCAAAAGCGTATGGAGTCGCAGCATTTGTTAGAAGAAAAAACGGAAATGGGGAAATATCCACAAATATTTTATGCGCCAAGCATAGAGTAGCACCTTTGAATAAAGATAATACTGACGAGCTTTCATTACCTAAATTGGAATTAACTGCTGCACTGCTTGCTAGTCGATTGAAGTCATTTATATGCAACAAAATGTCGTTTAAGTTCAACTCCGTTTGGTTTTGGAGTGATTCGAAAATAACTCTATGTTGGATTAAGGGCGATCCCAGGAGATGGAAGCAGTTGATTTGCAACAGGGTTAGCGAAATTAAACTCCACTCAACTGATAACGCCTGGCACTACTGTCCTGGAAAAGAGAATCCAGCTGATCTTCTTACTCGCGGTGTTTCAGCAAAAACATTGATGAAATCCGAAGCATGGAAATTTGGTCCACCTTGGCTATCGCAACTTGATACTGTTTGGCCGATGGAGAATCAATTTGAAGATACATCATCCGTAAATATATCTTTATCTGATAATATTTTAAAACAAACTCAAAACATGTTGGAAATAGAGAATTTTAGTAGCTATACGAAACTTTTGAGAGTTACAGCATACGTTTTCCGATTTATTACGAACGCTAAAAGAAAGAACACAAAAATCAAAGGAAATTTAACCGCCAGTGAGTTACAAACTGCTGAAAATTATTTAGTCTCCATCGAACAGCAACGATATTTTTCAAACAAGATTTCGACACTCAAGAGAGGTAACGGAATGGACCGTCTATCTAAAATATTAAAACTGTGCCCGCAACTTGATTGTCTCGGAATTTTACGACTAGGAGGACGACTTCACGAAATCAATGATGATACAAACTTAGCACATCCAATTATTTTGCCGAAAGAATCTTATCTAAGTCTTCTGTACGTCAGATACGCGCATACTGAAGCGCTTCACGGAGGAGTCAATATAGCATTAACATTTGTAAGAAAAAGGTATTGGATTTTAAGGGCCCGACAGCTTGTGAAGTCTGTAATTAATAAGTGTGTTACATGCAAAAGACTCTTTAGTAAACCAGCTTCCCAGCCATTCGCGCCGATTCCCAGAGACAGATTGAATTCCGCGCGCGTATTTGAAACGACGGGGGTTGACTTCGCCGGGCCGATGTTTGTAAAATACGAAGAGAGCTCCAGATTACAGAAAGTGTATCTAATGTTGTTTACTTGCGCAGTCGTTCGTGCTGTACATATCGAACTAGTTCCAGCTTTGTCCACCGAGTGCTGCATCAACGCTATTCGACGATTCACTGCAAGGGGAGGATTGCCGAAAACTATTTATTCGGACAACGCAAAAACTTTTAAAAGAGTTGACTATGAGATCCAGCAGCTCTACAAGCAGATCAATTCCAACGAGATATCATCCTTCGCTGGTAATCACGGTATAACGTGGAAATTCATAGTCGAAAGAGCACCATGGTGGGGAGGATGGTGGGAACGATTAATAAGGACAATAAAAAACTCCCTCAAGGCAACAATTGGACGAAAAAATTTAAACTATGAGCAACTCCAGACAATTCTAATTGAAGTAGAAGCAGTGATAAACTCACGGCCGCTCACATATGTGTCCGATGAGCCATCAGAACTAAAGCCGCTTTCTCCGTCCGATTTCCTAACTGGATGCGCAATAACTCAATTTCACAATGCTGAAGAATCTGCAAAACTAAGCAGACACGAAATCATTAACATCTGGAAATATCGTCAAAGATGGGTTTCTGAATATTTACAGCAGCTGAAATCTGCTCATCAAATTCCATTCGGTAACACTTCAAACTTTAATGTTAACGATGTAGTATTAATTTCAGAGAAAAACATGATAAGACTTATGTGGAAGTTAGCTAGAGTCATCAACTTATTTCCTGGTAGAGATGGTCGAGTCCGTGCTTGTGAACTAATTCTTCCGAATGGCAGAACGTTGCGAAGACCTATCCAGGTGCTCTATCCGCTGGAAATTAAGTAGAACTATTCAATCTTGGCCGGGGAGGATGTTGAAAAAATCTTCGACTTTATTATAGTTATATTGAATTTGTATATGATGTAATAATTAGACACATTATAGTATTGTTCTACATCTGAATTCTATTGAATACTTTACATACATTTGCGTTTATTAGTATTTTTTGTATCACTCTCACTCTCGAATAAGTAAGTTCTAACTATAAGCAGTAATTTGTCGAGTTAGTGTTCCCTTGACCGCGCAGCAGCGCAAATCATTTATTTGTATAGATTCGAATTGAATTTAATAAATAGTTAATCGAGAGATAAAATCCGTGTTTATTTAAATTTAGACCGAAAATTTTTTTTTCAGTATCAATTATCTTCCCTATGTTCGCAGGTGGACAGTCACAGAATGAATAGGTCCTTTGCCTACGATTTTGAGAACCCCAAAAACCATTGATAATTATTCATGAATTGAATATTATATAAATTATTGTATTAAGAAACAAGATTATTATGATTTATTATTGGGTAAACTTTTTACTTGTTCAAGTAGAAATTTTTTTCTTAATAAGAAAATACGTTAAGCATAAAATTCCTGCTTTAAATTTTCAAATTCGTAGTTGATATAAATTTTGCATAATTGCCTATTTTCAACTAAATAATCATTTAAACATC
Source organism: Dioctria rufipes (assembly GCA_963924295.1). Taxonomy (NCBI): domain Eukaryota; kingdom Metazoa; phylum Arthropoda; class Insecta; order Diptera; family Asilidae; genus Dioctria; species Dioctria rufipes. The sequence goes on along the minus strand of OZ002740.1, from coordinate 160,578,500 downwards.
CTTGATTAGATTGCTGTCCTATTTTTTAAACTGAGTCAAAATAATTTCGATCCTTAAGGTATTGGAATATATTATGAAGCATAAATCCGCACAAAATGAACTATTGTAGCGAATCAAACATTTCATAGATGCACATACAAAAGAAAAAAAGAAAAACAAGCATTCAAGTTCAACAATTTCATTCATCATGATTCACAGATATTTTCGTTCATAAATAGAACGATGTGAACTTCGTGAACTTGCAAGGGCAATGCACTTCAGTGCAGCACACGTCAGCTTGCTGACACGGCATTTCACACCATTCATGCATTGCACAGACTTCAGTGAACCCGAATGCTTGAAAAGTTTGGAATGTACATTGCGGCGCACTCTTGGATGGATTTGTGAATTTTTGATTGCACTACTCCAGGTCAATAATCTATATTGCAATGTATTGACAATTTGGTAGATTTATACGATAGGTAGGGATAGCGAATAATATATAAATAAGGTGATTCAAATAAAAAGTTCAGAACGTTTCAGAGAAAGAAAGGTGTTTTAGTATCAATTCCTCTCTCTAGTAACTTCGGTAGTCTTTGACGCCATACATTGTGCTAATATCGGCTGAGCATTCTCGCCTGCACTACAATAATAATTGCAGCTAAGCAATCTCGCCTGAAGATAGGGCAGTCTCTGACGCCTTCACATATTAACATCGGCTTAGCTTTCTAGCCTGCACTACACTAAGAATTTCGGCTGAGCAATCTTGCCTGAAGTTAGGACAGTCTCTGACGCATTCACATATTAACATCGACTGAACTTTCTCACCTGAAGCAATAGGCAGCAGCTACCTACGCATACGTTGGACGACGGGTAGATGAAGGCAGCCATCCAGAAGCATAAGCATATCCACTTAGTGGCGCTTTGAAATAACCATTACATTAGTTTGTTAGTTTTAAGTCAACTGTAATAACCCTTTGGAAATCGTCCTTTAAATTCACCGAAACATCTTTCTGTTGTGACCCCTTCCTTGATACTGCTTATTGTAATGATTCTATACAGCACCTTATGGTTCTTTTTATATTTTTAACATCAATGGTGTCAAGCCATATCCTTAGTCTCCAAACAGTGCCGCATTCAAATTGTTTGCAAATAAAACACGATAAATATTTGAGTTTCTATAAATACGACTGCCATGTACAATGACCATGATGCATCTAAACTAGTAAACAATTCCAAACAAAAAATTATACAGCAGAGTGGCGGGGCATATCAACCGTTTAAGAGTTATAGAGTGATTAAGAAAAGAATCAAGTTTTTCACAAAATAACCTGCATCTTAAAAAGTACAGGGCGTAAGGTCACAGTTAAGAGCCCGTTATAGCCAAAGCGTCATAGCCTTCCCAACGACTGCTCAACAACGACAAGTTATACATTATACATTGTGGTTTCGATATAAACAATGATCGTCATATGAATGATCGCTGACTGCCGTTTGATTTTTTTTTTTTATATTTAGTCTTGTCTACTAAAATACTCCCCCTAAAAAATTGTTTGTATCAACGGAAATCGGCTTAATTATTAAATAAATGGCTGTGCATTAGGATATTCAATGAGCTATTTCTAGCTCATTTATTCAGGTGATAATTTAAAACGAATAAGCCCCCAGACCACTGGTAAGGCCTCTTGTTCTAAGTAGATTTAGTCAAAAAATATAAAGCATTGTTCTGGCCTACAAAACCAATAATAATAATAAAAAATTGAAAATAAAAATAAGTGCTTAATAAAAAAGACTTCGTAAAAAGGGGTCGTGATATTCTCTCTACCGGAAGGCCTTGTTGATAGAGGACCCCTGAACTCTCTGCAATTTATTGGAACTTTGTGCTGCTTGCATATCTCAATAATACACATTAACACATTTATTGTGTAAGTACCTCTGGCCTATGCTGTACATATTTGAAAGATGAATATGTAATCATTTTTACTGATTTTACGAAAAATACCAAACAATTTGTCGATTATTTAAAGTCAGAAAATACTTTTATTTGACTTGCCCAATTATAGCCCCTCTCCTAGAATTTTCAGATTTATTATAATTTGTAACTGTATAACTGTAATCTTACATGGGTTCTAAAGGCAACTACGTTAGTTTTTCAAATTTGGATGAATAGTCGGCTTTTTCTTTCGCGAGCGTTTGCTCTTGGCATTACGTTACTACGCACTACTAAGTTTCCTTGGTTCCACCTCCACTGCCACTCTTTGAGGTAGTTTTATATCTATAAATATTTAACGGCTACCTTGTTAAATTAGAAATTCAAGCATATATAGCTGATATTTAAGTGCGCTCTAAAGATGCATATTTTAGTAAAAGATTGTTTTTTATAAATATATTCGTACTTTCGTAGTGTGTATAGGAGAATTGTGATATAAACGTTATTAACTAATATAATGAACGAGCTTTAACGATCTTTCAAACATATCTTGAGCAGCAAAATAGTATAAATGTATATCTTGATTTCATCTTAATTATTTAAGTGAATTCTGCGCCATATTACATTATTTGTAAATCTTTCGCAAACAATAGAAATTCTATTCTATGCTATTCTATTCTACATAATATACAGTCTATATTATACCAATTGAATATTTTCTTTACCTTCATTTTGTGCTCCATTGGAAATAAGTCCATTTTCGATAGTTCCAGTGCCAGATTTCTGTCCTTTTGACTCTGCCTGAAAGGAAAGATTTATTTAATTTGCAGTAAAAAATTTCGTATAATCAATTGGAAAATAATTTTTTTCTATATTTTATAAAATAACCAGCTGGCCCGACAAACGTTTGTGTTGCCCAAATTCCAATAATTTTTTTTTGTGATGGTTTTGTAAGTTTGTAAAATTTTTTAAATATTGTTAAAGAAAGTAAAAATGAGAAAAAACGTGACCATTGTATCTAAAGGAGTGTGACCATGGCTATTCAGTATTAGGAGGATATTCATTGTGATGCTATATTATATACGACAATTTCTGTTTTGATGTCTGGCGCGTAAACAAATAATGCTGATGGTTTTTCGACTCAAGAATAGGTGGCATACCATACCAGCTAGAAGCATGAATTTTCAAAGTTAATGCCGTAAACCCTCAATGGGCCATCCCAAACGAGTATTCTTGATGCACTATGCAAACAGGTTTTCTAGGAAAAAGGTAAAAGAAGCAAAGTAATATCTCCACACTGTGGAAAGATATCTCTTTGAATCTTCTCACCTCTTCCCCAGAAATTTGTTTGCATACCGTATCAGGAATACTCGTGTCGGATGGCCAAATGACTGTCCCTGTGATTAGTTTATTGTCATTGCGAATGAAAGCTGGACCGAAAACTGCAAGCGTTTAAATTCGAATGGCATGTTGGTCGGAATCATTAGGATGCGTGGTATGAAAACGTCTGGAATCTTGGAATTCAATTTGCCGATATCAATGTTTTTCGCTGCCATGCTATATTGACTCAACCAGTCATGATTTTCGTAATTTTGAGCAATGTTTGGCAACACCTTTCAGATGAGTTCTGTCTGTGATCCTGTGAACTGGAAAAAATCTACCGGGAATGTAATGCGACCAATCGAAATGTCAGCGGAGATTTGGCTATTGCCAATGTTTAGTCTATTTACTCTATTTTTGTTTGCAATTTTTATGGAAATGCTGTGTACAAAATTTGAGCTTCCCACGTCGTCCCATTCTCAGACAGTTTCGAAATATATAGTGAAAATTCAAAGCTTTGTATGGCAACACCAGAAAAAGGATGCCCGAATGAGTCCATTTTTGAACTTGAATTTGCAATTTTTAAGGAACTGCCGAGTGCGATACTTTAGCATTCCACGTCATCGCGTTCTCAGGCAGTATCCTATTATATTATGAAAACCCAAAATTTTGTATGGCAACAGCAAGAAGGAATTGCCGATTCTAAAATTTTTTCGAACGATTCCACACATTTACAAAATAATGATTAGCCAAATCGATCCAACCGTTCTCAAGTGATGCTATTACCAACAAACAGCATTTCATTTCATTTTTATTTATATAGATTATGCAACATTATTATTTTTGTTATGCCTAATATTTTTTTTTTAATATGATTGATGCTGTTCTTATTGCCCATTATTGCCGATGTCCTGCTTGCTTCGACATTACCTATTTCGTCAACTGTCTCCTGTAAATCCTGAAATATTTTTTCTATTTCTGTTGTTATTTCTTCTTCTGCTTCCATGCTGGAGGTTTCGCATAATTCTGGGGTACTATCGAACCCGAGCATCACCGATTGGGATGAAACTTTCACAGTTTGTAGGGAATACCAAAATAGCTCACACATATTTTTTTTCGTTCCTCCAATTACGCCCCAATTAGCGAAACATGCAGTCTAATATTGTTAATTATTCTTAAGCGGCTGGGAATAATGATTCGTGTTTTCTTTTGAATGAAATATGGCAGATATAGATAAATTTAAGAGTAAAGTAAAGTAAAATCAACTACTGAAATCCGTCGAATATTTACATCGAAATATCGATTTTGAAGGTTCAAGATAATTTGAGGTTTCTCGAAAAATGCTCAATTTGGTCCAGCACAGAAGAGACTCTATAATTATTTTAATATAATCATCAATGATTGTTTGTAGAATGAAATCGAAACTATATTTTGTCCCGTAATCACAAATTAAATTAGATTGTAAATCCGGTAAACAATTTCGAGTTGTCTCCAAAAGAAATCAAGCCAGTCCTTTTTAAAGTAGAAAATGGCGGTTGTTTTTTCTGAAAAATGGCTTTACTTTAATCTCATGCTTGCAAAGAATCGTTAGGTCGGCGAGATTTGCCACTAAAAGAAAAAACGTTGCCGCTAATCCATACGAAAAAATAACCGGCAAAATATATGCAAAGTTAAGGAAGAGGTGTATATAACTCCAGAACCAAAAACCACTTTTTTAAAGGTCAATCGTCCATACGAAGTTAACAGAATCCAAAAAGGAACACCGACACTCAATCACACTCACTTTCCTCTTTAATTTGATGCCACACATGCCCCATTTTGGCCAACACCTATAGGAATGGTACAACCCCCTCCAATCCTAATTGTTTCGCACCTACCCTTTTCTGCGGAATACTATAAATCCAACTAAACTAACGACATTGCTCTATAGCCCTCCCGGGCACAGTTATTTTTCTTTTAAATAAATTTTTAAAGTAACCGTATACCGTAATATGACGAAAAACTATTATTTACAAAACTTTTTCGTTCGGTACTGCTATATTTTTTTACTAAGATTCGTTTGCAATTAGAAACAATCTTTCCCCATTCTCGAGATACAGTTTTTTTGAAAATGAGGTTTCATCGTAAAATCACGAAATTCCTATAAGATATGTTTATAATATTGAGTTGAAATAACATTTTCTTTTTTCCATTATTTAAACTTTTAACCCTAGGCAATTTTTTCTAGTTACATAAATATCTAAGTTTTTGTTGTTCCGCAGCGCGTAATATCACAATTCAATGCGAGCCACCGATGATACGCGCCGCGCGATGAAGCAATCTTGTGCGAGCCACCGGTGGTTCGCGCTGCTCGATGAGGCAGTCCTGTGCAAGCCACCAGTGATACGCGCCGGCGTGAACGTGGTTAATTTTTTTGTATCTTTGCTGGCCTTCTCCGCTAGTTTTTCTTACGTTTTTGTTCCCATTCTCTTACTTTCAACATTCCTGTTTCTAGTTGCTTCTTTTGCTTTTCTTTTTTTTTCTTTTGATTTTCTTCCATCAGATTGTCAGCGAATACCTTTTTCTCCATTTCCTCACTCCAGTTTTGCTTTTCTTGTTCGTGAAGTTACCTGTAACGATTCGTGGGAAACATATATTCGTTACTTTAAAATCAGTACTCGGTATTTTCGTTACTTATCGTATTGCTCTCAGAATTTTGATATTAATTGATGCTGTAGAACACATCAATTAATATCAAAAATTTTTTATTTTATGTATCTTTACGCTGTTAGTTTCATATGATATAGTTAGTAGGTACTTACGTTATTAATTCTGTTGTGACTCCGTTATCTTGCGTTTCAGATTTTGAATATTTAACATGATAGCGTCGAAAATAATAATATTTTTTTTAAAAAGAAAAAGAAGTTGTATTCCAAGAAATACAACAGGAGAAAATGATATTTAATCAGAATTAGAGAAAAAAAAATATTGTGTTATATACAACTGCGCCACCTATCGTGTCCAACACTATACTATCTATCAAGCTGAAACCAACCACACTCATACATTCACTATATTTACAAAATTTCATTGAAATCGGTTACGAAGATTATCGTATACGAACAGAGTGACAAGTGATTTTTATATATTAAAATATGTTTTTCAACATAAGTATCTAGGGAATGACAGTGGGAGCGATATGTTGCTGTCAAGGCTTCGAATATATGGTAGCCCCATATTACTTAACACAATGAGGGTGACGCGACAAGCTGCCAACAAAAAGTTTGGGAAAATTATTCATGTTTGTCGCCAACATAATTGATAGTTCTGTGTGAATCTTTTATTAATTGACAATCATGAAATTAAAAGATAATTGCGATTAAATTAGTTATTAAAAACTTGAATAAAATTAATTTTTTAATTAGTTTGATAAATTATCGGTTTTGAGGAAGAATTGCTAGAAAAAATCACTTTGATCGAAATTTATCGCATAATTTCTTAATTTCTTCCTTGTTACCATTTCTTTCACAATCCATAATACAGTGAAACTTATCAAGCACACTTGTGCGACATAGTATGTTTACATGAATACTTGAAGTATAGTATAAGTGTTGATGAAGGAATTAAAATATCATGTAGACGCGTATTGACTTCAAGTACTTTTAAGTTAACTAGAGCACAAAATTTTGTTCGATTTACTTGAAAAAATTCATGTAAATGCAACTTCAGTACTTTAAAATTTTTCATTTCTGCGCGTTATGAAAACGGCAAAGAGGCCAAAACCATGCTTGAGTTTGAAGTGGATTACAAGTCAAGTACCCAAGTATTCAGTGAGGTGAAACTTGTAATTAAATTACGACTAATTAGTCGACTTCGACTTTGCTCAAATAGTAAACTGGTGTTACTGCCTACTGAAGTTAGCGGCAGCCGACAAGATCTCAGTTTCAGTCGAAGTCGCAGTCGAAGCCGCAATTTAATACTGCCACATGCACTACTATTTGGGAAAAGTCGAAGTCGAGTGAGAAGTCACAATTGTAATTCGAGTTGAGTCACTCTCACTGTGTTTTGGCGTTCGCACACAATTTGTCTGTTCTCTCTTTTTATTCTAAGTGCCTTGTCAAAGTTAACTTAATGTCTTCTTTATTAGGTTATCTTTGGCTTTGTTTTTTACGAGATAATTTATTTTCAATTCCTTCCGTTTGGTTCAGTTGTAACTTGGACGTGCGGTATGTTAAGGCATGGTATTTGTGTTAAGTGGTTCTTGGTAAAAAAACAATAAAATTTTCTCTTTCAACTATTTTAATTATTAAAAAAAATGTTACAGAGCTCATTACTTTGTGAGGGTTTAAATGTGCTATTAAATTATATGAAATTTTATTGTAAATACCTCACATAGAGATTTAGGTTCAACCAATAAGAAATATAGATTAAATTGTATACAAAGTGGTTGGGTTCAAAAGTGCGCACAGTGGTGTCCTGATAAGTGGCGAGCGCGCCACTCTTGGACAAATAATATGTTGTAAAAATTTGAAGATTTTTTTAATTTATTTTTTAATAGGTGCCAAATTTTATTCTGCTGTCTTGTTAACGATACGTATTTTTGTGATATAATAATTTTGATTTCCATTTATATCTGCTACAGTTTTAATTCTTTTCCATGCATTTTATTCGCGCCACTCTTGAACATGAGCTGCACCACTCTAAAACAAGGGTGCTGCGTACTGGCGCATTGGAGATAGGACCAGTATTTTTTGTATGGGTTTGTCGTTATGTACTTTTTTTCTTTTATATAAACAATAGTAGAAGCTGAACAGCTATTTCTACTCCATAATTAAAATAAGACTAGGAAATATTGAATAACAAACAAGTTATGGCTAGTATATCATAAAAAAAGTGCGCTACTCGTTAACAGGTACCCCTCCCCTCCCCCTTCATATTTCGAATTTATTTGTACCTACTATCAGTAATATAAAGTGATATAGCTGTGTGTCAATTAGAGCTGATAATTGGATCCGGATTTGCTAATATCTGGATATTCAGAGTCCCGGATCTGCGAACTATCCGATTCCGAACTATTTGGATACAGATTCAAACTATCCAGACCCATATTCGAACTATCCGGATCAAGATCCATATTACCCGGATCCAGATCCGAACTATTCGGATGGAGTCTAAGCAAAAAAGCTTCAAAATTGTGTTGTTTCAACGAGAAAATTAAAATATCATGAAATCTATATTTTCTCCAAGAAAAAATGTAAGCTGGCGGAAATTTTAAGATTTATTTGCTTAGTCCGGATCCAGATCCGGATAGTTGGGATTCAGATACTAAGATCCTCATTGTCCGCATACCCGCATTTGAAGAAGGATAATCTAAGCCATCCGGATACTTTCAGCTCTTGTGTCAACACGAATTTCAAGTACATATACATATTTCAGCCCATAGTTAAAAATATATAACTTAGAACATACTTCCATAAGCTTATGAGTTAAAAATTCGAAAATAACAATCTTCTGATGAAAACATTACCATAGGAGAATACATGTTGACGTCATCCATATTTTGGTCAAATCGTTTAGCTGCGAATGGCTCGCATACTATACATATTGTGATTTCTAAACCAAGACCTAGCAGTTATTTTATATCTCAAGCGGAGGTTTAACTTCATGGGTTTAATAATGAAATTGTTCCCCTTAATTTCATTGCGCTATTTACTATCACAATCGTGGAGAAGAGAAAAATTACAACTACACTTTCTTTTAAAGCCACCAATAATTTCATAATTTAAGAGTTTAATGAGGTTTCCCAGTTTTTTCACTCAGTTTGAAATTAAACTTTGAATTATAATAGGGAGATTTAGAAGTTACACTTCTACGAAAATTTAAATATTTGACTTATAGTTCTGTTACACACAACCGTTTCATCTAATTGCGGAGATCAAAGTTTTAAGCCATCCAAAGTCTAGATGTTGTTTGATTAATACTAAAAGATACTTCGAAGTGTAGGATTATACTCTACTCGGCAGTTAGCCCAAAACTAGAATGACAAAACCATAGGCTTAATCTGGGTTCTCATCCGCAAACAAGCTAGCACAGTACGGGTCAGTAATAATTATTTACTCGGGTGGGTTTTCCCCGAGGGCTGATCATGCCATTTTCCCAGATTATAATTATTACCTTGTCGTGACGGCATCCTTGCGTCCGAAGTTCGGTGCACTTTTCTTGGTCAAATCACTTGGCTGAGAGGCTCTGCTTTTATTACTTTTGCCTGCTTTGAATCGGTGAGATCGACATAAAAACGAATTAATTAGTCTGCCTTTATAGCTGCTTATCCTTGTAAATTGCTACCGTATTCAACCACATATTCGCCTCAAGCAATAAAGGCGAAATAATTTTTTAATGGTTATGGAGTCTACAGAAATATTTCTTTTACTTTTGCACTTTTACTATTATACATATTTCAAGAGTTAAAAGCCGTATACGGCTATATAACTGCAGCCGTTATTATACAAAGAACATAGATGCATATTTGATGCAAATGAAAAAGGACAAGCGACATCTACATACTTCGTATGGAATGACTAATTAAGTACTGACATAAACAACTTTCGAGAACGGAATAGTCGGTATTTAGGATAATTTGTGGAGTATTAATATGACGAGAAGTATAAAGAGTTGATTTTATAATTGTTTGTAAATGTTATAAAATTAAAGAGTGAAGTTAAATAAAAGAAGAACTTGTTGATGATATCTGAAATATTGTATTTTAAACAACGAACAAATGCCACACTTGTAACAACAGGTGTCAGAAGTAAAACAAATTCGTAGAGTGGACGAGCTTCGTATACAAGAATTGGAAGAAAAGAATCCCGAGACTTTTGATTTCGAAGAAGAACCAGAAGCTGAAGAAAAGCCTGCGATTAACATAGAACAGCTCTTGAGTACTTTAATGACAAAAATGGAACTTTGAACCCTGCAGTTGAAGAATGCTCTTGATTAACAAAAGAACTCTCTGGAAAGCCGTTTGGACGAGCAAAAGAATTCCCTTGAATTCCGTTGGGATGAACAAAAGACTGCTTTACCGAATTGGTAAGAAAAATGTAGACGAACAAAATGTGAAAATTGAAGAAATCCAGCAGAAGAAAGTGTTGGATGTTCAACAGCAAGTGACGGAAGTACAACAAAATGTCACGGAGCAGCTTGATAACTTTAAAGTAGATTTGGAGAGGATAAAGCATCGACAACCTCGGCACGAGGGAACTAAATTATCCGGTATAGGCAGAATGAAACCTGTAGTATTTGATGGACAAAATTTGTGGCATATTTAGACAATGCGAGCCAGCTACCGAAGTAATTGGATGGAACGATGCAGACAAAGCCACAGCTCTGGTATTAGTACTTCGAGGTCTTGCGTCGGAGCTATTAAAAACTAAACCGATTGAAAAGCAACGTAATTACATTTCATTAGTACAGGATATAGAATTACGTAATGGAGATGATCCGATGTAGGAAGTATATCGCCTTCAGTTACGCAACACGATTCAAAAGCATGGCGAATCACTACGACAACTGCAGGCTGATGTGGAGAGAATAGCTTATTTTTATATTCCACCGTAATTGCTATTGTAAATCCAAATTCACAACAAACGTTAAGGCTGGCAGGAAAGAAAAACAGCAGAAGCACTAGCCTATGCATTAACGTATGAATCTGCCAAGTAAGCTTCTCGAATTGCAGTATGAGTGAGAGAAATTTCAGTGGAGGAATGTACTTGTAATAGAATGCAGCCATCACAGAGCACTCCTTGACGTGGTATTCTGCGATCCTGGAATTGTAATAGACCGGGACACCTCCAAGGGGACTGCAGCAAACACCGACAAATGGAATCTCCAGAAAGGGAAGACAGAACAGAATGCCGGAATGTCTGAACTAGTGGGCATGGGCTCGATCTCGCTAAAAGAGCAACACATATTACATACGAACTAGTTTTCTAAATATACTCTTTTAGTATAGTATAAATGCCTCCGTCTTGTTAATAAGGCCGTAATTCATAGTGTAAATACATAATCATTAGACATACTTTAGAGTTGTGCTTTGCATTAGGGATATGCTTATAAAAAACTCTAGTGTAATAAAACGAATTATTCCTGAAAGTTTTAATTTCTCTCCTTCACTCTCCGGAGTCCTTTTCTATTGACATGGTTGACAGAGGCTTACTACTCTAGCTTTTATTTCTGATCATCATCAAAAGCGACACTGAACGAAATTGGGTGGATGGGGCAAAGCAGTTGAAGGCATACCATCTGCGCCTTCACATCAGTAAAGGTAAGTGGTGTAAGGGTCCCTTCTGGACCGGATGTAGTACGACTGGCGTTTTATTGGCACGATATGTTTTTGTACGTGGCAGGTGACATCGGCAGGGTTCCGTGGAACCCCCACACCCTCCGACAATAGCCGCGGCGAGCTAGCGTACTGCCTTGCACTTCAACGCTGTCCACCGAGTGATCTGTCAACTTATGCTGGTAGTTAGGACTTCACGTCCAATCCAATCACTCAACCTTAACAAAATGGGGCCACCTCAGCAGAATTCGGTGGTCTAATTGTAAATTTTACTGGGGACTGGGACTTGTAGTGAGGCGATCTTTTGGCATTTTGCTAGTTGATTGACCTCCAATCTCACATCCAGTGGAAGTTACATTCGGACCTGGGTCTGACTGATTTCAGTAAAGTTAAAATTTTTGCCAGTTTTGAGTAAAGTAATATTTTTGAAAGTTTGTTCTGATTAAAGTAAAGTTTGCGAGATTTTTTTGGTCAAGTTTTATATTGTCATTTTATCTTAAATTCGACTTGTAATTGACTTTGTAATGTTTCTGAATTTTTGTTGAGATATTTCCCGTTGGCCTTTTGCTATGGAAATGGTAGGTAGCCTCACAGGAATTTTTCTGTTTGAGTTATCATGGAGGCATGTCTCGCTGGCCAACCGGCTGGACAGAGTCATGAGTCTGTGAGATGACTTTTGGCTTCGTTCTTTGCCCAGTTGGAAGGTTTGCTATACGTAGCAAGGAGGAAAGATTTGTCAGGGGATGAAAGTGATGTTGGAGACCTTCATTAATTAGGAGCTGGTATGCTGCCAACCGCCTGGCTGAAGAATCACTAGCAACATTCTCAGTTTTTTTCGTGACTAGCTCGACTTTTTTGAGATCCCATTGGGAACTTCAAATTTGTCATACAGACGTCCACATCACTTCTCCTTGCTTTTGTTTTGATCTGAGTTTTTGATAGGGTGGACCTGGGAGACCCTTCTTTTAAAGAGTAAGCTTTTCGAGAGGGGGGGGGGGGGGGGGGAGAATTTTTCATGATTTTTTGATTTAGTTATTGTGTATCTTGAGTTCCGCTCATAGGATTTTTTTTTTGAATCCCTTGAAATAGTATTGAATAATTTTGTATCTAGATCTTCGTAATCTTTGTAGGTACGATTAGGAGACCATTGTTCGAATAGCGTTCGTGGCTCTAGTCGTACATCTTAGTTAGCGGACTACATTTTCAATTAGTTCATAATAATTACTTTTGAAAAATCTGCCACGGCAAGTAACAATACCCAACAGTGAAGTTGACCGACGACCTTGAATTTGAGCATCGGCCTTCATTTAATGAAAAGACTCTAGAATAATATATTTAGTGATGTAAATTCCGAGTAATCATACATCTCGCTTTCCTTCCCGGACTACGTCGATTTGTATAAGTGCTGATATTACCCGGCTTGAGCTCTCGTTGGCTAGTTTAAAATATTTTCTGGTTATATTGAATTTGGGAATTTATTGGCATGGCTACCACCTCCAGTAATTGATATTCCGACACAGTTGCCTGAACAGTGCTCCATCTGTCAATATGGATACTGGTCAGTCAAAAGGAAGGCTGTTGAGACTCTCTGTGGATATGTGTTCCATAAAGCGTGTCTGCGTACGTGGATATGGGAACACTCTAACTGCCCGAATTTCAGATGTCGTCTCACCAAATATGATTTCACTGTCAATACAGGTGCGGTTCCTAAAAGAACTCTCATAGTGGTCGGAAATCAATAGCTTATACAGCCAGCGCCAGTATTGAATTTACCATCGCTAACGATGCCACCACCAAATCATGGATCATTGTCTCCGAATGTATACAATGTACAGTCAAAAACCATTTCGCACCCGAGTTCTCGAATGAACAGTCCGCTACCTACTACTCATGGTCTAAGCCTGGTAGCTTCAGAAATGTTGATGGCTGGGCTCAGACTACAAATGCAAGATTTGATACGAGAGGGTATCACACGATTATGATTATGCCAATTCCACAACAGAGACAAGATGGCTCCCAAGAATTGATGCGTAATAATAATATTCGTCAGGCACAGGCACATCAGAATGATAGACCTGCACGCAATTCATGGTCACGACGATCAGGTAGCCCTATACGTAGATGGAACTTCACGTATAGCGGCGACAGCTCGAAGCTTTTCATAGATGAGTTTGTCTTCCAAGCTGAAGCACTCACCTACTCAGCGCTCGCAGGGGATATCGATCTCCCTGTTAGAAATATAAGCACGTTGCTCGCAGGTCCTGCCATTGAATGGTACTGGTCATTGCTCCGACAGAACTTCACACCAACTTGGGAGTATATAAAGACCGCAATTCTTCCGGGTTCAAATGCAGAACTCTATGCCAGATAGTGAATTCCTAGAAATAGTTAAGGCTAACCTGTTGCTGGAGATACAGAAAAAAATCTGTCTGCACCCGACAAATACCATTGGGCAGCTTAGGTACCTCGACACACAAATTAAAGCTACACAATTGCGGATTGCGACTGCTGGTAGTCTGAACCTTTACCGACCTCATCGATTGAGTGAAGTTGAGGACACCCAACATTTTTATCCTGATGTATCCATGTTACCCGGAAATGACAATCATATCATAGACCTAGCAGTTGTTACGAATAGGCAAGTAGCAATATGTACTATCAAGACTGCTTGCAAATAAGACAACTAGTGTTCTGCTATAGATGCGGATGCAAAAGTGTCTTTAAGACAAACTGTAGACACTGTTTGCAGAAAAAGCAGAGACGGGTCGGGAATCACAATACCTTTTCTCGACCGGGCACGCAGGAACGAATAACAACAGTTGCGACTGCTCCAGCGGACTCTTCGAACGGGGAACGCAGTCCGCACAGTCAACAGAACAACTCCACAAACCAATAGCCTGTCCGTTAATATCACTCAGTGATTCTGGTGATACTAACCCTTCATCTGACAGTCCCAATGCTGATAATAGTTCTTTAATGGAATCGGAGAAACTGATTGATTTATCTGCAGATTTTGAAGTTCCTGTTTCCATTCTTAAGAAGCCTGCGACACTTCTCCCGAAGAGTTCTTAATTTTTGACACCGCGATGGAAGCAACAGTACTTCCAGTACACCAGTGGTGGAGCTCGTAGGAATCATGCATCCGGACCGGGATTTAAATAAGGAAAAAAAGATCTACTGTTCGTTGGCGTGAGTATTGTCGACGAGTCCAGACGAAATGAAAGAAACTGGCCCACATTTCATTGTCGATGCCAGAGAACGTTCGACAGTATGCAGAAGTCAAGCTGCTCACGCGAACTATTACTGAGATATTTGTTAGTGGTGCCGCTGTCAGTATCCCGGGCCAGAGAGCTCTCGAGAGACTGGTGGAAGCAAACGTCGAATGGAGGAGATATCATACTCAAGTGCAGGTAGCTAGTGGTGCCATCACGAATGTTCATGGTCATGTGGACTTCAACATCACTTTCCTTGGCAAGACCCAAAACGATCGTTTTTCAGTGGTTCCTAGTCCCACACAAGCACTATATCTGGGAATATACTTCTGGCGTCTATTTCGGTTGGCTCCAGATATTGGGTATAATTGCTGAAGTGATGCCAAGCCTAGTAACTGCCACAGACACTAGCTGCTATGTTCTTTCTGTTCGAGAAAATCAACGCCTTGAAGCCACGAAACACCTTTTACCTTTCTTCGCCTCTTTGGGCTCAGGAAAACATCTCTTGTCACTCACAAAAATGAGACGAATGATGCAACTCCGACAGAATAGATATTTTAACCGATTTCACCGGCAGTGCAGAATTTGATGGATGCTGAGCTGAGATGCATGCTATCACTAAGGGTGATAGAGGAGAGGTAGAGTTCTTGGATCTCTATAGATGTTCTAGTGAGGAAGCCTGGAAAAGTTCGGCTTTATTTTGAGGCCAGGAAAGTCAACTGCGTTACTAGGAGAGAAGCCTATCCACTGCCGCAGATAGACGCACTTCTGAGTCGACTTTCTCCGGCAAATTACATTACAAGCGTGGACCTGACGGACGCTTTTTGGCAGATCCCATTAGACGGTGATTCCAGCGAGAGAACTGCGTTCACAGTACCTGGTCATCCTCTCTATGAGTACACGTTGATGTCATTCGGCCTCTGCAATGCTCGACAAGCCATATAATGTGCCACCTCATGGATAAAGTCATTCTATTCGATCTTCGTGAGAACGTTCTCCTCAACTTAGACAATTTGTTAATACTTTCAGCAGTCATCGTCTCTCATCTCGTATTACTATCCTGTGTACCGGATTGTTTGAGGAAGGCTGGCCTCACTATAAGTCTAGAGAAGAGTAAGTTCTGCATTATATAGGCAAGATATGTAGGTTACATTTCTGGCGGGATGGTATTGACGGTTCATTCCGGGCTATGTTGATCTAACGGCCTCCATAACTGACACCCTGAAAAATCGCAGTCAGTTCCAATGAACACCTGACGCGCAGATGTTTCTGGAGTTGTTGAAGCCGAAACTTACTTCTGCTCCGTTGCTAGTGAGTCCAGGTTTTACCAAACCTTTCGTTATCTAGTACGATCGGAGCCAACAAGGTTTTGGCGGAGTGCTGCTACAACTCGATGACGATGGCTACGAGAAGCCAATAGCCTACGTCTCGAAAAAGTTGAATTCGGCACAAAGGAATTACACCATCACAGAGCAGGAATTCCTAGCAGCACTTTTTAATGTGCGGAAGCTCCGGCCCTTTATTGAACTTATGCCGTTCAAGAAAGTGACCGATCATGCGAGCTTGAAATGGCTGATGTCCCAAAAGGACTTCAGAGGTCGACTTGCTTGGTGGAGTCTGAAGATTCAAGGCTTTGGCTTCACTATCGAGCACCGGAAAGGAAACATGAAAGTTTTCCCTGATGCGTTGTCACTGTGACAGCCTGACAGCTGTTGAAGATCCTGGACCAGAAGTTGACCTTTTTTCTCCATATTTCCACTCACTGGAATATGAGGAACTGAGGCAAAAGGTTAAACCAACATCTGATAAACTACCAGATCTCTGCGTCAGGGATGGCTACTTATATATGCGCACTACTCCTAGGACAGGCGATCAGACTCAGGAAGAAGAACCTTGAAAACCTTGGATTCCTCGCGGGCTTGTTTCCGTCGTCATTTCAAGAGCGCACTATCCACCAGTAGCTACACATGGAGGAATAGACAAAGCCGTGGAACGCGTAAGACGACATCTGTACTGGCCTGGAATAACAGTCGACGTCAGAAACTACGTAGGTACATTTGACGTGTTCAAACAGACTAAAGCCCCTAATACCATACTTAGAGCAACTATGGGAGCTCAGTCTGTGACAAAGAGACCGTGGCATAAGCTGTACATAGATTTTTTAGGTCCTTATCCTAGAACAACGAAAGCGAATATCTGTCTATTAATACTCCTTGACCACTTCTTCAAATCCCCGATTCTCAAACCAATGAAAAGGCATCTGCTCCTAATGTATGTAAATTCATTGAAACAGAGGTGTTTCACACGTTCGGGGTTCCAGAGACGATAGCATCCGACAACGGAGTTCAGTTTTGCTCGGCTCAGTTTTCCAAACTGCTGGATAAATATGTTAGGAAGCACATGCGAACCGCAGTTTATTCGCCGCAGGCGAATGCATCAGAGCGAGTGAACCGATCTTTACTTTAGGGAGTTAGAGCCTACATCCAGAACGAACAAACTAAGTGAGATGAGAAACTGAGCGATATCGCTAGCTCCCTCAGGAGCTCTGTCCACCAAGCCACTGATTTCTTACCCTACAAAGTACTGTTCGGTCAACAGGTGGTTGATCACACTAGCTCCTATCCCATCCTTAGGAACCTCGGAACGTTGAACTATCCTCTAAAGGCGGATGCTAAAGACAAGCGAAGATTGATCCGTACCAGAGCGCAGGGGAATCTGAACTGTGCGTTCGAACAGGATTCAAAAGCTTATTATCTTAGAGAGAAGCCTGTCAGTTTTACAAAAGATCAAGAGGAATATAGGAGAAACTTTATGCAAAGTAATTTCCAAGTTTTTAAAGTACCTGATTAGGGCACAGAAAGAAAACTCCCTTTATGAGCTTGAAGATCTGCAGGGGAGTATATCAAGCCCTGATAGCGACAGTTGCTCACTGAGGTTCTGTAGATCCATTGAAAATGTCAATCTTGGTAGCCCTAAAAAGACATCCAGCCAGCTTAACTGGTAAACCACAGGATGCCAATGTACCGCTTAGGACCTCTCAGCCTGGCTGCCGGTATTCCTTTTGATGGTAGACAAGTTTTGTCACAATTCATAGCCTGACTATGCCTCAGAACTCCTCCACCTGGAAACCCTATGGAGACTATACCGACGTAGGAATTCCACCTGTACAATGCCTTTGAAAAACTTTAAATACCTGTAATGTTAGTATCCTTTCCATGTAGTCTACACTCCCGAAGACCTCATATGGGTGTGGTGATTTGGAAACACACACTTGAACGAGTGCTCATTTGCGTTCGTAGGGATATACCAAGAGCGGTAGATGCTTTGCAAACAGTTTTTTAGATTACTGAGTGTAGGAGCTTCTCCGACTTTTCTCGATGGAGAAATACAGTGGGGTGCTCGCTGACTGGCCGTGAGTACACCTCTGGCTTTCAATATCCAGACTGATGTCGAAATCTGGCTACGGACTGGATATACTTCGGGGAGGAGTCTCTGACTCGTCAAACGCAGAACGCGTTTGAACAAGCCTTGTAATATTTCTCAGCACCATCACAGCATTTCTGAGGGAAAAAATTTTTAGGTGTCATGGGTCGAGTCACACGTTGGCGCCAGCCAGATTAGATGATTTTTAATACCGGCCAGCTCAGTCGACAATTTTCAATATCGTCTGCTGACTGAACCATACGATCCTGCCCTGTTATGCTCGAAGACACACGGAACAGCATGCAGGAGCATATGGTTTCACCCCGAAGCGAATGAGATAGCGAATGTGCTACTAATTGAAAAAAAGCACACGAGCTTACCCTAGCGGAGGCACAACCTCGAGGGGGATGTCGAAAAAAAGAAAAAGAAGAAGAGTTTTGGGATGATGACGGGAAGAAAAAGTCAGCGGTAGTGAAAGAAAAGAGATGTTTATGAGATAGTTTTGAAGGAGACGAAAAAGTTGTTCTTATTTATCGCGATTTGAGTATTGGATATTGCTCCAAAACATAGATAGTGAAGAATTGTATTAAAATAAATACCAGAGTTCGAGTTAAAGCGTTCACATAATGCGGACCCCAAGAGCGTAAATTAAGCGCGATAGTGGCACAATCCATCTAAAATCAAGCCCCAGCAAGTTCCATTGGGTGGAGATTTCTAAAGGTTTCAGCCAATAATCCGCATAAAGTCCAAAGGAAATAGGTAAAATATCAGCAAGGGAACACAAAGGCGAGGGAAGGGATCGACGTACAATACAGTGGCATATCTATGT
The DNA here is from genome assembly GCA_963924295.1 of Dioctria rufipes. Classification (NCBI taxonomy): domain Eukaryota; kingdom Metazoa; phylum Arthropoda; class Insecta; order Diptera; family Asilidae; genus Dioctria; species Dioctria rufipes. Next base: position 160,559,493 of record OZ002740.1, on the reverse strand, counting down.
ACACACACATAGATGGCTCACGCATAATGGAATATACCTGCAGACAGCCCACATAAAGCTCCCGCTCATTTTCTCCCATATTGGCGGCATATATAACTTCGCAATTTTGTGTCGACCTACGTTCTACAATCCAAAAGTTCCAGCAGAGAAGCGTCCCAAATCCATTCAAGCTTTTCATCTGCAAAGTCATAAGTGAACCAAGTAAGTAAGGTAGATGTCATTTGATTATAGCAATAAGTTATTGTAGAAGGGCTAGTAGCGGATTCCAGCACAGTTTTGTTCGTAAATATGCCGTTTTGAATGGTGTTGGCAAGTATAAGGTATTGCAATTTTAATCAAACTTCTGGATATCCAGCCACATACATGAAAATTAAATGAGGTAGATATTACTCACTGATCGAACAAGTTTTGGGTATAAGTTAACACCACACCACGCATTTTCCCCACAAAAATATTCGCTATCTCATACGGGCAACAAACTTCATAACAGCTAGCGAAGCATTTTCACCTTCTGGCACCTTTAACATTTCACACGCTCCGAGTTCACCTGAAACCCCAGAAAACGCTGACAACAGGTCTACGCAGAATGCACCGCCACCAGCTACATCCGTTCGTCGCCAATATTAATCAGTTGTATTCTTGCTTTAATTATTAAGAGTTGTAATTTCCTAATTGTAGTAAAACGTTAAATAAAGTTTCTTTTTTTTTAATTAAATTTGTACTCTTGATATTTAACTGGCGCCCGAGCAGGGACCCGCGAATAGCAAAGTTGTGATTGTGTTCTGAGTAAACCCGTCACCCTAATTTCGTGGGTGTTAATCATTTGAAGATAGTGTAAACAGCTATTCATTGCAAAATAGTGTAAACGGCTATTTATTCTAGAATAGTGCAAACAGCTATTCAGTGAAAACAAAAAAAAGGAATACAACAACTCAGGAGAAAAGAGGCCCTCGAGTAACTGAATATTAATATCGGACGAAAAGGAGTCAGCGAGTACTGGCAGCCGCTTCTGAGCAAAAGATGCAACTCATTCTACTAGTGTAAGGAATTTTCAATGATTCTCCAATTTTTTTTTTTTTTTTTTTTGAGAAAACTCATATTTCTTTTTATTAAACATAATTAAGCTTACCATCTCATTATCAACAGAATAATTGCTGAACTACAAATAAATACTTCAAAAATAGTGAAATCAAAAGAAAGTTTTCTAATTAAAATAAATACTGCAGTAAATTAGGTTAAAGAAAAATTGAAGTGAATGTTATTTCATTAATATTATTTTCCTTTTTAGTAGTAATAAACTATCGAAGTGCAAGCAAAATTTCATGAAGCAAAATAAAAATCAGTATCATTTAAATAAAATTTTCAGCGCTAATTAAGTACAATATCATTCAAAATTTTTATTCAATAAAATTTTCAGTGATAATCAATTTATAGAATTATACAAAAATTTCTATTCTATAAAATTTTCAGTGCTAATTAATTTACCAAATTTTGCAAAATTTCTATTCCCCAAAAACATAGTTATAAATTGAATATTTTCTTTCTACAAGATTTCGTTGTTTAGTGTTAATGAATTACTAAAACTTCCACGAAGTGAAATCGAATCGAACATCAATCCTATAGAATTCTGTCCTTTTTGGTGCCAATAATTTGTCAAGCCAAACTTAATTCATATTGAAAGCAAAATAGCGCGGGTGCCACTTAAATAAAATTTTCTTTTATTATCTCATTCTCGCTTGCCTCCATAGTGTTAATAGCCAGAAGAACTAAGTTAAATTTCGTCCCCATATGTCGGCACAATTATATTGTATGCTTTTCTTATAACAAAACCATTGCACCGCTCCATAATAAGATTAATTCACGTGTTCAAGTGATTTCTCATACAATTCCCAACTAACCAACTATCATGTCCCGAGATGAAAATAATCTGTTCAGGCAGCCGGTCCTGAACGGACCAGCCACTGCTCCGCCTGCTCAGTCCGTCCAGCCTGGACATTCTCCGCAATTAACTTTGGCCACCTTACAGTCCCACATTAGACAAATAGTGTCAGAAGTCCTGGTTCAAGAGTGTCCACAGATACTCAATTCTATCTTAAAACCGAGATCCGAACTTAATCTACAGAGTGACCAAGATATTAACGAGAACGAAAGAGAGAATCTCTCAGACATGGACAAAATACCAGATGTCGTCCGCAGTCTATGTGAGTTTTCAGGACAGCCCGGTGAATACAGTTCCTGGAAGAAAAGTGTCGACCGTATCCTCAGCTCTACGAACCCCAAAGGGGAACTCCTAAATATTACCGCATACTAAATGTAATACGAAACAAAATCGTAGGACAAGCGGATATTGCCCTGGAGTCCTACAATACACCCCTCAATTGGGAAAGAATTTCACGTTGTCTTACATTACATTACGCTGATAAGAGAGACCTTGGCACACTAGAGTACCAAATGATCTGCCTGGTACAAGGTAACAACACCATTCAAGGGTTCTATCAGTCAGTATATCACCACCTATCGCTTATCCTGAAAAAAATCGCAAGCATGAACATAGGCCAAGAGGCCATGCATGTAATGACTCAAACATACAGGGACTAAGCACTCGACACTTTCATAAGGGGTCTCAAAAGTGATCTACCAAAACTGCTAGGAATGAGTGAACCGGTAGATCTACCACAAGCACTTCACCTCTGCCTTAAACTAGAAAATCTGAAATATCGAATTCAATACGCGAACCGCAACAACACCACTCCACTAAGACTAGAAAATAATCTACCGCCTCCAGTTCCACCCCGACGCAATACATATAACTTCTATCCCGAACTCATAAATAAACCCCAAGGAATTCCTAGACATCATAATCCTATGCCTTGGAATAAAACGTTCGAACACAGCCAGCCTCGCAATAATCAACCAAATACGAACCAAATTCAACGACCTTCTTTCAATAACAATTTATCGCAACCATTTCCACCGAGAGTACAACAGCAGAAAATAGAACCGATGGAAGTAGATGGCTGTATTCGCTCTAATGCCGTAAACTACCAGAACAAGTCCGGATTTGGACAAAAAAGGCCTAATTGGTCGGTTTACAGACCAAACCCAACTAAGATGCAGAGAACCTTTTATACGGTAAACTCCGCAAGCAACAATGAATGGATTGATTATAATGAAGCGATCAACGAAGAAGATAATAATCACAATCAGTCTCTGATTGATTATGTGGGGACATGCAATTATGAGGAAGAATCTGCACTACAAAATCAAGAGCCTGATCTTATCGATCCAAGAAATACAGACTTAGACCAGGAATTGCAGGACATACATTTTTTAGGCTAACGAGCTCTTCGCTTCCATATTTTGAGTATAGAACGAAGAGCGGAAACATATTGAAATTTTTGATAGACACAGGTAGCAATAAAAATTATATCCAGCCCAATTGCGTGAAAACCGCAACCCCTAACAAACACCCCTTCTTCGCTAACTCTGTAGGCGGAAATGTGAAAATCACCCATTACGCCATATTGAATCTCTTTGGCTCCCAGAATTTAAGCCTTAAATTCTTCATCCTTCCCACTCTTAAATCATTCCATGGTATCATAGGCAACGATAGTCTCAAAGGGCTTTGCGCAGTTATCCACACAGCCGAGAGCTACTTGATCCTGCTTGATAAGATAAAAATCCCTATTAAACAACATTTGTCACAATCCGTCAACAATTTCGGTATCAGGACGTCTCATCTAACTTAACTATAAACAACAAAATTGTACGACGTCATCAAGATGTATCCAAACCTATTCTCTGAGCCAGATGAGAGGCTGACATATTCCACTGTCGTAAAGGGAGAAATCAGAACTACCAACAATGATCCGGTATATTCGAAGTCTTATCCATATCCTATGGCTCTCAAATCAGTGGTCGAAAAAGAAATAGAGAAACTGCTGAACGATTGCATAATTAGACCTTTACGGTCCCCTTACAATGCCCCCGTTTGGGTTGTCGCAAAAAAACCCGACGCATCAGGCGGGAAAAAATTCCGGCTAGTAATCGATTATCGAAAACTCAACTCTATTACAATTCCCGACAGGTACCCCATACCCGAGATTAACGAAGTACTAGCCAACTTGGGTAAAAACAAATGGTTTTCAGTAATAGATCTAAAAAGCGGGTTCCACCAAATTCCACTAGCGACATAGAAAAAACCTCCTTCTCAGTTAACCATGGGAGAGCTTTGGACGACATTCTTAGGAAACATATAGGTATTCGATGCTACGTTTACATCGACGATATAATCATTTTTGGTATCAGCGAAGAGGAACATCTTCAGAATATCGCTCTAGTGTTCGACACGCTAGAAAGGGCCTATATGAAAGTCCAAATGGACAAATGCGAATTTTTACAGAAATCAGTTAAGTTCCTTGGATTTGTGGTCTCGCAAGAAGGAATAAAAACTAACCCGATGAAGGTTAAAGCGATAAATGAATTTCCTCCTCCCACGAATTTAAGGGAACTAAGATCTTTCTTAGGCATGTCGGGATATTACCGACGGTTCATTCGCGACTACGCCAAACTAGCAAACCGTCTAACCTCGCTCTTAAGAGGGGAAGAAGGACGGGGTCTTGTCTCCAAGAACGTTTCCAAGAGTGTACCAATTAAGCTAAATGAACCTGCGTTAGAAGCATTCAACAAAATAAAAAGACCGCTAATATCCCAAGAAGTTGTTCTGTCATACCCCGACCTAGAAAAGGAGTTTGAGTTAACGACGGACGCATCCAAATACGCAATTGGAGCAGTTCTGTCACAGAACGAACAACCAATAACGTTCCTCTCACGAACCCTCAGCAAAACTGAGGAAGCGTACGCGGCCAACGAGAAAGAAATGCTCGCGATCATCTGGGCATTAAATTCTCTGCGCAGTTACCTATACGGTTCTCGAAAGGTCAAGATTTTCACTGACCACCAGCCACTCACATATTCTCTTAGTAACAAAACTAACAATGTAAAAATGAAACGATGGAAAACCATCCTGGAGGAGTACAACCACGAAATTATTTACAAACCTGGGAGAGCAAATGTCGTCGCCGATGCCCTCTCCAGACCGCCACAAAAATCTGCAATCAACTCAATGTCAATAACACAAAATAGTGATGACAGTTCATCACACAACCTTATCCCATCTGTAGAAACCCCTATAAACGTATTCCGGAATCAGCTCATCCTTAAAAGTGACGAACACACCACTTACCAGCTCCAGAAACCTTTCCCTAAATATTTTCAACATATCGTTACAGAGCCTGGATACACGAAAGAGAAATTAGTCGGTATCTTCAAAAGATATCTAAGCCCCAGCGTGATAAATGGAATCAAAACGAACGAACAAACCATGGGAATGATACAAGGAATCTACCCACTTTACTTCAGCAACTACAGAGTTAGGTTTACACAAATAGAAGTCATCGACGTACAGAGCGAGGCTGAACAAGAAGATATTATTATAGAATATCACAAAAGAGCGCATAGAAATGCACAAGAAAATAGGCTGGAGATCCTCGAAAGACACTACTTCCCTAAAATGAATTCAAAAATAAAACAATTAGTTAAACAATGCACAACGTGCAAGGAAAATAAGTACGACAGGCATCCAAATAACCCAATAATAAAACCAACCCCCATTCCAGAATATCCTGGCCACACCTTACACATAGATATCTATTCTACAGACAGACATCTAGTATTAACCGCACTGGATAAGTTCACTAAACTTGCGCAGGCAAGAATTCTGAAATCCAAAGCAACCGAAGACGTAAGGAAACCGCTAAGGGATATTTTATTCTTCTTCGGTGTACCGAAATGCGTTGTATTAGACAACGAAAAATCACTCAATTCGGCTTCCATCACATTCATAATGGAGGACCAATTAAAGATCCACATATTTAAAACACCCTCGTACAAAAGCGAAATAAATCGGCAAGTCGAGAGATTCCACTCCACCCTCTCGGAAATTATGAGGTGCCTGAAAACTGATGGCACACATCGTTCTTTTGAGGAGTTGCTCGAACGCTCAGTGTACGAATACAATTCCAGCATCCATTCGACCACTGGAAGAAAGCTTCTCGAACTCTTCTATGGTAGAAACGTAACAACAGACCCCGTACAATTTGAAAAATGCCGGTTAGACAACATAGAGCAACTGCGAAATAAACAACAAAAAGACCTCAATTTCCATAATAAATCTAGACAACCCCTAAAGGACTACGAAGTAGGACAAACAATCTTTGCCAAACACAATAAACGTATTGGCTCTAAGCTTACAGTTAGGTATAAGCAAGAAGTTGTTCGTGAAAACAAACCCACAGTAGTCATAACGGAATCCGGGAAAGTAATACACAAAAGCAATATCAGAAACTGAAGGTTGTTTTGTTTTCTCCACATGTCTTTTATCACCGCCATCGGTGCAGATGTAAAAATCTTCGACTACTCCAACTCCCAAATAATAGCATTAAATGTCGGAACTGCTAGGATCCAAAGCGGAGATCTGAAACTTATCCACGTTATAGAGATAGATCCATACCAAACATTTGTGTCCGAAACTTCCTCCCTAATTAGTAAGTACATACCGAAAACCAATCCGTTCTTCCCACTCCTGGACCATGAGTTATCACAGGTGCAAAATCTAATAAATAATTTGGAAATCCACAAATCTAAGAGATCATTGGACTTTATTGGCTCCGCGTGGAAGTGGATCGCGGGAAACCCCGATCATAACGATTTCATTATGATGGAAGACAAAATTAATAATATAGTAGAGAATAACAATAACCAGGTAATTATCAATAAGGCTTACAACGAAAGCATCAATAAATTAACCAATGTAACTAATGAAATACTTAATACAATAAGGAAAGATAGAACATATGATAATGAATTAGCATTGAGCTTTCAATATAAAATTAAACTAATAAAAGAAGAGCTTACAAACACCGTTTACGCAATCGAATTAGCTAAATCAAATATTGTAAATTCAAATATGTTGTCAAAGAAAGAAATTTACTTAATTATGGATAACATAAATAAGGATAATATCCCATATAATAACGTAGAAGAAGCATTGAGATTTTCCGAAGTAAAAATTGCTATAAATTCCACAAGACTATTTTATATTATAAATATTCCAAAAACAAAAGGTACAGTTTACGAAAGAATAGATCTTAAGCCAGTAAAGAGAAATAACATTATTAATAAAATAAAATACAAAAGTATCTTACGAAAAGAGGAAGTAGTATACGGATTAACAGACAACTGTAGAACAATAAACGCATTATCAGTTTGTAAACAGAATAATGTTATAGACATAAGTAAGGATAAGTGTATTCCAAATTTGTTAAATAGCAAGAATGCGACATGCAACGTAACCAATGGTCACCACATCCCACAGGTGGAAGAAGACGAAGCAACAAAAGATGCTGACGGCAGTATACAGACCCTACAAGGAACCTACCTAATAAAATTCAAGAACACTACTATCACAATAAACGACCAGCAGTTCATATCAGAAGAAGTAGCAAATATCCACGCATTACCACCCCTACTTCAACCTTCCCTTGAAGGAACCGAGATAGAGGAAATATTGTCGCTAGAATGGATTAAAGAGCTCCACGTTAACAACACCAAGCAGATTGGCCTGATCAAGATGGAGAAAAATGTCCATCAATGGATAAACTACGCCCTGATTGCAACAATTTTACTTACCCTCGCCCTAGTGAAAGTCATCAATGCTAAACGAAGAACAACAACCATCGACATTAGAGCGATACCACCGCCCTTCACAGCAGAGGCAGCCCCCAGGGAAACAAGCCACCCAAGGACGGAACAACATCATGGCAGCATTTACAACCTACCATATTTCTAACATTCGCGAGGACGTTATGATCAAGAGGGGAAGAGTTAACACCACACCACGCATTTTTCCCACAACAATATTCGCTATCTCATACGGGCAACAAACTTCATAACAGCTAGCGAAGCATTTTCACCTTCTGGCACCTTTAACATTTCACACGCTCCGAGTTCACCTGAAACCGCGGAAAGCGCTGACAACAGGTCTACGCAGAATGCACAGGTCTACGCAGAATGTAAGTTCCTAATTGTAGTAAAACGTTAAATACAGTTTCTTTTTTTTAAATTAAATTTGTACTCTTGATATTTAACTTATATGTGTTAATGGAGCAATCAGCTATATCATTTCTCAAGTAATCTAAAGAACGGAATGTTGTTAACGGAGAATTGTTTTTTTAATTTTGATCAAATTTTGACATAGTTAAGTAGACGACACCATGGAGTATGGTAGCCGTTTGCGAATAACAAAAGTAGTTTTCATATGCTTTCATATCCAAGTTTTAGTTTTCTATCTTAAATTCTATATCCAAGCTCCTATGAATTCTGTCGTAATTTATGAATTTTGCTATGGTACATATAACTGTTACAGTGAAATAACGTCATCGCGTTCACACTATGCATGTATATAAATCGGTAGGGAAGCTCATTGGCACTAATTGCACATTTTAAATCGAGAACTGTATATAGGCAAATGAGATTTGATAGCTCGATTAGGGTTTGATCTTAACGTATAGTGTATAATGTTCCAGAATTTAAAAAGAAACTCATCGACCTCCAGGGACCTCCTTCCCGGGACTTAACGCAGTACAAGTAATTTGTATGCTTTATTTTTCTGTTATATTTCTTTTTGATTCGTGTCCGGCTTGTAAAGATAACAGGGTGAGTTTCGTGGGCTTACTACACAGTTGATGCCATGAGAAATATATGTGAAATATTGTTGCGGGCTTAATTTAATTTAACCTTCGCTTCACCAATATCTACCCAGGTAGATATTTCGATTTACTTTCCTTTATAACTGAGGAAAATTTCATCAAATATTAAAACGCCACCGACTCAGTGACTAAATTTTCAGTTTATTTCAGAAAATAAAAACAAAATAATTTTATTCACCCCGCTTCATATTTTTTTCAAAATTTCATTGTTTTATATACGGATTTGAAAATATATCTACCCGGGTAGATACATACAATTTATGTGTATGGGAATTTTCGAATGTTGAAGTTTGTCGTTAGAATATTTGCAAAGAAAAGAGTAAAACATTTTAATATTTATTTTTATTGATAATATAATGTAAAATAACTAATAATATAAATAAAGTATGTACAGAAATAGCAAAAAGTCGAAAAAATAATTAAAACTAGTGAAAAATATCAGTGTTGGGGTGATAAATGTATTGGGGATATACCTGCATGACAGCCTTCACATTTTGTTTGTATCAAGTTGTGCTGTGCGCATACTAGTTTTTTACATTTGATGCATACTTGGCGAATAGCTCTTTTCTTTCCTGCACTGCTGGTAGCACATATAAGCATCCACCTTTTTGTTTGTTGATGCGCCCGGATGCACCTCGTTCTGGACAATCATCTGGAGTGAAATCTTCGTCTATTTGGCTTGATGCAGTAACTGGCTCACCTAAAATACATTCCATTGCCGCCTTGATGTAGAATTTTGAAATTTGTTTTTTTTTTTATTTCCGGTTCTTCTTCTAATTTGGGGAATGCATAATTGTTCACTCAACAACTGCAGAAATTCAAGACGGCACGATTTTTTCACAGTGCCTTCAGTGTTATTTGATGAGTAGATTATATAAGCTGCAAGGGGTGCGGTATCTATAATATTATAAAATAGTGCTAGAGGCCAGGGTTTTGTCTTCGTGGAATATTGAGTGAGCATTTTATCCATCGTGTTCATACCACCTTTGGTATGATTATAATAATGGATTATTTCCGGTTTTTGTTTTGGTCCGGAAACAGCATTATCACAATGCATGGTCGATAATAAAACCACGGCTCGGCCTTTTACGGGGACGTATGAACACATGGCTACATTTTGACCAAATCCAAACTCAGTGGAGTAAACTGGTCGCTTCTTCGCTGCTTTGAACGCATCTGGTAAATAGCGTTTTTTTTTTTTTTTAAGTACCGACAACCGTCATTTTCCAAGTAACTAGTTTCATAGTCAGTGGTAGAGAGGAAAAGAAGTCATCCATCGTCAAATATCGCACTGTCCCTTTATAAGGAACCACAGAGTCTTTCACAACTCGCTCACCTTGCTTCACATATATGACATTTCCTATTTTCCCGGTGTAAATTTGACCATTTAGGGGATACGAAGTTGCGGAATCACAAGCCCAACAAATTTTTATGCCGTACTTTACTGGGTTGGATCGCATGTATTGTGTGAACTTGGTGCGCTCCCTGTACCCATATAATTACTCGTCTACTGTAATGGATTCATATGGTCTGTAATATGTCTTTAGATTCGAGTTGACCATCATAAAAACATCTGTAATCGGTGTAGCTTTATCCACTTCTTGACGAGCAGCTTTTGTAACGTACCAATCGAACCGAATGAACTTCAATATTTGCTGGAATCTATTTTTTGACATCGTAGCACAATAAAGTGGGAAGAAATTCTGTTTCCAAAGTGTACCTGCAACCTCTTGATTTTATTTATGACAGGAATGCATAAAATTCTATTTCCGCAAGTGGCTCCCATGTAAGGGGTTTTTTATTCGTTTTTTTTGCTATTCCATTCGGCGCAGTCTGCTTAGGGTTTTCTGTTCGTATACGTACATGTAAGATCTGTAATGGCCAAAGTATCCTTTTGCGACAGATTCTTTGTGATTGGTCAATCGCTGACGCAGAAAGATATTCAAAATTACTCTTTGGATTCATATTTATAATTTTTTTGTCTACACTACTTCTCACTTGAAAATTTGAATTGAAATTAAAGAATATAAATCATGAAATATACATATAGGGTCCGCCATCTAACGTTTTTTTTTCAACTAGTGCTTATTTCGTGAATGGTAACACTTAGCTCATGTCTGATTTGACAGATAATTAGTTTTATTCTTCCGCTGAACGAATATGGTTGTGTATACGCTTGAACAACGCTGGGAAATATTGCCTGCGATCGACTTACAGAAGATGCCGATTTTGCCAAAAAATCATCTTTTCGGATGAAGCTCATTTTGATCTTGGCGGGTATGTAAACAAGCAAAATTGTCGCATTTGGGGCACAGAAAACCCGCACGCATACATTGAAAAGCCGATACACCCAAAACGAGTCACTGTTTGGTGCGGATTTTGGTCCAGAGGCATAATTGGGTCATTTTTCTTCGAAAATGAGCAAGGAGTGGCCGTTACAGTCAATGGCAATCGTTATCGGGCCATGTTGAACGAAAATTGAAGAGGAGGATATTGGCAACATTTGGTTTCAACAGGACGGCGCTACGTGCCACACAGCCGAAGCTACACTCGATGTTTGGCGCCCTGTTTAAAAAAAAAAGTTATTTGGCGGACCCTATACTTATATATACTTTGCAGAATACGCCTACCAGAGAAGTACATTATCTTTATTTTGCAAGAAATACTTCTCATTATATTTTTCTAGCTAATTGTCCAGGTGTCATATGGTCCTTGTCTTATAAAATACCTAAATACAACAATCCCTTAACATAAATCCCTTGTTTTTACCTATTAGCATATAATTTCAAGACTAAAAATTGTATTTACCATACAAAATGTATGAAGAATATGTGTCTACCTGGGCAGATACAGGTGTCAATGTGTATAAAAAGTGTTTCGGTAAAGCGAAGGTTAAAGCTATTTATTAGTAGAAGCCTGTCCGTAGACCATTGTGCACGGTAGCTTATTTGCCTACCGATTACGAAATAGATGGGTATATATGTATGTCTGAACGATTTATCACTAGTAAGCATGGGGTCGATCTTGTACAAAGAGCAACATATGCTACGTATGAATTATTTTTGTAAATTTACTCTTTTAGTATAGTTTAAATACCTCCGTCTTGTTAATAAGTGAAAATACATAATCGATAGACATATTTTAGAGTTGGGCTTTGCATTAGAGATATGCTTATAATAGAATCTAGTGTAATAAAAAGAATGATTCCTTTGTAACATAATGCATCGCTGAAATTTTTTATTTCTCTCTATCACTCTCCCGGAGTCCTCTTCTCTTGACATGGCTGACTGAGGTTCACTTCTCTACTTTTTATTTCTGATCATCCTCAAAAGCGCCACTGAACGATATAGCTACTTCCCTGAGTGTCATTGGCAGAATGGGGCAAAGCAGTTGAAGGCGTACCATCTGCGCCTTCACACCAGTTAGCGTAAGTGGTGTAAGGGTCCCTTCTGGACAGGATGTAGTACGACTTTTTTTTTTTGCACGACATTTGTTTTGTATGTAGCAGGTGACAACGCCCTGCATTTCAGTGCTGTCCACCGAGTGATCGGTCAGCTTATGCTAGCAGGTTAGACTTCACGTCCAATCCAATCACTCAATATACAGCAATAACATAGTGTCATCACAAGGAGTAAGAACTGATCCAGAGAAGATAACAGCTGTCAAAAATTGGCTAGTTCCAAGAGAGAAACACCAATTAGGGAGTTTTCTTGGTAGAGCTACGTACTACAGGCGATTCGTAAAAGGGTTTGCAGATATAGCAAGGAACCTACATCAACTTACAGAAAAAGGAAAGCCGTTCATATGGTCTGATAAATGTAACAAGATTTTCGCAAATTCAAAGCAACAGCTCTGTGGAACTCCAGTGATTCACTATCCAAAACTGAAAAAAACTTTTATGTTGGACAAGCATGCCAGTAATGTTGGAATTGGGCAGTACTTTTACAGGAGGAGGATGGTCAAGAAGTGCCAGTAGATTACTTAAGCATAGCACTTTCAAAATCAGAGTGGAATTATTGTGCTACAAGGATAGAGCTACTTGCCATTGTAAGCACAACCAAGAATTCCTATAAATATCTTTACGGGCAGAAATTTAACCTCAGTATTGACCATGCAGCGCTTAATTGGCTTTTGCAGTTTAAAAACCCTGAGGGACAAGTAGCGAGATGGATAGAGCGACTTCAAGCTTTTGGCTCTGAAAACTAACGATGGAAATGCAGGCACCCTTGCAAGACTTACCAATTTGAATGCAAACATTGATTCCGGCTGGAAAAAAAGCACAACGCCAAATATACAATTGATAGCGGTGGTACCATCGACAGGTTGGAACAACGAGAGCTTGCTAGCAGCACAACGAGAAGACCCCTCACCCATTATTGCTTGGAAAGAAGACATGGAACGACCAAAATTGAAGGACAATTCAGAGAGGAGCGAGAAAATGAAAATCTAGTGGGCTCAATGGAATTCTCTTCACGTTGACTTCGGTATATTAAAATGCAAGTAGGGAGGTAACTAACGGCGAGTCTCTCCGAATGCAGATAGTCGTCCCAGCATCAAAGGGTAACAATGTTCTGGAAGAAATACACCGTGGATTATCTGGAGGACATTTTGGAGAAAATAGAACAATTTCTAAAATACGAGAAAGGTTTTATTGGTTACATATGCCAGAAAATTTGGTGTATTTGTACCGCAAGGGCACTATCTGTGCTTTTTGAAAAGGGCCACCACACACGATCAGAAGAGAAATGTAGAAGTGTAATGTAGGGGGTCTCATTTGGAAGCATAGCCGTAGATATCGCAGGTGTGCCTCAGGAAATTCATTCAAACCAACAGCGGAACTTCGAATCACGGACTTTTTAGGAAATGAGTAAAATGGTGGGAATAAGAAAAACCAGAACAACTCCTCTGCATCAACAATCCGATGGCATGGTCGGACAGAACATTGGTCGAGCATATAAAGAAAATAGTCGACTATCATCAACGTAATTGGGATAGACATATTCCCATGCTCATAATGGCTTACCGATTACCTGTTCACAATACGACCGGACAAACTCCAGTTAAGGTCATATTCAGAAGAGAGATGCGTTTACACTGCGACCTCAAGTTTGGTAAACTAAAGTTACCAGACGACTATGTATCGGAACTTCGAGAACATTTAGCTGATGTGCACGAGGTCAGGAGAGCTAAAGTAGCCATAAATGCTGATCAGATGAAGACCCGCTTTAACTTACGTGCTAAGTCAGCTGCATCTAATGAAGGTGACCTTGTTTGGCTGTACAACCTGAAACGACGAAACGGACGTTCTTCAAATTTACAAAAACACTAGGTAGAACCGTATTCCATGGTGACTAGAAGTAATAATGTAGTATACAGGATTCAGCATGGTACAAGAGGCAAACAGAAAATCGTTCATCTGGATCGGTTGTATCACTACTGCGAGCTGGTGCTCGGGATGAACAATTTTAAGAACGGGCCGTGTTATGCACAACAAAGTGACACAAGCGACATCTCTTTGAAATCGAAACAACTTTAGGTTAGTGACATCTTAGTAAACTTTGGGTTCGGAGAACAGAATTTACGGGAAGATTCTAGAATAAATCGCAGAGTTTAAATATGGAATTTCTTACATCGAGGGAGGGAGTCTTATTTTAGAGAGTGAAGTGAATCAAATAAACTATTTGGGTAACAATAATTAGAAGTACAATAATAGGAATAACTACAAACATTTTATTTGATTTGATTGTTTGTAAATGTTATAAAAGTAAACATTGAAACTAAATATAGGAAAAATTTTTTAATGATATCTGAGTTATTGTGTTTTAAATAACGAACAAACGCCACGCTCATAACAATATATATATTGAATTTTTATAGTTCGACATATTTGATGATTGAATGTTTAATAGTGTTAGTTATTTACCAAAACTTCAATAACGAAGGGAGGGCGTAAGGTTAGTAATCCTTGCCTTTATTATTTTGAATATACTGAAGAAAAACAAGTCTCAATTTGTAAAATAGAAGTTTGTTATGCAAACCTCAAGGTATGTCATTTTCAAACCAGTTCGATTCATGCTACAAATAATTCCTGCAAAACCAAAAAAAGAAAGACCAGTTTAAGAAATTGGTTCTGAAAATAAAATAAGTTCATTAAATATGATCTAATTGCAATTCTCTCCAAATAGGTGCAATATTCGACAAAAGCATGTGTTTGTCATATAGTATGCAACTCATTACATAAATCATTCTTAACAAAATCATCAACAGGAAAATTTCATTTATCACTGCAGCATGTGCTGACGTCAATTTATTGTTATTGTTGACTGAAGTTAAGATATCACTTGAAGCCGTGCATTGACTGACTTAAGAAATAATATTTCGGGCATGAACTGAGGTAATTCTGTTACTAACATAAACTTTATTTTCCGTCTTGACTGAAATAGAGAATCTTGCTTCGGATCTTGACTGAACTTAGGATATCATTTTAAGCCGAATATTGACTGAGGTAATTCTTTTGCTAACATGCACTTTATTCCGGGTCTTGACTGAAATAAAGAATCTTACTTCGGGTCTTGACTGAAGTTAAGTTAAGACTTTAAACAAATTTACCAACATTAACACTTTATTCCTGGTCTCGACGGGAATAAAGAAATATTCTAATGAAGGAGTTCCTAACATTAGCTTAAAGCCAATTTCTCAAGTGCCCAGTATTAGATCGGTGAGCAGCAGCCACTTGTACCATTTATTTTATTGACATATCTAATTTAATATATTCCACTTTTGGGTGCATATATTACATAAATTATATTTTTACTTTTACTCCAGATATTTATTCTATATGTGTATACAATAAATCACATTGTTGACAAATTGTTTATTATAATTTTCTGAAAAAAAGTGTGCGTTCCAATTTTTTCAATCTCTGACAAAACAATTGTGATAATCACATCTTGAAACTACCTACCATTGAGCAATTTAAAAATAAATATGATAGTTTTAGTGATCGTGTTTTTTATTAGGAATCTAAACTAGTGAATTGGAGTCCAAAACTACCAGTGCATTTACTTCAGTTTTCACTTAGTTCAAATTTGCGTGTACGTTCTAACCAAGGACACTATATTTTATTGTCCCTCGAGCCGGACGCAACTCTAGTGGTTAATAGTCGCATAATTTTCAATCATGACCAAATTTCAAAAACTTTTGAAAATTCGTTTAATAACTACAACAAAACTGACGTAGAAAAATGAACGAAAGGATTTATTTTTGAGCGGTTAATCACACTAAAGGAGTTTTGGCCAGATTAAAGGACCGTTCAAAATGCAATTATCCAAGCTATGGAGTCGTTGGAAAATAGTGAAGCCCAAAAGCACGCTTACTTTTCACATGATAAATTTTCAGATGTGAAAAAAAAGTATTACTCATTTCGAGGTATTCTCAGAGATACATTAGATGCATTCGAAACAAATGCTGAACCAAGGCTAAAGACGTAGCATGAAACTTCCTCATCTTTGAGACTACCTAGTATCACAATAGTGTGTCTGGAGAAGCAGGCACTTGCTGCGTCAATTTCCTATAACCAACTCGAGTTACAACAAGACATGGAAGATATTGCTTGATAGGTATGATAATAAACGAGTATTGGTAAATGCCCAATTGAAAGCACTCTTTAATCTACCTAAAGCAGCACACGAATCAGCCAAGGCTATCAAAACCTTGCCAGATAAGTCTTCCGAATGCATCCTTGAACTCGACGCATTGAAAGTTTCCACTAAGCAATGGGATGCAATTCTTATCATATGGTATTACAATGTTTTCCAGCAGAAACGCACCGCTAATGGGAATAAGAAGTTAATACTGCAAGAGGACTTCTGACCATTGTATCTTTGAAAATATTTTTAAAAAACTAGTTTTAGAGTTTTCGAAGTCGTAGTCCCTAGTCAACAAAAATGGTCAAGTTCTGAGAGCATCAACTCATTTTACGTTTATTTAAATGTCCGAAATTCGTAAAACTTGATATAGATACTGAATTCAAAGTTATCAAATCAAGTCAATTGTGTATCCATTGCCTGTCAAGTGGCAACCACACGTAAACTTGTACGAGCAAGTTTCCACGTCAGCGATGTGGTAGGAGGCGTCATTCCTTACTTCACAGAAATAATGCCATTTAAAAGGTCTCGACCGAATCCAAGCTGAGGGAGCACCAAACAGAAGCTCAACCTTGCAATTCACCTTCCACATCCATTAATTCTCTTAACACGCTATACGTGAAGAACGAACATATCAAACAAGCATTGGTGCCACGTAGAAATCGAAATCACTTGCATGGGAAAAGCAGATACTACAAAAGTTCGAAAACGAACTTTATTGAACATTTATCCTTACTCAACCACAAGTAAGGCAACCACGGTTACTGCCCTTATAGTGGAAACAACCACGGACATTTTACAAGCTTTAACTATCCTAAACAAAGAATGGAGTCATGTACACTACCACTCGCCGATCCATTTTTCTTTAAACTAGGAAAAGTTGACCTGGTTTTAGGAGCGGATCTACCACGTATTACCCAAAACAGTACCTTCCTGTGGATACGTTTCGGTGAACTCCAAAATACTTCCACATTAAACAGCGTCTGCGTTAACAGTAAAGCCTGATCACGACGACGACACTTCACTGGATAAACTCTACGTCAGTTTTGGGAAACAGAAGAAGTTAACTCTTTGAGTGGTGAGGAGCGTTTTCGCGCTCTATTGATTTGTGCTCAAAATTTGAAGAGCGCGATAGCGCTCCTGTTTACTAGTATAATTCTGGAGTTCATTATATTTGGTTGTGAGCACAACAAGTGTGATTTGGTTTACTTGATTTTTGCTTATTGATAATATATCATTTAAAAATAATATTTTGAAGTTAACTGTTTCAAATAACGGTTGGTAAAATATGAAGTACCGTTTGAGTGCTGAAAAATTTTCTTCGACTTATGCTAAAGATGCACAGATATGAATTTTTAAACTCATCGTAAACCTAAAGTAACGCACTATGGGAGAACTGTACTGAGGAGCATGTATTGGTTTTCTACTGTGGAACTCTGGCATATTTTTTTTTTGTATTTTTATTATAAAGCTCTGTGCCTTTTCTCTGAACGTGTAAAAAATTGTAAAATCCTTTAGCTTCGTTTTGAAGATATCAGTTTTTAAATTGGTCATGTATAGACAGCCAGTCCATCAGGGGCGGATCCAGGATTCTTGTGAGGAGGAGGCGCAACTATGGCTTAAAAACGGTATAGCTTGGAAACATATCAAAGTTCCAAGACACTCGCCACCACTCGAAAATATCATGTGCACAAAATTTATCATTTAAAAGATCCAGGTCAAGCAGATAAGCTACCACTCTCAAAGAAGATCGTTGCTCAACGTTCAACTTTTGCCACTCTCGAAAGTCAAACGAGGTACTAAATTATTTATTTTGCTTTGGTTTGTAAATGGTGGAAATGTAAAGTTTCCGTATCATCCATTTCGGTTATTAAAAATGGCGAAATACATTTTATTAAAATTCACGAATTCATTATAAATTCTAACTTGGCAAAATACAGGAATTAAAGCGCTACGTACTTTGCGTCTATTTAAAATAGCAGTCGCAGAATAGATGCAATACAGACCTTGTAAGTATATAACTCCATGCAAAACTTAAGAAATAATAACTCAAGATAAGATACCATATGATGCAAGGCATAGCATGGCAGGAACAACATAGGAAAAGACCGAAAGGCATCCGACATTGCGGCGGCGCTCGAGTAAATTGATCAGACAAATTATTGCCAAATCGCAAATGACCTTGAAAGATCTAAACGCTAAAACTGTGCGACCACTTCCGGCTTAGATATAGGAATTGTATTCCATTCTAGGTCTTATGTACGACTTATAGAGTTAAATTCGATGGGATGAAATATTTTTTATATATTTTCAGAAATGTAAGACATTTTGTTATTTCTTTGGCAAGAGAGAGGATGTGATCTTCCCAGCTGAATTTACAGAAAATATTAGTGCCAAGAATGCACAAAGACGATGCACCGTAAATCAGTGCTCAATCAAAATAATTGTGAGCGTTAAAATTATGATTTTTTTTTTAAAGACATGAGACAGCTTTGGGGTTTAGATGCCTTGATTCGACGCGATTCACTTTACCTTAAGGGATGATATTACGAATGTCCTTAAACAATGATCTAATCATGCAAACTCAATTGAAAGCTGTGGAATGCTCTCTAGATTCCCCAAGAGTGTTAAAGCAGTCACAGAAATCAAGGATAATGTAATAGGTAGAACTATGGATAGGCTTAAATATGAGGAAAATCAGATATTAAAGAAAATTAAGAAGACGGATGGAGAGATAACAGAGCCCCGAGGCTCACCGGCATTTGTAGCGTCAAGTTCTGGTGAAACACTATCTAGTGCAACCGGTATTAGGAGATCAGATAAGAAGCTTTCAATCTATAATAAAAGTAGAGGGAGAGAACAGGTACTTTAAGTTTAACTAAAAGGGACAGATTCTATCAAAGACATTTAAAATATCCAGGGTAACAATTTTGGACCACAACAATTATGGAGAGTTGGGATCCCACCTTCCGTAAGAAAAGCGAGCAAGTCTCCAGACGAGCGTCCAGTCCGGAAGCCATGAGTTCTTTGGTTTCTAGATACTTCATTAATTTGGAGTTAATAAAAGATTCAAAAAACTTTGCAAGAGTCGAAGTGATTGCAGTTGGTCGATAATTTGAGGGATCGCTACCTTCTCTTTTTTTGGGAATAGGTTGAACGTTGGTTAGTTTCCAACCAATTTGACATTTTCTTGTCGAATAAAACAAGTAGAATAGTTTGCACAGAAATTTAACCATGGATGGGGCACACCTTTTAGTTAACAGGGGTGAGAAACCATCACAAGTTTCGGCTTTTCCACATAACGATCTTGAACACACCTCTCCTACGAATATGCAATGGCTCTTATATACATCCACATGGGAGATATATCTGTGAAATTAATAGAAAACGAGAACTTGAGGCGGATCTGCAAACCAAAATATTAGCTTTATCCAGGGAATCAACAACCACTTCAGTATTGTTAAGTAGTGAAGCTATAAAGGAATTGGTGAAGTTGTTCCTGATGGTTTTGAACAGGGACCAGAAGCTTTTGCTATATATTGATTCCAATATTCTTAGTCTAAGATTTATGTTAAAAAGAAATTTTTCTCTCCGAATAATGGACGTGGAGGTGTTCTGTGCAGTCCTGCCGACTTGTTTCAATTCTGGACATGAATACAATCATAGTTGGCATAAGAACTAGATGTCGCATGGCAAACTAGAGCAGAGTATACAGATTGTGAAATGGGTAGTGCATGCTGGAATGGATCATAACATGCTTTAGAGAGTGCCGAAAGCAAATGTTTTTATAATAGCAGCTTTGTATACATTTAATCGACTTCCTCAACACTTGAGATACGAAAAAATATGAATCATTGAACGTATACATCATTTCAAATATTGTGGTCCATTCTGCATTGGACCACCCAGCCATATAAATTTTGTATAGTTTTTTGGTACTGCATGCGACATATAGATCTTATGCCATCTATGATACAATTGATATGCTCGAAAAGCAGACTCGTTCGCTTTTATTATTTGGTTGAACTAATCGTTGAGCTAAGAGCGACTTTGCTGTTGTTGAGAGTAGGAATAAGGGATGTCTTCTTACATGCTAAGACTTCAAATGTCACTAAGTTCTAATGTGCATTCATCAGCATCGCTAGTAGCAAAACAGACCGACCAATCAATTTCTCTAAGATACTGATTGAAAATTTTCCACTCAGCATTTATATTTTCTTTTTATTTAACGTATGAGCTAAGCATTCTATTAAAACTATTGCATTTTAGGAAATAAAAAAATATGTATTCCAAAATAAATCGTTTGCTTTATGTGTAGAGGAAATCCAATGGTTCTTGAATTCCTACAACGTATGGAGAGGTCGAAAACTACTAGTAAATTAAAAACTCGTCGCGTTCGATTTTAACTCTAAATTTTATTCGACTAGTACACTTAATTTAACAAAAAATTATGACATTTAGAAAAGAAATAAAGAATGCATTACAAAAATATTGGAACATGAAAAACAAATTATTAAGAAATTCTCGTAATAAAGAAATACATATGCGCATTTGTTGCATCACACTAAATTCATCGCCCATGCTATATGTAGGTTAACAAAGAATGCACGCGGAAATGTAAAAAAAAAAAATGCAATTGATTATTGTGATTGCGAGTGAAGTTTGAATTGCTGACCTTGTTATTGGCACAGGTAAATGAATTTAGCGTGAATTTTTTACATATTGAACTAAAATGAAAAAGTTATTGTTCAGCACTGAACATGCTGGGGCCCGCCAGAACGTATGACTTTGTTGAACTATTGCTGAAGTGACTCATGCTGAACAGCAGGTTCCTCATAGATGGAATTTGGTTTGTCCCCTTTGTAACAGCACTGTAGAAGTGACTTGACCTTGGTGCAGTATCTCCAAACTAGTAGTAATAGGATGAATAGTAATACTGTCGTTGTCACCGCAACGGTGTGTAGAACAAGAGCCTTCTTGAGTATTATTGGATTAAGATTTGGTTCTACAGTGAACTCCATGAACTGCTTATTGGAGGGAATCAATACTCCAAGTTGCATCAGAGCAGGAGGCTAGTTGAAGTTTAATTTTATCCAATCTGGTACCACTTCCTTCATATGGCTGGAGACAACTTCTATGTTCTGGTCCAAGTTTGCCTTCAAGGTTATTTCCTTTGTTTTCAGATGGCACTCATCTCGAAGGCGAATAAATCCAGTATTGTTTAATAACAGTTCTCTTCTCGAGCCTTTACAGATAATTGTCGCAACCTTGGTTTCATTGGTTGTGTATATCCAGGTATTTCTTGTCATTAAGGCCTTCCAGACTATTCCTGTTAAGCTTATCTGGTTCATTTGACATGTTTTTCTTGGATGACGATTATAAATCTCGTCGATTATACATGATGGACTGTCAGCAATGCTATAGACGATGGCTGGTGTGCAGAGATAAGTCTTATGTTCGCTGATTGCGCAGGCCTTCAGCTGAGTTTCTTCTAGAGAAAAGTAAGTTTGGTGGTCAAAACTTACGGCCAGTGTATTGAGTTTAACGTCAGCTATAGCAAATGTGTTGATTGTAGTCATGAAAGGAGTGGGTGTTACATGAATTAAGTCGTACCTGTTTGTTTCGACAATATTCAGATACCAAGGTTATGCTATCATTTACTTGTTTCACATCAAGTTGTATTTGTGGTGTTGATAGTATTTGGAGATTGGTTCCAATATTATGCGAGACATTTTGAATTAAAAGACCAATGTCATGTGGGCTGACAAAATCAAATAAATGTCCGTGGTTATGGAGTGCGTTTAACCAGGTTTGATATTTTTCTTGTAGGTCGCTGTAGTAATCTTCAGTACTGATAAATATAGCGAGTACTTCAGTGGCGATTCTGTTATGATCTGCGGTGGAATACCAGGTAGCCATTTCTTTAACAGAACAAATTACTTGAGTTAATCGGGCGTCAAAGTTTCTTAGTTTCTCAGATATGAGAAATGCTGATTGATTAATTTTCGTGGATAAAAGAAGCATCTGTTGATTGGTTGAATGCAAAAGATTGTGCTGATTCTCTTGCAAAAGCTCAATATCAGTATATACTTGATCATTTACTCCAAAGATGCTGGTTAAAAGACTGCCAAGTATACCCCTCTTAGATCAGCCCTTCGGCTCCGTTGTACTGATAACTTCTTTTAAGGTCTTCAAGAGATGATTTCTTCTTGAGTATATACGTTCAAACAGTGTTTGGCAGTGCGTCATTTTTGTGAGCTCTCTTGTTTGTTCACACATATCTTTTATCTGGTTCCAAGTATTATCAATGTTTTTCTGATCAGTGATTATTTCTGCTTTAGAAAGTGCGACCTGTAGGCGAAGGTTCCCACGTTTAATTTGTGCGTGCCCCAAGTTCTCCAGAAAGAGCCCCGCCTTGGGTTGGAATATTTCATAGTCTTGGGCGAAAACTATCGTTAACCAATAAAGTAGAGAGAAGGTTGTAAGCAGCAGGTTCTGTGCACAGGTGCAAGGTGCAATGATTGGTTTCTTTTTCCTTTTTGGTTCTGTGGATGAAATTTTATCGAAATGATTGGGCTGTGACCACAATTTTGGCGCTGACTGCAGAATGGAGCAGGATTTTCGTTTCTTGTTATTTTTATTTGGAGTAGACTCAAGACTTCTTGACACTGTATTTATTCTCGCCTCTGATTTAGTTACTAAAGTAGTCATTGTCGTGATTGAATTTTGAGCTTCGCTTGTGTCTTCTGAATTTAGTATGGAAATAGGTAGTTGACAGATCTTGTGAGTAGGCCGTTTCTTAATACAGTTTTTGTATTGCACCGAAACAATTCGGACTACGCCATCATCTCCCGGATGTATTTGGGTAATTCGCCCAAGTGGCCACCTCTGTGGTGGTAAAGTATCTTCTTTTACTAAGACCAATTTTCCGATCACTGGATTTTTCCCCAACGTCTTCCATTTGCTTCTCTGCTGAAGCAACGATAGGTATTCTTGAGACCAGCACTTCCAGATATCTTGATGCAGTTTTGTGACTAACTTCCATCTCTGATGAAGTTCTTGTGTAGCTACTTCAGATTGTGGTGGTTCTATGAGCGGTCGTCCAATCAGAACGTGCCCTGGCGTCAACGGTTCCAAGTCTGTGGGATCGCTGGAATGTTGCCCTATTGGTCGTGAATTCAAGCAGGCTTCTACTTGGCACAGTACCGTGCTGAATTCTTCATACGTTAGCAGCGTTTCTCCTAGAACTCTTTTTAGATGTCCCTTCACTGATTTTACTCCAGCCTCCCATAATGCTCCAATATGAGGACTAGCTGCGGGAATAAACTTCCAGTCAGTGCCATCATTAGCTGTGGTCTCTGCCGCTTGCTTTGTAGATCGATTGATTGCTAATTGTAGCTCCTTATCCATCTTGTTTCTGGCACCGACGAAGTTGGTGCCATTGTCACTAAATATTTGCTTGCAGGTTCCCCGGCGAGAAAGAAACCTTTTATAAGCCGCTAAAAATGCATCAGTGGTGAGGTCGGTGACTAATTCCAGGTGGACTGCCTTTGTTACTAAACAAATGAGCAAGGCAATGTATCCTTTATTGGTTTTAATTCCTCTGCCTTTGGATGCTTTTGTGAGAAATGGACCAGCATAATCGATACCACAGTGGGAGAATGGCGGCGACGGAATGATTCGGGCTTGCGGTAAGCTACCCATGAGTGGAGTATTACTGTTTTGATGAAATCTTGCACACCTTATGCACTTATGATTCCTTCCTTGGACTACTCTTTTCCCATCAATGATCCAGAAGTTCATCTTTATGTAATTTAATGTTAATTATGTACCACCGTGTAACGTTTGCTGATGTGCGTGATCTATAATTATATTTGTTATATGGTGTTTTTGTGGTAAAAGTATTTGGTGCTTGGCATCCATTGACAGTAGAGAATTCTTTATTCTGCCGCCTACTCGCAAAATTCCCTCATTATCAAAAAATGGATTAAGCGAAAGTAGTTTACTTGTCTTTCTTTTTGGTCTGTTTTTTCTCATTGCTTCTACTTCATCCGAAAATTCCTGCAACTGCACAATTTTGATGATGCGATTCTTGGCTTCAAGGAGTTCATCAGAAGATAGATGTGCAAGATTTCTTTGTGTTATGGACTTCTTACAATTTTTGATGAACCTGAGACTATAAGCTATAATCAAAAATCATATAACTTATAAAGATATCGCATACCGAACAAATTCCATGTACAAGAAAAATTTTTCATGGGATGTAGCTCTACATCCCAAGCACCGTATGTCGACGCATAATCAGTCAACCAGCTCAGTCAGCACTCAGCGCAGCCGCACGGCATAGCGCGCAAGTAGTCAAACCAACTTGAGTACCGCTGTCGCCTGTAGTTCTGTTGAAGTAGTAGGATTGTTTGTGGGTGGAGGGAAGGAAAAGTGACATTGCCACCGTCATCGCCAAACAGGAATTGTCTGTGTGGAGCTCAACAGAGCTGGGATTTGCGGAGTGCGGTGTGGTGTGACTTTATGTATAGTGATGCCTTGTCGTGATGGAAGGGATTCATGAAAACATTTATTTGCCTTTAATTTCATTTTGAGTTATTAGTCGAGTACATTGATTGTGGTATTTTTTTGTCACTGCTATTTGAGATTAGATTTTGCTATTGAAAATTTTTCTTAGAACTCGTATTTGTTTGTTTTAAACACAATTAAAATGATTTCTACTTCAAGGAAATCTGCCAATAAATGCAGTTTGGTACACTGTCAGAAATCCAAAAGATCAATTACAGATCTGAGATTATTTAAATTCCCATGTCCGGATACAGATCTTGGTAAAGTATGGCGTGAAAGGTGCGGTGTTCTCGATAGCAACAACCAGCCTTATATTTGCCATTATCATTTTACTGAAGATTGTATTGGGAAAAAATATTTAAAAAGACATGCTGTACCATCCGTGCAATTGCCGAAGCAAAATCAGGTGGATGACGATTTCAGTTTGAATGAATTTGTTCTTTTCAGAACACCACCTAAGAAAAGAAAGCGATCTGAGAGCCCAGAGGGACTTTGTTCGTCCTGTTTAAAAAATTTAAGAAATTGTAGCAGGTATCAGAACAAATACAATAAACTTTACCGTTTATACAATTTGATAAAAACGAAACTTGCAGTTGTAGAAGAAAAAGGAAAGAAGCTTAAAAGGACGAACACACAGCTCAAAATAAATCATAAACGTCTTCTTCATAAATCTCGTCTCTTGAAGGAATCAAAGTCTTCATTTGAAAATGAAATTGATACCATGGATATAGAGAATAATGCGAAAACATTTATTAAAATGTTAATTCGAGATAACTCTAAGCAGAAGTGGGACATTGATGGAAAAACTTTGGCACAAAATATATTTTATAGATCTCAATCTGCTTATAATTTCTTAAGAGATGGTCTTAAATTAAATTTGCCTCATATATCATCTTTGCACAGATGGTCACCTATAAAAAATCTTCAACCTGTTTTTCATGATACCGCACTTAATCATTTAAAAGCAAATATTAATGACATGCATAAACAGTCCCTAAAAGCTGTTTTAATATTTGATGAAATTTCAATTAGAAAAGAGCTGACATACAATTCTGCTGTTGATATAATTGATGGACTGGAGGATGTAGGATTTAATAGATTTGCTGCTATTGGCAAACAAGTATGTGTATTTATACTACGTGGGCTGATTAATAATTGGAAGTGTGTCTTAAACTATTTTGTTTCAGAAACAAGTATCAGTGGATCCACACTAAAAGAAATTGTTCAATAAATCTAGGCATCGCATTTGAATTAGACTTAGATGTGAAAGTAATAACATGCGATCAAGGTCCTAATAATAGGAAATGTTTCAGAGAGCTAGGTGTAACTACGGATAAGCCTTATATCTTAATTGAAAATAATAAAAAAAATTTGTATGTACGATTTTCCACATTTATTTAAAAGTGTGCGAAATACCCTAATACAAACAGAATTTTTAACACCAGATGGTAAAGTGAGTTTCAATGTAATGAGAGAACTATGGGACCTAGAACAGGATAAAGTCACAAGGATGTGCCCAAAACTCACAGAAAAACATATAAATCCAAATAGTTTTGAAAAGATGAGAGTATGCTTATCTGCTCAAATATTTAGTCGATCAGTTGCGGCAGTAATTCGCACTGCAGTAGAAACTGGAAAGCTTCTAAAAAATGCAAACGAAATTGCATTGTCTACAGCAACTTTTATTGAGAAAATTGATAAAATATTTGATTGCATGAATAGTAGCTCTTTAAATGATAAAAATATTTTTAAGTCGGCCTTAAGGAAAAATAATTTAGTTCATGAATATATTAAGGAGTTTATTGAATATATGCAGAAAATAAAATTGGAAAAGCAATCTATGAAAATTTACTACATGAAAGGCTTGGAGCAAACTTTAAGAGCCACCGTACTTTTGGCAGATGAAATATAAATATATGGCTAAAATTATTACAACAAATCTTATTCGATTTAACTCATTGAGCAATTGTCAAGAAGATAAATGAAATGATGGAAATGCCCCTGTCAAGTTCCGAAATACATTGTGAAAATTCACTTGATTCTGCATTAAACACAAGTTCCCCGATAGCTGAATATGAAAAATTAAAAGTTGATTATGTCGATATTCTCGAAGAAAATTTAATTGATAACTTAAATGTGAAAATTGAGCTGACTTCAATGCGCTATTTCATCGGTTATGTAGATTACAAAGTCCTTAAGTTAATAAATTGTACCAATTGTGACAGGTCAATGCTAAAGAATGACGAAACGTTAACATGTCCCTCTGAACTCTTAATTTTTGCAAAAAATTATTCCAAAAATTCAGATTTTGGAAGTTTGTATGCACCATCAGATATATTTTTTAATGTATGTATGTAAATTACATGTAGTGATATTCGATGATATGTTCAAACATAATAAGGAAGAAAAACACATTAAACAACTAATGGTTAATAAATGTTTGGAATTTACCAAGCAACATGACGAATTCGGAGATTGGTTCTCTGAGGGGAATAATTGCTTCACCCATAAAATTAAAGCACTTAATTTTTTGCTTCTAGTTTTGCTTCGAAAGCACTGCAATTGGAGTGTTCAGAGATCTACTAAAAGTAAACAGCCTAAATTACAAATTTTAACGTCGTAGAAAAATGGTGGCAGTATGATTTTTTCAAATTATCCATTCAAAATAAAGGGTTTTCAAATAAGACGTGTTATTTTAATTAGCCCGCTATTTCGGTAGATTTCACTTTTGGAGCTGCCATTTTTTGACATTTGACAAGTAGAAACTAACCCATTAATAAAACTGGAACGATACCTGATTCAACAACGCATTGAAATTATTAAAATTCACTATAAAAATGGTGAAAATGTGGCAGAGACGGTTCGTAAAACTCGAACATTTTTGGGTCGTCGTGAAGCACCTTGTCGGACCGCAATACAGAAATTGGTAGAAAAATTCGGGCTGTCGGGACAAGTTAGTGATGTGAAGAATAACACCCGTGCACGTCGCTCAAGAACAGCCGAGAATATTGCTGCTGTAGCCGAAAGTTTTGAACAGAACCCAGGTTTGTCCATTCCTCGTCGTTCTTTGGAATTAGGCATTCCACAAACGTCATTACACCGTATTTTGCATAAAGATTTGGGTCTTAAGGCTTATAAAGTTCAGTTAACACAAGAACTCAAGCCGGCCGATCATCAACAACATCGAGTCTTTGCTGATTGGGTCCTTGAAATGCATGAAAATGATCCGAAATTCCATCGAAAACTTCGTCAACAAGCAAAATTGTCGCATCTGGGGTTTGGAAAACCCAAGAGTTATTGTTGAAAAGCCTCTCTATCCTAAACGTGTGACTGTTTGGTGCGGTTTATAGTCCCGCAGGGTGATTGGACCTTACTTTTTCGAAAATGAGGCTGGAGCAACAGTTACGGTGAATGGATTGCGCTATCGAGAGATGATTAATGATTTTTTATAGCCGGAATTGGATGGTATTGATCTGGACAACGTTTACTTTCAACAAGACGGCGGTACGTGCCATACAAGCAACGAAACCATTGATCTTTTACGGGAAATGTTTCCGGACCGTGTTATCTCTCGAAGAGGTGATCACAATTGGCCACCGAGATCTTGTGACTTAACACCTTGCGACTTCTTCCTTTGGGGCCACGTGAAAGAGAAGGTCTACGCCAACAGCCCAGCGTCGATTCAATACCACAAAGATGGAATTTGTGAGGCTATCGAGGACATAGGGCAGCAACTTTGCGATTTGGTTATGGAAAATTTCATGAAAAGGATATGGTCCTGTAGGCGTGGTCGTGGTAGTCATTTGACTGATGTTATTTTCCATTATTAACGGCATACCTTCCTCTTTATATTGAAATAAAGATTTGATCATTTATATCAAAAAGTGGCATTTTTCTTTGAATATCAAAATAACACCTCTTATTGAAAAACCCTTTACATAATAATACAAATTTAATAATACAAATAGAGACAGAAATGGAGGTTGGAGGCTCCCGCCCAGTGCAGGTGGAATATACAGTAGTGATGAAGAATTTAATGTTGAAGAACAAACAAAGTGATATATGATTCTGATAGTAGCAGTTTTGAAGTTTATATATTTTCTATATGTATTTATATACTTTTATATATATATTTTTTTGACTCCTTTAATATATTTACTCAACATATATATATATATATTCTTATTAATAAAAAATTACCTCATAAAACGTATGCAAGTCTTCTCTAATCACTTAACAAAATTTGTATAGAGTTGGCTACGAATCACTCTGTAAAATCTTGGAGTGATAAGGGTTAAAAATTATAAATTTGATTTCAAACTATTTTCAAATCCTTTTACAAGTAACCCGCAATAAGCTAGCTCAAATCTACAATTGGAGTTAATAGACCCGCAGTCATAATATAATGATAAGATGAATTTAAAAAATGCTTATCAATGTTTGGATAAGGAAAATTACCCAAATTTGTATGAAAATGGTGTACGTTACGCTTAACATATATTAGTGAACAAACGTTGATAATAATGAACCTCAACAAAAGCTAATTGCGATCGCGTATTTCAGACGAAAACTTGGAAGCAGTTTTAAGTTGGCCACAACACAATTAGTTCAGGGCATTTCCAAACATTTCCCAAAAATATTTTAAATTCCTTTTATATTAAATATACATATGTATAAAAAATCAAAAAACTAATTTTTTTTCAATTTCCCGCCATAAATTCGTTTTTTTAAATTTGGCTCGATTCTTAAAAACTCTGTGCACCCATGATCTAGATTCTAGGATACAATAAATATTTTCATGAATCTTTTCCATCACGACAAGGCATCACTATACATAAAGTCACACCACACCGCACTCCGCAAATCCCAGCTCTGTAGAGCTCCACACAGGCTGTGCCGTGCGGCTGCGCTGAGTGCTGGCTGAGCGACTTGGTTGACTGACTATGCGTCGACATACGTTGCTTGGGATGTAGAGCTACATCCCATGAAAAATTTTTCTTATACATGGAATTCGTTCGGTATGCGATATTTCTTCTGTCTGAATTGTTGCTTTTAATGCCATGACTTGCGTTTTCACTTCTTTATCAGTAACTATATTTAGCTTGTTGGATGGCCATGCATTGGGTGTTTGACTGAGCCAGAGTGGCCCTCTCCACCAAAGATCTCGAATTACGAGCTTGGTTGGGCTGATTCCCCTCGAGGCAATGTCCGCAGGATTTTGATCTGATCTCACCTGTCTCCATATGGCCTTGTCAAAGTTATTGTGTATTTCGGACACCCTGTTTGCTACAAACTGCTGCCAGGTATTCGGATTCTTTGCAATCCATGCCAATGTAATTTCAGAATCGCACCAGGCGAATACTTCTGGTAATTCGATATCCAAAGATGTGATAGTTGATTTTAACAATTGTGTTAACAGGACAACACCACAGAGCTCTAGTCGTGGTATTGTAACTTTTAGTTTTAAGGGCGCCACCTTGGTTCGTGGTGCTAGTAGCGTTATATGCACCTTCCCCAGAGTCTGTTATTCGGGAGTATACTACGGCCGCATATGCTTTTTCGGAGGCGTCGCAGAAGCCGTGGAGCTGAATATGTTGCCCAGGTTGGTATTTGATCCACCGCGGAATTCTAATTTGTTGTAAATTTTTTAGATCTGCTTCGAGTTGCCTCCAAGGGTTTGTTATTTCTGTGGGTGAAATTTGGTCCCAGTCTATCCCAGCCTTCAATAATGATTGCATGAGGAGTTTAGCTGTTATTGTTACTGGTGAAAGGTACCCGAGGGGGTCAAATATTGCTGCAATTTTTGATAGTAAAGTCCGTTTGGTTAGTTTTGTAACCTCTTCCTCTGTTTTCAGCTGGAAGAAAAGTTCATCCTTTTTGGGATTCCAGTGTATTCCCAGTGTTTATATGGCATTTTCTTCACCAATTTCTAAAATTCCCTTTTCGATAATCTCCTCAGGAATGTTTCTTAATAATTCCTCATTGTTTGAGGTCCATTTCCGAAGATTGAATCCTCCTTTGTTTAGGAGCACAATTATTTGACTTTGAATGTCGTCTACATAAAAATCTATCATTAGCACTCTTTTTCCGACGGGAAGTTGTTCGCCTTCATCTTGAGCAAGCTGCATTAGGACCTTGACTGCAAGATATGTGGCGGGAGCTGTTCCATAAGTAACGGTGTTTAAGACAATCTCTTGAATGCATTCGTCAGGATTTTTTCGCCATAATATGCGTTGGTAATTTCGGTCTTCTTTTGCCACCATAATCTGCCTGAACATTTTTTCAATGTCTCCAGTAAAAACAAAACGATGCTTCCTCCATCTTAACAGGATTTGGCTTAGATCTTGCTGAAGCTTTTTTCCGGTATGAAGGAGATCATTAAGGCTTGACCCAGAATCTGTCTTGCTGGATCCATTAAACACTACCCGTAGTTTTGTAGTTGTACTGTCTCCTTTGAATACTGCGTGATGTGGCAAGTAATACACTTTTCTCTCAGTGTCTTTGTAGCTTGTTGTGGGGCTCATGTGTCCCAAGGTTAAATATTCTGTGAGAAATTTGTTGTATTCTGCCATGTCATTAGGATTTTTGCTCAACCTTTTTTCCATTTGTAGCAGGCAAGCAACAGCCTTGTTTTTTGAAAAACCTAATGTCCCTAAATTTTTCCTGAAAGGTAGTCGGACTATATACCGTCCATGTTGGGTTCTTTTATGCGTATTTTCAAAGTGCTGCGTACAATCATCGTTTTCCTGACTGGGTGTGGTATTCTCTATTTCCCAAAATTGTTCCAGTTTCTGGTCTATCTCACTAATTGACAGAAAACTTGAGATTTTGTTAGTTTCCTGAGAGGCATTGGGAATATTTCCAAAGAGGATGCAGCCCAGTTTTGTATTTTGTGCAGTTAGTTGGCCTTGTATAACACCATCCAGAATTACATTTGCATAAACATCAGCTCCAAGAATCAAGTCAACTGGACCTGGTTTATTGAAGTTGGGGTCTGCTAAGACCATACTTCCGTACTTGGTTGAATCAACATCTGGTATTATTCCATCTGGGAGAAATGAACATAGTTTTTCTAACACCAGTGCTTCTATTCGAAGGAGGGAGTTATTCCTGTATGGCAGTATTATTTTAAAGCTCACTTTACTGGTGGCTTTTGTAGTTTTCGCATTGTTGACACCCATAATTGTTGTTCTGATTCGCTCTTTAGGTAGTCTTAAATTTTGGACAGATTCCTCAGTGATTAAGGATCAATCAGCGCTCTTAGAAGCTCTGTTTGGCCAAATCCATTTGATACTCTTACCATTGCAGTTGGGAGCAACACGCTAGGGATTTTAATCTTGTTGTGTAAAGTTGTAATATCCTCATTTTGCAAACTGAACTGCCTCGTGAGCTCACAAGTTTTCTCTGAGACTGCTGGTTCAGACTTAAATTTGTTTTTGGCATTATTATCATTGGCATTGTGCAAGAGCGTCTGTTGTTTTTTATTGCAATAGAAGCAGGTTTTGCTGGTTCTGCACCTTTAAAATTTCTTGTGTGATAAACAATTTGTGCATAAACCCTTTTTGTTTATAAATGAATTTCTATCTTGCACATTTAATTTTTTGAACTCTACACATTGGAATACACTGTGATCTTTACTGCAGAAAGCACATATATTTTTTGATATAGTAGAAGAGTAGAAAGACTTCTTCTTGTTATAATTTATAGCTTCTGACTTCACTTGTTTTGAACTTTTTATACAGTCTAGGATCAGGAAACGTTTTTCAAGGAAGTTAAGTAGCTCTGTTGTAGTTGGCATTTCCCTGGGATTGGAGAGACTCTCTTCAAACAAGCGCAAGCTTTCTGGATCTAATTTCTTCATGGTGATGCAGACAATAATTGGACCCCATTTTCCTGTCCTACAGTTCAAATTATTCAATGCTTCTAAACACTCTTTTAGGGTGTCATGAAGCATTATGATGTCTTCTTGGCACCTGTGCTCTACGCTTTTTAGGTCCATAATGGTGTTTATATAGGTAGTAATAATTTTTCTGTTGTTATTATACCTTGCTTGAATAAGTTGTAGAGCGGTTTTGTAGGTATTATTGCTTAACTGAAGGTGGCTTATAACCTTCCTGGCTTCACCTTCTAGATGGTAAAGAAGGTACTGCATCTTTTCCACTTCGCTTAAGCAGGGGTTTATATGAATGATATTGTTAAACATGTCAATAAAAGGTTTCCAAGTTTTATAGTCTCCGTTGAACTTTGGAATCTTCATCGGAGGTAGTTTTGGAAGGTTATTGAGTCTGGCAGCTTCCATAATATGGTAGAGAATGAGTAGTATCCCGAAGACTTGTTTGATTGGGGATTTCTTTAACTGTATCCGAAGTAACGGATGCTGCAATTGTTGGAGGCGGCAGCGATATGTTTGGAAAATTGGCCTTACTGTACTCATTAAGTGCCTGTTGCGCTGTTTGAAAAAATTTTTGCGTTTTCGTGTAAAGATCTTTTAAAAAGTAGGAATGTTCTTTATTGAGGGAGATCTTTAATTGATCGTGGTTCTTATTAAATTCTTCCCAATATGTGTTTAAAGCATCGTTTTTGGAAGTTAGATATTCTGGAGTCTTTCGTGAGGAGCCGTCTTTTGGAATATTTATCGATAGTTTCTCGATATTGTCGGCCAGTTGTTTTTGTAGCTCTAGTAAGTCTTCTGTTGTCATGACTACTGATGGATTAGGTGATAATTACAGGAGATGTCTGGTGCTGTATGGCGTATACCACAAATACTCAAACTTAATTTGAGTCTGGCTGCTTGTAGTTGAGTGATAGCTCGAGAAGATGTCTGGAACTGTTTGGAGTATATCACAAGCACTCAAACTTAATTTGAGCCTTGCTGGTTTTATTTTAGTGTTATTCTGAAGAAACTTCTTGATCGCTGACTTGCTATAGCTTCCTCAAAGTGTTATTTGAGATGCTATGTAGTAGTATACAGTATAATTTTCTGATGATGAACAAAGCTCTTTATCGCTGGCTGGCTATAGCTTCCTCAAAGTGTTCTTTGAGACGCTATATAGTAGTATACAGTAGAATTTTTCTGATGATGAACAAAGTTCTTGATCGTTGGCTGGCTATAGCTTCCTCAAAGTGTTCTTTGAGACGCTATATAGTAGTATACTAACTTTGATTTAATGGCTCGAAGGAGCATGTGTAGAGGAAATCCAATGGTTCTTGAATTCCTACAACGTATGGAGAGGTCGAAAACTACTAGTAAATTAAAAACTCGTCGCGTTCGATTTTAACTCTAAATTTTATTCGACTAGTACATTTAATTTATAACAAAAAAAGGTTGCCTTTTAGAAAAGAAATAAAAAATGCATTACAAAAATATTGGAACATGAAAAACAAATTATTAAGAAATTCTCGTAATAAAGAAATGCATATGCGCATTATGTTGCATCACACTAAATTCATCGCCCATGCTATATGTAGGTTAACAAAGAATGCACGCGGAAATGTAAAAAAAAAATGCAATTGATTATTGTGATTGCGAGTGAAGTTTGAATTGCTGACCTTGTTATTGGCACAGGTAAATGAATTTAGCGTGAATTTTTTACATATTGAACTAAAATGAAAAAGTTATTGTTCAGCACTGAACATGCTGGGGCCCGCCAGAACGTATGACTTTGTTGAACTATTGCTGAAGTGACTCATGCTGAACAGCAGGTTCCTCATAGATGGAATTTGGTTTGTCCCCTTTGTAACAGCACTGTAGAAGTGACTTGACCTTGGTGCAGTATCTCCAAACTAGTAGTAATAGGATGAATAGTAATACTGTCGTTGTCGCCGCAACGGTGTGTAGAACAAGAGCCTTCTTGAGTATTATTGGATTAAGATTTGGTTCTACAGTGAACTCCATGAACTGCTTATTGGAGGGAATCCATACTCCAAGTTGCATCAGAGCAGGAGGCTTGTTGAAGTTTAATTTTATCCAATCTGGTACCACTTCCTTCATATGGCTGGAGACAACTTCTATGTTCTGGTCCAAGTTTGCCTTCAAGGTTATTTCCTTTGTTTTCAGATGGCACTCATCTCGAAGGCGAATAAATCCAGTATTGTTTAATAACAGTTCTCTTCTCGAGCCTTTACAGATAATTGCCGCAACCTTGGTTTCATTGGTTGTGTATATCCAGGTATTTCTTGTCATTAAGGCCTTCCAGACTATTCCTGTTAAGCTTATCTGGTTCATTTGACATGTTTTTCTTGGATGACGATTATAAATCTCGTCGATTATACATGATGGACTGTCAGCAATGCTATAGACGATGGCTGGTGTGCAGAGATAAGTCTTATGTTCGCTGATTGCGCAGGCCTTCAGCTGAGTTTCTTCTAGAGAAAAGTAAGTTTGGTGGTCAAAACTTACGGCCAGTGTATTGAGTTTAACGTCAGCTATAGCAAATGTGTTGATTGTAGTCATGAAAGGAGTGGGTGTTACATGAATTAAGTCGTACCTGTTTGTTTCGACAATATTCAGATACCAAGGTTATGCTATCATTTACTTGTTTCACATCAAGTTGTATTTGTGGTGTTGATAGTATTTGGAGATTGGTTCCAATATTATGCGAGACATTTTGAATTAAAAGACCAATGTCATGTGGGCTGACAAAATCAAATAAATGTCCGTGGTTATGGAGTGCGTTTAACCAGGTTTGATATTTTTCTTGTAGGTCGCTGTAGTAATCTTCAGTACTGATAAATGTAGCGAGTACTTCAATGGCGATTCTGTTATGATCTGCGGTGGAATACCAGGTAGCCATTTCTTTAACAGAAGAAATTACTTGAGTTAATCGGGCGTCAAAGTTTCTTAGTTTCTCAGATATGAGAAATGCTGATTGATTAATTTTCGTGGATAAAAGAAGCATCTGTTGATTGGTTGAATGCAAAAGATTGTGCTGATTCTCTTGTAAAAGCTCAATATCAGTATATACTTGATCATTTACTCCAAAGATGCTGGTTAAAAGACTGCCAAGTATACCCCTCTTAGATCTGCCCTTTGGCTCCGTTGTACTGATAACTTCTTTTAAGGTCTTCAAGAGATGATTTCTTCTTGAGTATATACGTTCAAACAGTGTTTGGCAGTGCGTCATTTTTGTGAGCTCTCTTGTTTGTTCACACATATCTTTTATCTGGTTCCAAGTATTATCAATGTTTTTCTGATCAGTGATTATTTCTGCTTTAGAAAGTGCGACCTGTAGGCGAAGGTTCCCACGTTTAATTTGTGCGTGCCCCAAGTTCTCCAGACAGAGCCCCGGCTTGGGTTGGAATATTTCATAGTCTTTTGCGAAAACTATCGTTAACCAATAAAGTAGAGAGAAGGTTGTAAGCAGCAGGTTCTGTGCACAGGTGCAAGGTGCAATGATTGGTTTCTTTTTCCTTTTTGGTTCTGTGGATGAAATTTTATCGAAATGATTGGGCTGTGACCACAATTTTGGCGCTGACTGCAGAATGGAGCAGGATTTTCGTTTCTTGTTATTTTTATTTGGAGTAGACTCAAGACTTCTTGACACTGTATTTATTCTCGCCTCTGATTTAGTTACTAAAGTAGTCATTGTCGTGATTGAATTTTGAGCTTCGCTTGTGTCTTCTGAATTTAGTATGGAAATAGGTAGTTGACAGATCTTGTGAATAGGCCGTTTCTTAATACAGTTTTTGTGTTGC
Source organism: Dioctria rufipes (assembly GCA_963924295.1). Taxonomy (NCBI): domain Eukaryota; kingdom Metazoa; phylum Arthropoda; class Insecta; order Diptera; family Asilidae; genus Dioctria; species Dioctria rufipes. The sequence goes on along the minus strand of OZ002740.1, from coordinate 160,522,754 downwards.
ACCGAAACAATTCGGACTACGCCATCATCTCCCGGATGTATTTGGGTAATTCGCCCAAGTGGCCACCTCTGTGGTGGTAAAGTATCTTCTTTTACTAAGACCAATTTTCCGATCACTGGATTTTTCCCCAACGTCTTCCATTTGCTTCTCTGCTGAAGCAACGATAGGTATTCTTGAGACCAGCGCTTCCAGATATCTTGATGCAGTTTTGTGACTAACTTCCATCTCTGATGAAGTTCTTGTGTAGCTACTTCAGATTGTGGTGGTGCTATGAGCGGTCGTCCAATCAGAACGTGCCCTGGCGTCAACGGTTCCAAGTCTGTGGGATCGCTGGAATGTTGCCCTATTGGTCGTGAATTCAAGCAGGCTTCTACTTGGCACAGTACCGTGCTGAATTCTTCATACGTTAGCAGCGTTTCTCCTAGAACTCTTTTTAGATGTCCCTTCACTGATTTTACTCCAGCCTCCCATAATGCTCCAATATGAGGACTAGCTGCGGGAATAAACTTCCAGTCAGTGCCATCATTAGCTGTGGTCTCTGCCGCTTGCTTTGTAGATCGATTGATTGCTAATTGTAGCTCCTTATCCATCTTGATTCTGGCACCGACGAAGTTGGTGCCATTGTCACTAAATATTTGCTTGCAGGTTCCCCGGCGAGAAAGAAACCTTTTATAAGCCGCTAAAAATGCATCAGTGGTGAGGTCGGTGACTAATTCCAGGTGGACTGCCTTTGTTACTAAACAAATGAGCAAGGCAATGTATCCTTTATTGGTTTTAATTCCTCTGCCTTTGGATGCTTTTGTGAGAAATGGACCAGCATAATCGATACCACAGTGGGAGAATGGCGGCGACGGAATGATTCGGGCTTGCGGTAAGCTACCCATGAGTGGAGTATTACTGTTTTGATGAAATCTTGCACACCTTATGCACTTATGATTCCTTCCTTGGACTACTCTTTTCCCATCAATGATCCAGAAGTTCATCTTTATGTAATTTAATGTTAATTATGTACCACCGTGTAACGTTTGCTGATGTGCGTGATCTATAATTATATTTGTTATATGGTGTTTTTGTGGTAAAAGTATTTGGTGCTTGGCATCCATTGACAGTAGAGAATTCTTTATTCTGCCGCCTACTCGCAAAATTCCGTCATTATCAAAAAATGGATTAAGCGAAAGTAGTTTACTTGTCTTTCTTTTTGGTCTGTTTTTTCTCATTGCTTCTACTTCATCCGAAAATTCCTGCAACTGCACAATTTTGATGATGCGATTCTTGGCTTCAAGGAGTTCATCAGAAGATAGATGTGCAAGATTTCTTTGTGTTATGGACTTCTTACAATTTTTGATGAACCTGGGACTATAAGCTATAATCAAAAATCATATAACTTATAAAGATATCGCATACCGAACAAATTCCATGTACAAGAAAAATTTTTCATGGGATGTAGCTCTACATCCCAAGCACCGTATGTCGACGCATAATCAGTCAACCAGCTCAGTCAGCACTCAGCGCAGCCGCACGGCATAGCGCGCAAGTAGTCAAACCAACTTGAGTACCGCCGTCGCCTGTAGTTCTGTTGAAGTAGAAGGATTGTTTGTGGGTGGAGGGAAGGAAAAGTGACATTGCCACCGTCATCGCCAAACAGGAATTGTCTGTGTGGAGCTCAACAGAGCTGGGATTTGCGGAGTGCGGTGTGGTGTGACTTTATGTATAGTGATGCCTTGTCGTGATGGAAGGGATTCATGAAAATATTTATTTGCCTTTAATTTCATTTTGAGTTATTAGTCGAGTACATTGATTGTGGTATTTTTTTGTCACTGCTATTTGAGATTAGATTTTGCTATTGAAAATTTTTCTTAGAACTCGTATTTGTTTGTTTTAAACACAATTAAAATGATTTCTATTTCAAGGAAATCTGCCAATAAATGCAGTTTGGTACACTGTCAGAAATCCAAAAGATCAATTACAAATCTGAGATTATTTAAATTCCCATGTCCGGATACAGATCTTGGTAAAGTATGGCGTATTTGCCATTATCATTTTACTGAAGATTGTATTGGGAAAAAATATTTAAAAAGACATGCTGTACCATCCGTGCAATTGCCGAAGCAAAATCAGGTGGATGACGATTTCAGTTTGAATGAATTTGTTCTTTTCAGAACACCACCTAAGAAAAGAAAGCGATCTGAGAGCCCAGAGGGACTTTGTTCGTCCTGTTTAAAAAATTTAAGAAATTGTAGCAGGTATCAGAACAAATACAATAAACTTTACCGTTTATACAATTTGATAAAAACGAAACTTGCAGTTGTAGAAGAAAAAGGAAAGAAGCTTAAAAGGACGAACACACAGCTCAAAATAAATCATAAACGTCTTCTTCATAAATCTCGTCTCTTGAAGGAATCAAAGTCTTCATTTGAAAATGAAATTGATACCATGGATATAGAGAATAATGCGAAAACATTTATTAAAATGTTAATTCGAGATAACTCTAAGCAGAAGTGGGACATTGATGGAAAAACTTTGGCACAAAATATATTTTATAGATCTCAATCTGCTTATAATTTCTTAAGAGATGGTCTTAAATTAAATTTGCCTCATATATCATCTTTGCACAGATGGTCACCTATAAAAAATCTTCAACCTGTTTTTCATGATACTGCACTTAATCATTTAAAAGCAAATATTAATGACATGCATAAACAGTCCCTAAAAGCTGTTTTAATATTTGATGAAATTTCAATTAGAAAAGAGCTGACATACAATTCTGCTGTTGATATAATTGATGGACTGGAGGATGTAGGATTTAATAGATTTGCTGCTATTGGCAAACAAGTATGTGTATTTATACTACGTGGGCTGATTAATAATTGGAAGTGTGTCTTAAACTATTTTGTTTCAGAAACAAGTATCAGTGGATCCACACTAAAAGAAATTGTTCAAAAAAATCTAGGCATCGCATTTGAATTAGACTTAGATGTGAAAGTAATAACATGCGATCAAGGTCCTAATAATAGGAAATGTTTCAGAGAGCTAGGTGTAACTACGGATAAGCCTTATATCTTAATTGAAAATAAAAAAAAAATTTTGTATGTACGATTTTCCACATTTATTTAAAAGTGTGCGAAATACCCTAATACAAACAGAATTTTTAACACCAGATGGAAAAGTGAGTTTCAATGTAATGAGAGAACTATGGGACCTATAACAGGATAAAGTCACAAGGATGTGCCCAAAACTCACAGAAAAACATATAAATCCAAATAGTTTTGAAAAGATGAGAGTATGCTTATCTGCTCAAATATTTAGTCGATCAGTTGCGGCAGTAATTCGCACTGCAGTAGAAACTGGAAAGCTTCTAAAACATGCAAACGAAATTGCATTGTCTACAGCAACTTTTATTGAGAAAATTGATAAAATATTTGATTGCATGAATAGTAGCTCTTTAAATGATAAAAATATTTTTAAGTCGGCCTTAAGGAAAAATAATTTAGTTCATGAATATATTAAGGAGTTTATTGAATATATGCAGAAAATAAAATTGGAAAAGCAATCTATGAAAATTTACTACATGAAAGGCTTGGAGCAAACTTTAAGAGCCACCGTACTTTTGGCAGATGAAATATAAATATATGGCTAAAATTATTACAACAAATCTTATTCGATTTAACTCATTGAGCAATTGTCAAGAAGATAAATGAAATGATGGAAATGCCCCTGTCAAGTTCCGAAATACATTGTGAAAATTCACTTGATTCTGCATTAAACACAAGTTCCCCGATAGCTGAATATGAAAAATTAAAAGTTGATTATGTCGATATTCTCGAAGAAAATTTAATTGATAACTTAAATGTGAAAATTGAGCTGACTTCAATGCGCTATTTCATCGGTTATGTAGCTTACAAAGTCCTTAAGTTAATAAATTGTACCAATTGTGACAGGTCAATGCTAAAGAATGACGAAACGTTAACATGTCCCTCTGAACTCTTAATTTTTGCAAAAAATTATTCCAAAAATTCAGATTTTGGAAGTTTGTATGCACCATCAGATATATTTTTTAATGTATGTATGTAAATTACATGTAGTGATATTCGATGATATGTTCAAACATAATAAGGAAGAAAAACACATTAAACAAGTAATGGTTAATAAATGTTTGGAATTTACCAAGCAACATGACGAATTCGGAGATTGGTTCTCTGAGGGGAATAATTGCTTCACCCATAAAATTAAAGCACTTAATTTTTTGCTTCTAGTTTTGCTTCGAAAGCACTGCAATTGGAGTGTTCAGAGATCTACTAAAAGTAAACAGCCTAAATTACAAATTTTAACGTCGTAGAAAAATGGTGGCAGTATGATTTTTTCAAATTATCCATTCAAAATAAAGGGTTTTCAAATAAGATGTGTTATTTTAATTAGCCCGCTATTTCGGTAGATGTCACTTTTGGAGCTGCCATTTTTTGACATTTGACAAGTAGAAACTAACCCATTAATAAAACTGGAACGATACCTGATTCAACAACGCATTGAAATTATTAAAATTCACTATAAAAATGGTGAAAATGTGGCAGAGACGGTTCGTAAAACTCGAACATTTTTGGGTCGTCGTGAAGCACCTTGTCGGACCGCAATACAGAAATTGGTAGAAAAATTCGGGCTGTCGGGACAAGTTAGTGATGTGAAGAATAACACCCGTGCACGTCGCTCAAGAACAGCCGAGAATATTGCTGCTGTAGCCGAAAGTTTTGAACAGAACCCAGGTTTGTCCATTCCTCGTCGTTCTTTGGAATTAGGCATTCCACAAACGTCATTACACCGTATTTTGCATAAAGATTTGGGTCTTAAGGCTTATAAAGTTCAGTTAACACAAGAACTCAAGCCGGCCGATCATCAACAACATCGAGTCTTTGCTGATTGGGTCCTTGAAATGCATGAAAATGATCCGAAATTCCATCGAAAACTTCGTCAACAAGCAAAATTGTCGCATCTGGGGTTTGGAAAACCCAAGAGTTATTGTTGAAAAGCCTCTCTATCCTAAACGTGTGACTGTTTGGTGCGGTTTATAGTCCCGCAGGGTGATTGGACCTTACTTTTTCGAAAATGAGGCTGGAGCAACAGTTACGGTGAATGGATTGCGCTATCGAGAGATGATTAATGATTTTTTATAGCCGGAATTGGATGGTATTGATCTGGACAACGTTTACTTTCAACAAGACGGCGGTACGTGCCATACAAGCAACGAAACCATTGATCTTTTACGGGAAATGTTTCCGGACCGTGTTATCTCTCGAAGAGGTGATCACAATTGGCCACCGAGATCTTGTGACTTAACACCTTGCGACTTCTTCCTTTGGGGCCACGTGAAAGAGAAGGTCTACGCCAACAGCCCAGCGTCGATTCAATACCACAAAGATGGAATTTGTGAGGCTATCGAGGACATAGGGCAGCAACTTTGCGATTTGGTTATGGAAAATTTCATGAAAAGGATATGGTCCTGTAGGCGTGGTCGTGGTAGTCATTTGGCTGATGTTATTTTCCATTATTAACGGCATACCTTCCTCTTTATATTGAAATAAAGATTTGATCATTTATCTCAAAAAGTGGCATTTTTCTTTGAATATCAAAATAACACCTCTTATTGAAAAACCCTTTACATAATAATACAAATTTAATAATACAAATAGAGACAGAAATGGAGGTTGGAGGCTCCCGCCCAGTGCAGGTGGAATATACAGTAGTGATGAAGAATTTAATGTTGAAGAACAAACAAAGTGATATATGATTCTGATAGTAGCAGTTTTGAAGTTTACATATTTTCTATATGTATTTATATACTTTTATATATATATTTTTTTGACTCCTTTAATATATTTACTCAACATATATATATATAAATTCTTATTAATAAAAAATTACCTCATAAAACGTATGCAAGTCTTCTCTAATCACTTAACAAAATTTGTATAGAGTTGGCTACGAATCACTCTGTAAAATCTTGGAGTGATAAGGGTTAAAAATTATAAATTTGATTTCAAACTATTTTCAAATCCTTTTACAAGTAACCCGCAATAAGCTAGCTCAAATCTACAATTGGAGTTAATAGACCCGCAGTCATAATATAATGATAAGATGAATTTAAAAAATGCTTATCAATGTTTGGATAAGGAAAATTACCCAAATTTGTATGAAAATGGTGTACGTTACGCTTAACATATATTAGTGAACAAACGTTGATAATAATGAACCTCAACAAAAGCTAATTGCGATCGCGTATTTCAGACGAAAACTTGGAAGCAGTTTTAAGTTGGCCACAACACAATCAGTTCAGGGCATTTCCAAACATTTCCCAAAAATATTTTAAATTCCTTTTATATTAAATATACATATGTATAAAAAATCAAAAAACTAATTTTTTTTCAATTTCCCGCCATAAATTCGTTTTTTTAAATTTGGCTCGATTCTTAAAAACTCTGTGCACCCATGATCTAGATTCTAGGATACAATAAATATTTTCATGAATCTTTTCCATCACGACAAGGCATCACTATACATAAAGTCACACCACACCGCACTCCGCAAATCCCAGCTCTGTAGAGCTCCACACAGGCTGTGCCGTGCGGCTGCGCTGAGTGCTGGCTGAGCGACTTGGTTGACTGACTATGCGTCGACATACGTTGCTTGGGATGTAGAGCTACATCCCATGAAAAATTTTTCTTATACATGGAATTCGTTCGGTATGCGATATTTCTTCTGTCTGAATTGTTGCTTTTAATGCCATGACTTGCGTTTTCACTTCTTTATCAGTAACTATATTTAGCTTGTTGGATGGCCATGCATTGGGTGTTTGACTGAGCCAGAGTGGCCCTCTCCACCAAAGATCTCGAATTACGAGCTTGGTTGGGCTGATTCCCCTCGAGGCAATGTCCGCAGGATTTTGATCTGATCTCACCTGTCTCCATATGGCCTTGTCAAAGTTATTGTGTATTTCGGACACCCTGTTTGCTACAAACTGCTGCCAGGTATTCGGATTCTTTGCAATCCATGCCAATGTAATTTCAGAATCGCACCAGGCGAATACTTCTGGTAATTCGATATCCAAAGATGTGATAGTTGATTTTAACAATTGTGTTAACAGGACAACACCACAGAGCTCTAGTCGTGGTATTGTAACTTTTAGTTTTAAGGGCGCCACCTTGGTTCGTGGTGCTAGTAGCGTTATATGCACCTTCCCCAGAGTCTGTTATTCGGGAGTATACTACGGCCGCATATGCTTTTTCGGAGGTGTCGCAGAAGCCGTGGAGCTGAATATGTTGCCCAGGTTGGTATTTGATCCACCGCGGAATTCTAATTTGTTGTAAATTTTTTAGATCTGCTTCGAGTTGCCTCCAAGAGTTTGTTATTTCTGTGGGTGGAATTTGGTCCCAGTCTATCCCAGCCTTCAATAATGATTGCATGAGGAGTTTAGCTGTTATTGTTACTGGTGAAAGGTACCCGAGGGGGTCTAATATTGCTGCAATTTTTGATAGTAAAGTCCGTTTGGTTAGTTTTGTAACCTCTTCCTCTGTTTTCAGCTGGAAGAAAAGTTCATCCTTTTTGGGATTCCAGTGTATTCCCAGTGTTTTTATGGCATTTTCTTCACCAATTTCTAAAATTCCCTTTTCGATAATCTCCTCAGGAATGTTTCTTAATAATTCCTCATTGTTTGAGGTCCATTTCCGAAGATTGAATCCTCCTTTGTTTAGGAGCACAATTATTTGACTTTGAATGTCGTTTACATAAAAATCTATCATTAGCACTCTTTTTCCGACGGGAAGTTGTTCGCCTTCATCTTGAGCAAGCTGCATTAGGACCTTGACTGCAAGATATGTGGCGGGAGCTGTTCCATAAGTAACGGTGTTTAAGACAATCTCTTGAATGCATTCGTCAGGATTTTTTCGCCATAATATGCGTTGGTAATTTCGGTCTTCTTTTGCCACCATAATCTGCCTGAACATTTTTTCAATGTCTCCAGTAAAAACAAAACGATGCTTCCTCCATCTTAACAGGATTTGGCTTAGATCTTGCTGAAGCTTTTTTCCGGTATGAAGGAGATCATTAAGGCTTGACCCAGAATCTGTCTTGCTGGATCCATTAAACACTACCCGTAGTTTTGTAGTTGTACTGTCTCCTTTGAATACTGCGTGATGTGGCAAGTAATACACTTTTCTCTCAGTGTCTTTGTAGCTTGTTGTGGGGCTCATGTGTCCCAAGGTTAAATATTCTGTGAGAAATTTGTTGTATTCTGCCATGTCATTAGGATTTTTGCTCAACCTTTTTTCCATTTGTAGCAGGCAAGCAACAGCCTTGTTTTTTGAAAAACCTAATGTCCCTAAATTTTTCCTGAAAGGTAGTCGGACTATATACCGTCCATGTTGGGTTCTTTTATGCGTATTTTCAAAGTGCTGCGTACAATCATCGTTTTCCTGACTGGGTGTGGTATTCTCTATTTCCCAAAATTGTTCCAGTTTCTGGTCTATCTCACTAATTGACAGAAAACTTGAGATTTTGTTAGTTTCCTGAGAGGCATTGGGAATATTTCCAAAGAGGATCCAGCCCAGTTTTGTATTTTGTGCAGTTAGTTGGCCTTGTATAACACCATCCAAAATTACAATTGCATAAACATCAGCTCCAAGAATCAAGTCAACTGGACCTGGTTTATTGAAGTTGGGGTCTGCTAAGACCATACTTCCGTACTTGGTTGAATCAACATCTGGTATTATTCCATCTGGGAGAAATGAACATAGTTTTTCTAACACCAGTGCTTCTATTCGAAGGAGGGAGATATTCCTGTATGGCAGTAGTATTTTAATGCTCACTTTACTGGTGGCTTTTGCAGTTTTCGCATTGTTGACACCCATAATTGTTGTTCTGATTCGCTCTTTAGGTAGTCTTAAATTTTGGACAGATTCCTCAGTGATTAAGGATCAATCAGCGCTCTTAGAAGCTCTGTTTGGCCAAATCCATTTGATACTCTTACCATTGCAGTTGGGAGCAACACGCTAGGGATTTTAATCTTGTTGTGTAAAGTTGTAATATCCTCATTTTGCAAACTGAACTGCCTCGTGAGCTCACAAGTTTTCTCTGAGACTGCTGGTTCAGACTTAAATTTGTTTTTGGCATTATTATCATTGGCATTGTGCAAGAGCGTATGTTGTTTTTTATTGCAATAGAAGCAGGTTTTGCTGGTTCTGCACCTTTCAAATTTCTTGTGTGATAAGCAATTTGTGCATAAACCCTTTTTGTTTATAAATGAATTTCTATCTTGCACATTTAATTTTTTGAACTCTACACATTGGAATACACTGTGATCTTTACTGCAGAAAGCACATATATTTTTTGATATAGTAGAAGAGTAGAAAGACTTCTTCTTGTTATAATTTATAGCTTCTGACTTCACTTGTTTTGAACTTTTTATACAGTCTAGGATCAGGAAACGTTTTTCAAGGAAGTTAAGTAGCTCTGTTGTAGTTGGCATTTCCCTGGGATTGGAGAGACTCTCTTCAAACAAGCGCAAGCTTTCTGGATCTAATTTCTTCATGGTGATGCAGACAATAATTGGACCCCATTCTCCTGTCCTACAGTTCAAATTATTCAATGCTTCTAAACACTCTTTTAGGGTGTCATGAAGCATTATGATGTCTTCTTGGCACCTGTGCTCTACCCTTTTTAGGTCCATAATGGTGTTTATATAGGTAGTAATAATTTTTCTGTTGTTATTATACCTTGCTTGAATAAGTTGTAGAGCGGTTTTGTAGGTATTATTGCTTAACTGAAGGTGGCTTATAACCTTCCTGGCTTCACCTTCTAGATGGTAAAGAAGGTACTGCATCTTTTCCACTTCGCTTAAGCAGGGGTTTATATGAATGATATTGTTAAACATGTCAATAAAAGGTTTCCAAGTTTTATAGTCTCCGTTGAACTTTGGAATCTTCATCGGAGGTAGTTTTGGAAGGTTATTGAGTCTGGCAGCTTCCAAATATGGTAGAGAATGAGTAGTATCCCGAAGACTTGTTTGATTGGGGATTTCTTTAACTGTATCGGAAGTAACGGATGCTGCAATTGTTGGAGGCGGCAGCGATATGTTTGGAAAATTGGCCTTACTGTACTCATTAAGTGCCTGTTGCGCTGTTTGAAAAAACTTTTGCGTTTTCGTGTAAAGATCTTTTAAAAAGTAGGAATGTTCTTTATTGAGGGAGATCTTTAATTGATCGTGGTTCTTATTAAATTCTTCCCAATATATGTTTAAAGCATCGTTTTTGGAAGTTAGATATTCTGGAGTCTTTCGTGAAGAGCCGTCTTTTGGAATATTTATCGATAGTTTCTCGATATTGTCGGCCAGTTGTTTTTGTAGCTCTAGTAAGTCTTCTGTTGTCATGACTACTGATGGATTAGGTGATAATTACAGGAGATGTCTGGTGCTGTAAGGCGTATCCCACAAATACTCAAACTTAATTTGAGTCTGGCTGCTTGTAGTTGAGTGATAGCTCGAGAAGATGTCTGGAACTGTTTGGAGTATATCACAAGCACTCAAACTTAATTTGAGCCTTGCTGGTTTTATTTTAGTGTTATTCTGAAGAAACTTCTTGATCGCTGACTTGCTATAGCTTCCTCAAAGTGTTCTTTGAGATGCTATGTAGTAGTATACAGTATAATTTTCTGATGATGAACAAAGCTCTTTATCGCTGGCTGGCTATAGCTTCCTCAAAGTGTTCTTTGAGACGCTATATAGTAGTATACAGTAGAATTTTTCTGATGATGAACAAAGTTCTTGATCGTTGGCTGGCTATAGCTTCCTCAAAGTGTTCTTTGAGACGCTATATAGTAGTATACTAACTTTGATTTAATGGCTCGAAGGAGCATGTGTAGCGGAAATCCAATGGTTCTTGAATTCCTACAACGTATGGAGAGGTCGAAAACTACTAGTAAATTAAAAACTCGTCGCGTTCGATTTTAACTCTAAATTTTATTCGACTAGTCCATTTAATTTATATACAAAAAATGATGACATTTAGAAAAGAAATAAAAAATGCATTACAAAAATATTGGAACATGAAAAACAAATTATTAAGAAATTCTCGTAATAAAGAAATGCATATGCGCATTATGTTGCATCACACTAAATTCATCGCCCATGCTATATGTAGGTTAACAAAGAATGCACGCGGAAATGTAAAAAAAAAATGCAATTGATTATTGTGATTGCGAGTGAAGTTTGAATTGCTGACCTTGTTATTGGCACAGGTAAATGAATTTAGCGTGAATTTTTTACATATTGAACTAAAATGAAAAAGTTATTGTTCAGCACTGAACACTTTAAATGTAATAATTCACTACATCAATATAAAATAATTGTTTGCCATTGTGTAGTTTCACTGAATTTCTCCAAGTAATAGTTGTAATTGTTTTACATCGAAGATTCATCAATTGGCACCTGTTTACAATTAACACAAACCTTCCATCGATTTCATCCCAATAAGCTCTATCCTACATCAACCACCCCGAGAAAAGCCAATTTTACAGGTATCAGCACTTCCTGTTTTCTCTATAGAATTTAACAGCCATGACTTAAAGTGGAGCAAGGACGGCTCCGCAAATTGAACGCTTCCAAAAATTTTTAATATTTTTAACAAGGAAAACTTCAGAAGATCTATTGGAATTTGTTTCTTTATTGGTCTTCAGAAGATCTATTGGAATTTGTTTCTTTATTGGTGTTCGGGGGGGGGGGGGGCGCCCCCGCGACAACTAGCTGGATTCGCTCCTGCAGTCCACACGGAAACGATACCTTTGGACTAATTTTGTACCAGATCATTTGCGATTTGGATGCAATTTGCAGAATTTTTATGGAATAAAAAATAACTCAGCCGTATTTACTGTTTCCCTGTACGATGGCTTCGCTATGGGGTTAGATATTCCGTTATTTTACGGTGCAACAGCATTTAAAAAAAATCATATGTTATTTCCCGATTTTTCTGATACAAATGTTTTATATTTTTCATAAGAAAATACGGCAACAGCGAATGAAACTTTTCTTTTTAGAAACATAATTTTTTTTTAATAATAATATTATTTACTGTTGTAATTCTGCATTTGCAAAACTTTTTTTTTTCTATTTTGGAGTCAGAAGGCTCATCTATCCCTGTCCCAAAAAACTGCGCTGGTATTCAGCCTCGTTTTCACGATATAAATTTTTAAAGCGACCTAAAGTAGTGTTCCCGTATTTAATTTTTTTTTTTTTATTATTTAGTCAATCTCAGCAGCACACATCATGGCAGGAAGGAGATAGGCAAGGGGGTATTAGGAAACAGAAGAAGAGTGGTGGAAGTGCTGATATATGTCACCTTTGAAACCTAGAAAATTTTAAAATCATCACATAATTTTACTATACAGCCGAAAGTATTTTTAAGGATGAAATGATGAGCGTGGCCTGCAGCGCAATTATTTCGTGCAGCAAGGGATCAGACTAGATACTAGTCAAGAATATTGACCAAAGCATTTGGCGATAAACGAGTGAACGGTATTCGACTTTACGCCGGTGCTTGTGCGAGTCGACATAACAAATTATTGCCACATCACCAATGAGCTCGAAGGCTCTCAAACGGTTGTGGTCAAATTATTATATTGTTCTCAAGAGACGAGATAACTTACAGTCTTAGATGAATTGAATTCAACGCGATTCGCTTAGTCTTAATCAGCATTCAGTCAGTAGTCCGTAAGGAGTAAGTGAAATCAAGGATACTGTTTTCAGTGAAGCTATGAATGGGATTGAAGGTAAGGAAAAGCGGATCACTAAAGAAAATTAAAAGGGTGGACCGAGAGATAATAGGTTCACATATATATAAAAAAAAAATCATCTATTCTCCATCAAACATAACGGCATTTACTACAACCAGTCTTAGGCGATCAAATATAAAACTTTAAATTTTGTTTTTCTAAAATGGCAGGATGCCACACTCTATTAAACGTCTTTGAAATATCTATGAGTCAAAATTTTGAACTCTATTGTTTCAAAGTCCCGCAAGAAAAGTCAGCAAGTCTTCCGATGAGCGCCTAGTCCGGAAACAATATTGGTGAGCTGAATGATTTCTGGATACTTCGTCAATTTGGAACTAATGACAGATTTAAACATCTTTGAAAGGATCAAAGTGATTGCCATTTATTGATAATTTCACAAATCGCTACTCTCTCCATATTGGGGTAGTTTTCAAGCAATTTAATAGTTACTAGTTGAAAGAGACAAATAGAATATTGCATTACTTTGTGCATATGGTCGCTTTAAAATTTTATATCATCAAAACGAGGCCGAGCACCAGCACTATTCTTGGGAGAGGGATAAACAAGGCCTCTGGCTTCAAAATGCCAAAATCGCCAATTACAATAGTAAATATTACTATTATTTAAAAAAATACTCTTACTAACCCTACTCTTACTAACAAAAAAGTTTCGTTCACTGTCACCGTATTTTCTTATGAAAAATATAAAACATTTGAGTCAGAAAAATCGGGATGATTTTTTGAGAATGCTGTTCCACCGTAAAATCACGAAATATCTAACCCCCTAGTGGGGCCGTCGTCCGGGGAAACAGCAAATACGATTAATGTATTTTTGTATTCCACAAAACTAAGCCACACGCAATTACAATTGTTTACACATATACAGATACCGCATAGAGTTTCATAATAAAAATACAAAAAAATGTGCCAGACCTCCACAGTAGAAAAAAAATATATGCCCCTCAGTTCAGTGCTGCCATAGTTTGCTTAAGTATACGCTGAGTTTAGAAACTCATATCTCCAAAACAAAGCCAAACACCATTACAATTTGCTGTACATAGATACACAAGATTTCTAGCTTCAAAATAGAAATACAAAAAAGAAACTGCTAGAAGTCTTCAACCGTTAATAATTTTATTTTTTGGAAAAAATACTATTATAATAAACATTATTTTTCATTTGGTGCGGCTATATTTTTTTATGAAATATGTAAAGTATTAGGTTCCATTTTGCGTTTGAATCAGAACGATCGGTTCCAATTTTCTCGAGATATAATTTTTTGAAAATGTGATTACTCCGTAAAACACGCAATTTGTAACCGTCTCAGCGGGGGGTTGGGGCGTGGCACGGCAAAAAAAAATACGGGTGCAATAGTGCAATAGAATCATGCATATATTTCATGTTGCATTTCGGGAGTTCAAAAAGATGCTAGGAAATGACGTTTTGAGAGCTGTCTCGAGCAAATTAAAGGATTGAGAGAACACCGTCGAGGTGGAGGAATTACACAGGGCATAAGAAAAAGTAATTTTGTAAAGTGGGAGGAAACAAATACAACGTTCGCAGACAGAATTCGACAAGGTGTTATGGTAAATTTGAAACATATCGATCCGAAGCTATTTATGGAAGACCCTGACAAATTATTTATGCCCCGCATTAAGAATACATTAAAACGTTATTTTAATGTTAAATTTTCTACGAAGATTTGTGGTGAATTTATAAAACAAACTGCCGACAATGAAATAAAAAAAGACTTGAAATATTTCCAAGCGAAAACTGCTCCAACTAGTGAAGATGATAATTTAGAGTAGTGATTTAAATCAGACATTTTGGATCCAATACACACTCAGCTGGAGGAATTCCAGGAAGAAGATAGTGGCTGGGTACTGCACTCAATAATACATCTCGCAGTGCATATTAGAAAATTCGAGCAGCTCTGAGGACCTTTGTACATACCTCTACCAAAAGAGATCTAACTCTGAAGTAGTGTATTTGTGTTGGTTCTGGGTCACGGTGGTGGTGGCGATAAAATGTGTTGGAGCTTTTTTTATTGGATGTTTTGTGGTGGAGACTTTGTAGCTCATGACGGTGGTGGCGAAAAATGTGGGGAGGGAGAAGAGGGGGAGCTTTTTGTGGTGGAATTTTGTAGGGCTATGTGGCGGAGATAAAAGATAAAAGACCTAGGCGCATAATACGCTGTGACTATATGTCTGTATGCACGAAATACTCGCATTTTAGAATACTGAAAGCATTCGAAGAATTGACATCGTGAAAGTCCAATTTAATTTTTTTTGAAAAGCAATTCAACAAGCGACATCCAATATGCAGCTCAAACAACCATTTTTTTATGAACACATAAATGAAAACTTGTATGAAGATTTTGAAGCTTTTGAGGAATTGCAGACTTTAATATTCAAACCAATCCTTGGGATGAAAGATATGGAGAAAGATAATCTATACAAAATTTCAAGTTCTAAGAAAGTAAAGACGCGTTTTGGAATTGGAACATTATATATTTATAATATTTATATATTTATATATTTACCACCACGTTTTGTGCAAGTGTCAGAGAAAACTCTTTATAAGATTAACGAAGGAAACTTTTGTATAACTAACAAAGGAGCAAATAGAAAATATTTTAATTTAATATTTACTAAATAACTAATTGCAAACAGTAGTTATTGTATAAGACTGCAAATTGCATTTTAAAATCCCGAATTTCTTTAGGTGTAAAATTTATATTTTATTCGCAAATGCATTACTCAAGTTACGCCACATAATTTTCTCACCGATCGCCACGCGCAACATGATCCCAGGTAAATTATCAAAACTTTGCCTGAGTAGCAAGCTTGCTAAAATTTGCTGGGAAAGTTGTGTGGTATGAATTGGGTCAGCACTTTTTATGAAGTACAGGTGCTTAGATTATAACTTGTATATATAAGTGACATTAAATTGAATAAGATATGTCATTCGTTTTTGGACAATAGTTGCGTTTTCATTTAAAATATTTGTTAGTCGCTATTGCTGCCGGTACAAGAACCGAGTAGCCCGCCACCACCGTCAAGATTTATGAGTTTCGTGTAATCGGTGAAACACCGAATGCACAGCAATAAGGTTGAGGTGAATCACGTCAGCCTACCAATTTTAACAGGCAAACAAAAGAGTTTGCTTTAACATTTGGTGACCCCGACGTGATTCAGCACGCTCAATCACGCTGAATAGAAGACATCCTATATAAGCAAAGCGCATTCTGCTGAGCCATTATACCAGGAAGGATGCCACCGAAGATGGACAAGGCAATGGACCCCTTGGCTGCCATCCACGGTGTTCAGGGCAATGAGATCCAAAACATTCTAGCCAACTATAAGAAGGATCCTGTAGACAGGAAAACGTATAGCTACTACGAAGAAAGACTCGCACGTCTGGATGCAGCATGGTCACGTTTTGAAGTTACTGACCACCAAGAGATCCGAGGCTTACCTTCACCGCCGCTAGACCATGCATATTTTTCTACGGATTTCTACCACAAGATAGAAGCAATCTACGAAGAGTTCAGGCAATATTTATCTTATTTATGCACAATAATAAACAAATTCCAGGAAGCCGATGACCTAAATGGGGCATCACAGCAAGTCGATACTGGGAGAGTACCATTACCACCATGCAGTACGAATATTAGTGCGCCAAATGACACTAGTACAGCCAATCAACATCAGCAGTCTAAATCGAATAAAGAACCATCATCGAGAGATCTGCCAGTTGACGCAAGGGCTGGCAAGTTAGATGCAGATAAAACAGATGCCACTAAAGGGGCCATACCCAAAATTTATGAATCCAAAAGCCCTCCGGTATTATCAAAGGCTAATGATTCCGAAGGTACTATAATTTGGAAAAGACAACAAGCGGTAACTCAAACCTTGCTGCGACTCCTTGATAACCTGGAGCAAGCTGACTTTACTGCAGATGAGACAAAAACATTTTATGAGATCAAGGTAAAGGCAAGTAAATAAATACTGGGCTCAAATTGAAAACTGCAACCAGGACTTGTGGGAATTTGCAACTGACCCAATGGAATATAGCCTGGAAGAATACATGCAAATAGAAGAGAGGGTACAAGAATTAATTATGCGGCTCTCAATCAAGCTAGAAGAGCTACATCAACCAGTTAGCAGTTCCGCGAAATCACAGACCATGGTGGCTGCTAACCCATCTACAATGCTGAAATTACCGAAGATAACTCTACCCAAGTTCGATGGAGATTATTCCAAGTGGCGCCAATTCGTCGATTTATTCACACAAATGGTCCACAATCAACCTATAGCTAGTTGCCAAAAGATGTGGTACCTCAAGACGTTCTTAATAGGAGAGGCCGAAAAATTGTTACGACATTTCCCCCTATCCGAAGACAATTATCTTGCGGCATGGAAAATGCTGAAGGAAAGGTACGCGAACCCCAGGCTATTGGCTGCATCACTAATTAATAAACTACTGCATCAACCGTCACGTGCAACAGAGGCCCCGTCAGCAACATTCATAAAAACAATGCATGACACCACCAAGGAGTGTTTACTTGGGTTAGAAAACTTGGGCCTAGAAACAGCCCATTGGGACCCACTTCTACTACACATTTTATACAAAAAGCTGGATCGAACTATACACTCGCTTTACGAACAAGGTCTATCGAATCCTAAGGAATTACAAACCATGAAGAATTTCCTAGCCTTCTTTGAGATGCGTTTTCAGTCGATAGAGGCCTTGAGCAATAAGGCCAGAGGAGCGGAAGAAGGAGCTAGAAAACCAGTCTTGTTCAAAACATCAACCTTAACATCGATGGTTACTCCAAGCCAAGGTTGTGGAGCCTGCAAGGCCAGTCACCCACTCTTCCGGTGTCAGACCTTTTTAACGATGACGCCGAATAATCGGTTGATGTTAATAAATGCGCACAACATATGCCAGAATTGCTTAACAAAAGTCACCATGTTTCTCGATGCACATTGAAGGGTTGTAATAAGTGTACCAAAAGGCATAAGACGTTGGTTCACATAGATCAAACTATCAGACAAGAGAATGCATTGGAAAAACCGTCGACTACTATACTAGCAGAATCCAGCTGGTCTCCACCCAGTAAGACGACCCCATTGAGTTTAACGGCCTTGGTTGAACCTCAATCCAAGGGATATGTCCTACTTGGTACTGCACTGGTTGAGTTTATAGACGAAAATGGAAGAGTAGTGGAATGTCAAGCTATTCTTGACTCCGGCTCACAAGTAAACCTGATCACGGAGAAAGTAGTCAAGAAACTCGGGAAGGCGCCCTACCCGGCTTCCTTAGGAATTCAAGGCATTGGTAATGGTCAGCAGCAGAGCAAAAGAAGAGTCAACATCCAGCTAAACTCAAGGGTCAATGGGTTCTCAACAAGACTAGAGGCATTCGTACTCGACCATATCATATCTTATCAGCCAAGCCAGTTACTGGATGTGTCGAAATGGACCATACCACACAACATCCAATTAGCTTATCCTGGGTTCAACCGACCAGACAGAATTGATCTACTTTTTGGAGCAGAGTTCTTCTTTCAATTATTGGCCATAGGACAAATAAAGCTGCTTCCAAATTTACCCACGCTGCAAAATACCATATTAGGCTGGATTGTAGCAGGAAGGACGAATCAAACCTACTCCCCAATTGCTGCTTGCGGCATATGTTCAGAAGAAGAAGACCTCAATAAGACAGTCGAAAGGTACTGGAAAATAGAAGAAGTAGACTCAACACGATCAAATTTGTCACAACAAGAGATGAAATGTGAATCATTTTTTAATCAGACAGTTAAAAGAAATGCAGACGGTCGATTTATAGTTAGACTACCATTCCAAGAAAAGCCCAGTAGATTGGGAGAATCGAGAGATATTGCGATTCGTCGCCTTCTAGCCATAGAACGAAGACTTGCGAGAAATCCCGAAATACAGTCGCAGTACATCGAATTTATGAAGAAGTATTTACATTTGAACCACATGAGCCAGGTGGACCCTGCTGAATTTGCAAAGCCCAATTACTTCCTGCCGCATCACTACATCCAACTACTACCCAACAGCACGACGACCAAACTAAGGGTAATCTTTGATGCCTCTGCCAAAACATCATCGAACTTGTCATTAAACGACCTGCTAACCAACGGTCCCACCATTCAGGATGACCTATTCACGATCCTATTAAGATTTCGCTTACCACGATATGTCTTCACGGCAGATATTGGGAAGATGTACCGGCAAGTCTTGGTGTCGGAAGAAGATCGGAAATAACAATTAGTGCTTTGGAGAGAAAGTCCTAAGGAACCAATCAGATCCTATCAGCTGAACACCGTTAATTATGGTACGACTTCCTCGCAATACTTAGCAACCAAATGTCTACAACGTCTCGCCGAACAAGGAATGGAGCAGTGGCGTCGAGGAGCAACGATATTATGGCGAGATTTTTATATGGATGACTTAATGACGGGATGCGATAGACTTCATGAAGCATTAGAAGCGCAAGGTCAATTAAACGCTCTGCTTCAAACAGCAGGCTTTAAGCTGAGAAAAAGGTGCGCCAATCAGAAGGAACTTTTGAAAACCATCCCCTCCGAAGATCGTGCAATCCAACTGGATATTTTCGACAATAGTGATGAGAAGATCAATACATTAGGACTGAGTTGGGCACCTCAAATGGACCAGTTACGAGTTAAAGGCCATTGGCTGGAGAGTGACAAGGTAACCAAAAGAATAGTACTGTCTGATATTGCGCATTTATTTGATCCGCTGGGCTTTATGAGTCCCGTAGTTTTAATGGCAAAAATCTTCTTACAACAAATGTGGCAAATAAAGCTAGATTGGGACGCAGCTATTCCAATGTAGCTTCATACGAAATGGCTGCCATTTCGGCATAACCTCAAGGCCCTTGATGTTATAAGAATCCCGAGACACATGTTCAAGGGTGAACTAGCAAAATCCATACAATTACATGCCTTTGCGGACGCCTCAGAGAAGGCTTACGGAGCCGAAGTCTATTTACGATCGGTAGTTGTGGGGTTATACGAGTCAATCTCCTGTGCGCCAAATCCAGAGTCGCACCATTAAAGACACTTACTGTCCCCAGACTTGAGTTATGTGCAGTAACACTAATGGCTGAACTGGTTCACCGGATTCTTCGAGATCTGTAGTTACCGGAAGTAAAAACTTTTTATTGGACCGATTCAGAAATCGTATTTGCATGGATTTACTCGGCAGCAGCCTCGTACCATACCTTTGTTGCCAACAGAATTGCGACAATACAAGAATTAACCACACGAGAGCAATGGAGACATGTAGGGTCTAGACACAACCCAGCGGACATCGTGTCGAGAGGAGTCCCACCAGAAAAGCTAGCGGCCAACTCATTATGGTTTTACGGCCCACTGTTTCTACATGGCGCAGAAGCCGGATGGCCAGCACCCTACAAACGCACGCAGACGAGCTTAGAGAAAATGGAAATCAAGACGATAGTGGCAACAGTTAGTGATACTCCACATTTTATGGATTTGATAGATCATCAAAATACATTCGATAGATGGCAGAGGATAATCGCATATATTCGAAGATTCATCTCAAACACTTGCAACAAAGAGAAAAATCGATGCCTAAATCGCAAACCCACCACTATAGAATTAGATGAGGCGCTTACTGTAATGATAAAAAAGGCACAAGACGAAGAATTTCCAGCTAAGCAAAGGAAACTAGAACATTCAGGCCACATCAGCACCAGCAGCCCATTAAGTAGCCTTAGCCCATTTTTGGATGAAGCGGGATTGTTACGCGTTGGAGGAAGACTGGAGGCCGCGAATTTGTCCTATGATGCTAAGCATCCGATTTTATTACCATACGCTCATAACGTCACGCGTCTACTGATGACCAATCTTCATATTAACCACCTTCATGTCGCGCCACAAGCACTGCTAGCTATAACCCGCCAAAGATTTTGGCCCATTAAGGGCAAAAGTATAGCACGAGCCATAGCTCAGAGGTGCGTGCGCTGCGCGCGGTCTAAGCGGAAATGCTATCACAATTAATGGGAAACCTTCCTGAACATCGAGTTCAGCCAGCGCGACCGTTTATACATTCCGGAGTGTATTTTTTGGACCCTGTTGGACGCACTACAAACTTCGAGGAAAATGACCGCAAAAATCTTATGTTGCTGTGTTCTGCTGCTTCGCGACAAAGGCTATTCATTTCGAGATAGTAACAGATTTAACTACAGAAGCTTTTATAGGAGCGCTTAAACGCTTCATAGGTAGAAGAGGTAATTGTCGTAACTTATACAGTGACAATGCTACGAATTTCGTCGGTGCCAAGAACAAGCTCCAGGAATTGAGCACCAGCATATATGATCAAAAATCACAAGAGCAGATACAGGGTTTTTGCAGTACTAGGGCTATTGAGTTTCATTTCATACCGCCCAGAGCGCCACACTTTGGAGGCTTGTGGGAAGCTGCTGTTAAATCAGCCAAGCATCTACTGCGACCAAACCTCGAAACCGCCAACTTAACCTACGAAGAATTAGAAACGCTAATGGTTGAGATTGAAGCAATTTTAAATTCACGTTCTTTAATACCAATGGCATTCTGCGGCACTTACACCAGGTCACTTTCTGATTGGAGAACCGATGACGGCAATCACCAGCCCCCAAGCACGGCCGCTAAAGATAGGACTGCACCAGAGGTGGAAACTGTGAAGCCGTTTGAAAAACCAGTTCTGATATAGATGGTCCAGAGAGTACCTCAGCGAACTACAGCATCGCTATAAGTAGAAGCAACAATGTACAAACGCACAACCCGGAATGATTGTGCTAGTGAGGGAAGACAATCTCCGTCCTGCAGCATGGCATTTAGGAAGAATTGAAAGGGTCATCAAAAGTGAAGATGGTTTGGTACGAGTTGCGGATATCAAAACATCCAAGGGAGTTATAAGAAGACCTATACATAAGTTGGCTCCCTTACCTCTAGAGTCTGAGACAGACTGCGCAGAATGTACAGCAACAAAAAGATTGAGAGATATATGGGCAATATTCCCAAGTAAGCGCAACAATCAAACGAATTCGGACGCTCAACTGCAATTAAAAGACCGTTGCGTGGTGGTACAGATATGTGTCTGACCCTACTTCCATGTTTAATCTTGCCAATCATGGGACAAATTCAGATCAAATCATTCGATACGCCGCCAGGATTATATTATGAAAATTTGGGGAATACTCAACTGGTGTCAAATGAATGGAACTTGGTGATCTACTACAATACTAGCACATTATGGGCCGAGTTAAATACTATTAGCCTAGGTGTAGAAAGGCTCCAAGAAGGTTGTAACTTGGTGAAGGTATGGGATCATTGTGGCCACATCATGGAACAATTTAAAGCCGCATTGGAGGAAATCACAAGTAACAATGAGTTACACTTACACCAGAGTAGGTCAACAACTAAGAGAGGTGCTTTGAATATTGTGGGTAACGTAGCTAATGCATTATTCGGAGTGTTGGATTCTGAATATGCTAACCACATTTCACAAATCATAGAGGACCTGAAGGAAAATTATGTGCACCTTATGGCGGTGATGAAGAATCACACATCTATCTTAGATTCAACAGTCAACCTCGTACAACGATCACAAGAGGCTACGGTGGCTTAACTAAGGCACTTCGACAAGTACCTCTATCAATCTATTGCTCAATTGCATAACATTAACATCGAGTGGAATCAACAAAGAGCAACGCAATCGTTTATGGCATTGGCACTGCAATTGACGCTAGTTCTAAACAAATACCAGGGGATTCAATCTAACTTGTTAGATGTGATTATAGATACCCATCATGGCAAAATAAATCCACAGTTATTAAGCCAAAAACAACTATTGGAACAACTCACATTAACACAAGAAAATATCCTTTCTACCCTTCGATTACCGTCACGTCCAGACAACCTGTTAAATATATACAGCTTGATGAGTGTCGAAAGTCGAATAAGCGTGGATCAGATGATATTTCGTATAAAACTCCCGCTGCTTTCGCACGAAGAATTCGAACTACTACATATAATACCAATCCCATTTGTGGCAAACAACGAGCTCATGGTGATAGGATCAATAGAAAAATTCCTAATCATTAGTCTACATCGGGATCAGTACTATCCCTTATCCGAGAATGCTTCAAGGGGCTGCGTTACGTACGACGGGGCATTCATTTGTAAACAACAACACCCCATTTACAATAAGGGAGCAAACACTAGCTCCTGTGAACTCAGTTTTCTCAGTCATGGACCATTCGAGATCGCTTGTTCTGCCACCGCTATTAGTAAGACACCACGGTGGACTCAACTGTTAACTGTCAACAAATGGATATATGTGAGACCTACGCCTGCCACAATCAACGTCATTTGTAAGAGTAATGTCGAACAGAAGACCATAGAGGGATCTGGAATTATAACATTACAGTCAAATTGTGTAATAACGGATGAACACACCACTATTCAAGGACACAATATCTTTTCCAATAATTTAAAGGGTGGATTAACGCCACTAAAGAAACTTATCGACTTCATCCATTTGAATACTACACCTCCTCCAATAACTTACCAACCAACACCAGTAAAAAACATAAGTAAAGACATCGAAGATCTACGAGTGAGAATCAAGAATCTCAACATAAATGCTACGCTGCCTCCCCATACCACCAGTCATGACGTTCATAAATATACATTTGCATATACTGGACTAATCATCATCATCATAGCCGGAGGCTACTGGTTAATCAAGCTAATCAAAAGAAATTCTGCTAAAGGTTGTCAAACCCAACAAGAAATACCTATACCTAAGAAGAGAACACTATTCACCAAGCAGACAAAATGTAACCCATTAGCCAGAGCGGTATCGCAACCAACATTTGAAATTTTCGTATAGGTTTAAGTAAAAATCTAAGCTAGTTCAGTTTGAATCATTTGGTACATGTATTCATGAAAACAGTACATCCATAGATCATAAGATTATTGTTTTGAGCCAGAGCTCAAGGCGGGATGAATGTATAAAACTGCAAATTGCATTTTAAAATCCCAAATTTCTTTAGGTGTAAAATTTATATTTTATTCGCAAATGCATTACTCAAGTTACGCCACATAATTTTCTCACCGATCACCAGGCGCAACATGATTCCAGGTAAATTATCAAAACTTTACCTGGGTAGCAAGCTTGCTAGAATTTGCTGGGAAAGTTGTGTGGTGTGAATTGAGTCAGCACTTTTTATGAAGTACAGGTGCTTAGATTATAACTTGTATATATGTATAAGTGACATTAAATTGAATAAAATTTGTCATTCGTTTTTAGACAATAGTTGCGTTTTTATTTAAAATATTTGTTAGTCGCTATTGCTGCGGGTACAAGAACCGAGTAGCCCGGGATGTTAATAATTAATTTGCTTTCAGATTTATGAGTTTCGTGTAATCGGTGAAACACCGAATGCACAGCAACAAGGTTGAGGTGAATCACATCAGCCTACCAATTTTAACAGGCAAACAAAAGAGTTTGCTTTAACAGTTATTTAGCTTTTAATTTTGCGAAGTGAATTTTTATAAAAACTTTTATTGAATAAAAAAATATAATGCCAAACCAATATAATTTTTTTTATTTTTCCTTGAAAAATCACCACTTCCGTTACTTTGTTTCTTTATAAACGTCTTGCAGGATACATTCAGGTTTAATCTTGTCGTAGCAAATGCAATTGCTTTATTGCAATCTCAATTAATGTATAAATAGAGCGTTGCGTAGTGAGAGGTACTTGTTCAATAAATAAGAGGCAATCAGCACACAACGAATATTCCTAATCAGAAAAAAGCTATGTTTTAGTCTGAGATCATAAGAGATAAGTATAAATTTTGTATTTTTGAAGGCGGATGGTCAAATTTCAAAATAGTAAATACCAACGTAGTTGGAGAAATACTTAATTTTTAT
The DNA here is from genome assembly GCA_963924295.1 of Dioctria rufipes. NCBI lineage: Eukaryota > Metazoa > Arthropoda > Insecta > Diptera > Asilidae > Dioctria > Dioctria rufipes. Next base: position 160,497,952 of record OZ002740.1, on the reverse strand, counting down.
GTAACACCTGAAAACGGAAGGACTTGCTTGATTTTTTTTCAAAGAAAAGTCGAATTATTTCCTAAAACATTAAATACTAATTTTTATTTTAAACCACTTCAACATGTAAAGTTTGAATCAACCAGAGGAAATGTTACTGTTGTTGGAAAAACATGTCATGAATCCACATCACCTCCTCCACATTCATAACGCACATTCCAATAATTGCATTCTCTAATTATCCAAATGCATTATTCAATAGCCAAAAGGCAATATCTACATATGTATATCATTTCCACATATCACAAAAACCTAAAAATAAACCTAACATACTATTCATGATATCATGACAAGATCATTTCCAACATACAAAAACCTTAACCCATTAACACACTCAGAAACAGGTGTCTTATTTCAACATTCCTCGGGGCACCCGCTAGACAATCAAATAAACACGTCACCGCGAAGTAGCTACCGTTCATAAGAACGAAAACATGATATACGATCCCTTCTGAGTACTGACCGTCGGTCTAGTGCTCTTATGTAATCTAAAATTTGTTTATCATTTTCCATATGCTACTGGTGACCCTGAAAATTGTCTCTGATTGTTTTTGTGATATCCCAATTGTTGACCGATTTTTGAAATTCGAGCGTTTCCGTTCAAGACGAAAAGCCAATTTTTAATTATTTTTCTGATTTTTGTTATTTGAGCGTTTCCGTTTAAACAAAAGTCAGAATTGTGATTTTCAATTGTTTATTCGATTTTTGTCATTTGAGCGTTTTCCGTTTGGACAAAAATCGAAACATGTGCATACATATGGAATTGTCTACCCGACAATTCCCACAAAATAGGAAAGTGCATAATCGACCAATTCTGATTGGTTAAAGAATTGGTTCGATTTTGAATAAAAAGGCTGTTGAAGCGAAGCCAAAGAGAGAAGTTTTTTAAAGTTCAAACTGGAGAGTCCCCCTACCCAAGGTAAGGCCTCCAGTGTTTCCCAGTGAGTTTTTCTTTTAAAAGTATATTGTAAAAATTATTATGCAAAGAATTTTCTTTTAAAGTATTGTTACGCAAAGAGTTTTTTTAAGTTTTTATTGTAAAACCTGTTGAGTGCAAAGAGTTTTTTTAAAAAAAAGGTGAATAATAAAACTTTAGTACAACAGAAAGAAAAGGAAGTTATTATTATCAAAAAACAAAAAATTGTTATACACCAAGTGGCGTGTAACAAAAAACTGGTGGCAGCGGTGCAGATTTCGTAAAGGTTTGTAAGACCTACGAAACACCAACCTACAAATCTCGAGCAGCATTTAATGTGCTGGCCAGGAGAAATTCCCCCGATTGGAGCGAGCGACTCCATAGGATATATAAACCTCCACCTAGAAGAAGAAGATTCCCCTGAAGTCGAGCCAGACGAGGTAGTTAATTTGAGGATAGACCAGGGATTTCAACTGATCCTCTCACATTTCGACATAGACGAACTGGAACTGATACTAACACCAGCAAGCGAGCCGTTCTTCCGACATCTATTTTTCAACGCGGGATACACCGAAGAACGAGTAAATCGGGCGATGTCAAGAGCCCTCCAACGAGGAGAGCAACAACAAAATTAGTATAACAATTAAGTAAGTCTAGATAAATTCACATATTCTAATTACAAATCTATATATATTAGACAAATTATTACCTACATATTATAAATTTATATGAGATTCAAACTATATTTTTTTTTTTTTAACAAATCCTTTTTATTTATTGTCGTATTTTCTCTTGATGGTTATAAAGTTTTCTTTTTGTTGTATTTTCTCTTGACGGCGAAATCAATCTTTCGAATTTAGTGAAAACGTTTTATCAAGTGAAATCTTTTTTTTTTAGTGTTAAAGTGTGCAAGTTCGTTTCTACTCGCAAAACTTCTCCAAATTTTTTCTCTCTTTGTCTCACTGGAAACTACGTTGAACTCCAAAAATTGAGGGAAATTCGCGCAAATATTTTCACACTCGATCTTCAAAACATCGTGGTGTACGCGCAACCCTTTTACCAGGTCTCGTTACACATAGGAAGAAACCTACTCCTAAACAAAAACGAACAATGCCTGATGACACTACAGTACATTTAACTCTTGATCATGCCAAGAGTCTTATCCCAGAATTCGATGGGAATCCAGAGAATCTCCACAGGTTCTTAAACATATGCAGCCTATTCCAAAAACAAGGTGCAGCCGAATCAGATAAAGCGCTATACCTCCATATTATAAAGGCTAAACTAATTGGCAAAGCATACGATATCATCAAATATAATGACATTAATTCTTGGAAAGAATTGCAATCTGCTCTCCAAGAACAATTCATGGAAACCCATTCTCGAATGTCTATTCAGAACGAAATTCTATCATTAAAACAGCTGCCTAAGGAAGACATTAAAGAATATGCTTTCCGAGCTCAAAAGCTATTAGCTATCTACAACGACGCTACTTCAAGTCTGACAAATGAACAGACTTTAAAAAATCTTCTAATTGAGGAAAATAAAAAGATGGTTATCAGAGCTTTTGAAGATGGTTTAAGACATGACCATGTTCGTCTGCTAACCAAGGCTAAAAGTTACACCAACCTAAAAGATTCGACAAAATTTGCCATAGAGCAATCTGAAAGAAATGGTTCTTTCAACGAAAACAATTCACCCTGCTCTAAATGTCACAAAAAGGGTCATTCAGCTGACTCTTGTTTAACATCTAGAATTAGAGTGGAAAACAGGCTTATATGCGCATATTGTAAAACGCCGAATCATCACATTAGTCAGTGTAGAAAAAGGTTATTTCAACAGCAATCTTTTGCTCAACCTTCCACTAGCTTCGCACAAAGAAGCCCTCAACATTTTCAATCCAATAGGATTCCTCAACAGCAGCAACCTATAAGAGCTCCAAATCTTCGACAAATAGATAGGCAAGGCCAATACCCACAAGGAAATAGAGCTCTCCAATTCCAACCTACTAACTCATCACTTCCAACATATTCTCGTAATATTAGATCCGCAATTAAAAGTAGGAATCCAAAAGGTAACCCTGATATGCCACAATTTAATGCAAAAAGGGAAATTCCAAAAAACAGTCAGCGGCGAGACGAGATAGCGGAAACTCAATCTCGCCTAAATCAATTAATAATAACCGCCGATGTCCATCCGCAACCTCAAATTTAGAAGGAGAACTTTCTCTCTCCTTAATCGCCGATCGCCAATCGCTAGTTGTGACGATCGAGAGTTCTATTACTGCGTTTAAAACTAGCACCTTTTTGATAGATACCGGAGCAGAAATATCGGTATTAAAAGCTACTAGGGCACTTGGGAATGCTATCGTCACTACTTCAAAAAGCATAGAGCTATCTTCTTTAGCAGGAACCCCCCTGCGTACGCTAGGAACTGCAGAATGCAATTTCTACATTAAAAATATGACTTTTAAGCATATTATACATATGGTCGATGGTAATTTACAATTAAAATATGACGGAATATTAGGTCATGATTTTTTAGACAAGTTTCTTTGCAAAATTAACTACGAAACTAAAACACTAACTCTTAAAATAAATAACGTGTCCCCTGACGACACAGAAATACAAAATTCAATTCCTGGAATAGTATCGAACAGTGAGTACGGAGGTTTGAAAGACCCAAGCTCCGAGCTATTTCCAGTTAGATCTGACGCAAGGTGTGGAGGTTTGAAAGACCCAAGGCAACACGTCAGACCAAATTCGAAAAATGTCTCAAAAGAGGACAAAGTACAAAATAAAAAAGCAAAGAAATCGAATAAAGGCAAGTGCGATGCTGACGAGATAAATATACCAGCACGTACACAGGTAATAGCTAGGATAGCCATGAATAAAAGAGGTAACTTTTTCTGCGAACACAAAGAATTGGAATCAGGAGTGATTATTGGGAATACGCTTATAAAACCAGACAAAAATGGTCAAGCGAATATTCTTATCCTCAATTCCAATCAAACTGATGTTCATATTAGGAAAACGGACATAAGACCACACCTACATGAAATTAATAAATTTAATATTATAAAACTAAATCCTCAAAGGGATCCTATCCAAGAAAGGCTTGCTAGACTCGCATCCGAGCTAGACCTTTCACACTGCAATGCTGAAGAGTTCAGATCCATTTTAGATATATGCCGTAAGGAGACTCCCTGACATTCACAGATGCAGCGACACATAACATTCCTATCTTACCTGGAAAACCTATCGTAAATATCAAACCATATAGATTACCTGAAGCTCAGCGTGAAGAAATTAACAATCAAATTAATAAAATGTTAGAAGACGAAATCATTAGTCCCAGTTCAAGCCCTTGGAACTCACCTCTATTATTAGTTCCTAAAAAACCAGATGCCGATGGCAATAAAAGATGGAGAGTAGTCGTTGATTTCAGACGTCTCAACGATATAACTGTGGGAGACGCATTTCCATTGCCAAACATAACGGACATCTTAGATCAATTGGGAAGAGCCAAATATTTTAGCACGTTGGACTTAGCCAACGGCTTTCACCAGATACCCATGAGTGAAAGCGACAAGGAAAAAACTGCATTTAGTACACCTTATGGTCATTACCACTATAACCGTATGCCATTTGGTCTAAAGCGAGCTCCAGCCACTTTTCAAAGGCTGATGAATAATATTTTAGTCGGTCTCCAAGGCATAGAATGCTTTGTTTATATGGACGACATTATTATATACGGGTACAATCTGATAGAACACAACTCTAGACTCCAGAATGTTTTTGACAGGCTTCGAGAACATAATCTCAAGCTACAACCCGAGAAATGTCACTTTCTCAGTAAGCAGATAGCCTATCTGGGTCATCTTATAACCAAAAACGGAGTATCACCAGATCCCGCTAAGCTCGAAGCAGTTACCAATTATCCTATTCCAAAAAAGGAGAAAGACGTAAAATCCTTCTTAGGATTTGTCGGCTATTATAGGCGTTTCATTCCAAACTTTGCAAAGCTAGCCAAACCTTTAACAGCTCTTTTAAAAAAGGATGCTACTTTCAAATGGGATGCTTTATGCGATGAAGCTTTCCAATCGTTAAAGAAAAAATTGATCAACGCTCCGATATTACAATTCCCATGTTTCGATAAAGAATTTTTAGTGACTTCAGACGCAAGCGACTACGCTATAGGTAGTGTATTGTCTCAAGGAAAAATCGGTGAAGATAAACCCATCTGTTTTGCAAGTAGAACTCTCAATCAGGCCGAGACGAGGTATTCCACCATAGAAAAGGAATTATTAGCGATAATTTTTGCCGTCGAGCAATTTCGCCCTTATCTGTACGGTCGGAAGTTCACTATCATCACAGATCATAAGCCCCTCACGTGGCTCATGAACCTGAAAGACCCCACTTCTCGCCTAATGAGGTGGAGAATAAGGTTAGAAGACTATGATTACAAAATCATATACAAACCAGGAAAAGCAAATCTAAATGCCGACGCACTCAGCCGTGCGATCCCTGATAAAAGTAAAGCTATACAGGTGGTAACTAGAAGTCAAAATAAGGTTCAAATCGAATTCCCAAAGGAAACAAATAGTAATCCTACATCGACTTATGTAGAAGAAAACACGAAAGATCTTCTAGAGACTCGTGATATTAAGAAAAAATACTTCTTATTGCCAATTCATAACTCCATACAGGAAAATTCATTAAGTACGTATTTACCCGATAACTACGTAATACCCCTAGGAGAAGCTATTGAATTTAACAAAGGCAAAATTTCTTACATTGTTGGACGCGCTCCTATACCTATCAGAAATGAAACTGATCGAAATCAAATAATAAAAATTTTTCAACAATTTAAGGCCTACTCAAAGAACGAGAAAACTATTTCTATAGCCATACCAATCACCGATAATACTAGTTATCGCGAACTAAAGTTTCTATGTTCTAAAGAATTTGAAAAGTCAGGCACTAGACCAATTTTCTTTCTTAATAAGGTAATTAAACTAACGGACCCTGAAGATATAGCTCAAGTAATAAAAGAGCATCATATCTCTCCGTTAGGCGGTCATCAAGGTGAAGCCAAAACTATAAGCAAAATAAAAAGAATCTACAATTGGCAAGGCATGTTCAAAGATATTAGAGACTACATTAAGAAGTGTCCCTCCTGCCAGAAAAATAAGTGTAGCAAAAACAAAAGAATGCCTATGAAAATAACCACAACTAGTAATAAACCCTTTGAAAAAATATTCTTAGATATAGTAGGACCATTACCCACTAGTTATTTGGATAACAAATATATACTTACGTTCCAAGATGATCTGACGAAATTTTCAGATGCCGTACCCTTACCAAATGCCGAAGCGCACACTGTAGCAGAACAGTTTACGAAACAAATCATATGTAAACACGGTCTACCTGAAACGATCTTAACTGATCAAGGAACCAATTTCTTAAGTTCGACATTTAATGAAGTATGTAAACTACTAAAAATTCATAAGCTACAAACCACTCCTTATCACCCAGAAACAAACGGAGCTTAAGAACGAAGCCACCGAACCTTAGCTGAATATCTTCGACACTATGTGTCAACAGATCCACTTACATGGGATACTTGGATCCCCTACGCTATGTCCGTTTACAACAATTCTGTTCATTCAAGCACAGGCTACACGCCGCATAACTTATTATTTGGATTCCATGCCGAAATCCCAACGTCATTGAAAAAAAATCCTGAAGTTGCGTATAATTACGACAATTATGCCAGCGAACTAAAAGCCAGACTTCAACATTCTCATAAGATTGCTAAAGAAAATCTTATAAGAAATAAAGAAAAATCCAAGACATATTATGACCGATCATCCAAACCCAAAAATTTTGTAATAGGCGATAAAGTCTTAATTAAAAATCATACCCGAAAAAATAAGTTATCACCGCTATGAGAAGGACCATACGATATAATAGAGACTCCTTCGTCCGAAAACTCTATCGTCAGAATTAAAAACAAAAATAAACGAATTCATAATAACCATTTGAAGTTATTCGTCGACTAATCACGAACTATTCATCCGTTTTTTCCATAGGTCAGGATGATCGGACCAATTATATTCTTCGCATTATTATGCACAACGACGAGCGCTACAAACGTCACGATTTTCGATTCTACCCCGGGTATCTATTTTGAAGAATTCGGAACAGTTCATCTATACAGTAACTCTTGGAAATTAGTAACGTATTATAATTTAGATAATTTTTACACAGAAGTAGATTACTTAAAAATCCAAGCTGGTAATATAGAAAATCTCTGTCTCAGTACAATTAACAAATCACATTCAAACCACTGTGAAGCGCAGATTAATATGCAAAAGGTGTTGTTGAGCGAAATAGATCAGATTGACGAAATCCTAGAACCAAAACATTTAAGGTCACGTAGAGCTTTGTTAAATATTGTCGGAAGTATAAGCAAAAATTTGTTCGGAACGTTGAACGAAGAAGATGCCAAGCACTACGACGAACAAATACAACTCCTAAAAGTAAACGAAGATCATCTTTTGGAACTATTAAAGTCTCAAACCCTAATCGTCAACAAAACTGTCAACGTGTTCAATAAAACTTCGTCCCAAATCCAAAAAGAATTCGGAAATATAAAAAGGAAACTCGCTAAAATCTCTCAAGTCGTCAATAATTTAACCTTTCAAATAAATGATAACCTCATAGAACTAGAACTAGAAAATGCCATTACCATTACAACACTCTCCCTTATGAGATACCAAAACACACAAAAGGCTATTTTGGAAATGTTGCTTGACATTAAACATGGAACATCAAATCCCCTTATGATAACTCCCTATCAACTCGAACATACCCTTACCATCATTAGGAAAAATCTTCCATCGGGAACGACATTACCTGTCCCCGTTACACCAAACTTACTCATTGATTTGTATAGAGTTAGCCAAACGAGTACTAATAAGATAAACAATCAAATTATTATTGAAACTAAAATCCCTCTACCTTCAAGTACTCAATTCCAAGTGTATAAAATTATACCATTCCCGATTGCCGTGAACGACTCCTTTGTTTATGTCAAACCCACTACCGAATTTCTATTAGTCACTCTGAATCGAGAAAAACACAATCCTATGAATCACGAAGATTTTCATCAATGTTTACAAAATGTTCCTCATCATTATACATGTCAGACGACTCACCCAATCTTCAATCTTAATTCTAGAGATAACCAATGCGAGATGGAATTGTTAAAACATACCCAAGATCTCCCGCCTTCTTGTACGTTAAATACCCTAAAAGGCTCTTCCTTATGGATACAATTGGCAAATCCTAACAAATGGCTCTACAGTCTCAGATCACCCCTCACTTTAGATAATATATGCAATGGCGAAATTAAACCACTAACCTTAAAAGGTACCGGAATTTTAGAAATTCGACCCACCTGCTATATTCGAAGCGACTTTCAAACACTTTACGGACATTCTGAAGGAACAACAACACTTGATAAATTTTATTTGCCATCAATTAATCTAACTAATATCACATCCTTGATGGAAAGAATTAATCTAAATGTACCACAAGAGATTACGATAAGAAACAATAATCATCAAGAACTTTTTGATATCAGCGAGGACATTAAATCTCTTAGAAGTAAAGAACAAACTAAATTAAAAAACGTCACCCCACACGACGTTCATCATTATCTACTCATATACTGTTTAGTAGCAATAGCTTCTATTATTATTATATTAAGAGTAATTAAGTACTATATCAAGAAAAAACATGTAATCTCAGAAACCACTGAAAATGAATTAAGTCAGGCTAATGTTGAACTAGAATCCTCTCCTAGGAACATACCTCTGACTAGAACTGTTAATTAAAAACGAAAAAGAAAAAGGGAACATTTAATTTAGTTTCTTTTGTTCTAGTAATATAAGCCAATTACCTTTTTTTTTAATATATATATAAATTTTATTATTCAAAATACTAAATTTATCTCAATAAATCAAATATTTTCATCATATAAGTATCTCAACTAATAAGAAAAACTAATACCTACATATAATTTTTTGTATCAAACCCTAGATATAGGTTATATAATAAGGTATTATAGTCATAAAATGTAAGCACATACATATATCACTTACCTATATAATTTGAAAACAAAAATAATTATAATACCTATATTTAGATTGTAATTTGTCAAAAGCTCTAATCAAATATTGTAACTTTCAACGGCGGAGCATCAACATCCATTCCAACAAAAATTTTCTAATTCTTTTCAAGAAATACAAAATTTCTCTTTAGGGGGAAGGTGTCATGAATCCACATCACCTCCTCCACATTCATAACGCACATTCCAATAATTGCATTCTCTAATTATCCAAATGCATTATTCAATAGCCAAAAGGCAATATCTACATATGTATATCATTTCCACATATCACAAAAACCTAAAAATAAACCTAACATACTATTCATGATATCATGACAAGATCATTTCCAACATACTTAAACCTTAACCCATTAACACACTCAGAAACAGGTGTCTTATTTCAACATTCCTCGGGGCACCCGCTAGACAATCAAATAAACACGTCACCGCGAAGTAGCTACCGTTCATAAGAACGAAAACATGATATACGATCCCTTCTGAGTACTGACCGTCGGTCTAGTGCTCTTATGTAATCTAAAATTTGTTTATCATTTTCCATATGCTACTGGTGACCCTGAAAATTGTCTCTGATTGTTTTTGTCATTCTTAATTGTTTTTGTGATATCCCAATTGTTGACCGATTTTTGAAATTCGAGCGTTTCCGTTCAAGACGAAAAGCCAATTTTTAATTATTTTTCTGATTTTTGTTATTTGAGCGTTTCCGTTTAAACAAAAATCAGAATTGTGATTTTCAATTGTTTATTCGATTTTTGTCATTTGAGCGTTTTCCGTTTGGACAAAAATCGAAACATGTGCATACATATGGAATTGTCTACCCGACAATTCCCACAAAATAGGAAAGTGCATAATCGACCAATTCTGATTGGTTAAAGAATTGGTTCGATTTTGAATAAAAAGGCTGTTGAAGCGAAGCCAAAGAGAGAAGTTTTTTAAAGTTCAAACTGGAGAGTCCCCCTACCCAAGGTAAGGCCTCCAGTGTTTCCCAGTGAGTTTTCCTTTTAAAAGTATATTGTAAAAATTATTATGCAAAGAATTTTCTTTTCAAGTATTGTTACGCAAAGAGTTTTTTTAAGTTTTTATTGTAAAACCTGTTGAGTGCAAAGAGTTTTTTTAAAAAAAAGGTGAATAATAAAACTTTAGTACAACAGAAAGAAAAGGAAGTTATTATTATCAAAAAACAAAAAATTGTTATACACCAAGTGGCGTGTAACAAACATATGACGGCGTAACTAGCCACAGAAATATGAATCATTTCCCCTCAAATTGCCCATTCGGCGATGAATGTGATTGGAAATATTGGGAGAAGGTCACACAAAATGTTAATGAAAATTCTTCACATCTTAGTGATAAGCAAAAACTTAGTTTGAAAGAAGAAATAAAAAGGCTACAAGAACGACATAAAAAAGAAATAGAAAAATTTAAAGAAACAGGTTTGAAAGAAGAAGAAATAGAAAGGGAAAAGAACGTCATAAAGAAGAAATAGAAAGATTAAAAGAAACGGGATAGGTGCAATATCGTACAAAACTCGATAGAGAAGGTGAAGAAGTTCGACAATTGCTTGAACAAGAAGGTTACATAAAGGCTTAAAATCGGTCAAGCTTTTAAGACTTTAGTTGGTAGATGGCGATGAAATTTTGCGGTATTATCGCGAAGAAGAAAGTCAGATCTGGAAAAACTTTATTATTTTTGTCTAAGAAGACTCCGACCATTAAGACTGAAAAACTTTACAGCAGAATCATATATCAAAATGTGTGTTATTAAATTTCTTGGGATTTTATTGATTACATCGCTCTGTTATAGCCAACCAATACAGCTATCTGTTAATCTTACAAGGGAAGACATTAGTAACTTAGATTTCGCATTAAATCTTTCTGATGATCAAACAGTACAAATTGGATTGTCCTTTCGCTTGTTAACCTACAGCGATAATAATAATAATAGAAAGAAAGACATCGATGATTCAAATTCAAAAAGTGAGAGTTCTAGCATTTCATTTGTTGAAATTACTACAGTACCTTCTAAAAGGAAATTTGTAAGCGTTGAGGAAGCTTTAAAGATTTTAGGCAAGATTTAATTAGGAAAGAATTAGAAATTGCCGGGATAATTTTTTTTTTTTATAGACATTTCAAACTCGAATTTGATGATGATAAATCTATAACTTCGCTGTACATACGACAGTAACTACTTGCTACGAGCATTGAAGATTTCTTGTTATGAGTACCACGAATTTGAAACTGAATGAGTTTTAACTAGTGGTGAAGTGGAGATTATAAAGCAGTATGATGGCGACTACAAGAGTAATATTGAGCTTGTCGATTTAAGACGCCTGAAGCAAACATATCAAATGAATATTTCCAAATAAAATTGGATTATGGAAGAACACAACAAAAAAGTAATTTTAGATAATATAATTTTTTTAATTGACTCAACGAATTTTAATGATCTGATTGCTGAGTATGAGAGAATAGGACGGCTTTCATCGTATCTTTGAGAGGTTAAAGAGGTAACATTTGATTTATAAAACAATTTCTTAATTTGGACAAATTTCACTGTTATCTTTATAGAATAAAAGTAACTATCTCCATTATCAGAAACATGGGCAGCTATTCCTTAGGATTACTAAAAGTGCCTCGAAGGCATATGAAAATCTACAAAATTTTGTTGAAAGTTTGGGTTATAGAGTTGTTCTGATTCTGCTGCAACAGTAAGGTAAAAAGGAGCGCAAAGTAGTTTAAATATATACCGCGACAATGTGGGGCCGAAAGTGGGTCATGGGAAACTTATACTGTTGATATATTTCGGTTTCAACGTCGCATTGAAGAGACTGCTGACATTTTAGCTCCGATATTAAATAAGAAGCACAGAAATAAAATTTATGATCTTTGGGTTTTTACGTTAAGCAATAAACTAATAATATTTTTGTTAAAAACTGTTTATGGGATTTACTTTTAAATTATAATACATCTTTTTTATTAATCCAAGAATTGTCTTTTGATGGAAAATCCACCCACTTAACATAAACATTATCACCCTTTCGTTTCAAAATCTTTTCGACCAGGTAAAGGTGGGGATTTTTAGACTTTTGAAGTTCCAGTTCACAGAATCCTCCCTTGATTGGTTACCTCTTATAATCTTCCAAAAGATATGTAACGGGGTTTGTGAATCGAATTTCTCTAATTTTAAAGATTTATGCTGTCCAATTTGGTGTATAACCCTTTTCAAACACATATTTGTATTTGCTAATCCGAACAAAATCTCCAACTTTATATTTGGGTGGATGACTTTTATATGATTATGCTGTTGGAAATAATTGTTTCTCATTTGAATTACTGACGTCGACTGGTTTCATTTTTATTGTTCGGTGTTTCTTGCTTTTATAATTCAATAGAAGATCTTCTACTATGTCAACCCATCGATATGTTCCTCCTATGCTAAATTCTTTCCATATCATATTTTTAAATGTTCTATTAAATCGTTCAACTATTGATGCCTTGAGGGGGCTATATGTTGAGTAGTGTTTATTTTTTTATTTTTTTGTTAATTTTTGGAAATTGCTATTAAAAAACTCCTTTCCGTCGGTAGCCTGTATGTTTTTAGGTATTCTACCATCATCATAAAAAAAATAGTTTTCATTGCTTTAGATATTTCAATACCGGTTTTATTTTTCACTGGAATAGCCCAAGCATATTTAGAAAGCGTATCAATTAGTGTTAGGAGAAAACGATAGACTTTGTTCTTATTAGCATATACCCCCATTTCAACCAAATCTGCTTGCCAAAGGTCATCTAAGCCTTTTATGATGACCCGACGCTTTTTGAAATTTTTCTGGGCTGGTTTATGTAATTTTTCAACAACTTGTCTTTTACTCATCATAGAGTTAGTTGTCCGTAACCGCCTCCTTTTTTAATTGTTATCGCTTCCACATCTATTAATTTGCTTAAAGCTCCCCAAATTTTATCCAATTCAGTATCAATGTAAGGTTTTACTTTGCCGTGTAAATTATTTACAGAATTACTTGTTTGCGATGCAGCTTCTGATTGCAATTTAAGGCTTAGTTCTTCCATTGCATCATTTATAATGTGTGCGCATTCTTTTTCAGTGTTAACTTTAATTACATCATATATACCCTTTGCTTCGATCAATATTCTATCACTCATTACATTCAGATCTGCATCAAACTTTATTTTGCTTAATGCCAGCAAGTCTTCAACGTATTTTTTATTAACTCCATCCCTTTCTTCTATTGGAAGCCCTAGATTTTGCATCCTTTTGTTGTTAACATTATAGTCTCCTGTTTCTGTTAGCTCGAATCCAATACCCGGTGCACCTTGTTCGCCACATACACCTTGAGGCCCACGTTCACCAGGAAAACCTTTTGGTCCTCTTTCACCAGGCGCTCCTAATTTCACTTCCTTAGAAAACCATCCGAACTTGTCAACACTAATTATTTCATTAGCGCTATTAAGTAAAGAGTGTGCTATTTATACTATAATGTTTTCTTCTGTTAATTCTTCAATTATTGACATGATTTCATTATGGTGGTTATTGTTACCAACCTGTTTTGAAGCTATAAGGAGCCGCAACCGATCTACGAGTTCATTAGGATTATTCCAAAGCATAATCAATATTTTCCTTGTGTAGAAGCATTAAACCTTTTCCTGTAGGATGCACTAGTTTGCTTATAATGTCTTTGTATTTAGAGCCTTTACTACCCTTTATTTGCCCATCATCATTATGACCTCGTTTATAAGCATTGGAATCTTTGAGAATAGTTTGATAATTGATTAAGTCTCATTCTGTATATGAACCCTTTGTAGGATCCTTAATGAATAATAATTCGTAATTGGGTAAAATTTACTATTGATAATAAAGGTATCTTCATCAATAACAATTGCAGAATTCCCAATTTTCAATTTATTGTTATTATCTAAATATACACCATAGGCGAAGTCGATTTTTGGGCTTTTATTAGCATATGCTTGTAAGTATTCATCAATTAACCCGCCAGATAAATTTAAAGTAGAATCTCTACTTGTTGCTGTTGTTAAAGTTTTTGAACGAGGTGGTGTTACAAATTCCTCTTCTAAAGAAGAATATCTTTGTTTTACTGGTTTACTTGTCGACTCCATTTTTGGAAATTTTATTTGTTGAGTTAGCTCATCATCATCACCTTCTTCTTCTTCTTCTTTGTGTTCGGCATTAATTTCAATTTTTGGGTCACGTTTTACTTTTGTTATGAACTCTTCAAGAGGTTTTGTTATAGGTTTAAATGTTTTCTCAAGTTGAAATTCTGTTTCAATTTTCCCCCCTTTCATAGCTTGAAATATCTTTCTTATAATATTTCTAGTTTTTATAATGTTTTTTATTATTTCTTCCTTTTTGGCTTTTGTTTGTATTTAATTTTAGTTGAAAAAATGTTCTGCTTTTAGCTGTCTTAACAGGTTTACTAACTGGATTTAACTGGGCTGTCAACTGGTTAACCAACTACTTTTAATAGCTCTTGACGGCTTCCAACTGCTTTTAGCAGCTTTCAACGGCTTTTAACTGCTTTCAACTGGTCGATTAACAGTTCATAATCGATTTTAAGAGCTTTATAACTGATTCATGTGACATATTACATTTATAGAACAATAAGGGTATCAAATCCTTTGCGATAACGTCCTTTGGTTAGCGGACTATCCTTAACTATCGTCAGAAAGCCATAATTATCTTTCCAACATTGTGCACCTGTGTTCTTTAAGGTATCAAAGAACATACCTGTATTCACATGATCGCTGTAAATATGCTTAAGGTTCAAATCATCTTGCTTGAATAAAATAATCAAATTAGCATTGTCTCGAATTAAATGCTTGGGAATATGCGTATATGTTTGACAAAGATAAAAACCATCGATATCGTAATGACGCCCAAAAAAAAATATGCTCGCATATTGTCTTGTTTGCCGCAAGCAACGTCGTCAAAAATTATAATCGAATTTGGTTTTGCTTCTTCTGGTGAAATGACTTGACAATTTTCGGAAAATGTATAAAAGCCTTATCTAGAAATCGGAGTTATTACTCGTTTCAAGTACTCATATTTTTCTTAATATAGAGATTTTGAATAGATATAAATATTTTCAAATTAGAGTCCATTAGGATGTTCTATAAGACTAATCATAAGATTGGTCTTACCATAACAAGAAGGTCCTATGATGATAGTTCTTATATTATTGGGCAATAATAACCCATGCTTTTTCTTTAAATTTGAATGATTTATATCAATATTCCTTATTGGTAACGAAACTTCTTTCTTAACGAATTTCATTCTGAGAACTAATATAATATAATATATGTACTTGAATGAACGCATTTTTATATCAGTTTAGTTATGCTCGTGCTGAAGTAAAGACATAAATGATAGTTTACAAAAGTAATCGAAGAGGTAAAAGACATATCGGGAAAGGTTTAGTAAACGAAGCGATCAGCAGATTACCTTTTGAGCTGCATTTGCCTGGTTATCAATACTGCGGACCTGGCACTAAATTGCAAGAAAGGATATCTAGAGGTGGTCCTGGTGTAAATCCTCTTAACGCTGCCTGTAAAGAGCACGATATAGCCTATTCCAAGTACAAAGATATTAAAGATCGGCATATTGCTAACCGCATATTAGCAGGAAAGGCGTGGGAGCGAGTAAAATCTAGAGACGCATCACTTGGTGAACGATTAAATGCCTGGCTTGTAACAAGCGCAATGAAGACAAAAGTTAAATTCGGAATAGGGTTAAAAAGAAATAAAACTTTCAGGAAGAATAATAAAACAAAATTGACACTTCAAAAAGGACTTCGTGAAGCAAGAGATATTTTAAAGGCGAAAAAACCAAATTCTTTACATGAAGCTATAACACTTGCGCTTGCTGCCACAAAAAATGTATTTAAAAGAAAAAAGAAGTATGTAAGAACACCGCGAATAATTCCTTTTAGTTGGAGGAATTTTACCACTTATCCCTCTTTTTGCTGGACTTTCTGCACTAGGAGCTTTAGTAGGTGGTGCATCTGGTGTCGCAAAGGCAGTTACTAATGCTAAAAATGCTAAAGAGAGGCTGAAGGAAGCCACTCGACGTAATGAAACGATGGAAGCTATTGCTTTAGGAAAGAAGGGTAGTGGTTTGCTTTAAAGTCTTACAGAAGAGGTCTTGGGCGCTTCTTAAGTAAACCCCAAAAGAACTTCGAAAAAGCTACCCAACCGCCCATTAAACGAACTCGATTTACGCAACTATGCAAATCGCATTCCGTATTTTAGAGGTATCTTTATGCGAGACAATCTCCCAAAGAAACCAACAAGGTTCGAATGTGGACTCATAATTTTGGACTCTTCATCAGGTCCTGGAAGTCATTGGGTAGCGTATTATAATGATGGTTCAAGAATTCAGTACTTTGATAGCTTTGGAAATTTACAACCACCAAAAGAACTTTTAAAGTATTTAGGAAATAAGATAGTGTAAAACTATGAAGTTTATCAAAATTATAACTCTATAAATTGTGGATTTTGTGATTAAAGTTTCTATATAATCGTTTTAAATCACAATACTTTATTTACTATTTTTATGTATTCTACATGAGTCCTGAGTATAAATAAAGCATTTCATTAAATAGAATCACATTTTATTCGGAGTTGCCATGTCATTAACACTAACACTGACTGGAAATTCATCTATACTCATAGCTGAATGTTTTCTTCCTTTGGATCTTTATACAAACTACATCTGCGGACTCATTGATTTCCAAACATATAATTCAATACCTAATGTGGATGAAGGGAATAATTTGTTTCATGTGGAAGGTAAAGTCATACAAATTCCAGAAGGTTCTTATGAAATTGATGATATTGCAGCTCTTATGAAAGGAGAGCTAGATAAAACCAAAGCTAAACCTGCAGTTATAATTACTGCTAACAATAATGCTTTGAAATAATAATATTTTTTAATCGGACAAACTCTATTGGTTCCTTATTGGGGTATAGTAAGCGTGAACTGGATCCCAACATCTTACATAAATCTGACTTAACCGTAAATATAATAAAAATTAATGTAATACGAGTGGAATGCAACATTGTATCAGGATCATTTATAAATAACACGCCGGTTCACACTCTTCATGGGGACAGGATATAAAATAGTTGAAGTGCCTAGGAATGTTATTTATTTACCCGTGAATGTCAGAAGGATAAGTTCACTTGTGCTAAAATTAGTTGATCAAGACGGTGATTTAATAAATTTTAGAGGTGAGACAATTACTGTTAGAACACATGTGAAGCCTCAACATCCTGATATATAATAAAGAAGCTAATGATAAATATAAGCCCGAAAGTTTTCAAATAACTAGTCGATTAACGTCTTCGCAAGAGGGAACATCAAAGTTATCATCAATTAATAAGGAATTTTTGAAGTCTTTTGGGTTTAAACTAAAAAATGAGTGACATTTTGAATATTATTAGAAGCGTATCCTATGATAACAGTATAGTTAAAGAGGAATATCATACTTATTCACCATTCTTAACTTCATATAAAACAAATGATGAAGTTCGAATTACAGTACAACATCAGGATTTATATGTTCTACCCAGCGAAAGTTTGTTATATATTGAAGCTTCTCTAACTAAGAAGTCAGACGGGACAAAGTCACCAGACGAAAGTCTATCAAACAATATTTCCGCTTTTCTCTTTGATGAAGTTCGTTATGAATTAAATGGAATCGGACAAGGAATTTGGGAATAGCTAGCACACTGAAAAATTATATTTCGCTAAATGAAAATGAGAGTAAGATGATGATCAACGCAGGCTGGTCTATAACAGAATTCCTAAAACCAGATAAACTATTCTTTAATTTCTGTGTGTCACTTAAAATTTTATTAGCATTCGCTGAAGATTATAAAAAAAATCATAATAAACGCTAAACATGAACTGGTATTAATTCGAAGCAGAACGGATGACAATGTTTTGATTGCTCCAACCGATGAAGTACCAATCAGAACTTTTAAACTTCAATGGAAGATGCCACACATCACAATCGCAGATGATAAAAAGGTAATATTACTGAAAACCGTAGAAAGTGGACGTTCAATTCAAGTGCCATTTCGGAGTTGGGATATTTACGAATGCCCAGTTCTGGCAATAGCAACTGATCATACGTGGTCAATTAAGATATCGACACAACTAGAAAAACCCAGATATGATATTTTAGCACTCCAAACTAGTCGTAAAGATAATATAAAGAATGACGCAAATAAATTTGATCACTGTAATATCACCAACGGTAAAGTGCACTAAAACTCAGAATCCTATCCTTATGATGACTTAAACTTAAAGTTTGACCGAGATCGATACGCTTCACTGTATGATATGTATGCAAAATTCCAACAATCCTATTACAGCCAACAGCCTCAACCACTTCTCTCTACAAAGAAATTTAATGAAATTGCACCAATTTCTGTTATCGATTGTTCTTAACAAAATGAGAGTATCAAGAGTGGGCCTGTGGATATAAGGTTAGAATTTAAGACCTCTACCAACATCCCAGGACACACATCAGCTTATTGCCTACTTCTTCACGATCGATTAGTTGAGTACAATCCGCTGACTAGCGAAGTCAAGAAGGTTGTTTAAGTGAAATGGATACAATCATTGATATACAGGGTTTCAAAAATAACTGTAATAAATTTTTGGTGAAGGAATTGGCGATACTGACCAATGGAAATCAAATGCAGCACTTCATATTTCAACCTCCATTTAAATTCAACGATTTAACAGCTGAAAAAAGAAGAGAGGTAAAATGGTTGCATAAAAACTACCACGGTTTCAATTGGAATGATGGATATATTCCATACCACCAGCTGTATACTTTGATGAATCCATTCTTAAAAGATAAGACGATATATGTGTGCTAAAGTCCGATGGCTAAAAGAAATATTTGGTGAAAGTGTAATTGTATATAACATGGAAGATGAATTGCAATGTTCTAGCTTATCTTACTTGGACTTTTTGTATAATAACGCTCCCAATTATCTGGTTCATAATGTAAAATGCGCTCAAAAAAATGTATACCTTTTAAGAAATTTCCTAGAAAACAATCAGAATAAAAATAAATATAAGATGTGTATTTTTATATTAATAAAAAGTCAGTTTTAGCTATTTACGATTTAATAATTTTCACCCTATACATTCATTTAATACATTTGTTATCCGAATACTAATAAAATCAATATTTCTTTCAAATTAACTGTTAATTCTATTTACATAAAATAATAATTTGGGATATTGAAATGTCCCCATGGATGGGTGCTGAGACAATTTGGAATAGCAAAGCGCTTATCATCATAATTCATTAAAGCAACTTTATTTCTAACTGAGTATACACCAGATGCTTATTGCTTTTAAAAATACGAGTTATACGATAAATAGTTTCAAATTTATCTAAACAATCCCTAAAATTTTCAAGAGTAATTTGTCGTGCTACTACAGGTTTTTGAATTCCTTTTATTTTTTTTACAACGTCGGATTCGGTAACAATACAATAACACTTAGCTCTAACACCTAAAAATTCATACATAATTTTACGCTCATTTTCATCTTTAAATTTTCCAAGGACTTTTTATTTACTAATGGCATGTTGAACCTATTATTAAATGCATAATTACTAGTGTGAAACCTATCTAAACTATATTTTTAATATCTTCATGAAATCTTCTGTTTCTATTTTATAGATAAAAGAATCTGTGTTAGTGTATAATAGCTTTAACTTATTTCAGTAGTTACGCTAGGACAGTTCTGGGACACTGTTTTAGCTTCCAGGATTTCGCCACAGAAGGAGCCACCTTCTCTATGTGGTTTGAGTCCATGCTAGATGTAGGTTTGTTTCTTGGCTGTATTGGTTTGTGCCTAGGATACACCATTGTGTCTTGGATGCATCATTGCGTCTTGGATGCACAATTGAGTCTCGACTGCGCCCTAGCGGGATTAACCGGTACTACGAGCATGCTCAGGGATGTGTCATTTGGTCATGACTGCGCTCTAGCGGAATTAGCCGGTACTACCGGCATGTTCCGGTACTACGGTTTTCTTAGATAGATACATGGTGCACCTAAATGTAAATCATAATATTCTTGATCGCCTAAATAAAAACTTTTGTTTTTGAACTAATATTACTAATAATTAAAGTTAATAGTAGGAAATTTTTGTTCATGCCAATGGATTCTAGATGGAGGGTATGTGGGGTGATAATAAAGATAGGGCGGGGGGGGGGGTAATGAAATTTTCATCAGTAATCCTCTACTGGCTCTGGTTTTCGAGATATTAGCGTATTAATAATTCAAGTTATTTTTGTCATGGAAATGGATCCTTGGCGGTGTGGAGTGGGAGGGGGAACGAAATTTTCATCAGAAATCCTCTACGGGCTGTGGTTTTCGTGATATTAACGACATTTGTTCGGGCGCAAATTCCATTTCTTGAGTAAGGTTCCCTAGCGGCCTTAGCCGGAACTACCAGCATGCCTTGGTTTTGCTGTTTTCTTTTATTAGCGGTAGAGTTCTAGATAGTGGCATGACATCATCATGGTTTTGCTGTTTTCAAATCCTGCACCTAAATAAGTTTTCATAGCAGGGAAGTTGTAGATATCAGCATTATTCGAATTTCACAACATGACATTACCATGAACAGATTCTAGACGATGTCAGTGAGGGTTCTGGGGTGTTATGTACCTGTTTGTGGGGCAAGTAGGAGCCGTATCCAGTTCTCCCTTGCACCCTAGTGTTGCAAAACTAAAACCATCTTGCCTTTTCTTTTATACACAAACACCCTTTTTTATAATTTCACAACTTTTATTTTATTTAACAATGTTGCCCCTTTTCTTTTTATTTCAATTTCACAATTTTCATTCGGTTAAATAATTTTACTTTTTTTTTTATTTCAATTTCACAATTTTCATTCGGTAAAATAATATTACTTTTTCTATTTTACTTTCAAAATTTTCATTCGGTTAAATAATTTTACTTTTTCTTCTTGCTTCTTTTGTTTTCACCTAGCGAGACCGTGCCGAACCGAAATGCCAAAATCAACTCGCCTTTTCGTCGTTATAAAAATCAACTGCGCTCTAGTTTAAAAATCAACTGCCGAACCGTCGTTAACAAAATTAAAAACCCAACTCCGCTCTTGATCACTTTTGTCGCGATCAAGAGCTTTCGTTCAGGGTAGAAAATGCATAGTTGCATTTTCACCCTGAGAAAATTTTCATTTTATTCTGGACTTGATTAAACAAGTCCAGAATATTTTTCGTTGGACGGTGGCTTGAAAAAATGAAATTTGATGTTTTTATAAACATCAGCCACCGTCCCGTCGATTGAAATTGCGGCGCGCGTATACATGTAATGTATTTTCGCGGCGCGCATTTCTTATCGCGAAAGCTTTTTTTTGTGATATGTATGTACGTTCGTACATACATATTATAATTTTCACGACAAATCGTACTGAAGGTACGATTTGTCTTTTGCTTTATTTTTTTAAAGTAATTATTTCTACTGGCAAATTTTGCTGAAGGCAAAATTTACCATGGGAATAATTTTGTTTTAATTTATGGAATGTGAAGAAAATTGCTGACGCAATTTTCTTCACTGATTGAGTTGATAAGCTAACCATGTTTTAGGCATGGTTAGCTTATGTGAAAATTTATAATTTGTAATATTTTAATGAATTGGATTTGAAGAACCCATTCAATATCTGTGATAATCAATTTTTAATATCTGTGATAATCATGTTTTAGCATGGTTGTATGTATGTATGCCTACTAAAATTATTCCCTTTTTATACTTTTCAAGGGTATAATTTACATACATAACAATCCTTCCCCCTGAGAAAAAGAGAATTATTCTTTGAAGAGGAATAATTCTCAGGGGAAGTTGTTGTGGGTGCTATTTTGGCGGCTCGGGTCTTGGTCGGTTCTCGGTTGAGTTTTACAACATTTGCAGTTTTACAAAATATTTTCTTGGGGTTTTTTTTTTTTTTTTTTTTTTTTTTAAATTATTTCGTTAAGTTCTTCCCCCGTTAGCAACTATTTGGTTTTTGTTTGATTACCTTATACGTACTACTATTTACTATTTTATTTAGTATTTTATTAGTTTAATTTTAATCTTATATAAAAAAAATTTTTAAATTGTTTCTTAGTAGCCTGGTATTGCTTTTATACTCTGTCTATTTCTATTATTTCTACCGTTACTTTATTTTATTCCTATTCTATGTAGTATTTATATCTCTATGTTTCTGACATTATTCTACTCTCTTCTCCTTTTTTTTTTTTTAATATAATGCGTTTCAGTTTGCTCTTGTCATTTATTCTCTACGATTGTATTTTCTCTTTATATTCTTTAGGGTATTTATTTATTATTTCTATTTGTAATTTACTAACCCCCTTTTTTTTTATTCCTTTTAAGTTTAATTTATTATTTTACGCATTTTAATTTTTTACTATTTTATTTCTAACTCCATACATTTTTGGGTATCTTATCCTTAGGGATTTGTTTATTTTTTGTTTTTGGTTTAATATATACCCTTATTTATTTATTCTTTATTTTTTTTTTGCTAATAATTCTAATATAAAGTGTTTTTTTTTTTTTGTTACATTTAGTTTTTTGGGTTTCTTCTACATATTTTACCAGGTCTACTATTTTCTATAATTTTACTTTTGACTAAGTGGCTCATGTTGACAGTATCAGTGTTCCTTTGGCCCGCCTTAAACCAATTGAACAGACTTAGTTCTAGGAAGTGATCGAGCTCGCTTTAAACTGGGTTGGGGCGCAGGGGTTCGTTCTTCTAAAGGAATTCCCTCTGATGAAATTTCGGGGTTACCTTGTGGTTGATTTCTCCGTTGTCTCATCTTGATGACAACAGGGTTAAGATATTTTACTGCCACCACAATCATTATGGCCAGAACAAGTAGGCTCGTAAATGATACAGAGGTGGTGGACAGGATATGGGAGTTTCTATTTGATACTTTCTCTTGGTATTTGTTGATTTTACTTTGGATTTCTTCCAGCGAATGCGTGTCCTGGTAGATTGATTTATGAGTATCGTCTCCAGTTAAAATTTCCATTGAGACTTGCGTTTGGTTTTGAGATTCTGGTAAAATGTCAGCCAGACTCAAATTAAATAAGGAATGATTAAATTGGGGAAATTGTTTGGGTTGAATTATTTTCAGCGGGCGTTTACTTTGACCTTCGTACTTGAGCACCTTGTCACTTATTTGCACTTGACATGGTTGCGTTATCTCTAATATCCCTTGTCCTTCCAGTTTCGAGATCAGAAAGTGATCTGGACATGTGATGTGTAGCACCGTTGAGGTGATAAATGAAAATAGCCACGTATTTGGCTTGTTTAGTTTGATCAACATGTCCTTTTGGGGAGATTGAACTCTGGTCCGGCATTTGGGTACTTCATTTAAAGGATTATATAACAACTTAATGGCACATTCATTTGATGTTGCTGCCTTTATTATGGGCGTATTCAGTAGGCCTACATACGTGTTTTCTTCCAAATTACTTGTTATTTTCTTAAAGTTTTTCATGTCCTCGCCTCTTAATAAGAGAAATTCCTGGGTTTTTGCGCTATTGGCTATGTATGAATAACCAGGGTTTGGAATTAATGAATAATTTGCTGACTTGGGTACAGGATAACATTGAATCTGTTGTAGCCTCATTCTTGGCAGATTAAAAATTGGGAGAGTGATTCTCACCACCAATTTATTTTGCATAAGGAGTGATTGGGCCCCTGCTGTTTGGTATAGAACAGATAGACAATTTTGGTCATTCGGGCAATTCGAAGTCGTCTTGCGATATATTTGTAACAAGTTTTGTGGGGATAGGAGCAGTGGATGAATGTGATTTGTTCTACTAGCCATTATTATATCCAGAAGGGCTTGTTGTCGATATTCGACTTCGATGATTTGGAGTAATAAGCTTGATATAATCTCTTGTCTCAGTTGCCTCCTAGTTAGGTCATCGGCCACATGGTGGAGATCGTTTATCTGGTGTGCTATTTTTTGTTGACGATCCATTAGCAAAGCCAGCGGTTTTTGAATCTTTTCCAAGGTAGTTTTTACAACACTAATTTGTTGTTTCTCTAGCTCGGCTAGGGCTTGTGTATTTGATTCAAGTTCTTCTAACCTGCTGTAAATTTCTTTCTCATTATTGCTGTCCATGGTACCGAATAAGTAATGCATGGCACCACCTATTCCGTCAAATAAAGATCTGGTTTTGCGTTTTCCTGGTACTAGTTCCTTTATTGTTTCCGTGCGCTTTCGTATGCTATCTATTATAGCGTGAATGTGTAGCTGCTGCACGTTGCACAGATCTCCTTGGTCTGTTATATTTATGCACAGTTTGTGCACCAAGTGCTCTGCATATTCCGCTAGCTTTATCTGGGTATCTAGTTCGTCCAAATCTATCTCGGTGAGGACATTCCAGGTGTCATGATATACCATGAGGCTTCCTAGGTCCTCGAAAAATATGCCCGAGCCATTTAGTTGGGTCCTTATATAGGGTTTGCCAGCGATCTCTCCTGTTGTGTATTGGATAAGGAGGGCAAATACGATGAATTTTAGCGCCATTTCTGTGGACAATTCGGAGGGAGGAAACAATTCTTTAAGTTTATTTGTACTTGCATTGTGCCGTTTTAAACTGGGCAGTGGAGTGACTCCACCGCAAATGTTTCTGGGGAGGTATTGAAATGACGTTTAATGGACATTGGAGTAGGAATTTCAAGTCAACCTGGTTCATTTTTGTACAACATGCTTTTATTCGAAATATGGTTTTAAACGATTATTATGTACCGTCACCATTCGCTTACCAATTTTGATTGTGGTATTCACATCACTTGGTATTGCTATTACCTGATAAGGTCCTACCCAGATTTGGGAAAGCTTATGTTTTCTGCTTTCGTTCTTGATGAGGACCTTGTCTCCTACATGGAAAGTTAGGGGCCGTACTGTCTTATCGTAGTACCCCTTTGAGCGCTGTTTACTTGCCAATAAGTTCTTTCGTGCCGTGGCATATGATTTTTGGAGCTTATACTTCAATATGTGATAGTAGCTCTCATGATTGTAAACGGGTTCGGGATCCCGTTTTAAATTTGATGGGACATCCGCTGTGAAGCCGTATAGGCAGTCCATTGGGGTAAGTTTAGTACCC
Source organism: Dioctria rufipes (assembly GCA_963924295.1). NCBI lineage: Eukaryota > Metazoa > Arthropoda > Insecta > Diptera > Asilidae > Dioctria > Dioctria rufipes. The sequence continues at coordinate 160,472,593 of OZ002740.1, read as the reverse complement.
TCGTGTACACTATTATTATACACGAATGCAGCGGTTCGTAGGAATTGGTCCCATGTTTTGGGATTTTCGTCTACGATTGTTCGCAGGTATTCAATTAGTGGTCTGTGCGCACGCTCTAGTGCTCCATTAGACTGTGGGTGATATGCTGAAGTCTGTAACTTCTTTACCTTTAGAAGCTTACATACTCTTTTGAATAATTCACTCAGGAAATTTGTTCCCTGATCGGTGAGTATTCTTTTGGGTATGCGATAGCGCGTAACGATTTCATCAAAGAAAATCTGCGCTACTGTGACTGCTTCTGCATTAGGTATGGCATACCAGTCGACAAATTTTGTTAAATTATCTTGGAAGGTCAAGATATATTTGTTTCCTGATGTGGTCTCTTCTAATGGACCTACAATATCGAGGTAAACTTTGTCGAACGGTTGTTCTGCGATGTCCGTGATAACCATTGGCATTTTATATTGTGGAGAAGCTTTCATCGTCTGGCACTTTGGGCATTTTTTTATGTATTTCTTGATGTCGCTAAGCATGTGTCTCCACCAATACTTGCGTCTTATTCGTTTGTAAGTTTTTATGACACCTTGATGGCCACCAAATGGAGAATCGTGATAATCTTTTAAGATTGTTTGGATCTCCGTAGGGCTCGTGATAACTTCGGGTGTCTTGCCAGTACTTACTTTTTGCTCAAGCGATGCTGGGTTTAGTTTTTCCGCCTCCGTATGTTGAATTTCGTTTTGGTCCGCATTCGTGTGCTCTTCTGTCTCCACACTGGAGCTATCTAATGTCTCTTGAGCCTTTTGCTTCTGAGCTCGAGTCACGACGAAACAATGAGCGGATTTCTTTTTCTTTTTATTATTTGTGGAATCGTCTTCCTCCACATCTGAGTCCATCGTGTGGTGGACTAGGGCTTTTACCGTTAAGGTATTGCCTAAACTGTCTTCCTTTAATGCTTGAGGGATGCGACTTAGTGCATCTGCATTAGTGTTGTACTTCCCTGGTTTATATTCGATGTTGTAATCGAATTCAGATAATTTGTGGTGAAATCTCACCAAACGGGAAGTAGGGTCTTTCACATTGAAGACACCTTTGAGAGGTTTATGGTCAGTGTAGACCGTGAATTTCCGGCCTTGAAGATAGCACCTGAAATTCTTGGTAGCCCAGACTATAGCCAATAACTCTTTCTCTATAGTAGAGTAATTTCTTTCGGCTTTGTTTAATGTGCGGCTTGCATAGGCAATGGGCTGGTCCTTTCCGACTTCTCCTTGAGAAAGAACAGCTCCTAGAGCCTCGTTACTTGCGTCCGTAGTAAGATTAAATGATTTTGTAAAATCAGGGTAAATTAAAAGTGGTGGAGAAATTAAAGCACTTTTTATGCTCTGAAATGCTTCTTGGCATTTCTCTGTCCAAGTGAATTTTACATCCTTTCGGAGTAAATTCGTAATTGGACGTACAATTTTGGAGAAGTCTGGAATGAATTTCCTGTAGTAATTGGCAAGTCCTAAAAATGACTGAACTTGCCTTACTGTTCTTGGAACAGGAAATGTTTGGACGCAGGCCGTCTTACTTGGGTCTGGTAGGGCTCCTTCGCTAGAACATTTATGTCCTAGGTAAACAACTTCTCTTCGTAGAAACTGGCACTTCTCTGGCTGCAGTTTCAAGTTGTTCTCTCTCAACTTATTGAAGACTTTCCTCAACTTTTCGTTGTGGTCATTTAAATTTTTTCCATAGATGACAATGTCATCTAGGTAGACAAAACATTCGAGGCCTTGCAGGCCTGTCAAGACGAAATTCATCAGGCGTTGGAATGTGGCGGGGGCTCCTTTGAGCCCGAATGGCATACGCTTGAACTCGTAGTGCCCATAACTTGTGCTGAAAGCTGTCTTGTGTCGATCCTTTTTGTCGACAAGCACTTGATGATAGCCGTTGGCCAAATCGAGGGTGGTGAAATACCTAGCATGACCTAGCTGGTCGAGAATATCCTCGATTCGGGGTAGCGGAAATGCGTCGCCTATTGTCTTTTCGTTTAACTTACGAAAATCGACAACGACGCGCCACCTTTTTTCACCGTCAGGTCCTGCTTTCTTGGGGACAACTAGTAGAGGTGAATTCCAAGGGCTTTTACTAGACTGGACTATCCCACTGTCTAGCATTTCTTTTAGCTGCTCATTTATTACTTTCCGCTGTGTTTCAGGTAAGCGGTACATTTTCTGATTGATTGGTGCTTGATCTTGCACCAATGGAATATTATGCGTGATCGCATTTGTATAGGTGAGTTTGTCACCTTTGAGGAAGAAGATATCGTTATACTCTTGGCAGAGCTCCGATATCGAAATTTTTTCTTCCGCGGTTAAATTTGGGTCTAGGCTGAGTTCTTGCTCTAGCCTAGAAATACGCGGGTATTGTTTTGGGTCGTCCGGAGTCTCATTATCCGGGTATAAGTATCTTACATGTTGTAATATCGCCGTTTTGTCGGCTGAACCTATGTTTGACTTACTTTTCCTTGTGAATTTGTTTCCTGAAACTGGATTGAATTTAATTAATTCCTTATGAGGCTTTATTTTGTTGTATTTAGCATGTAACAGGGTACTTGCTTCCTGCTTTGTTGGCGGCTGAGTTTGATACACCTGTGCGGTCTTTGCCTTAGGTTGTGTGGAATACTCATGCGCGTCGATGCTATTGTGTTTTGACCATGTAAAGTTCTTTATACTGGAAGACGGTGGAGTAACATGCACCTTTAATATAGGCTTTGGCGACTCGCTTCCGTTCTTATATGGCCTTTGTTTATATAGCAACGATTTATGCCTAGGAATTTTGGACGGCAGAGCTATATGCACCTTTTTAGCAGGCTTTGGACACTCGTGTCCGTCATTTTTGGAATTCGTTGAATTTTTCGTTTTTAGTATGGGGATGTGCGTACTTTTGTGGTCTTTTGCATCTGTTAATGGGACTATTTTGTAGTCGTTTATCGGATACAGCTGTAATTTTAAGCTATGTATGACTACTTGATGACTGTTAGCGTTGAGAATACTAACCAGCACTAATTCTTCTCCAGATGACAGCAAACTGTTTGCCAAGAAGACTCCATCGCTTATCTCTTGGGATAAACAGAGCATTTCTTCTTGAGTTTGTAACGGCACTGGGGCCACCATTTGAGAGCGTGCAGGTATGCAGATTGGTTCCTTAAAGGTAACCAATTGCTGCCTGCCTTCATCGGTCTCTTGTTCGCCCAGACAGCTTTTTTCACATTCCTTGGGCCCTTTTGGAGCTTGGCAGCCAGCTTTTCTCGTTTGAGAAGCCTTGAAGACACTGCAGGTGGATAGTTCAGCCTGTTTAGACTCTACCTCTTCTGCAAGTGTTCTTACTTCGACTGCTTTTTCAGAATGTAGCTTGTCCGTGTCAAACTCTAATGGCAAAGCAAATTCGTCTGGATTAGTTTCCGTGCGAGGAAACCTTAGTGCCTTATTAGGACCCTCAACGTTGCAGTTTTTTGCTAGGAAATCATTTCCTAGAAGTCCATCGTCGGAAAGGCCAGGCAAGTTCTTTACGACTTGAAACTTGCAGGGAATTTTGTTTTTGAAAACGAAGTTTCCCTGGCAATTTCCCAGCGTCTTTCCGGTACCAAATGGGGTCTGAAGTGTACATGCCTCATTGTGGTTAATTTCTTTGAGGTCTTTTAATGACCTTTTCTTTATTATACTAACCTCAGCGCCTGTGTCTACTACTAGTTTAGTTTGGCCGTTCAGGCCAATGTCTAAAGGAAGTTTTACTGTAGCGACACTGGAATCGGGCTGCTGAGGAGACCCTATTTTATTAGATGGGAGATTTATAGTCGAGCCGGGGAGTTTTGGGTCGACTGTACGTCGTTTCCCTGACTCCGGGCTTCCCATTTACGTTTTTGTTGGCAGTTATTTACTGCATGTCCAGAACGACCACAAAATTCGCACTTTTTACGCACGTTATAGACTCTGGAGTTGTTGGGGTTGTGAGGCTCTCTAGGACGTTGGATTGGTGCTTCTCTGTTTTGGGGTCTTTGAAAACTATTGTTGTTCCTTCTACAGTCACGCACGTCATGATTATACATTTTGCAGTTCACACAATAAGGCGTATTTTTCCTTTTGAGGCAATCGACATATGTATGGCCTCTTAAATTACAAAAACTACAACTGATTTTATTTAAATAATTATTTTTATTTTGTACATTATAATTTTTATTAGGAGATCTTGGCTCCTGTTTGATGTATGGTAATGTGTTTGCCTGTGTGAACTGCGGCTGCTGAATGTGACTATTTGTGTTTGGCAGGGTCTGAGGAACTTGAGCGAATGGCATTATGCCGGGAGTAAATACGCTGTGATTAGCTGATGAATTAAGTTGGTTAAAATGTGCGTTATTTGGTGTTGTTGCGCTTATGGAATGGGGTAACGTATTTTGCATCACATTTTGTTGAAATTGCCCTGAAGGTTGCAGGAATAGGGCACTTTGCTGGAGACGTTCCATGTCAAGTGCTCTTTGTACGAGGTCATCCACCGTGCCGTCTGTCATGGTCAGAAGGTACTGGCACATATATGGGTTATTTACGCCTGTTTTCAGTGCGTTTTTCGCGAAATCTTCCAACTGCGTTTTAACAGCTGGTGCTGCTGTGGCTCCGTATTTGGATTCTGCTGCTTCATTGCAGAGTGCCAGCATTTGTTTTACTCGTGCCGTGAAGGCTGTGAGATTCTCTAAAGGATACTGCATTGTAGTGATTAATTTATTTACCAGTTCCTGGTAAGTTTCTCTAGGCAGGTATGTGCGATTTAGCCGTTCTTCTACTTCTTTGAAAGTAGTGGGCATATTTGAGGCAAAAAGCTGGTAAGCTTCGCCTCGAAGTCTGGTGGGAAAGATTTGTAAAAATGCTGTTAGTTCATCCACCGAGATGCACTGGATTACCTGCCTGCAGCATCCTAGGAACGTTTGGAGCTCAAGGCTCAATTTTGGGTGCTGTTCTCCTGAGAATAGGGGAACGAGCTGGGCAGTTAGCTTGGCGATTTTCGCGTAATCTGCCATGTTTATATTGGGGATTCTGAAGCTAAAGTTTGACACTTTTGGGGAGCTAGTTTCTTCTAGACTGGTCTCCAGAAGGGAGTCGCCCAGCCAATTCAAAAGGACCTCACTTACGGTGGAATCACTGACACTGTCTTCAATGGCACCTTCTCTTAATTCTACACTGTTATTTGTAATTTCTGTTTCGAGAGAGTGCGAGAGTTCCCCAAACTGCTTTAAGCTTTCTTTAAATTTTTCCGTACTTTCTTTGAATTGCGCGCTTTGCTCAAGCCGCCGTTCACGGGACTTTTTGAGCTGTTTATCGATAGAATCACACTGTATAACAGAAAGTTCGGAGGAGTCTCGCACTTTCTCCTCTAGATATTTTAAATAACTTTCTAAATTTAAATTAGAAGGTCTTACTTGTTGGGGACCTGTGAGGGTTGTCCCACTCCTGAGTGTTACCCCTTTTTTTGTTGGTATTGTTGGGGGTGTTTGATTAGCACCCTCTATTGCGGATGTTGCTCCCGCGTTGCCTCCTTCGTACCGGGACGGATCTTCCTGTGCGTCGCCCGGCGAGGAAGATTGTTGAGGAGTTGGTTGAAATGGTGTGATTTCCTGCGGCGTCTCCTGGTGGGAGCTTTCCTCGCTCATGGACCACCGTGTGTGAAATTTGCAGCTAGGGGGGCTTCTGCCGTCTTAATTCCCTTGGTTCAAATTGAGAGGGGGGCTTATTGCCTTCTTCGAGGTCCCTCTCAATTCAGGATCGTTGGTTCGGTTTCTTGAAGTTCTTTTGCTGCCGGGGGGGCCCGTGGCCTACTTAAATTCCCCTGGATAAAAGCTGAAAGGGGGGCGCGTTGCCTACTTCGAAGTCCCTTTCAACTCCGGATCGCAGATTGACGGTTGAGGATTCTTCCTTCCTTCAAGTGTAGCTTTAGCACTTTTGGTTGTGAACTACTGATATCCTGGGCTGGGATGAAGCCCGCTATTGTCCCACGTTGGCACTTTGTGCTTTGATGAGGGGGTGGCTGCGTGTTTTGCAAACAGAGGCAGTTAAAGCTGTCCGACCCCGAGCGTTGGGAGCCGACAAGATCGAAATACTCCTGAAGCCAGACTCAACTTCAGGCGGAGGGTAGGGTGTCTTGCCCAGTATTCGATCTCGTCCTAAACTCCTTTTAGATTCGTAGGATAGAGGGTTTTCGAGCGCTTACTCTTTTTTTTTGTTTTTCAAAGTAGGCTTCCTCTATCCTACCGGCTGCGCCAATTGTTATGTACCTGTTTGTGGGGCAAGTAGGAGCCGTATCCAGTTCTCCCTTGCACCCTAGTGTTGCAAAACTAAAACCATCTTGCCTTTTCTTTTATACACAAACACCCTTTTTTATAATTTCACAACTTTTATTTTATTTAACAATGTTGCCCCTTTTCTTTTTATTTCAATTTCACAATTTTCATTCGGTTAAATAATTTTACTTTTTTTTTTATTTCAATTTCACAATTTTCATTCGGTAAAATAATATTACTTTTTCTATTTTACTTTCAAAATTTTCATTCGGTTAAATAATTTTACTTTTTCTTCTTGCTTCTTTTGTTTTCACCTAGCGAGACCGTGCCGAACCGAAATGCCAAAATCAACTCGCCTTTTCGTCGTTATAAAAATCAACTGCGCTCTAGTTTAAAAATCAACTGCCGAACCGTCGTTAACAAAATTAAAAACCCAACTCCGCTCTTGATCACTTTTGTCGCGATCAAGAGCTTTCGTTCAGGGTAGAAAATGCATAGTTGCATTTTCACCCTGAGAAAATTTTCATTTTATTCTGGACTTGATTAAACAAGTCCAGAATATTTTTCGTTGGACGGTGGCTTGAAAAAATGAAATTTGATGTTTTTATAAACATCAGCCACCGTCCCGTCGATTGAAATTGCGGCGCGCGTATACATGTAATGTATTTTCGCGGCGCGCATTTCTTATCGCGAAAGCTTTTTTTTGTGATATGTATGTACGTTCGTACATACATATTATAATTTTCACGACAAATCGTACTGAAGGTACGATTTGTCTTTTGCTTTATTTTTTTAAAGTAATTATTTCTACTGGCAAATTTTGCTGAAGGCAAAATTTACCATGGGAATAATTTTGTTTTAATTTATGGAATGTGAAGAAAATTGCTGACGCAATTTTCTTCACTGATTGAGTTGATAAGCTAACCATGTTTTAGGCATGGTTAGCTTATGTGAAAATTTATAATTTGTAATATTTTAATGAATTGGATTTGAAGAACCCATTCAATATCTGTGATAATCAATTTTTAATATCTGTGATAATCATGTTTTAGCATGGTTGTATGTATGTATGCCTACTAAAATTATTCCCTTTTTATACTTTTCAAGGGTATAATTTACATACATAACAGGGGTATGTGTATTGAAAAGTCTTATGTTTTATAAACATTTATTTTTATTTCCAATAAAATTTCTTATTACAAAAGTATTTCTTATAACACATTGTCCAATATGAACTTGGCAAGATGGTGCATTTGTGTTAGTCTATATTAGTTGATAATGACTTCACCCTCCACAACTATCTTCTGCATCCAATGAACTTTTTCAGCTCTCTTTACATATATGGTTTTGTTTCGAAGCAGTGGTTCAACTTTAGTGTACAGCTTGTGATACGGTATGTAGCCATCATCCCTGCGGAATCCATTTTACTTGCCGCTTTTTTGCTGAAGTCAAATCTTTGTATCCGAACCGTGGTTGAAATATAAAGTGCTGCATCTGGTTTTCATTGTTTATAGTTGCCAGTTCTTTTGTGATAAATTCATTGCGGTTTGTTTTGAATCCTTGGACGTCTACGATGACAGCCATTTTCTTAATTTAACTTTCACTTGTCAGCGGACTGATTTCCACTATTCGATCTTGTAGGAGCAGGCAATATGCTGTTGTATTAACCGGTATATTTTCAGATGTCTTGAATTCTAGCCTTATGTCAACAGGTCCAGTTTTTATTGTTTCATTTTGATGTGAGCAATCAATGACAGCAAACGGAGCATCGGTTTTGAACTTCTCCCATGTGAAGAATGCTGATACTGATGACCATAGTATGATTGTGTAAACTTTGTATACATCTCATACAGCAATGCGTACCTATTCAAATCAAATTTCAAATTCAAATCATCGTAGAGATATGATTCTGAGTTCAAATGAACTGTAACATCACTGAGTTTGCAGTGATCAAATTTGCTAGCATCCTTGGTTTTATCGTTCCTTCGATTCGTTTGTAATGCTAAGATGATAAATCGAGGTTTCACCAGTTAAATGGAAGTCTTAACTGACCCGGTTTGATGCGTGGATTCCGGTAGTACTGGATACTCATAAATGTCGCAGCTGCGGAATGGTATTTGTATCGGGCGACCTCTCCCGATAATTTTAAATAGTTGCAGCTTTTCATCATCGGATACTGTAACATGCGGAAGTTTGGTAATTTCAATTTTCACCTCATCTGTTGGGGATACAATGGCATTAGCATCTGTCCTGCTCCGAATCAATATGAGTTCATCTTTGGAATTTATCAAAATTTTCTTGTATTATGCAGCGAATCCCAATAAATATTTCAGAGGTACACAATAGTTAAACAGTCCATTGGCTGGTATGACGGGTGAATCTAGTGAACATCTGCCGTTGAGTAGTATCCTGCTTGCATTTGAGTAGTGTAGCTATGGAGGTGCTGGCGCAATTTTACCATACAAAAAGTGCAAGGTAGATTCCAACTATTTTGATGGATCACTGTGGGTTCTAGGGAGGATGAGGGGAACGGGGCTGAGGTCGCTTTTGTATTGAAATTTTTACAATATCTAGAAGTTTTCTTATAGGAGGATAAAACAACAACCAATGTAGGTAGGTATGTTTACTTGCATATGTCCGATAATCAAATTCCGAATAATTTAAATAAAATCGCAGCCTAGTAAAGTAAACAAATTGAGCAATATTCACACACACAAACACGTCATACTAAAAGATTTTCTACCAGGCGATAATCAGTACCATGTTATTAAATTAACAACAGCAACAACTAACGTAGGTAGATATGATGACTTAGAAATGAAATAGCCCAATTTTTGATCTTCAGATATAATGGTCCTAATTTGATTCATTGCATAAACAATTCGTACAGTCGAATAATGTAAACAAAATCGCAGTCGAATAATGTAAACAAAATTCTCACAGAGCCGAGTAAAGTAAACAAATTTATGAAAGACTCTCAATAGCGGAAAAAAACCACAACTGATATGTTGTCTTAGATGAGTAGTTATAATTAAAAATTTTTTTTGCTGAAAAAAACAAAAACAACTGCGGATTAAAAAGCCAAGAGTGATCATGATATCTAAAAATAGATCACGGCTGCTTGTAAGAAGTAATCACCGAGAAATCTCCCTGGGTATATTAATTTAGTTTTGGATGAGTAGTGGAGTGCTGTAACATGTCTTGCTCTAACACATTAGGAAGCTTTAGTGAATACCGTACTTTGAAACCATCTCGAACTCTCAAAACATCTTTCGCGCACTAGCACACATGTTTGAGGTGGACTTGATCATATACGTGCCCTCTTGGAACTTGGTTTTCTGCTTTATATACTATGAGTATAGTATGGTTGCCTGGAATTATCAGGCTTGTTGTTGAACGGGGCTATATAACTTTTGGCTGAGATCATTAGCGGCGGGGTGGGGTCACTTTACTGATCTAACTACTATTCGTACAGAAATGTGGTGTTTTGGAAATCCTAAGCCTATTTTCTTACCTTCCGAACCAAAATAAATTGTTTATACCTTTCCTAACAAAATCATTTAAAAAAATTATTTTAACTAAATGACTACGATTCCTCAATCAAGAAACCTTTGTAAGTAATCATTGTATATGGCGCTGTACCTTGGGCTGATGATATCGAATGTAGCTGCCTACAGATTCGGGCTCCGGCTGCAAATATACACACATTCAGCTGGGAGTTAGTGGGCGTAATATGGTAAGGTTACATTTTAATCAAGACTATTTTATTATTTAGTTAAGTAAGGTATACAGGAAGTGTAGCATTTGGAAAGGTAATGAACTAAGCTGTAAATTACTAGAAGACTATTTTCCTGAATGGATAGTAAGTTAGGCTCTGTAGCATATAAATAAATACAATGTCTGATACTTTTCTATAAGTACCAATAGAGAACATTTTAAATAGTGGACTCTCAATGCACACAAATAGATTTCTGTTTCATGGCTTGGGAAGTTTTCTCGGGGTTTTGGTATGAGGGATTGAATCGATTTGTATTGTACAATAGATTGGAGGTATATGTTTTTATTTGATTGGAGCAAATTATTCTCACGGGTTCATGATCCAAAGCTTAAATATAACTGAAATTCTAAAAAAAAATTGTGAATCGATGACTAATGCCATCATAATATTGAGAAGGATTTAAGGTTTTAAGAAAAGAAGGTATGGTAGTATGATATGTTGATTTGAGGAATATCTTAGATGAGCAGTGGTAGTTGTATGGGTGTAGTAAAAGAAAGCCTTATTATCAATTGTTTTTATGATCAGGTGTAATGGCATGGTCAATGTTGAAAACTTGAAATCTTTCTAGAGTAGTTTTTTAGCGTAGTCCGAAAGTGGTATGCGTAGCCACACCTTATAGAAAATGTAAAATCTTACCAACTTGAAGCTTTGCAGGAAGATACTGCTATGATATTACATATTCTGATATGTGGACTTGGATGAGTGGTAGAAACCAATTATCTTATTGATACTGGTCAATGAGTTCTGGGATTAATAAATATTTTGAGAATAAATTAAGTTTGGTGATGATTGAGTTGTGTTTTATGAGCGATGGGTGCGTATAATCTAGTAGGAAGTTTTAGTGAATACCGTACCTTTCAGCCATCTCGCTCCAACACACAACATCTGCCTCGTTCTATCATACATGCTTGAGGTAGACATGATCGTTTACATGCTAGCTTGGAGCTGTGTGTTATCAGTTGTTTGATTTATATGCTATTCCTGCCTGGAATTATGATACTTGTATTGGGCTGGTCAGTATACTTGGTGGATGAGAGCTTTAGCGACAATATGCTATACTTTACTTGCCAGTTTGGAACTTGGTGATATTAGTTATTTGCTTTATATGCTCTGGCTGTCAGGGGTTATAATGTGTTTAGCTGGGCTGGGTGAATATATATCTGAAAATAACTCACGTGAAACTGCTGCGATATTGGAGTATTTTCTGCATTGCATGAGAATTTGGTTAGTGGTTAATGTCTTCTTGAATGTGAGACTGCTAAGATGAATATTGAGGAGTTTATAAGAGATTATAATAACATTTTTCTCGATGAGCATAAGAAACAAATTCAGGAATGCTATAACGTTTTAAAATTATATAAAATATTCAGAAAGTCGAGTCAAAATGTTATGAGCACCATGTAAGCTGGGCTTGGGAAAGAGATGATGAATAAAAAGATTCCTGGTCTAACGAAGGATGAGGTGAATGGGAAAATCATGAGCGAATTTGTAGGCTTACGCTCGAAAATGTGCAGTCTGCGTGTAAACGATGATAAAACTGTAAAAAAAGCAAAAGTAGTAAACAATAATGTAGTCCAGAGGCATATTAATTTCGAAGATTACGTCGAATGTTTGAATAACAAGCGAGTATTAACTGCTAATCAGAACTCCATACTATCGCATAACCATAATATCTACACGATCAGCCAAAAGAAGATTGCATTGAGTTCATATGATAACAAGCGGTATATTATGGGTGGGACAAAGGATACTCTACCATGGGGACATTACTCTATTCAATCAGAACAGCAAGGAGCAGACGCAGTCGAAGGTTAGTCTAAGATATACATTGTAAATAAAAGTTATATTATAGCTAAAATACCAATTAATGAAATAGTTTGTTTTAATTGTAGTATAGTCTAATATATACATTATAGTAAAATAGTTAGATGTAGCCCAACCATTGAATGATACACTAACAATTAAATGTTAATACTTTTCAATATATAATATATTATATTTTATATATTATATGATTTTTATTCAATTTACCTACTAAGTCCAGAACTCCTGAATAATATTTTCCCACTACAACGATCTTCTAATTTGGCGGTTGAGAATTTTACCCGGAATGCTACGGCGGCTTAAGAAAAAACGTTTACACGTGGGCTCGACCTTGACCCATGACATCATATTTGAAAGCAGAAGAGCGTCACGACCGTGACCTTCATCCGGAAGTGTATATTGGAGGCTACAACCTTGATTCCCTATAATCGAGCATGCCACAGGGGATTTCACATTGCTTTTCAAAACAGGGCTGATAACAGCTTAACAGCTTTTGAACAGGTCATATTATAGCTACACAGCTTTTCGAAGAGGTCTTATAACATCTCAACAGCTTTTCAGACAGGTCAGATAACAGTTTAACAGCTTTTCAAACAGGTCTGATAACAGCTTCACAGCTTTTCAAACAGGTGAGATAACAGCTTAACAGCTTTTCAAACAGGTCCGATAACAGCTTAACTGCTTTACAAACAGGTAAAAAACAGGTAAACAGGTCTGATAGCAGCTTAACAAATTTTAAACAGGTCTTATAACATCGTAACAGCTTTTTAAAATAGGTCTGATAGCTACTATCTTTTAAACAGGCCGGGTAACAGCTAAACAGTTTTCAAACTGGCCTAGTCGACAGACGGAGTACCCTGTGACATGCTTGATTATAGGGAATCAAGGTTGTAGCCTCCAAGATACATATTCAATGGTTGGGCTACCTTTAATCGGTTTCCCTATAACTTTTATATTTTAATATAATCTATTATTAGACTATAATACAATTAAAACAAAATATTTCATTAAATGGTATTTTAGCTATAATACAACTTTTATTTACAATATATGTCTTAGACTAGCCTTAGACTATGTTTTCTGCGTCTGCTCCTTGCTGTTCTGATTTAATAGAGTAATGTCCCTTGGTAGAGTATCCGTTGTCCCTCATAATAATCCGCTTGTTATCATATGGACTCAATGCAATCTTCATTTGGCTGATCGTGTAGACATTATGGTTATGCGATCGTATGGACTTCTGGTTAGCAGTTAATACTCGCTTTTGATTCAAACGTTCGACGTAGGCTTCGAAATTAATATACCTCTGCCTACATTATTGTTTACTCCTTTTACTTTCTTTACAGTTTTATCATCGTTGATGCGCAGACTGTACATTTTGGAGCGCAAGCCTACAAATTCGCTCATGATTTTCCCATTCACCTCATCCTTCATTAGACCAGGAATCGTTCTATTCATCATCTCTTGCCCAAGCCCAGCTTACATGGTGCTCATAACATTTTGACTCGTCTTTCTTAATATTTTTATATAATTTTTAAAAGTTATAACATTCTTGAATTTGTTTCTTATGCTCATCGAGAAAAATGTTATTATATTCTCTTATAAACTCCTCAATATTCATCTTAACAGTCTTACATTCAAGAAGACACTCACCACTAACCAAATTCTCATGCAATTCTCTTTTTTGCCACTTAGATTTTGTATAGAACATACCAATTTCTTATTAAAATTTCCCCTGCTTCTTAGATTTTGGATAGAACATACTGTTATCGAATTCTTATAAAATTTTGTTTTACCACTATGTATTTATAAACATTATAGGATATGTTTACAACTAGAACTGATTTCAGGAAAAGGGTCTCCGGATCGTTTTGGGTAAAGCTATAGCCTATATCCATACAGCAAATGATCACCCTATTCTAGGTTCCTGGACATATGGATATCTAGAGTAATGAAGCAGAGTAGTTGTTCTATGTATGTACCAGAACACTGTGTCTTGGATGTTGGGGATACGAGATCACCTTCAGCGCTCTCCAGCATAGGGAAATAGCATAGGCATTCGATTTTGTTTCTTGAGTTCGCTTATTTTTCATCTCGAGTTTTGGGGATAAGAGATCCCTTTGGGGATACGTGGTCACTTTCGGCACTCTTCAGCATAGGGAAATAGCATAGGTTTTCAATTTTTTTTCTGGAGTTCGCTTATTTTTCATCTCGGACTAGTAGCCTCTAAGTTGACATTAAGTTTTTCATCTCGAGTTTTGCGGATACGAGATTAATTTAGAGATACGAGATCACTCTTAGCACTCTCCAGCATAGGAAAATAGCATAGGTGTTTGATTTTGTTTCTGAGGCTCGCTTATTTTTCATCTCGGAGATCGTAGCTCCAAATATTTGTGAAGTAGTGGTTATCTTTATTGGTGGAGGTTGCTGGTTAAGTTTGATCTGGTCTTGGAGGCTACAATTTGACCATGAGGTTCCTCCTCCTGTGTTTGTATACTGGAGGTTGGCTGAAAGCCTTAGTGGCAATATCTGATACTAGTACTGCCTGAGGTGTCTTGGACTGGGCTATGCTACCTGTACCAAGTCTTGAGTAAAATGTGTATTAAGTAATGATGTGAAATACCCTAACCGAATTTTTATCGGGGCTGTATACTTGTCAGCTTGAGTTTGGTTTTAGTTATTTACATTAGTATGAGTGCTATGTTGGGCTGAGCTACTTGGTGGCTGAGGAAACGTTATCAAGGGCGTGGGTGGATGTGTGCAACTGTGTATTTTGTAGATAATAAATGTGAAATTCCCCAAAAAAATTAGTAATAAGTAAATACCAATTCATATTTTTGTTCATGTCAATAGTGTTAGTACTAGGGGTAAAATTTTCATCTCAAATCCTCTACGCGTTATGGTTCGAGATATGAGCGATCTCACCTTCTCAGGTATAATTAATATGAGTAGCTGAAAAACAAAAATAACAACAACTGTAATCGAAGTTGTGGATTAAAGATTTGATGATCTTAATCTGTAGGTGTCTTTTATAAACATTGCACTATATGATGATATATCTAAAACTAGTTCAGGCAAAGCTGATTGGTGCGAATGTTGGTAGATATGTTCACTTAGATAAGTAATGGAAATTAGTTAATGCCTAATTTTGTCCAGTAAAGTAACCAAATTCGCACAGCAGCCAAGTAAAGTAAACAAATTGAGCGATTTATGTTTTTTAATGTAAGATTCCCAATATCTTTAGCTGAAAACCACAACTGATTTTAATCTGTAGGATATGATGTCTTGGATGAGTAGTGGAAGTTATAATTGAAAATATCTTTTGCTGAAAAAACACAACAACAACTACTATAACGTCAGTTGTAATCTCTAGGTGTCTTTTATATGATCATGTTATGATATTCGATGTGTAAAAAGCGATCACGGCTGGTTGGGATGGTACGACACATGAAATCATTAGAAGTAATGGAAATTAAAGCATAAGAAAAGTTGGCCAGGCGGCTGGTAATTCGATATGAGTAAACAAATACGTCCGGGTAAAGCAGACAAATTGAGCGATTAATGTCCTTTGTATCTAGGAGTTTGTATTGAAAAGTTTTACATTTTATGACGAATTGTTTTTTATTTTCAATAAAATTTCTCAACCAGTCCCGCTGTTATGAGATTTGATTGACATCGATACCATAACTCACATGAAGCTGATCAGAATATGATAGTTTTATCTGTTGAGGCAGGTACATTGTTTACTTACCATTAAGTTAAGAGTGGGTTAAATTAAAAGCTTTTATAGAAGAACGCTGTGTTATGATGTTAATGTAGTATGATATGTTGTCTGAAGCGAGTAGTGGAAGTTGTGTGGGAGCTATGAATAAGCAGTAAGATCCTAATCTCGCTTGATATTTATCTCCTGTAAAGTATCGCCCGATTGGTGGAGTATGAAGGAAGAAATAATTGATAATCCTCCAAGTCCATGGTGAAAATAGTAGTAGCGGGTTTAGAGTAGGTACTGTAAGTTATGTATTAAGTTAAAAGTTTTGATGGATGTAGTTTGGTATTTATCTCCTCGAAATGGTGTTGTACGAGTATAAGGAAGGGCGGGAAAAAGTTGATAATGCTTCAAGTTCAATAGTGAAGACCTCGATGTTGAGAGTGGATATTTGGAATGATATAATTCTAGTAGGATATGGAAGTATTATTTATTGATCTTTAAATCTTACCATGAAAGTAGGTTGAGAGTTGATTAAATTAAAAGTTTTAATGAAAGAAGGTTGAGTTATTATATTAATATAGTATAATATGTTGCCTTAAATGAGTAATGAGTATGTGGAATATGTTGTAGATGAGTAGTGAAAGTTGAAAATGTAAGATTTCCAGTTTCTTTACTGAAAAACAAAAACAACTGAAAATAATATATACCAAATCAATTTTTCACGCAATATCTATCCACATCAAATTCATTATTTATTTTTATATCTTAAGTTATAAACTTTTTTCTCTGTATTTCACATCCAAAAAGCGATCCAGAGCAAATGTCTCCCATGATGCTTTTCTGTGTTAGGTTATGAGAGTTCGGCAGCAAAATGCCATGTTATTCCTTATCATCTGTCTTGCTCTAACACATTTGGAAGCTTTAGTGAATATCTCACTCGGGACTTGGTCATATGCCGGCTGTGGATATGTATGTATGTAATACTGAGATGAATTAATGTAATGTTGTGTAGTGTAAAAGAAAAATTTTCATGGGTGATATGGGGATTGAATCGATGTATGTTATGCACTAGATTGGTGGTATATGTCCTTATTTGATTGAAGAAAATAGTACCTTACCAAGACTTAAATATAGTTGAAATTCATAAAAATGTTGAATCGATGTTACGAACTTGTTAATACTTGTTTTGAGCATGAGCAGTGGAAATCGTGATCACTGCAGCATGTTATGAAATTCAACATCTAAAAATAGACCATATGAAGGTTATTGGGGTGGTAAAAAAACATGAAAGCATTAGGTTGAGAGTGGGTGCAATTTAAGGCTTTGGTGGAAGTAGGCGGTAGCAGATATTAATGTAAAATGATGGGAGGCATCAGTCAATTTTGGTGAGCCTCAGCAATAGGTCAAAAAAATTTCAACCGTGCTAATAAATGAAAGTTTTTTTTAATAAAAAGAGTGATACAAAACGGCATATATATTGGACAGACTAAATCGCCGAGAGTGTTATTGAAAGCCACCAGTCGAGGTGGAGGAATTACTCAACGTATAAAAAAGAGTGATTTTGTAAAGTGGGAGGAAACAAAATCAGTATTCACACACACAATTACAGCTGGAATTATTGTAAATATAAACCATACAGATCCTAAGCTATTTAGACAGGATGTTGGTGATTTATTTAGACGCTGTATTAAGAATATTTTAAAACGCCATCTCAATATCAAAGTTAATACAAAGTTGTGTGGTGATTTTGTTAAGGATATGGTGACAATGAAGTTATAAAATATATTAAATATCTACAAGCAAGAGCTGGTCCAATGAATGTGGACGATAATTTAAATAATTGGTATAAAGTTAAAATTTTGGATTCAATACTCACTCACCTAGATGAGTTTCGAGAAAAAGATAGCGGCTGGACATTGGAATCCATTATACATGTAGCAGTACATATCAACAAATTTGAACAGCACCGAGGATCTTCGTACATACCTCTACCGAAGGAGATTGCTTTAAAGCAAGCTTGCATTAAGGTAAAAAAAATTGATAAAGCATGCTTCGCTTGGGCCGTGATATCAGCACTATACCCTGGAAATATTAACTCCTCGAGGACATAATACTAAAACTATGATATCGGGGTCAATTAAATCTCATAACAGCGTGACTGGTTGAGAAATTTTATTGAAAATAAAAAAACAATTCGTCATAAAATGTAAGACTTTTCAATACAAATTCTTAGATACAAAAAAAAAATATTAATCGCTCAATTTGACTGCTTTACCCGGACGTATTTGTTTACTCAAGATATCAAATTATTAGCCGCCTGGCCACCTTTTCTAATCCTCTAATTTCCATTACTTCTAATGATTTCATGTGTCGTACCATCCCAAGCAGCCGTGATCTCTTTTTGCACATCGAATATCATAATTGGATCATTTAAAAGACACCTGCAGACCACAACTGACGTTATAGTTGTTGTTGTTTTTTTTTTCAGCAAAAGAAATTATCAATTATAACTTACACTATTCATCCAAGACATCATATCCCACAGATTAATATCAGTTGTTGTTTTCAACTAAAGAAATTGGGAATCTTACATTAAAAAACATAAATCGCTCAATTTGTTTACTTTACTTGGCTACTGTGCGAATTTTTTTATATTATTCGACTGCGAATTTGTTTACTTTACTGGACTGTGCGAATTTGTTTATGCTAGTAATCAAATTAGAAGCATTCCACCTGAGGAGCAAAATTAGGCATTTACTGATATCCATTACTTATCTAAGTGAACATATCTACCAACGTTCGCACCAATCAGCTTTGCTTGATCTATTTTTAGATATATCATCACATAGTGCAATGTTTATAAAAGACACCTCCAGATTAAGTTCATCAAATCTTTAATCCACAACTTCGATTACAGTTTTTGTTATTTTTCTTTTTCAGCTACTAATATTAATTATACCTGAGAAGGTAAGATCGCTCATATCTCGAACCGTAGCGCGTAGAGGATTTGTGATGAAAATTTTACCCCTAGTGCTAATACTATTGACATGAACAAAAATATGAATTAGTATTAATACTTATTACACTAATTTTCTTGGGGAATTTCACATTTATTATCTACATAAATACACAGCTGCACACATCCACCCACGCCTTAGATAACGTTTCTTCAGCCACCAAGTAGCTCAGCCCAACATACCACAGGCACTCATACTAAAGTAAATAACTAAAACCAAACTCAAGATGACAAGTATACAGCCCCGATATAAATTCGGTTAGGTTATTTCACATCATTACTTAATACACATTTTACTCAAGACTTGGTACAAGTAAAAGAGCCCAGTCCAAGACACCTCAGGCAGTCCTAGTCATAGTATCAGATATTGTCACTAAGGCTTTCAGTCAACCTCCAGTACATAGACACAGGACGGGGCACCTCAAAGTCAAATTGTAGCCTCCAAGACCAGATCAAACTTAACCAGCAACCTCAACCAATAAAGATTCCCACCACTTCACAAATATTTAGAGCTACGATCTGCGAGATGAAAAATAAGCGAGCTCCAGAAACAAAATCAAACATCTATGCTATTTTCCTATGCTGGAGAGTGCTATGAGTGATCTCGTATCCCCAAAACTCGAGATGAAAAACTTAATGTCAATTTAGAGGCTACGAGACCGAGATGAAAAATAAGCGAACTCCGGAAAAAAATTGAAAACATATGCTATTCCCTATCTTGACGAGTGCTGAAAGTGATGTCGTATCCCCAAAGTGTTCTGCTATCCCCGAAACTCAGAATGAAAAATACGCGAACTCCAGAAACAGAATCGAAATCCTATGCTATTTCCCTATGCTGGAGAGTGCTGTAAGTGATCTCGTATCCCCAAAGTGATCTCGTATCCCCAACATCCAAGACACAATCCAGTACAGTCAAGACACAACCCCATATTTAGTATGGACTCAAGCCACCTAGCGACGGTGGCGCCATATACATACATATATACATACATACACATACATAGAACAACTACTAAGCAGCTGATGAGCTATGTGAAAAAGGTTCTCAAATAGATAACTCTGCAGTACTATCATTTATTTGGGGATCCCATTCGTAATTTTAAAAAGAGTGTTTACCAGGTAAACCTGTGAAAAATCAAGTCTCCTGTGGTTCAATAGAGACACCCATATTTTCATAAAATTTCTTCTGCCTGTTAGATTTTGTATGGAATATACTCTTACCTGATTCTTATAGAATTTTCTTCTGCTTATTAGATTTTTTTATAGAACATACTGTTACCTAATTCTTATAAACTTTCATTGTGTTGCCATCTAGAACATCAAATTCTTTCATCAAAGCTTTAAATTTAACTCCATCTCAAGCTGATAAGAAAATATTCCAATATCGCAGCAGTTTCACGCGCTTTATTTTCAGATATATATCCACCCAGCCCATCTAAACACATGATAACCCCTGATAGCCAGAGCATATAAAGCAAACAACTGATATCACCAAGTTCCAAACTGGCAAGTAAACTATAGCATATTGTCGCTAAAGCTCTCATCCACCAAGTATACAGACCAGCCCAACACAAGCATAATAATTCCAGGCAGGCATAGCATATAAATCAAATAACGGATAACACACAGCTCCAAGCTGGCAAGTAAACGATCATGTCTACCTCAAGCATATATGTTAGAGCGAGGCAGATGGTGTGTGTTAGAGCGAGATGGTTGATAGGTATGGTATTCACTAAAATTCCTACTAGATTATACGCACACACAGCACATAAAAGAAACTTCAAGCATCACAAAACTTAATTTATTCTCAAAATATTTGTTAATCCCAGACCTGAAAAATATAACGAATTGTAAACAAAGCCTGTGGAATTCCTCATTGTCCAATATCAATAAGATAATTTCAAGCTATCATAACCACCTCAAGTATGGACACAGATTTTGTTAAAGCGAGATAATTCCAAAAGTAAATTTGGACTTCCGTAAGAACAAAGATGGGATTTTTGATGTCGAACTCTCATCGCCTAACCAGAAAAGCATCACTTTGCGAAAAAGTTACTCTAGAAAGATTTCGTATTGCAACACTGGTCATTCCATTATACCAGATCACCTAAAATTAGGTTTTTACTTCACCCATGCGACTTCTACCACTCATCTAAGTCCACATATCATACTATGTTAATATCATAGCACTATCTTCCTGCAAAGCTTTAAATTGGTAAGATTTTACATTTTCTATAAGGTGTGGCTACGCATACCACTTTCGGACTACGCTAAAAAACTACTCTAGAAAGATTTCAAGTTTTCAACATTGACCATGCCATTACACCTGATCATAAAAACAATCGTTAATAAGGCTTTCTTTTGCTACACCCATACAACTACCACAGGTCATCTAAGATATTCCTCAAATCAACATATCATACTACCACCTTCTTTTCTTAAAACCTGAAATCCTTCTCAATATTACGATGGCATTAGTCATCGATTCAAAATTTCTTTTTAGAATTTCAGTTATATTTTAGCTCTGGATCTTGAATCCGTGAGAATACTTTGCTCAAATCAAATAAAAACATATACCTCCAATCCATTGTACAACATACATCGATTCAATCCCTCATACCAAAACCCCGAGAATACTTCCCAAGCCATGAAACAGAAATCAATTTGTGTGCATTGGGACTCCACTATTCAAAATGTTCTATATTGATACTTATAGAAAACTACCAAACATTGAATTTATATATATGCTATAGAGCCTAACTTACTATTCATACAGGAAAATAGTCTTCCAGTAACTTACAGCTTAGTTCCTTACCTTCCCAAATGATACACTTACTGTATACCTTACTTAACAAAATAATAAAATAGTTTTGATTAAAATGTAACCTTACCATATTACGCCCACTAACTCCCAGCTGAATGTGCGTCTATTTGCAGCCGGAGCCCGAATCTGTAGGCAGCTACATTCGATAAATTTTTTTAAATGATTTTGTTAGGAAAGGTATAAACAATTTATTTTGGTTCGGAAGATAAGAAAGTAGGCTTAGGATTATCAAAACACCACATTTCTGTACGAATAGTAGTTAGATCAGTAAAGTGACCCCACCCCGCCGCTAATGATCTCCGCCAACAGGTTATATAGCCCATTTCAACAACAAGCCTGATAATTCCAGGCAACCATACCATACTCATAGTATATGAAGCAGACAACCAAGCTCCAAGAGGGCTTGTATATGATCAAGTCCACCTCAAACATGTGTGCTAGATAGATAGATAGAGATGTTTTGAGAGATCGAAATGGTTTCAAAGTACGGTATTCACTAAAGCTTCCTAATGTGTTAGAGCAAGACATATTACAGCACTCCACTACTCATCCAAAACTAAATTAATATACCCAGGGAGATTTGTCGGTGATTAACAAAGGACCAATCGAGCGATCATATAAAATTAAATTTATTCAGAATTATATTAATCTGTATCCAATTATTTATTATAACTGTTGAATAATAAAAAGGGAATAATGTGAAAATATTTTTTTTATTAGTCTTGAAAATGAAGGTCAAGCTTAGTACTGCTGCTCCACAAGTTTATATGATTGATTATCAATCCAGAAAAGGACCATGGGAGACATGCATGTGCTCTGGATCGCTTTCGCTTCCAAGATAGGATTAATAGAACTTCAGATATATTGTAGCCAATTTTGGATATGAGGCACAGAGAAATATTTATACGTTAAGATTCAATGATGCGAATAAATATTAATAAAAAACAATTTTTCAAAAAACTTACGACTTTTCAATACACACTCCTAGATGCAAAAACCATTGTTTACTTTACTTGGCGATGCGAAGAGGCGATATCAAATTGCCAGCCACCTGTCTACCGAGGCTTTTAATTTGTACTACTTCTTACAAGCAGCCGTGATCTATTTATAGATATCATGATCACTCTTGGCTTTTTAATCCGTAGTTGTTTTTTTTTTTTCAGCAAAAGAAATTTTCAGTTATAACTACTTATCTAAGACAACATATCAGTTTTTTTTTCAGCTATTGAGAATATTTCATAAATTTGTTTACTTTACTCGGCTCTGTGAGAATTTTGTTTACATTTTTCGACTGCGATTTTGTTTACATTATTCGGCTGTACGAATTGTTTATGCAATGAATCAAATTAAGAGCATTACACCTGAAGATCAAAAATTGGGCTATTTCATATGTAAGTCATCATATCTACCTACGTTAGTTGTTGTTGTTGTTAATTTAATAACATGGTACGTAAGCCTATCGATTGTAAATAAGCTATATTTGCAGGTGTTAATGTAGGTCTTGACCGCTTCAAGGTTGTCCGCTGACTAATGATCTTGTTTGCTCTGAACTCGTATTTATCATTATTGTATATCAACTAGCTGTGGCTTCAAATGTAACCTGATGGTTATAGTCTCTCCTCTGAAGTTAATTAAGTCACTGTCTTGGTCAAGGAGCTTCAATGTTAGAGAACTTATACGTTTGGTGTTCACATGCAATTAGGTTACATTTTTGGGTACCTTCACTATTATATACCCTAGCCCCACGTTCGGGGAAAACTCGTGGAGAGTGTGTACTTGTGTGTTGTTGAAGAATGATCCTGATATAATATTACCCTTCATGCGTATAGTATTTACTTTAATGATGTTGACTGGCAGCTCTGATGTATGCACTATATTAGCAGATAAGTTCCATTTACTGAATCCAAGCAGAGGAGCTATGGATCTCTGTTTTTCAAAATGTATTTCTTCAGTTGCCTTAACTTCACTCTACAATGCATTATTGTTAGCCTTTATCGTATCCTTTATTTTTCTCCTTACTTTATCCAAGTATCCGTGTACATATTTGGCTTTATATCATCAATCTCATAGGATCCAACAGGTATCTCAACAACCTCATTCCCTACATGAACCAGATTATTGCTCACATCCATAGTTGGTATAGAATTGTATGTTTGAAAATCAATTAATCCACAAACATAATCCGCTGCTAGCTCCAGCGAAAGAAAGAACTCAGCAGTGAGTAGAGATAAATTCCCCGTGAGAGTAAGTGTTAATGACATGGCGGTTGATAATGAACTGTCATAATTTCAATATAGATACATTTATTTTTAGATAATAATTAATGGCTATAACAATTATATAAAAACTCTAAACATAAATGACCGCAAATTACTGCATAATAGTTCTGATAAAAACTGTAGTTGTACGTAATATTACTACCCAAGTAGATTATGAGCTCCCTTGGTGGTTGAAGATTGCCAAAGCTATCAAAGTATTCGATATTATCACCTTTCTTGTAGTTCGCTACCAAGTGTGTACTTGCTCCATTTGAGATGTCCAAGTTAACAAAACCGCTTTCTCGCTTCCATGCCTTTTTAGGTAGATTATCACACATAAATACTCCTTTGAAGTGCGGCAAGTGCGTGGTATACTTGTGAAGATCCAATTAGTATAGCGGTCTTTTGGGTAGCGTCTTTAATAGTTTTTTGGTTGAGGTTGTAGATAGAGTCCTAGTCCTTTTCTGTACGGCTTCGGGAACAGCCCCTTTCCATCTTTACCAACCGCTATAGTTTCCATAGCTTGGTTATGACGTTTGCTTTCCTCCAATTTTGCCTTTGCCGCACTGGTATCATTTGCTGCTTTAGCTATGCCTGCTGCACCTTCCGATAGTGCACCCATTGCTGAAAGTCCAGCGAACAACGGGATGAGGAACGGAAGTGCCCCGCCAACCTTTGTTACAGGTATCACTCGTGGAGTTTTAATTGATTTCAGCTTTCTTTTCACAATATTTTTAGCTGCACTAAGAGCTATTTGTGTAGCTTCCATCAGGTCTTTTGGTTTTTTTACTTGTAAAGTTTTACGTTCATTTAGTATTGCTTCTCGGAATGTGGGTTGGCGTTTATTTTTAGCCTTCAGACCCATACCTAGCTTAATTTTATCCTTCACTGCGTTTGTTATAAGCCAAGCGTTGGCACGTTCACTCAAATCTGCATCCGTAAATTTTGCACGACGCCAGGTGTTTTTCTTACATATATTCCAAATCTTTACCACAACCAAAGTATGAATAATTGCAGCGAGTGATGACTCCCATATCAGGATTTGGGTATTATACATTCTCAAACAACTGCTACGTTCTACCTCCAGAGGAAGACAAATCACATTCAGTGTTTATTTTCGGTGATGTAGCATGTGAAAAGCAAGATAATGTGCGACCCTATATTTGCATGGGTCGCCACGAAGATATAGACAACTTCTATCTTTTTCAAACATATACGCATATACCAAAGCACTTAATACGTGACAATGCTAATTTAATAATCTTATTCAAGAAAGATGACTTGAATTTGAAACATATCTATAATGATCATGTGAATACAGACAGGAAGTTTGATAAATTGCCAAGAGCCTGGGCTGCATGTTGGAAGGATGAATATGGTTTCTTGATGATTGATAAGGATAGATCATTAAACAAGGGGCGCTGCCGTAAAGGTTTTGATACCTTCATTTTACTATAAAGAATGAATCATGCGAAATATTCATAAGTCGAAGTTGTAAATCAACCGAAAGCACACCGAATCCTGTGGAACTGTTGAGTAGAATAAAGCTGTATCAGACCTGTTTGAAAAGCTTTTAAGCTGTTATCAGAGCTGTTTTGAAAGCTGTTAACCTGTACCCAAACCTATATCTCGTAGAGAAAATCTTAAAGAAGAGTGAAGATAAAGCTTACGTTAAATGGCTCGGATTTTCATCAAAACACAATTCTTGGATTAATAATAAAGATGTTTTATATTTTCTTGAAAAAACATTTAACAATTTAAAATATATTTATAATCGTAATACTTTATACATGTAGCTATAATGCAAATTACTTCAATAAATGAAACTGAAACTATAACTGATATATTGTTTACACTAGACTTAGATTATTTCTGCGGTTGCCACTTGTTGATCTGATGAAATGGTGTAATGCCCGCAGGATAGAGTATCCGTCGTTCCGCTCATAATATGTCGCTTATTATCATAAGGACTCAATGCGATCTTCTTTTGACAGACAGTGTACACGCTATAGTTATGGGATCGCATGGAGCTCTGATTAGCAGTTAATATTCGCTTGTTATTCAAACATGCGAGGATGTCTTCGAATTTGATATGCCTCTGTACTACATTAGCCTTTACTCCTTTTGCTCTCTTTACAGTTTTACCATCGTTTATACGCAGAATGTATATTTTCGAGCGTAAGCCAACAAATTCGCTCATGATTTTCCCATCCAGCTCATCCTTCATTAAACCAGGTATATTTTTATTCAAGTTCGTATATTAGAGAATCTGTATCTGTATACATGACTTCACATTTATCTCCACATTCAAGCTGCATAAACCTCTAGTGGAAATCGTGGAGGCATATCTCTGAAATTTCCATAACTGCCATTCCAATATAGAGAGGCTTATTGAATAAGATTTTGAGTCACCATAATTCCACAGCAACTAAATTCTCATCAAATATCGTTGCACTGTGGAAGTTGGGAGTAGTTACGCTATGGGAGTTCTGGCTCACTTTTTCCATACAGTGGGGGTCTTAGTAATAGGGGTGGACAAATTTTTTATCAGAAATCCTCTACGGGCTATAGGTTTCGAGATATTTGTGATCTTACCTGTTGAGGTATAATTAATAGTGGAGATAATTCAAGTTAACCCTAGGATATTTTTTGTCCATGCCAATAGAATTAGTAATAGGGGGTAAAATTTTAACTATTTAGATATTAGCTATCTTACCTTCTCAGGTGTAATTAATATTAGTAGCTAAAAAACAAACAAAAAAAACAACAACTACTATAACCTAAGTTGTGGATTGCACCATATGATCATATATTTAAAAATAGATCAGGCGAAGCTGATTGGGGCGAATGTAGGTAGATATGTTCACTTAGATAAGTAATGGAAATTAGTAAATGTGTAATTTTGCTCTTTAGGTGGAATGCTTCTAATTTTATTCCTTGCATAAACAAATTCGCACAGTCCAGTAAAGTAAACAAATTCGCAGTTGAATAATGTAACCAAATTCGCACAGCAGCCGAGTAAAGTAAACAAATTGAGTGATTTAATAAATTCAATAAAATTTTCTCAATCAGTCACACTGTTATGAGATTTGATTGATCCCCGATATCATAGTTCACATGAAGCTGATAGGAATATGAGAATTTTATCTTCATACAATTGGGGTGATCACATTATTTTCTTACCATTACGTTGAGAGTGGGTTTAATTAAATGTTTTGATGAAAGAAAGTGGTGTTATTTATGATATAAATGTATTATAATATCTTGTCTTAGATGAGTAATAGAAGTTGTTTGGGAGCTGTGAGTAAGTAATAAAAACCTTATCAGCAAGTCCACTTCATATATATCTCCCTAAATTATTATCCAAATGGTGTTGTACGAGGGAAGAAAAAATTGATAATAGTGAAGATCGTGGTGGATGTTGCGAGTGGGTGCATTGAGTTGTGGATTAAATTGAAAGTTTTCATGGATCTTAAGATTTAAACTTTTTATCCTCCAGCAGGAATGTTTTCTTTAAGTAAACTCGGCCGCTAGATAAGAACGTGTTAATTCCATATTCATAATTTCATTTTGTGGTGAGCATATGAAGGTAGCAGAGTTTTTTTTATAAATCAAGCAGTTACGCTGTTATGAGATTTGATTGACTCCTATATCTAAAAAAGAGTTCACGTGTAGCTGATAAGAATATGATAATTTTATCTTCATACTATTGGGGCAGGGACATTGTTTACATACCATTAAATTGAGAGGGGGTTAAATCAAACGCTTTGATAGAAGAACGCTGTGTTATGATATTAATGTAGTATGATATGTTGTCTGAGGTGAGTAGTGGAAGTTGTATGGGAGTTATGAATAAGCAGTAAAATCCTAATCAGCAATCTTGCTGGATATATATCTCCTCTAAAGTGTCACCTGAATGGTGGAGTACGAAGGAAGAAATAGTTGATAATTCTCCACAAGTCCATAATGAAGATTGTGGTAAGGGGTTGCTAGTAGGTACTGTAAGATATGTATTAAGTTAAAAGTTTTGATGGGAGGTATTTGGTATTTATCTCCTCGAAATGATGTTGTATGAGTATCAGGAAGGTCGAAAAAATGTTAAAAAGTTGATAATGTTTCAAGTTCAATAGTGAAGACCGCGATGTTGAGAGTGGCTATTTGGAATGATATAAGTCTAGTAGGATATGGAAGTATTATTTATTCATCTTTAAATCTTGCCATGGAAGTATTAGGTTGGGAGTGGGATTAAATTAAAAGTTTTGGCAAAAGAAGGTGGAGTTATTATATTAATATAGTATACTATGTTGTCTTAGATGAGTACTTGAGATCTGTGAGTAATATGTGGAATATGTTGTAGATGAGTAGTGAAAGTTCAAAATGTAAAATTCCCAATTCCTTTACTGAAAAACAACAGCAACTGTAAATAATATATAGCAAATCAATTTTTTCATTGAATACCTATTCACATCAAATTCATTATCTAATTTTATATCTTAAGTTATAAACTTGTTTCTCTGTGTTTCACATCCAAAAAGCGATCCAGATCAAATGTCTCCCATGATCCTTTTCTGTGTTAGGCTATTAAATGCTCAGCAGCAAAATCCCATGTTATTTCTTATCATCTGTCTTGCTCTAAAACATCAGGAAGGTTTAGTGAACACCATAGTTTGAAACCATCTCACTCGAGACTTCGTCATATACTTGCCAGCTGTGGACATGTATGTACGCAACACTGAGATGAATTAATGTAATGTTGTGTAGTGTAAAAGAAAAACTTTCATATATGTGCTTATTTGATTGAAACAAAATAGTTTCACGGCTTCCTTACCAAGATATACACATATTCATAAAAACGTTGAATCGATGTCAAGAACATGTTAATACTTGTTTTGAGTATGAGCAGTGGAAATCGTGATCATTGCAGCATGTTAAGAAATTCGATATCTTCAAATATACCACATGAAAGTTATTGGGGTGGTAAAAAAACAAGAAAGCATTAGGTTGAGAATGGCTTCAATTTAAGGTTTTGGTGAAAGAAGGCGGTAGTAGATATTAATCTAAGATGATAGGAGGCATCAGTCAGTTTTGGTGAACCTCAGCGATAGGTCCAATAAAAACTGTCAACCGCGCTAATTAATGAAAGTTTTTCTAGTAAAAAGAGTGATACAAAATGGCATATGGGGAGCTGTATTGGACAGACTAAATCGCCGAGAGTGTTATTGAAAGCCACCAGTCGAGGTGGAGAAATTACTCAGAGTGTAAGTGATTTTGTAAAGTGGGAGGAAATAAAATCAGTATTCACAGACAGAATTAGAGCTGAAATTATTGTAAATGTAAACCATACAGATCCTAAGCTATTTATATAGGATGCTGGTGATTTATTTATACGCCGTATTAGAAATATTTTAAAACTCCATCTGAATATTAAAGTTAATACAAGGTTGTGTGCTGATTTTGTTAAGAATATCGGTGACAATGAGGTTATAAACGATATTAAATATTTGCAAGCAATAACTGGTCCAATCAATGTGGACGATAATTTAAATGACTGGTATAGAGTTAACTTTTTGGATTCAGTAATCACTCAGCTGGATGAGTTTCAAAAAAAAGATAGTGGCTGGACATTGGAGTCCATTATATATTTAGCAGTACATATCAACAAATTTGAACAGCACCGAGGATCTTCGTATATACCTCTACCGAAGGAGATTGCTTTAAAGCAAGCTTGCATCAATGTAAAATATAGTGATGAATCATGCTTCGCTTGGGCCGTAACATCAGCGCTATATCCTGCAAATGTTCACTCCGATAGGACCTCATCATATCCACATTATTCTACTGTGCTAAATTTAACTGGAATAACATTTCCTATGACGCTTAAGCAAATTAAACAATTTGAAGACCAGAACGATATATCAATAAACGTATTCATCCTAAAGAAAGAGCGTTCCTACACCATTGTTCTAGTTAGACCAACGAAATACAAAATGAGGCGACATGTTAATCTATTAATGATAGAAAATAATTATGAGCAGGATGATGATGATGCTGCTGATGATGATGAAAGTACCAGGTTTTATTTGTGCTGGATTAAATATGTTTCACGGCTTGCATGGGAACAAACTTCAAAACATAAGGCTATACTGTATATATGCGATAGATGTTTGTTCTATTTTTATTCTGCTAAAGCATCACATATTCCTGAATGTGAGAAACAAAAAAATTATATTGAATTCAGGAAGCCCAACCGTAGAACTAAATGTTAGTAGCACAACGGATACTCTACCATTGGGAAACATTACTGAATTCCATCAGAGCAACAAGGAGCAGCCGCAGAAAACATATGACCTAAGTCTAGTGTATTGTAAATAAAAAAAATGTATAACATATAGTTATAGTTCCATTTATTGAAGTAATTTGTTTTAATTGTATTATAGTCTAAGATATGCATTATTTGAAAATAGAGAATATGTTATAGTTATAGATATATTGAGATAAGGAAGCCCAACAATAGAATGATACACTAAGAATTAAATGTTAATATTTTTTTTAATTTATAATAAATCGATAATGATATTTTATATATGTTATTATTTTTATTCAATTTCACTACCAAGTCCAGACCTGCTGAAAGCGTTCTTTAATAATATTTGCCTACTACGACAGAGGGCTCCTAATCGGACGGTTGTACCTTTTACCCAGAATGCTAAGTTAAGCGTGAGCGTTATAAAACACGTTGGCACGTGTGCTTGACCTTCGCCTCTGGTATTACCTTTCAAATCCGAAGGGTGTTTTGTCCTTGACCGTGATCCAGAAGTGTGTGGCTTGGTGGCTACAACCTTAATCAACTACGTCACTGGGGACTCTATACAGCTTTTCAAAAGAAATTTGATAAGACATAAACAGTTTTTCAGCTCTGATAACAGCTTAACAGATCTGATAACAGCTAAACACCTTTTTAAACCGGTCTGATAACAGCTTACCAGCTTTTAAACTGGTCTGGTAACATGTTAGCAGCTTTCTAAACAGGTCTGATAGCAGATAAACAGCCTTTCAAACAGCTCTGATAACAGCTTAACAGCTTTTTAAAGAGGTCAAGTAACAGCTAAACAGCTTTTCAAACAGCTCTGATAATAGGTTAACAGCTTTGAAACAGGTCAAATAACAGCTAAACGGCCTTTTAGGCAGGTCTGAGAACTGCTTAGCAGGTTTTCAAACAGCTCTGATAACAGCTTAACAACTATATATATATTAATTATAATAAATAACACGTTCTTATATATCCACCGATCTCGAATATATTCTGATAACTGTTGTTCGTTAAGGACTTGTCGACTCGATTTCAGAAGAAGCAGTACGTCGTCTTGTTGCCGGGCAGAAGTGCTCGGTTGGGAGAAGTACTCGGTTAGAGTTTCGCCTTCCCACAGTCAGCGTGATTGGCTGCGCTACACACACTCCAAGCTGTGCTTGTAAGTTTGCGCTGCCAAGTGTTTATTTAATCTATTGAAAAAAAAAAGAATCAACTCCGATTGGGAGAAGAGCTGCCATTAGATATACTTTGGGCAACAAGCTGGAAGCTGGAAACTCGTTTCGATAAAGGATCGAATTTGGAACTTACCAGCATCCCACCGTTGACTAAGAAAAGGAAGTCAGCTTTCCTCTCTTGCAAGTCTTGCCAGAATTCACTGAACACATTGATGAACTGCTCTGAGTTGATGAACAGACAGAACGCAGTTCTTCTTTCAACTAGAGTGATGGTCGCCACTACAAGAAGATGATCACGACGAACACACTTCATGAATGACGCCAACGAAATGTTCTAGTATTCCACGGGGACGTACAGTCTATCAATTCTCGAGCCCGCGAGACTTTCATGGATATTTCGCGAGACCTTCTTGGATGATCTAGTCGTAGGATGCATCAAACGATAGATATCCACAAGTCTGAAAACACTGACAAAATTTCTCAATCGAGCAGCATTGAGCTGTTAAGGTGTTATCAGAGCTGCTTGAAAAGCTGTTAAGCTGTTATCAGACCTGTTTAAAAAGCAGTTAAGCTGTTATCAGACCTGTTTAAAAACTGTTAAGCTGTTATCAGACCTCTTTAAAAATCTGATAAGCTGTTATCAGACCTGTTTAAAAGCTGTTAAGCTGTTATCAGACCTGGTTAAAAAGCTGTTTAGCTGTTATCAGACCTGTTTAAAAGCTGTTAAGCTGTTATCATATCTGGTTAAAAGCCGTTTAGCTGTTATCAAACCTGTTATCAGAGCTGCTAAGGTGTTATCAGAGCTGTTTCAAAAGCTGTTTATCTGTTATCAATTTTTTTTGAAAAGCTGTATAGAGTCCCCTGTAAGGTAGTTGTTTAAGATTGTAGCCACCAAGCCATACACATCTGGATCAAGGTCAAGGACAAAATACCCTTCCAATTTCAAAGGTGATGCCAGAGAGGAAGGTCAAGCACACGTGCCAACGTGTTTTATCACGCTCAGGCTCAACCCAGCATTCTGCGTAAAAGGTACAACCCTCAGGTTAAGAGCCCTCTGTTTTAGTAGGCAAATATTATTAAAGAATATTTTCAGGAGGTCTGGACTTAGTAGGGAAATTGAATAAAAAGAATAGCATATAAAAAATATCAATATCGATTTATTATAAATTAAAAAAAATATTAACGTTTAATTCTTAGTGTATCATATCCCAATATACTTCTAACTATAATATATTCTTTATTTTGCAATAATGTATATCTTATACTATAATACAGTTAAAACAAATTCCTTTAATAAATGGAACTATAACTATATGTAATACATTTTTTTAATTACAATACACTAGACTTAGGTCATATGTTTTCTGCGGCTGCTCCTTGTTGCTAGGATGGAATTCAGTAATGTTTCCCAATGGTAGAGTATCCGTTGTACTGCTAACATTTAATTCTACGGTTGGGCTTCCTGAATTCAATACAAATTGTTTGTTTCTCGCATTCAGGAATATGTGATGCTATTGCTTTATCAGAATAAAAATAGGACAAACGTCTCTCGCATAAATACAATCTAGCCTTATGTTTTGAAGTTTGCTTCTATGCAAGCCGTGAAATATATTTAATCCAGCACAAAAAAATCCTGGTACTTTCATCATCATTATCATCATCATCATCATCAGCAGAAGCATCATCATTATCCTGCTCATAGTTATTTTGTATCATTAATATATTAACATGTCGCTTCATATTGTATTTCGTTGGTCTAACTAGAACAGTGGTGTAGGAACGCTCTTTCTTTAGGATGAATACGTTTATTGATATATCGTTCTGGTCTTCAAATTGTTTAACTTGCTTAGGCGTAATAGGAAATCTTATTCCAGTTAAATTTAGCACAGTAGAATAATGTGGATATGATGAGTTCCTATCGGAGTGAACATTTGCAGAATATTGCGCTGATGTTATGGCCCAAGCGAAGCATGATTCATCACTATTTTTTACATTGATGCAAGCTTGCTTTAAAGCAATCTCCTTCGGTAGGGGTATATACGAATATCCTCAGTGCTGTTCAAGTTTGTTGATATGTACTGCTAAATGTATAATGGAGTCCAATGTCCAGCCACTATCCTTTTTCTGAAACTCATCCAGCCGAGTGAGTATTGAATCCAAAATGTTAACTTTATACCACTCATTTAAATTGTCGTCCACATTGATTGGAGCAGTTCTTGCTTGTAAATATTTAATATCTTTTATAACCTCATTGTCACCGATATCCTTAACAAAATCAGCACACACCTTTGTATTAACTTTAATATTGAGATGGCATTTTAAAATATTCTTAATACGGCGTATAAATAAATCACCAGCGTCCTGTATAAATAGCTTAGGATCTGTATGGTTTACATTTACAATAATTTCAGCTCTAATTCTGTCTGTGAATACTGATTTTATTTCCTCCCACTTTACAAAATGACTTTTCCTTACACGCTGATTAATTTCTCCACCTCGACTGGTGGCTTTCACCAAAACCTTAAATTGAAGCCATTCTCAACCTAATGCTTTGTTATTTTTTTACCACCCCAATAACTTTCATGTGGTATATTTTAAGATATCGAATTTCTTAACATGCTGCAATAATCACGATTTCCACTGCCCATACTCAAAACAAGTATTAACCTGTGTTACGCACTCTAACTGCGCGCAATCGCTTCCCCGGCTAGTGATGGAGAAGGGGTGGGACTTAAACACCTTTGGGCGCCACGTGGTTATTAGAGTGCACGAACTCGAGAATAGGATAAGAAAATATACAAATTCCTTACACCAATAAAAAAAACGTTATAATTCATAATCCAGAGCAAACAAATGTAATCGAGCCTAATTGCAAATCAAATTATTCCACAAAAAAATTAAAAGAAAACAACAAAAGCTTTCACCAGCAGGGCAAGGTAGCGCGAACCACTGATTGCTTACGAACCGCAAAATTGATATATTTGATATAGTATGTACGTATATATTTAATTGAAACATAAATTGAAAAGGAGGTAGGTACTTATCTTCGTTATTAGCAAAAAATGTTGGTTTTTGTGGGTATATGCATACGATGGCCTGTGCAGAATGATCCCAGCTCAATCTCCCCTTGAACACGTTCTTCAACTTATATCCAACTGCCTTTTCCCTTAATTTTCTTCACTACTAAATCTTTTCCTCTGATTACTTTCTTTTCTGACTTTCCACTTTTTAACTATTATCTTCTTTAACTCTTTTTTTTTTAACTCTTACTTTCTTTGAGACCGATACTTATTTTTTCACTGGTTCACCCGGAATGGCCGACCGCTTCACCTATCAAAGCTTCTCCAAAAAAAATAAGCCCCCTATTTCTAGCAGCTTCCTGCATATTATTGCATTACAATTGTTATCGCAAGTGGCCTAAATAATTGGCTCAGTTCGAAGAATAATTTTGAGTGGTTTTTAAATTTTAAATTTTCAAATATTTTCTAATCAGAACGGCTTTATACAATATAATGCTTTGGGCTACGGTCGGGCCAATATTTTTGCTATTACGGCCGGTTAATTGAAGTTCAGCAAGTAGAGTTGTCGCTTCCATATTAGTGATAATTTATATTTACGTAGTGTTGACGTGATGCTGAGGGAAGACTGAACGAGGTAAGTTAAGCTATTTTAATACTGATTCTACATGATAAATACCACATTCCTATTTCCTTTTCTTTTTGTGTTCTAGACCTGAACTTCGCGCAGTACCCTACCTGCCTTACATCATCTTAACAGTGGTAAGTAAATCTTAATTTAATAATTTAAAATTTTGAAATTCAACTTATACTACTTAATTCTAACTACAGGTGTGCTACATCCAACGGCGATAAAGACATATCCCCCAAAACAACGTGAAGGGATTTAAATCAACTTAACCCCTTAAAATTACGGGGATCCTTCTCAATTTGATTCGAAGGAGAGGTCC
The DNA here is from genome assembly GCA_963924295.1 of Dioctria rufipes. Classification (NCBI taxonomy): domain Eukaryota; kingdom Metazoa; phylum Arthropoda; class Insecta; order Diptera; family Asilidae; genus Dioctria; species Dioctria rufipes. The sequence continues at coordinate 160,437,431 of OZ002740.1, read as the reverse complement.
CCATCCAACGTGCAGGTGTGGCATATGTGGCTAGATGCATATTAAATGTCCTTCGTATCGCTATCCATCTCAGGAGCAATGGGTATCGCAGTAATTTGTTAAATGTCATTTTTAGAATCCAAATTGAAGCCCGCATCTTCCAGTAAGTGCCCATAGGTGCATAAAGGTACTTGGACTTATTTCCCATTACAATCTGTAAATAAAATTAAAATTCCTTGCAGAATAAATCAAATTGGCAACTGTTGGACATCACGGGACAACACATCAAGGTACATAACATTTGATTCCACAAAAAAAATATTTTTAATATTTCTTTTTCCAGGTGACCACACCCTCATTTTCCTTTATCGTGATCTCGACATATAACACATGTTCTTGACATCGATTCAACGTCTTTATGAATATGTTTAAGGCTTGGTAAGGAAGCCGTGAAACTGTTTTGTTTCAATCAAATAAGCGCATATACCAGTACATACCAGTGCATAGCATACATCGATTCAATCCCCATATCACCCATGAAAGTTTTTCTTTTACACTACACAATATTACATTAATTCATCTCAGTGTTGCGTACATATATGTCCACAGCTGGCAAGTATATGACGAAGTCCCGAGTGAGATGGTTTCAAACTATGGTGTTCACTAAACCTTCCTGATGTTTTAGAGCAAGACAGATGATAAGGAATAACATGGGATTTTGCTGCTGAGCTTTCATAGCCTAACACAGAAAAGGATCATGGGAGACATTTGCTCTGGATCGCTTTTTGGATGTGAAACACAGAGAAACAAGTTTAAAACTTAAGATATAAAATTAGATAATGAATTTTATGTGAATAAATATTGAATGAAAAAATTGGTATGCTATATATTATTTAAAGTTGTTGTTGTTTTCCAGTAAAGGAATTGGGAATCTTAAATTTTCAACTTTCACTACTCATCTACAACATATTCCACATATTACTCACAGATCTCAAGTACTCATCTAAGACAACATAGTATACTATATTAATATAATAACTCCACCTTCTTTTGCCAAAACTTTAAATTTAATCCACTCTCAACCTAATACTTTCATGGCAAGATTTAAAGATGAATAAATAATACTTCCATATCCTACTAGACTTATATCATTCCCAATAGCCACTCTCAACATCGCGGTCTTCACTATTGAACTTGAAACATTATCAACTTTTTAACATTTTTTCGACCTTCCTGATACTCATACAACACCATTTCGAGGAGATAAATACCAAATACCTTCCATCAAAACTTTTAACTTAATACATATCTTAGAGTACCTACTAGCAACCCCTTACCACGATCTTCATTATGGACTTGTGGAGAATTATCAACTATTTCTTCCTTCGTACTCCACCATTCAGGTGACACTTTCGAGGAGATATATATCCAGCGAGATTGCTGAATAGGATTTTACGGCTTATTCATAACTCCCATACAACTTCCACTACTCATCTCAGACAACATATCATACTACATTCATATCATAACACAGCGTTCTTCTATCAAAGCTTTTGATTTAACCCCCTCTCAATTTAATGGTATGTAAACAATGTACCTGCCCCAATAGTATGAAGATAAAATTATCATATTCTTATCAGCTACATGTGAACTATTTTTTAGATATAGGAGTCAATCAAATCTCATAACAGCGTAACTGCTTGATTTATAAAAATAAACTCTGCTGCCTTCATATGCTCACCACAAAATGAAATTATGAATATGGGATTAACACGTTCTTATCTAGCGGCCGAGTTTATTTAAAGCAAACATTCCTGCTGGAGGCAAAAAAGTTTAAATCTTAAGATCCATAAAAACTTTCAATTTAATTCACAACTCACAGCACCCACTGTCAACCTCCACCACGATCTTCAGTATTATCAATTTTTTCTTCCTTCATACAACACCATTTGGATAATAATTTAGGGAGATAAATAAGAAGTGGCCTTGCTGATAAGGTTTTTATTTCTTACTCACATCTCCCAGACAACTTCCATTACTCATATAAGGCAAAATAACATACTACATTGATATCATAACACCACATTCTTTCATCGAAACATTTAATTAAACCCACTCTCAACCTAATGGTAAGAAAATAATGTGATCACCCCAATAAAATGAAGATAAAATTATCATATTCTTATCAGCTTCATGTGAACTATGATATCGGGGATCAATCAAATCTCATAACAGTGTGACTGATTGAGAAATTTTATTGAAAATAAAAAACAATTCTTCATAAAATGTAACACTTTTATATACAAACTCCTAGATACAAAAAAAAAAAAAAACATTAATCGCTCAAATTGTGTGTTTTACTCGGCTATATTTGTTTACACAAGATATCAAATTACCAGCCACCTGGCCACCTTTTCTAATGCTTTAATTTCCATTACTTCTAATGATTTCATGTGTCTTACCATCCCAAGCTGCCGTGATCAATTTTTACACATCGAATATCTTAACATGATCACTCTTGTTAATAAAAGACACCCACAGACCACAACTTACGTTACAGTTGTTGTTGTTGTTTCTTTCATTTTCAATTATAACTTCCACTACTCATCTAAGACATCATATCCTACAGATCAATATGAATTGTTATTTTTTTCAGCTAAAGAAATTGGGAATCTTACATTAAAAAGCATAAATTACTCAATTTGTTTACTTTACTCGGCTGCTGTGCGAATTTGTTTACATTATTCAACTGCGAATTTGTTTACTTTACTGGACTGTGCGAATTTGTTTATGCAAGGAATAAAATTAGAAGCATTCCACCTGAAGAGCAAAATTACACATTTACTAATTTCCATTACGTATCTAAGTGAACATATCTACCCCTACATTCGCCCCAATCAGCTTCGCCTGATCTATTTTTAGATACTTGATCATATGGTGCAATCTTGTTTATAAAAGATTCCTGCAGATTAATATCATCAAGTCTTTAATCCACAACTTATGTTATAGTTGTTGTTTTTTTTTGTTTTTGTTTTTTTTAGCTACTAAGCTTAACCCTGGAATGCTACCCGTGAGTAAATTTTACTCAATTTCTGCTTTAAGGCTGCACTGCTCTTCACGACATATGAACACAGCGTCCACACTTCTTAAGTGCATTGCCTGAAGCGTGATTATTAGTTTAAGGGAGGGATTGCCTTCCCAGCATGTCAGTCCTCTCATTCCTCATGCTCCTCATTGGCTGGGAACCTAAAATTGTAGTATGAAATCTATTCATGACAAAAAAAAATTACAAGATGTATATAATGTGATTCCTTCAATTCTAATTATCCTTACTATATTAATTAAAATTTCTTTATGTAAATCTTAAATTATTCTTGGAGGAATGCTGTTCTTTCATTTTTCTGTTATCGCATTCCGCTAAAATATTTCAAATCATTTGTTTATAATTTATTCGTGTGTGAGTAATATTTACTCAGGGTTACCAATAATAATAATAATAAAAATATCAAAACGGGTTTGTATTCCAGGGTTAATTACACCTGAGAAGGTAAGATAGCTAATATCTCGACCACAGCCCGTAGAAGATTTCTGATGAAAATTTTATCCCCTAGTACTAATACTATTGGCATGGCCAAAAAATATCCTAGGGTTAACTTGAATTATTACTCCTATTAATTATACCTCAAAAGGTTAGATCACTATCATCTCGAAACCCATAGCCCGTAGAGGATTTTTGTCCACCCGTATTACTAAGACCCCCACTGACACCTTCTAGAATCTATTGGTATGAACAAAAATATTCTAGGGTTAACTGGAATTATTACTTATACTAATTACACTAATTCACTTAGGGAATTTCATAACATTCCTTATGCACATAAATACACAGTTGCACGCATGCATCCACGCCTTAGTTAACATTTCCTAAGCCACCACGTAGCCCAGCCCAACATACCACTGGCACTCATACTAAAGTAAACAACTCACAACAAACTCAAGCTGACAAGTATACAGCCCCGATAGAAATTCGCTTTGGGTATTTCACATCATTACTTAAGCCACACACATTCCACCCAAGCCTTGGTACAGGTAATGTAGCCCAATCCAACACACCCCAGACAGCATTAGTCATAGTATCAGATATTGCCACTAAAGATCTCAGAAAACCTCCAGTAGTCAGACACAGGAGGGACATCTCAAGGTCAAATTGTAGCCTCGAAGACAGATCAAATTTAACCAGCAACCTCCACCAATAAAGCTTCCCACCCATTCACAAATGTTTAGAGCTTCAGCCAGATGGTAGGAAAGGAATTCCCCCAGGCAGGCCCTGTGTCGTAGACCACTAGACAGAATCATCAGAATCCCGGTCCAGAGCCACCAAAATAGATGGAATTTTCCGTACACTTTTGTATGGAAAAAGTGAGCCATAACCCCCATAGCGTAATTACTGTTGGGTACCGCAATCCGAGCTTTTGCACAATAGCGACCTTCCCACTTTACGCAAAGCTTGATATCGCTATACTTGTGCACAATTTCCATGGTCTTACCAAAAGCTGCATTATTCATCTTCTTTTATCTGTCCTTCTCATGATCGCTTGTAGCCTGCATCCCTTTCGTAGTATTTAAGTCAATATATGGTTTAAGCCAAGCTGATGGTTCCAATTGAAGAACCCGGTACACTTTTTTCAGAATGAGTCGATGTGATAAGCGTTGCTTCAAATTTCGGTAGTGTATAATATATTTAGTTTTTGGATGTAATGTTGGCAAAAGCTTTTCTAATTTTGCCCCAGGTGGTGCTACATGCTCAGAGTAAAAGAGTAAGTCCTTATGCTTATCTTGTAGATGTTGAGGATAAACCAAGTCGACTTCGAATATGTGTCCAGATGGAGAATTATCAGGAATTTCGGAAACGTCAATATTGGGAACATCAACCAATTTGAATCCTCCGGTTGGTAAATGCTGTGACATGGCCCATCCATAAAGGTTATTCACACCAGAATACATCAAGCATTTCTTTTTCCCCTCAGACTTAAAATCATCCATATATTTATTATTTGCTTTACTAGATGTGTTCGAACATTGACTTATACCACCTCGAATGCCTATCTCTATGAATAGCAGTATATCTACGTGGGTTAAGAGCTCTAATTTCACATTAGTGTATTTTAACATAGCATCTCATGTTAGGCCTGGTATGGATGCTGGATTTAAATTGTAAGTCTTCATGCACACTTCTCGAAAGTTCTCAAACACATCGGCCACTAGGAGAACATCAGTCTTAAGATATGGATCTGAATATTCTCCAAGTGTTTGTATTTCAAATTTTTGCCAGACCTCTTCAGCATGATTGTAGTCCTCAGGAGATATAGCACTGTCAGTCAGTTTATTGTAGAACGCTTCCTGTGTTGGCAAGTTACGTGTAAGAAGTTTGATAGTGTCATCATCCATTCCCTGCCATACTGATCTTGTAGTGTTTAATTTATCCACCGGCAGCAATGATAATAGCTTATTTAAAGATTCTGCCATAGAACGGAAAGAATCGATGAATCTGAATTTTATATGGCTGCTTTCCATGTCCTTGGTGAACGAGATATATCTTTCCTTGTTAATTGGCAAGAGATCAAATTTTTGCGGGAAAGATGTAGCTTTGTCCTTAATAATGAAGTGGGCATCATATCCAGATAAATTGTGAAAAATGACTGGAACAATGGTGCAGTTTTGATATATGAGATTGAATGCAATATGCGCTGGCCCTCGGTATTTTCCTGTTAAAAGAAATTATGAAAAAATGAATGGAATTATGACTCTCAGTATTTACCAGTTAAGTGACAGTTATCCCGGACTCGTTCCTCATCGGCTGCAAAAGTTTTTTCACATATATGGCAGCAAGTATTTTCGCTGTTCCTCTTTAGTCAGGGGTTGCATTGGCCTGATGTTCAGCTTTTCCTGTGCAGCTATGGATGCAATTTTTTGCAATTCTAATGCAAACCATTGTTAGCAATTCTTGAATTAGAATCCTGTGCTGTGAACTTCATGCTCCTGGATTCGCTGTGTATTTTGATCGTTTCCCTGAATCGGCTTCAATATTGACTCAAGATCAGCATACACACAACACGGGACTGGATTCTTATGGCTATAATTCTTATATTCCAGCCATTTCTTTTCTTCTGATGGAATAATCCTGCAATCATTTTGCTTGTCACTTTCGGGAGTGTGTCATTCTAATTTTTCAGCATAGCGAAAGTAGAGCAAACATCTCTCACATATATATTCTTTCTACCATCATGTTTCGAAGTTTGCTTCGATATGAGTTGGGAAAGATCTTAGTCAAACAGAAATGATAGCTGCCAGTATCGTCATCGTCATCATGATCATCATCGTCATCATCATCATCCATATGATCATCAGCCTGGTCATAGACATCTTGTAGCATTAAGAGATTTACATGCAGCTCCATCCTGTGTTTCGTAAGTCTAACTGGAACTGTAGCGAAGAAACGCTCATTCTCTAGGACGAATACGTTTATTGATAAATCGTTCTGGTCTTCAAATTGTGTAATTTGCTTAAGCGTCATGGGATATGTTATTCCAATTAAATTAAGTACAGCAGAATAATGTGGATATGATGAGGTCCTAGCGTACTTAACATTTGCGGCTGCAGGATATAGCGCTGAGATTATAGCCCACGCGAAGCATTCTTCATCATTGTTTTTCACTTTATTGCAAGCTTTCTTTGATACAATCTTCTTCAGCAGAGGTATATAAAATGATCCCCGAATCGGTTCAAACTTGTTGATATGTACCGCTAAATGTGTTACAGAATGCAGTGCCCAACCACTATTTTTCTCTTGAAACTCTTCTAGCTGAGTGAGTATTGGATCGTATATACTTAATTTATACCACTCATTCAAATTATCCTCCACACTTACTGGGGCAGTTATTGCTTGGAAATATTTAATATCTTTAATAACTTTATTATCACCAGTTTTTTTAATAAACTCTCCGGAAAATGTTGTAGCAACTTTAATATGATATTGTTGTTTTAATATTTTCTTAATGCGGCGAGCAAGTAATTTGGAGGCATCTTGCATAAATAGCTTAGGACCTAGGTGGCTTATATTCACGATAACGCCTGCCCTAATTCTACCTACGAATGCTATTCTTATTTCTTCCCACTTAACAAAATCACTTCTTGTTACTCGTTGATTAATTCGTGCACCTCGGTGGGGATCTCTGATTAACACTCTCAACGATTTAATTTGATCAATACAGCTGTCTAAATGTCGTTTTCTAACATTCTTATTACACTTCCGAAATGCTGTTTGATATTTACGAATGTTTCTGTTGCACTCTTTAATAATATTGTTTTTATTCACAAAATTTGCATCACTTAAATACTTCAACACAGCTTTTCGCAATTTCTTAATTAATGAAAAACTTTCATTTACTACTGTGACAGACATTATTTTTTTTTTTTTTAGACACGAATACTGACATTCACTTAGAATGACTGGTGCTCCCCAAGAGCTTGCTTGCGCTTTTATAGCAACGGTTTGTAAACATGAATTATCCTGCTGCTACAATAATCATTGCTCAGGATGAAGTGCAACGAATTTGCTTACAGGCTGAGATGATATCGAACTACACGATAAAAATAATCATTCAAATTAATTTGATTACTCTATTCTGCTGGTCGAATTTCCAAATAAGATTGTTTACATCAGTGCATACATGAAAATGTGAAAATTTGTTTACGATTTCCAATGAAACATTTCGATCAGTAAAATTTTTGGAATTAAGTTGTTTACAGGAAGTGTGGTATCAAATTATAGGAATCATTCAGCTTAATGTGCTGATATTGTATATTTGCTTTAAGCAGGATTAAAGTGGTATTGGAATCATGACTATAAATTGAGGAGCATAATCAGATTTGCAATCAGTTACATTTTGGACTTCAAACGATAAACAACCAAGGTGAAAATAATCTGAAATGGCAAACGCAATGGAGGAACTGAAGAAGCTGGAGCAGTACCCACCTTCTCTAAAGACATCTGAAATGGAATTTAATAAGGAATACAAGATTCTGGGTACCAGAAGATGTAAGACTGCATTTGGATCTCGTATCATCCTGGACTTGGAGAACTGTCAACTTTTCCTTCCTGCACGGTACAGCACAATTACTGACGATACTACACTGGAGATAAATACTGCAGGAGATTTTTATGTTATAAATAGAGGTCCTATCGGCCGAACGTTTAAAATAGAGTTTACTCGCCATGATGTTAATTTGTATCCAATTAATTATTATAATCGCTAAATACAAAAAAAAAACTAATGTGAAACTAGTTTTTATTATTCATATTTCTAAATTATTAGTGATAATGAAAGTTACGTTTAGTCCTAGTGCTCCACAAGTTTATATAATTGAATATGAGCCCATAAAAGACCTTGGGCGACCTATGCTCTGGACCGCTTTCGCTTCCAAGATAGTATTCATAGAATTTCACTTAAATTGCTGCCAATTTTGAATATAGAACATAGGGAAAAAGTTTATAACTCAAGATTTAGAAATAAATAATTAATTTGATGTGAATAAATATTGAAGTTTAATTTGGTTTGACAACATTATTTTCAGCAAAAGAAATTTTATCAATACACCTCACAGCAACCATATTTTTACCTTAAACCTGAAGTTTTCTATTGAATATTTACAGCAAGTGTTGATGTTACTTAAATTTGTTTATTTTATGAGAATTCCAGTAAAGCGCATCACACCACGTCACTAATTGCCAATTAGCTAATTACCAACCAAGCTGCTAATTGCCAATTAGTAATTATATGATTTCCAATTAGCTAATTGCTTGAACAAGTGTCGGTAATATCTCGAAAACCAAAGTCCGTGTAGTGGATTTCTGATGAAAACTTCGTTCCCCCTCCCACCCCTCACCATTAAAAAAAATCCATTTCCATGAGCAAAAATAACTTGAATTATTAATACGCTAATATCTCGAAAACCAGAGCCCGTAGAAGATTTCTGAAGAAAATTTGCTTACCACCCCTCCCTCTTTTAATTACCCCCCCCAACATTCCCCCCATCTAGAATCCATTGGCATGAACAAAAAAATTTCCTACTATTAACTCTAGTTATTAGTAATACAAAAACCAAAAGCCTACATTTAGGCGCTCAAGAAAAATCATAATAAGAAAGCCTACATTTAGGTGCACCACATATCTATCTAAGAAATCCATAGTACAGGAACATGCTGGTAGTACCGGTTAATCCCGATAGGGCGCAGTCGAGACTCAATGTTGCATCCAAGACACAATGGTGCACCCAACACACAATGGTATATCCAAGACACAAACCAATTCGCCATGACACAACCCTGCATTTAGAATGCACTCAAAGCACCTAGCGACGGTGGCGCCATTTGTGGCGAAATCCTGGAAGCCAACACAGTGTCCCAGAACTGTCCTAGTGTAACTACTTATTTCCATATTTATGATGTATGAAACTATAATGGAAGTTGTACAGTAGTAACTTAGATTTATCTAAAATGCTAAAACCTACCTACATGGGCTTATTTTAGGTCACTTTTACCCTAGTGAGTTGTATTGTTACTAAATTTTTGTTGAAAATACTGTTTTATTCATTAAAGTATTTGCACCAAATATTTTTCCAATATTTTTCCAATGTGAAACAAGCTTTATATCAACTCGTTGATCAATATTTCCCATGGTTTTGCCGAAAACGCTATTATTGGTATTTTTTTTTTTTTGTAATTATCTTTTTCAAAATCGCTAGTTGCTTTTGTTCTTAGTGCAGTATTTACATCATTATATTTATGCAGCCATGGAGCTTGATTAAATTCTAAGGCTCTATATATTTTACTAAGTATAAGGCCAGCAGCTATGCACTGCTTTAAATTCCTATTATGAATAATGTAATTGCACTTATTAGTTAAATCAGCTATTAATTTTTTCTCTTTACTATCAATATATGGAGATTTTTTATTTTCAGAGCAAAACGGTATATCTAAATGATCATTGTGTAAATTTTGAGGATATTCTAGATCTACTTCTAATATAAAGCGCTTTTCTGAATCATCGGAAATATTTTCTATTTGTAAATTATTATCGTCATCTTTTCCAAGCCAACGAAAATTACCACAAGGCAAACTCTGGCTCATCGCCCACCCATATAAATTATTTGCATCTAGATAAACGAGGAATTTCGAATTTTCGTTCTTGTTATATTTTGTCATATATTTATTATTTGCTATAGCGTATTTATGTGAACACTGAGTAAGCCCTCCTCTAATGCCTTTTTTAATAATATTATGCATATCAATATCTGTAAACAGTTCCAATTCTACTTGTGTACATCAAAGCATTGCATCCCAACTTAAGCCTGGAGAAGTATAATAATAAGAAGGATCAGGACTATAAGTGCGCAAGCAGATATTACGATATTGTTGAGATCTGAATACTCTCCTAAAGGCTTACAATTAAAAGTTTTCCACATGCATTTAGCATGGTGGCAATCAGAAGAAGATATTTCCGCCATAGTAAGCTTATTTTAAAACGCGGCGGGGAAACGTAAATCTTTCTCGTTTAACCGATCAAATGAATCGACATAATCACAGGGAAATATTCCATTTCTTGTTAATAATCTAAAATGCTCTTCATTCGGATAAGCCTTTTTAACCGATAGGCAGTTTTCTGGTTGTAGCGTTTGAACCAGGTTTTCAAGGCACGTCTCCAAAAAGGGAAAAGAATCTATAAATCTTAATTTAACAGTGATTCGCTCATTGATATACATATGCTTAGTGATCGATATATATTGTTCTTTATTTTCAGGGATCAAATAAATTTTTCAACAGCTCTCTTACAATAAAATGCGCATCATGTCCACACAGATTGTGGCAAATTATTGGTATAAAATCAGGAATTTTATATTGCAAATTGCAAGAAATGTGGCTAGCACCTCTAAAATCTCCACTTAAGTGACAATGATCGCGCACTTTTTTATCATTTTCAGTAAAACGTTTTTCACATACCCATATGACAAGTAAGCACCTTTTCATACTCAATAATTTCGTTATCTGATAACCATTTCATTGGCGCATTAAATTTGAATATACGACTAAGAAATCGCAAGTCTTCACGAAAATATTCAAGAAATTTTGTTGCGCAATCAATTCCTTTATGCAGACGAAATTTGTCAAAGGTACTGTTGTAAGAGCATTTAATATAGTATGCAAAACTATAAGATTCAAGAATTTGAATATCTTCAGCAAATGATTTCTTCGGATTAGGGCTATAAAGTTTTCCACAACCATTTTGCAAATGATTATTAAGTTTAACTTCAGTAGTAAAAAAATTTAAACAACCATCGCAGATCCATTTTTTATGAGAATGTCTATTAATTTGTGAACTAGCCAGCCTAGACAAATTCTTTATCCAACAAAAGTGACCTTGTCCATCCTTCTCAATATAAAGTAAATTGATATGAACATTTTGCTTTTCTTTTGTTATCTATTTTCTGATTAAGAAGATCTTCTTCCTCCAGTGTTATGTTCTCCCGAAAGATGTTCATCTAATAGTACCGAACGCCTGAAATGTCCTCCACAAATTCACACAAAAATCCATTCTTATTTCTGCTATCATCCTCCGAATTGTCCTCTGCTTTGTTTAATTCATCTGAAGAAATGTTTTTGTGTGCGATAATCAAATGTCTCTTCAAACTACCTAGTCTGGCGAAATTTTTATCACAAATATGACAGTGTAACATAACACAACTCGAATTATGCACGGTATTAATATTCCGTTTTAAAGCATCAGCACAACTAAACTTCTTGTTACAAATTTCACAAACATTCATTTTAATTAATTCAAAATTAACTGAACTCCTTTCATTAACAAACCAGTTTAAGTAACTGTACCCAGAATACGAGTAAATTAAATCCGTATGCTTATAATCATCAAAGGAGAACACAAAGCCTAGAAAAATAACCACAGGATTATCAAGAAAGGAAATTTAAAACCAAGAAAATGGTAACAAAAAAAACTTTAGTTAATATTCTTTTATTCACCACATCTTTATAATTTTTATTACTGAAACATTACTTTGACAAATAGGAAGCTGGGTTTTTAGAAAAAACTAAATTAGAGGCTTCACCATTCATTCCCAGAAAATCCACCGCTGTTCAACCTGTCCAGAGCCCTGGGAGATAACTTCGAGTATCGAGTAGGCAAAACTATGTATTTGGCAAGTTTCCAGCTCCAAATGTGCTTTTTTCCGTATTTGGTATCCCTCACTTTGCAACTTAGAATCCTATAACTGTAGGAAACCTCCAGATCCTTTATTGACTTTAACGGCTTAAGATTTTTCCATTCAATTCCTCTAAAGTGCCAAAATCTTTCACCAATTCGCGGTCTTGTTCTTAGGAAAAATTATGAGTCCATTTTTACTTAATTCGCGTCGTGAGAGCTAATTTCTATTGTTAAACTGTTCACAACCTTATTCAGACTAAATTGATAAGTAAAAGTACTTGAAATTCGAAGGCGATAATCAAATATTAATTTCTCACGACATGAGCTAGTATATTAATAAAAATTATTCACCGCAAACAATATTTGCTTTTGTTAAACATTGCAGGCAAAACCACAATTTCAAGAAACCCAATAATCTTCCCTGAAATAATTCAAAGTTCCCTAAATTTATCAAATAATTAGATCGCAATGATATCTGACATCATGGGAAAATTCTGAAGCAAGCTTGCTTTTGCTATTCTATCTTAGCATTAATCATTGCAGGCAAAGCTACAAAAGTACTTGAAATTCGAACGCGATAATCAAATATGAAGTTCTCACGACATGAGCTAGTAGATTAATAAAAATTATTCGCCCTCGTCTTTACTTTCTTAGAACTTAAAACTTTGTATGGATTATCTTTCTCCATATCTTTCATCACAAGGATTGATTTGAATATTGAAGTCTGCAATTCCTGTAGCGCTTCAAAATCTTCATACAAGTTTTCATTTATGTGTTCATTAAAAAATGTTTGCGTGAATTGCATATTGGATGTCGCTTGTTGAATTGCTTTTTAAAAAAAATTAAAATGGACATTCACGATGTTAATTCTGCGAATGCTTTCACTATTTCGTACAAACAGATATTGTTGACATATAAGCACAGCGTATTATACGCTTAGGTCTTTTATCTCCGCCACATAGCCCTACAAAGTTCCACCACAAAAAGCTCCCCCTCCTCCCTCCCAACACTTCGCCAACACCGTCATGAGCTACAAAGTCTCCACCACAAAACATCCAATAAAAAAAGCTCCACCGCAAAGCTCCACCAACTTTTTTCGTCACCTCCACCGTGACCCAGAACCGGAACAAACACTCTACTCTCTGATTGGAAATCATGCTCATTGCTCTACAGTAATAAATTTAACTGGACCATTTCCCATAACGCTTCACCAGATTAACCAATTAGAAGGACAGAGCGATTTATCAGTTAACGTATTCATCCTAGAGAAGGAACGCTCCTTCACCACAGTTCTAGTTAGAATTACAGAGCACTACACACTAGATAGCTATGATAATGCAAAGGATCGAGATCTTATGGATCAGGATAATCATGACAATGATGATAACAGATATCATTTCTCCTGGATTAAAGATCTTTCGAGCCTTGTATCGAAACAAACTTCAAAAAATCATACTAAAAGGCATATATGTGACAGACGATTGCTCTACTTTTACTCTGAAGAAAAATTAGCATCACACACTCCTGAATGCGAGTATCAAAATGACTGCAGGATTATGTTTCCATCAGAGGAAAAGAAATGGCTGGAATGCAAGAAATATTACCATAAGAATCCAGTCCCGTTTTGTGTGTTCTTGAGTCAATATTGAAGCCGATTCAGGGAAACGGTCAAAATACACAGCGAATCAAAGAACATGAAGTTAGTAATAACAATAAAATTGGAAAATTTGCATTCACAGCTGCGCAAGAAAAGCTCAACATGGGGCCAATGCACCCAATGACTAAAGAGGAGCGGCGTTCACATATGGAAGATACTCGATGCCATATATATGCGACAAATAGTTTACAGCCGATAAACAACGAGTCCGAGACCATTGTGAGTTAACAGGTATATACTGAGAATCATAATTCAATTCATTTTATCATAATTTCTTTTAACAGGAACATACCGAGATCCAGCACACAATGCGTGTAATCTCATGTATCAAGATTGCTCCATAGGTCCAGTCATTTTTCATAATTTATCTGGATATGATGCCCATTTCATAATTAAGGATATAGCTACATCTTTCCCAGGAAAAGTTTTCTGTTATAAATAAACAAGAAAAGATATATCTCGTTCAGCATGCACATGGAAGCCAGCCACATAAAATTCATATTCATCGATTCTTTCCGTTTTATGGCTGAATTTTTAGATGGGCTATCGTCATTGCTGCCAATGGATAAATTAAATATTACAAGATCAGTATGGTAGGGAGTGGAAGATGACACCATCAACCTTCTTACGCGCAAAAGTGTCTTCCCATACGATGTTATTGATGACTGGGATAAATTGGATATCCGGAACTTGCCAACACAGGAAAGGTTCTTCAATAAACTGAATGAGAGTGCTAATACCTTGTTTATTATAAAATAATATATATCTTAGGCTATAATTCAATTATAACATACTATTTCTTTATACGCTGTTTTAGCTATAATACAATTACTGTTTACAGTACATATCTTACACTAGCCTTAGATTATATGTTTTCTGCATCTGATCCTTGCTGTTCTGATTGAATAGAGTAATATACCCATGTTAGAGTATCCGTTGTTACACTCAAAATATACGGCTTGTTATCATATGGACACAATGCTATTTTCCTTTGGCTGATCGTGTAGACATTATGGTTATGCAATCGTATGGAGCTCTGATTAGCAGTTAATACTCACTTCTTATTTAAACATTCAACGTAGTCTTCGAAATTGATATGCCTGTGGACTACATTAGCCTTTACTCCTTTTCCTTTATCTGGAGTGAATTTTCGAGCGCAAGCCTACAAATTCGCTCATGATTTTCCCATACAGCTCATCTTCTATTAGACCAGGAAACTTTTTATTCATGAGCGGTAAATTGAATTGATTATCTTCTGGGTAATCGCTTGTATCAAATTTGTTTATATTTTCGACCGTAAACTCATATGCATTTTTCTCTTCAAGCTCATATATTTGAGAATCTGTATCTGTACACATGGCTTTACATTTAACTCGAAATTCATGGTGCATAAAACTGTAGTGGAAATCATAGAGACATATCTTTGAAATTCTTGTATTCCAGAGTTGTTACGCTATAAGAGTTCTGGCCCACTTTTTCTATACAAAATGTGGCAACTTTTTCCCAAAATTTTTGAGAGTTCTGGATCACTAAGGAGGAAGGTTCTGGGGAGGGGGACTCTGACGCCGCTTTTGTACTGAAAATTTGACATCATCTTGTAGTTTTCTTTTAGGAGGATACTAATGCCAACAACAGCAACCAATGTAGATAGGTATGTTGACATAGATAAGTCCGTCTTCAGGCCGATAGTGTAAACAAAATTCGCAGAGAGCCGAGTAATTTAAACAAAATCGCAGTCGAATAAACACACACACACACACATGCACAAACACACACACACAACGTCATACTAAAAGATTTTCTACCGGGCGATATTCAAGATTGCACCATGTTATTAAATTAACAACAACAACAACAACTAACGTAGGTAGATATGATGACTTAGATATGAAGTAGCCTGATTTTTTATCTTCAGGTGTAATACTTGTAATTTGATTCATTGCATAAACAATTCGTACAGCCGAATAATGTAAACAAAATCGCAGTCGAATAATGTAAACAAAATTCTCACAGAGCCAAGTAAAGTAAACACATTTATGAAAGATTCTCAATTTGAAAAATAAAACGACAACTGATATGTTGTCTTAGATGAGAAGTTATAACTGAAAATTTCTTTTTCTAAAAAAACAAAAAAACAACTGCGGATTAAAAAGCCAAGGGTGATCATGATATCTAAAAATAGATCACGGCTGCTTATAAGAAGAAGTGGAAATTAAGTCCTCGGTGGGCAGTTGGCTGGTAATTTGATATCGCATCTTATATTCGCACAGCAAAGTAAAGTAAACAATGGTTTTTGCATCTAGGGGTGTGTATTGGAAAGTCATAAGTTTTATGAAGAATTGTTTTTTATTAATATTTATTCGCATCAATTTCACTATGTGTAAATTTTAAATTTTTCTCTGTGCCTCATATCCAAAATTGGCAACAATATATCTGAAGTTCCATTAATCCATTCTTGGAAGCGAAAGAGGACGAGAGTATATTTCCCCATAGTTCTTTTCTGGGTTCATAGTCAATCATATAAACTTGTGGAGCAGCAGTACTAAACTTGACTTCATTATCCCGAATAATTGAAAAAAAAAAACTATTTTCACATTATTCAATTTTTATTATTCAACGATTGTAATAAAAAATTGGATACAGGTTAATATCATTCTCAACAAATTCAGTTTTATATGATCGCCCGATTGGTCCTCTGTTAATCACCAAGAAATTGTGTTGAATCGTGAAGGAAGAAATAGTTGATAATTCTTCAAATCCACAACCACACGAGTTTCAAATGTAGTTGTACACCTTCTAGCTCCAAGAATCTTGTATTATTCTTCCAACTCCATTTGGCAAGTCTTCTGGGACGGTTGACACTTCTCCTTTAGTTCATCCATTGCGTTTGGCATTATTATTATTTTCTCCTTACTGCCTATATGTTTGAACTCCGGAATGAAACTGGTATTGAATCTGATTCAGCTCCTTAATTTATAAGCAGTCTTCCAAAACAAGTTTAATCCTGTTGTAGCCAATCCGCTCAGCTGAATAGTGTAAACAATGAGTCATCATCTCGTAATATGATATCACCCCACGTCCTGTTTACAAATTCGCATTTAAGTTCACTGAGTCATTCACACCTGTGTAAACAAATTTAGTAGAATGAGCCATCCCCACATAATTTGATATCACTGCTGTAAATAAATTCGCTGAATGAGTCATGCGCACCTGTGTAAGAAAATTTACAAATTCAATCGAATGAGTCATCCTCATGTAATTTGATATCATCGCTGTAAACAAATTCGCTGAGCAAGTTATGCACACTTGTGTAAACAAATTTAATCGAATGAGCCATCCTCACGTAATTTGATACCACTTCACTTGCTGTAAACAAATTCGTATAAAGTAAACAGCGAGGTATTCCTATAAAAGCGCAAGCAAACCGCTAGGAGCCATCATTCAGTTTCAGTAAGCCTCAGTGTTCGTTTAAAATATAAAAAAATTAAAAATGCCTTCGCTGTTAGTGAATAAAAGTTTTTCAATAATTGAAAATTTGCGAAAAGATATGATGGAGTCTTTAAAAATTCGGTGAATAAAAATAATAATTTTAAGAAGTGCAAAAGAATCACGCATAAATTTAAAGTTGCATTCCGAGAGTGTAAAAAGAATGCTAGGAAGCTGCATCGAGCAAATTAAATCATTGAGAGCGCTACTGATAGCTCCCCGTTGTGGTGGAGATATTACTCGCGTAAGAAGAAGTGATTTTGTAAAGTTGGAGGAAATAAATACAGCGTTCGCGGCCAGAAGTAGACAAGGTTGTACTGCCCGTAGTCAGAATGTACACGCAAATTTGAGTTAAGTGACAGTGAAATGAATGCACTGGTAATTTTGGATTTAAAGCAGTGGTTTATCCCTTCAACACTGTACACTTCCTTATAACTATCACTAAAATTATCACAATTATTTTCTACAATATCAAAATGGTTGACGTAGAAAGGAATTATACACAAGTGATTGGGTCAGAGATTTAAACACATTCGAAGACACACTTATTCACACAGATTTTTTAATGCACGATTTCCAAGAATAGTTTTATTGGGACAAAACTCAATATATATGTGTTTGGGTCAGAGAAAACACTTATTGCCAAGCAATTGTTTATAAGATCGCTAAGAAAGCAATATATAAAATAAATATTAGTTAGTTAGTTAGTTGAATTGTTTTAGTTGATAAATATGCACACGTAGTGTATAGTGAACATATATATATACATATATATGAGTAAATTTATTATAGAATGGATATATAAATAAATAATAAAATGTTACAAGTGACTGGTACTCACCGACACAAACTTGGCACTTAA
Source organism: Dioctria rufipes (assembly GCA_963924295.1). NCBI lineage: Eukaryota > Metazoa > Arthropoda > Insecta > Diptera > Asilidae > Dioctria > Dioctria rufipes. The sequence continues at coordinate 160,419,172 of OZ002740.1, read as the reverse complement.
GATGGTTGACTTCAAGCTAATGTTAAGACCCTTTGTTTTAATCGTTGATTAAAACAATTCTTTATTTCTGTTAAAGGCAGAAATAAAATCTTAATGTTAGTAATTATTATTTCAGTCAGCTCCCGAAATAATATTCTTTAAGACAGTCAATACCCGGCTTAAAGTGTTATCTTAACTTCAGTCAACTCCCGAAGTAAGAATTTTATTTTAGTCAACTCCCAAAATAAAATGAATTCTATATCAGTCGATACCCGATATAAAATGTTAGTCACTACCTAGTCAACCTATCCGAAACGATGTCAAGTGCAAAAAGAGATCGAGATCAGTCAGCTTGTCGTTTTTATAGCCATTGCTTGCACACGACACAACTGATGGAGTAGCAGAGGCGCATGATTGCAAGAATTGGCAATGCAGCCGTGATCTTACAGTACTAGCGATAAAATTTTCAAGCAACGCACAAAAATGCATAGCAACAAGAAATTTGAAGCAACCCATGCTGCTGTGTTGAATTCAATTATATTTGCAAAAAATATTCTCTTTATCACGTAGCGAAGATATTCCCGTTGGATGGTACTTGTAATGATGATAATGATAGAGTTGCAAATTGATCGGCTTGATCTGATTATATATGTGCAATAAGTTGCATATTAAATGACAACACATGCTTTTGTTAAAAACTGTACCAAATTTGAGCAAATTTACAATTAGATTACATACATTAAATGGAATTATTTTATTTTGAGAATTTAATTTTTTAGTACGTTTTTTTTCTTATTTATAATTTTTTTTTTTTTTAGAATATTCCTTTTTCAGGAATCGAAACTGGTTCGAACATACTGCCCCCTGTTGAAAGGCTGTAGATGCCTTTCAAGAAATTAACTGTATTCACATCTTGAGAAAGAAAAGAAACCTTTGAACCTACTAAATACGAAAAGGTGATGGCAACGTAAGACCTGAAGTGGATCGGGGCTATGATATACCTGTAAAATGTCTAATTTGCAGGAGTAAACATACCCCGTTTAACAAAAGGACGAATAAGTAAACCAATGATGCACACTGTTTTTTAATGCGACCAAGTTCCTTTACTTGACCGCTGGTAGATTTGTAAAGGTACTTAACCCTTGCACTAAAAGTTGCTTGCAGGTACTGAACCAACAAACTAGATTGAAATAACGAAAATAGTTGTGATCAAGGTACTTAACCTGTATCACTAACTTATTTGTAGGTATGTACTTAACCAACAAACTAATTATTGTCGATGAGAATATATGTAATTCAAAGACTTGCTTCCACTTAACAAACTTCAAAGACTGAACTTTATTTAAAAAATCAAAATAATTTATATAAAGAAAAATTGCTGCAACTTACTTAATAAATTCACATTAACATAAAATTGCTTTTGGTCAGTAAAATATAAATTTCACAACGCGTAAGCAATTTTTTGTACGATAATTTCAGTTCTCACAGAATGTTTTCATTCTTGCGCAACTTAAGCGGTGTACTATGTCGTCTGAAGACGTAATCCGAGTAGGTATGCACATTCTGTGAGAACGGAAATTATTTTCGCTATTTGTTGACTGAAGAATTTGTCGATGTGATATTATAGCGTAATTTATAATTTCGAGAAATTATAAATTACGAACGTTAGATAAATGCTTGATTTAACATCCTCCCCGCGTTGAGCGGTCGCTCAATAATTCTGGATCTATTTGGAGTCTGACATTACATTGAGAAGTTGTTCTCGGCAATGGAATTGGAGGTTTGGAGAGAGCATCACGTCTTCGTGTTGATATAAATCTATAGGTTAAATAGCCAGTGGCAGCAATAATTAATAACAGGCTCATGTATCCGATGGCAAACTGATGAATGTCATGTTGCGTTAAACTATGGAGAGGTACGTGTTCGCTTGTCAGAAGAGATTTGATCCTCCGTTGAAGATCTTGAATGTCGCTCGTATAATTTTGTGTAAATTTAGGTTGATACAGAATGTCCTCCGTCGATTCTGCGGGTGAGAGTTCTGTGAAATTTGATGTGATAAAACGTCCTGTTATGTTGCTATAGATTGCATTATGTCCATATATCGTTGATGTTTCGTCTTTCACGATGCACTGCGACTCTATTTCGAGTATTCCTGACCTTTGAAGCGTTATCTGGGTAGCCGAATTTCCACATACAATGTTGATTGCTGTAGGTTTAGTCACTGTATAGATCCATTGGTTTGGATTGGTCAGTTGTATCCATCTCGGCTTGTGAAATGCTAAGATAATTTCGCAATTTCTGGGTGTTGAGTGTGTGATAATGCTGATCTCACACGCGCTTCTGTTGGAGTGCTTATTATACAGTGGATAGTGCTGTTTACAAATGACACCTTCTTCTCCCATTGTACAAGTGTTAAGATCTGATTCTGACAATGGATAATACTGATCCCTGTGCAGATTAATAATGAGAAATGGTGTTGAAGAGTTTATAGCCATGAGTGTTTTGTTTGTTACAAATGGTACTGAAACTATGCGTAGCATTTCAAGGTGCTCGTATGAAAATAATGGGAGCTTTATACGGAAAATCATTTGATTAGGAGTAATGCGCCCCTGGACACTCATGAGCTTATATAAAGTTGTTAAGTCATCTGGTTTGGCGGGTAATCTCAACGATGAAGGAAGATGCTCCTGTATGCGGGTCAACTCGCTACCTAGTTGGCTTGGTGCTAACAAGTAGGGATTGATTTTGCCATGATGAGTATCAATCAACACATCCCATAAGTTTGATTGCATGCGTTCGAAGCGATTGATTGCTAGAACTAGTTGTAACGACAAGTCTGTGAATGTCTGACTGGATCTTTGCTGATGTAATTCATGGTCCATGTTGTTGAGTTTAGCTATTGTTAAGTTGAGATATTTGTCCAGGAAGAATCAATGATAGAGGTTTGATTTCTAATTAACTCCAAGAGATGGTTGTCGTTATGATTAAGGTCTTCTATGACTTGTGCCATTTTATCAGCATATTCTGTATCCAAAACACTAAAAAGTGAGCTAGCCAGATTTCCTATGATATTGAGAGGAGCTCTTTTTCTTCTTGCTCGTATGTTTTTATGGTGGTGTAGTAGTAGCTCATTGCCATCTTGCAGTTACTTGAGTATGCTCTCAAATTGTTTTAGGGTGGGATCACATGATTGTCTGTCACTGATCATTTCACATAGATCCATTAGCTTGTGTACTCCACTTGTGATAGCGTCATACTCTTGCCAAAGTGCGCTCAAATTGTAATGTACTACAATGTTCCACTCGTTAGATATGAGATGAGCATTTCCCATGGATTCAAAATACAACCCTGGTTTTGACTTGAATGGTTTAATGTTGACTTGGCCAAGGATTGGTAAGATTAAACAGGTGAGTAGAAATGCACTCACAGCTGAATTTGAACGATGTTTTCTTTTGGACGGTGTAGTGTATTCAGCATTCGATGCTGTGGATGATGATTGAGGCTCATTTGATGTCATCACCTCGTGTCTGGATCTGGAGGCAGAACGAGTGTTGATTGCTTCTCGTTTGCGTTTTATTGAATGTACCTCTTCAGCTGATGTGGATTCTTTGGTTGAATCGGTAGCATTGGTTTCTTCTTCCATTGGTAATGGGGCTAGTTTGTGTATGGGCCTTCGAAGGACACCAGATGATGTTTTGATGTCTGCTACGCGAACTAGGCCATCGTGTCCTTTTATTGTTTGGATGATTCTGCCTAATATCCAATTTGTTACAGGTACATTATCTTCTTTAATAACAACCAGCATCCCTGGTTGAGCATTGTTGCAGTGTTGCTTCCACTTACAACGGTGCTGTAGTTCACTCAGATACTCCTTAGAACACCGTTGCCAAAATTGATGTTTTATATAGGATACTAATTTCCATCTTTGTAACGAATTAAGTCTAGATGGTTGTGAAGCCGGTTCTACGATTGCTGTCAATGGTTCCCCTATTAGGAAATGGCCGGGAGTGAGCGCACTTAAGTCGTTTGGGTCAGCTGATGATGGCGTTAAAGGCCTCGAGTTTAGTATTGCCTCTATGTCTATCATGAGCGTCTCTAGCTCTTCGTAGGTTAGAGAGCCCGATTTTGAATTCCGCTTCAGGAAATGCTTGGCTGATTTGACTGCAGCTTCCCATAGGCCGCCAAAATGTGGCGCTCGAGGTGGTATGAAATGACAATCAATTCCCTTGGGCGTGCAATATGTGGTTATTTCTTGCTGAGAGCCTTCACTATGTAAAATCTCCTTGACTTCGGCCAGTTGGTTTTTGGTCCCCACAAAGTTTGTAGCGTTGTCGCAGTACAGGTTTCTGCAGTTTCCTCTTCTGCCTACAAATCGTCTAAGACATCCAATAAAGGCAGCTGTGCTCAAGTCGCTTGCAACCTCGAAGTGTATTGCCTTTGTGACAAAGCAGCAAAAAACTGCAACATATGCTTTCTGTGGCCTCCTGCCTCTCAGTTTGTAATGAATCCAAACAGGTCCGAGAAAGTCAACTCCTGTGTTAACAAACGGCCTTTCTGGTTGTACTCTATGCTTGGGGAGATTTCCCATGAACTGGCTTAAAAGTTTTGGTTTGGCTCGAGCGCAGCGGATACACCTTCCAACTATTGACCTTGCTGTTGTTTTGCCCTTGATAGGCCAGTACCTTTGTCGCGTGGTGCTCAAAAGTGTCTGTGAGCCGCAATGTAGATTCTCCAGATGAATGCGTGTCATCAATAGCCTGGTGAAAATATGCGCGTACGGAATTAACATTGGATGTTTTGCATCTGTAGCTAATTTGGAAGCTTCTAGACGTCCCCCGACTCTTATTACGCCCTTGTTGACAATAAAGGGACTCAAAGAGCTGAGACTATTACTGTTGTCAAGAGTACCTGTTTGATGAAGCTGTTTTATTTCGTCTCTGAATTCTTCTCCTTGAATTGTGCGGATCATAACGGTAAATGCATCTTCAAGTTCGTTGACTGACAGATATTTTTGTTTTTTGCGAGAGCCTATCGGAATTTGACAGTTTCGCACAAATCGTAACATATAGCTGACGATTCGTTGCCAGCGACTAAATTTGTTTTGATGATCAATTGTGTGAATAAAGTGTGGGGTGTCCTCTGAAGCTGCCAGAATAACCCTTGGAGGTTTCTTCTCCAAATCAATGCTCTGCTTGATGTACTTGGAAGGCCATGAGTTTTTTGGACCGTGCAGAAATAAAGGTCCATAAAACCATGTACTGCAAGACGCCAATCTCTCCGGTGGCACTCCTCGCGATAAAATATCGGCCGGATTCTGTTTTGAAGGAACATGTTGCCATTGTTCAGGCAGTGAGATTTCCTGGATGGATGCAATGCGATTTGCAATGAATGTATGAAATGTTGCTGCTTCTGCGTTTATCCATGCCAATATTATCTCTGAATCAGTCCAATAATAACATGAAAGGTCTTTAATATTTAGATCTGCTTTAACCCGGCTGACTAGTTCAGCTGCTAGTTTAGCTGCGCATAGTTCTAGCCGTGGAAGCGTAGTTGGCTTAGCTGGAGCTACCTTAGATTTGGCACAAAGAAGACGCACAATTCTCATTCCATCCTCATTGTTAGCACGTAGGTAACCGGCTGCTCCATATGCCTTCTCAGAAGCATCAGCAAAGGCATGCATTTCGATTGATTTAGGTACCCTTCCAGAAAACATGTGTCGAGGTATCTTTATGTCTGCAAGTGCCTTGAGACCTTGGAGGAATTGGAGCCAAGAAGAGTGGAGCTCCATTGGGAGCGCTGCATCCCAGTCAAACTTGAGGCGCCACAAATGCTGGAGAAAGATCTTAGCTATAACCACTACTGGACTCAATACACCCAGTGGATCAAATAGATGAGCAATATCAGATAGCACTGTCCTCTTTGTTACCTTGTTTTGCTCAGTGTATGTTGCCTTGATGCAAAATTCGTCTGATTTTGGGGTCCAGATTAACCCTAGTGTCTTAATGGATTCTTCTGTGTCGTGTATGTCGAGTTGTATGGCCTTATCTTCTGTAGGAATGGACTTAAGTAACTGTGGGTGATTAGCACACCATTTTCTAAGCTTAAATCCCGTAGCATTTAACGCTTCCTGTAGTTGCTTCTGTGTTTCTATAGCTTCGACAAGACTGTATGTGCCCGTCATTAAGTCGTCCACATAAAAATTGCTCTTACTGACTGCAGCAGCCAAAGGATATCTGGCTTCTGAGATCCTTGCTAATTGTAGCAGACATTTAGTTGCTAGGTATGGCGCTGTTGTGGTGCCATAAGTCACGGTGCATAGCTCAAAGCATTTCATAGGTTGTGTTGGCTCATCTCTCCACCAGATTAGTTGATATCTTCTATCTGCTGGGTCGACCATGATTTGTCGGTACGTCTTCTCAATATCAGCTGTGAATGCAAATCGTGGCATTCGGAAGCGAAGAAGGATAGTAAACAAATCATCTTGGACAGTCGGGCCTGTACACAATATGTCATTTAACGAGACATTTGTTGAGGTCTTACTGGAGCCATCGAACACCACTCGTACACTTGTCGTGGTGCTGTCCGGCTTAAGCACAGCGTGATGTGGTAGAAAATAGTGAGGACCCTTAACAGTGTTGAGATTGATTTCGCGCATGTGTCCGAGACTTATATACTCTTTCATGAAGTTGTTGTATTGTATGGACAACTCAGAGTTTTTCGACAGTCGTCGCTCCATTGCCAGAAATCGTCGGAGTGCGATGTCTTTGGATACGCCAAGCTTATGTGGATCATGAAGAAATGGTAGCTTAACCACAAATCGCCCAGTGTGATCTCTTCTTACTGTTTGCGAAAAGTGAGATTCGCATTTTTCTTGTTCGGCTGTGAGTCCTTGAGGAGGTGCTGTTGCCTCTTCTAGTCTCCAAAATTTTTCCACCTGAGCCTCTAAATTGGTTTCCTCAATGGTCGAGACACCACATATTCTGCTTTGATGTGAGGTTCTGGGTGTGCTTCCTGCGACAATCCAACCAAAAATAGTGTTTTGTAGCGTGGGTAGGTTAGTTCCAAGCCGTATTTGGCCAATTGAAAGTAATTGGTAATAAATTTCAGCACCTAAGAGCAGGTCTATCCGATCTGGTTTGTTAAATCCTGGATCGGCCAATTTTATGTTTGTTGGAATTGGCCAGGATTGAATGTTTAGTTTATATGCTGGCTGTTGAGCAGTTATTTGAGGAAGGATAAAGGCTTCTATGTGGGCTGAGAAGTCATTGATTCGAGACTGTACTCGCATGTTTATTCTGTGTTGAATGAGTTGCTTGACCTCCCCAATACCTTGAATATGCAGCGAATCTTCCTTCTTCTGTAAGTTTAGCTTCTTGGCCAACCTTTCGGTGATGAAATTTAATAGTGATCCGGAATCGAGGATGACTCGACAGTTCGCGGCATCTCCCTTGTAGTCTAGGACCTCGATGAGTACAGTGCCTAATATGACATAATTTCTTTGCGACTGTCTTGCCTCTGCTGACAATATTATTGAATTGGTTCTTGTAGTAGTGTGACTCGTGCTTGGCTGTGCGTTAGACGAATTGACCTTATTTGATGTTAGGTGAGTTGTCTGATCTTTGTGCAGCAACGTATTGTATTTTCGCATACACTTAGCACAGCCTCTTGATGGACAATCTACTGCCAAATGAGTGCTCTTGAGACAATTGGTACAAACCTTCAACTGATGAGCAGTCTTAAAACGTTCTGATGGCTCTAGCTCGAGAAATTTTTGGCAGGCGAATAACCCATGATTTTTTTGACAAAGTTTACACAGTAAGGTCTGAGTCTTCATGTTTGAGCTCAGTAACGCAGATGATCTGCTGAATGCTCTTAGCTCAGTTTTATGTCTTCCTAAGGTTTCTAAAGACTGAAATTGTTGCTCCAAAAATTTTAAGAATCCCGCCATAGGTTGAAGCTCTCTGGGAGCTTGTAGTCCCTGCTCATATAAAGTATGAGTAGGTATGTCCAATTTCTTAATAAGCAAGTGTAAAAGAATTGGATCCCAAGCAGTCGTCACTATTCCAAGATTGTTAAGTGCCATTAAACATTCCTTCGTTGTGTCGTGAAGTTTCTTTACTGCTGTGGCTGATTCTGACACTATGGTTGGCTGGGTTACTAATCTGTCCAGCAGAGCTGTCGTTAACAGCCTCTTGTTATTGTAGCGCTGATTTAAAATTTCCCATGCGGCTACATAATTTTCTTCGGATACTGACAAATGTCTAATCAGTAATTCAGCCTCTCCAGTTATGTTCGTTTTAAGAAACCACATTTTTTGAGAATTTCCAATAGGTTGCTCATGCACCATTTGTGTAAACAGATCATGGAACTGTGTCCATTTCAAATACTCTCCATCGAATTTTGGTAGTGCTATCTTGGGTAGCTTCATTTGTGGTGTGGAAATTGTGCTGCCTTGATTAGCATTCTCCATTGAGAGTTCATCGGATTTTTTTAATAACTGAATGGTGATATCTTGCGTAAAATCCTCTAAATTGCAATATTCTTTATCACTGTATGAGGTCATATCTTCGGCTGTCTCCCAAATTTGTTCGTTGATTGCCTTTATTTGCGACCAATACTCGTTGATTGCATTGATTTTGACTATGCAATACTGCTTATTCTGACCTTCAAGATTAATATTTGAAAGCACTCGCTTCAATAGTGTCATTATTCCCTTCTGTCGTCTATGCAAACCTTCTGCCGTATTTGAGGAGGCCATGCTTTGATTGCCTTGGAATTTTGTGGGTACTGGTTGCTCCGAGGATACTTGAGATGGGCTTGAAGTGAATTGCTTGGCTTTTGGCTTGGGTGGGTTTTCTTTCATTCCCTGAGCCAAATTTTCTGATGCAGTTTTACTTTGAAGATTTTCCATGATCTCCATCCTGTACGCCTCATATATATTCTTTATTTTGTCATAGTAACTATCCTTGTAGTATGCTTGATCGAGATGACTACTGTACTTGTCACGTATGCTGCTATCGACGACATCGAATGCTTCCCATTGTTCGTCCAGTTGTTCCAATCTTCTCTGTAGGAAGGTAGGGTTTCTCTCCTGCTGGGTTTTTGATCTATAATCGTTGATAAGCCTCTGGATTTCTGCTCCAGTCTGTTCCTGTTGATATACCAACTGCTCCATTAGTATGATTCGTCTCCTAATCACGTCGGGGTCACCAAATGTTTTTTAATGCGACCAAGTTCCTTTACTTGACCGCTGGTAGATGTGTAAAGGTACTTAACCCTTGCACTAAAAGTTGCTTGCAGGTACTGAACCAACAAACTAGATTGAAATAACGAAAATAGTTGTGATCAAGGTACTTAACCTGTATCACTAGCTTATTTGTAGGTACTTAACCAACAAACTAATTATTGTCGATGAGAATATATGTAATTCAAAGACTTGCTTCCATTTAACAAACTTGAAAGACTGAACTTTATTTAAAAAATCAAAATAATTTATATAAAGAAAAATTGCTGCAACTTACTTAATAAATTCACATTAACATAAAATTGTTTTTGGTCAGTAAAATATAAATTTCACAACGCGTAAGCAATTTTTTGTACGATAATTTCAGTTCTCACAGAATGTTTTCATTCTTGCGCAACTTAAGCGGTGTACTATGTCGTCTGAAGACGTAATCCGAGTAGGTATGCACATTCTGTGAGAACGGAAATTATTTTCGCTATTTGTTGACTGAAGAATTTGTCGATGTGATATTATAGCGTAATTTATAATTTCGAGAAATTATAAATTACGAACGTTAGATAAATGCTTGATTTAACACACACAAAAGAAAAGAAAACAGAACTGTATTATTATTTCATAATTTTGACGTCACCATTCGCCAAAAGTATAACTTTCATTCGTTTACCATCGCTGGTAGAAAGACGCCAGCTCCTTTTTTTTGACCGTTTTAGAGCGGCCATGGAAACTGCAAGCTCCTCTTGTGCCCCAGTGCAGTTGTCTACAACAATTATTTGGAGATCCCCATCCGGAAGAATTGTTGACTTGATGCTTTGGTCACTCAAAATATCTACTTTTGCTGAAGAGACTTGTTCCTGTAAGCAAAGGGCTTGTTGAGTGGTAGTTGATGACTCTGGCTTGCTTTTCTTTCCGGAAGGTTCCTCTTCAGGATTCCGGGAGGTGGAGGGTGAAGCGTAGATTACCATGGTTGGTATGGGTTCGCTGCTTAAAGTCATCCGATTAAGGCGTTGGCTAACCTTTCCCATAGTTGATCGTTGTTTCAACTCCTCCTGTTCTTCCGTCAATTTTTGGATTTCCTCTTGTTCTTCGTCGATACTCCAGTTAGGAGATGGTGGTAATAACTTGATTTCTTCCTCTAAATCCCAGTCCTCATCCGTGGAATTTCCTTCTGATTTATGCTTGGGAGAGAAGGGCTTCTCTACCAGCTCCCGTTCCAAATTCCACGCTTCCTCAAGCTCTTTTTCCCAGGTTCGTCCTGGTGTGATGGGTAACTCGTTCTCAAAATTGTTCTCTTGTGACGATGTGGTCATGTTGGAATAGTTTATTCTAGACTGGTAAATGATCTAATTGCATGATCGTATTTATACGAACATAACGGGAATTTCTGTTAATTCTTGCCTACATTGGTTGGCTGTAGCACCAGACTTTGTAATAGACAAAAAATGTAACGGTCGGAACAAATAAAATGAATTATTTTAACGCTCCGAAGTGAATATTTTGTTTGAAAAATAACGGTATACCCTTGCATTGCAATTTGATTTCTTCTGTGTGGGGACGGTTGTCATAGAGACAGAAAATTACTTTTGAATTTGGCAGGTAAATTAGAAGTTAGCGCCTAGCAATGATTGTTTCGATTTGCACCTAACGGGACATGAATATTTTTATGATAGAATGCAAAAAATACATGAGTAGACATCGCATGGGATTTTTGTTAGAGAATATTGTACTTGATTTTCCCTTTTTTTTTATTGTAATTTAGTTTTATTTTTGATTTAATTTAACTTTCTTGTATCGGTAAGATATATATTTTTGACAATGGTCTTTTTACCAGTCCATTTTTCGTTTTTATAGTAACTACGCGGACATATTCGTCAGCACCTGGATGGAGTTCAGTTATTCGTCTTAATAACCAACGGCATGCTAGCAAATTGGGTTCTTTAATTATGACTAAGTCTCCTATTTTAGGATTTGATATTGGGGACTGCCATTTGGGTCGATTTTGTAAAGAATGTAAATAATCATTAGACCATTTATGCCAAAACTGTTGTTGCAATAGTTGAAGGTGTTTCCATCGTGTGAGTGAAAAAACATTATTTTCCATGACAGGTTCAGGTGGAAGTAATAAAGATGTACCAATTAAAAAATATCCAGGGCTTAAAATACTGAGGTCGTCTGGATCTTCTGTGATAGAACACAGTGGCCTAGAATTTAGACAGGCTTCAATTTGTGTCAATACAGTTACGAATTCTTCAAAGGTCAATGAAGAATTCCCTAAAATTCGCTTTAAATGGAATTTTATTGATTTAACTCCAGTCTCCCACAATCCTCCGAAATGAGGTGCGGAAGGAGGGTTAAAGTGCCAAGAAATACCGTCTTGGGCTACCACTTCTGTCATCTGTTTATTAGCTTGCAATATGGTTGCTTTAAATTCCTTTTGTAGGACTTTATCAGCTCCAACGAAATTAGAGCCACAATCTGAGAAGATATCAGTGCTGAGTCCACTTCGGCTGGAAAACCATCGGAACGCTGCCATGAAGGCTGCTGTGGATAGATCGGATACAGCTTCTATATGAATGGCTTTGGTGGCCATGCAAACGAATATGCATATATATCCCTTATAAAAACGATTACATCTGAATTTAGATACCTTTAGATTGAAAAGGCCAGCAAAATCTAAGCCAGTTTGTTGAAAAGGTCTGGTTATGTTGACCCGGGGTGAGGGTAGATTACCCATAAGCTGATTTTTGTTGGATGAGGATTGTTTAAAACACACGATGCATTTATGTAATACATGCTTAACGATTTTTCGTCCTTGTGGGATCCAAAATTCACTTCGAATGTTGGACAAAACCAATTGAGGGCCTCCATGCAAAGTTTTTATATGGAAATGTTCAATTATAAAGATTGTTAATTTGCTTTCCTTTGGGAGAATAATTGGTTGCTTTTGATTATAGTGAATATTAGCATTTTTCAGTCGTCCTCCTACACGAATTAACCCGTCCTTATCTAAAAAGGGATTAAGAGATAATATTTTGCTTTTAGCTGGAAGTGCATTCCGTGCTTGTAAATATTGAATTTCAATACTGAATATGGCCTTCTGTGGTAATTTAATGAGCCGAATTTTTGATTGAGACAGTTCTGTAAAACTAAGAATTTTTGGGTCCATTTGTTGTTCTTGAGTTAATTTTATACGTGCCTTTCTGCATTAAGTAATGAACCTAATGCAATATGGGAATATACGTAGTAGTTTGGGAAAACTTGACAATCTCTCGAACAAGTCATTGATGTTTGAATGAGTTGTTTTAAGATGAATTGCTCGTCTGTGTTCAGCCTCATTTTGATTAACTAGAAATGGTTTTTGCTTTAGGCCTATTTTCTTCACTGCCTTTCAACCAATGAGGTCCATGCCACCATAATTGATGGTCAATCAATGTTGAAGACTTAACTCCTCTTGAATTACAGTCGGCTAGATTGTCAACAAACCTTACATGTTGCCATGCTTGAATGTTGATTAGGCCTTGAATTTCCGAAATTCTATTAGCCACATAAGTCTTATACTTGTTTGGGTGGCTACGTATCCAAGCTAATACAATAGAAGAATCTGTCCAAGCAATTGTAGGAACTTGTTCAAATTGTAGATCTACTTTGACGCGATTTATGAGTCGTGCTAACAATACTGCACCACACAATTCAAGACGTGGAAGTGAAACGGATTTGACGGGCGCCACTTTTGACTTTGCCATAAGTAAGTTAACTTGAACTATTCCTTCTTCATTAACAACTCTAATGTAGATAGCAGCAGAATAGGCTTGATTAGAGGCATCTGAGAAACCATGTATTTGTCAAGTGGATAAGTTACTTGTGGTACGTATCCAACGTGGTATCGTGATATTGCCTATATGATGTAATTCTATTTTGAATTCGCGCCACTGCTTATCAATGTGTGCCGGTATTGGTTCATCCCATGAACATGCTGCGAGCTATAAGGCTTGCATCAAAATTTTAGCACTAATTACAATTGGAGATATCCAGCCAAGTGGGTCAAAAAGCGTTGCGATTTCTGAGAGAACAGAACGCTTTGTAGAGAGGCAATCAAGTCTCTTTCTGTATTGTAGCGTGAAGCAATCAGATCCTGGATACCAATGAATACCTAAAGTTTTTATAGACTCATCGCTTGCTAATCGCAAAGGAAGTTGAACTTCTCTATCAGTTTCGGGAATCCTTGATAATAGATCCGAGGAATTGCTGACCCATTTTCTCAAATTAAACCCTCCTAAAGATAACAGATTGAGTAGTTGGTCTTGTGTTTTGAAAGATTCTTCCATTGTGTCTGATCCTGTAAGAAGGTCATCAACATAGAAGTCTCGCAACACTATTCTTGCAGCTTCAGGAAATTTGTCGGCTTCATCGAAGGCTAGCTGGTTGAGTGTTTTGATTGCGAGATATGGGGCTGGCGTGGTGTCAAAGGTTACGGTGGTTAATTTGGAATCTTGAATGGGCTCGTTGTGATTATTTCTCCAAACTGTTCTTTGATAGTTTTGATCTGGAGCTAGAATCTTTATCATTCTATACATTTTTTCTATGTCAGTCGACATAGCGAAGTTATACTTTCGCCATCTGAGAATGATGGAAAAGAGCTCAGACTGCAGTACTGGACCAGTATGCAGGTGTTCGTTTAGACTTTTTCCATTAGTCGTTTTTGCCGAAGCATCAAAGACGACGCGAACCTTTGTGGTGGTACTATCTTTGATAACAGCATGATGAGGAAGATAGTAGCTTTGTTCATTGCCTACTATCTTATTAGCCACTGTCATGTGACCTAGTGTCTTGTATTCATTAATACAAGCTTTGTATTCCTGATAGAGTTCAGGATTTCGTTCAAATTGCCTTTATAGGCTGTAGAATCTACGTACTGCCATACCACGAGAGTCGCCTAGACTAGGACTTTCTACGGTGAAAGGCAGACGAACTTCGTAACGGCCGTGTGCGTTACGAATATGAGTTTTTTGATGAAACTCTTCACATTCTTGATCTGCTTTAGACAGCTTTCTTCCTGGATTAACTTCTTAAGTTTCCCAAAACTGACGTAGGAGTATATCCAGTGAAGTGTCGTCGTCGTAGTGAACTTTTGCTGTTAACGCAGATGCTGTTAAAAATGTGGAAGTATTTTGGAGTTTTCCGAAGAGTATCCATCCGAGGGTACTGTTTTGGGCAGTTGGTGTTCCTGGAGGACCTTTCCGTAAACCTTCTAAGAGAATTTCGCTGTACACATCTGCTCCTAAAAGCAAGTCAATTTTTCCAGGTTTAAAGAAAAATGGATCGGTGAGTGGTAGTTCATGTATATGACTCCATTCTTTGGAATGGTTGAAGGGGGTAAAATGTCCGTAATTGTATCCACTATAAGGGCTGTAACCGTGGTTGCCTTAGTTGTGGTTGAATAAGGATATATGTTCAATACAGTTTGTTTTTGAACATTTGTAGTTTCAGTTTTTCCCAGGCCAGTGATTTGAATTTCCACGTTTGTAGTGGAGGATTGCAGCTTACGTGCGGCGGCTTGGGTTATGAATGAAACTTGCGAGCCTGAATCTATCAATGCTCTCAATACCAACATGTTTCCCTTTTTGGTAGGAACGTTTAACAATGCTGTGGCAAGCAGTGCTTGTTTGGTACGTTGGTTTTTTGCGTGAAGCGTATGAATAGAGTTATTGGATGCAGAAAAGGTGAATTGGAAGGTTGAGCTTCTGATTTCTGCTCCCTTGGCATTGATTGGGTCGGAGCCTTTGGATTGGCATTATTCCTGTGAAGTAAAGAACGATGCCTCCTTCCACATCGCTGACATGAAAACTTACTCGTACAAATTTTCGTGTTGTGGCCTTTTGATAGGCAATTATTACAGAATTGATTTGATGTGACAATTTTGAATTTATTGTCTATATCAAGTTTTATGAATTTCGGACATTTAAATAGACGGTGCTGCTCTTTGCACAAGGGACATGCTTGGGTAGATGACATAAAATGGGTAGATGCTCTTGGGACTTGAGCATTTTTGATGGCTAGGGACGGTTTGGTATCGACTATGGCTTCTAAAATTCTAGATCTAGATTGTAAAAATATTTTTAAGGATTCGAAGGTGGGAAGTCCTTCTGCTGTATTGACCTCTTATTCCCATGCACGGTGCGTTTCTGCTGGTAAACATTGTACCACCTTGCTTGCACACGACACCACTGATGGAGTAGCAGAGGCGCATGATTGCAAGAATTGGCAATGCAGCTGTGATCTTACGGTACTAGCGATAAAATTTTCATAGCAACGCACAAAAATGCATAGCAACAAGAAATTTGAAGCAACCCATGCTGCTGTGTTAAATTGAATTATATTTGCAAAAAATATTCTCTTTATCACGTAGCGAAGATATTCCCGTTGGATGGTACTTGTAATGATGATAATGATAGAGTTGCAAATTGATCGTCTTGATCTGATTATATATGTGCAATAAGTTGCATATTAAATGACAACACATGCTTTTGTTAAAAACTGTACCAAATTTGAGCAAATTTGCAATTAGATTACATACATTAAATGGAATTATTTTATTTTCAGAATTCAATTTTTTAGTACGTTTTTTTTTATTTACTATTTTTTTTTTAGAATATTCCTTTTTCAGGATTTATTTTTAGCACGAATCGAAACTGGTTCGAACAAAGGTATTATTGAGAATATAAAACATATCGATCCGAAGCTATTTATGTAAGATGCTGCCATGTTATTTATGCGTCGCATTAATACATTAAAACATTATTTAAATATTCAAGTTTCTACAAAGTTTTGCGGTGAATTTGTTAGAGAAACTGGTGACAATGAAATTATAAAAGACATTAAATATTTCCAAGCGAGAACTACTCCAATTAGTGCAGATGATAATTTAGAGGAGTGGTTTAAATAAAATATTTTGGACCCAATACACACTCAGCTCGAAGAATTCCAGGAAAAAGACTGTGACTGGGCACTGCACTCTATATTATATCTACCATTACACATCAACAAGTTTGAACAGCTCCGAGTATCTTCGTACATACCCCTACCAAAGGAAATTGCATCAAAGAAAGCTTGCATCAATGTACAAAATAATGATGAATGACGCTTCGCATCGGCCGTAACATCAGCGCTATATCCCACAAATGCTCATTCTGAAAGGATCTCATCATATCCACATTATTAAACTACTAAATTTAACTGGAATAACATTTCCCATGACACTTTAGCAAATGACGCAATTTGAAGACCAGAACGACTTATCAATAAACGTATTCTTCCTAGAGAAAGTGCGTTTCTCCACCACACTTCCAGATAAACTTACGAAACACAGAATGGAGCGACATGTAAATCTCTTAATGCTACAAGATGACTATGAGCAGGATGATGATCATATGGATGATGATGATGACGATGCTGGCAGATATCATTTCTGCTGGATTAAAGATCTTTTGCGCCTTGTCTCGAAACAAACTTCTAAATATAATCTTATAAAGTACATATGTGAGAGATGTTTGCTCTACTTTCGCTCTGCTGAAAAATTAGAATCCCATACTCCCGAATGCATTTTCTAACCTGCCGCTAACACGCATTATTCCCCTTGAGTCGAGGAATGGTGATAAGGAAATTAGTCGGCTTGTTTTGTTTATTTCCTTTTTGGCTTTTAATTTCATCAGTTCTTCGTTAAAGTGCTTTGTTGTACTGCTTTGACTGTTAATATCAATGCATTTTCACCTTCTTCGACCTGGAGAGGGCAGTTTTGCGATCCGCTGCTCTCTTGAGGTTCTTGGGAAAACGTATACAGCACGCTAAAGTGTTCTGCATTTTCTTTGGTGAGGAATATCTTTGAAGTGTAGAGTATATTATTCCTTCCTCTTGTTGGTGTGCTACTGTATTAATAGCAATTTGATGCTATATCTGCAGGATTTTCAGCAGACTTTACGTGAAACCAACGTTTATTTGCTGTTAGGGATTGGATTTCCGAAACCCTATTTCCTATGAATGTTTTCCACTTATGTGCATCTTCCATTATCCATGATATTACTATCTTCGAATCTGTCCAAGCAAAATATGATAGATGTTGAATTTCTAAACTTTCTCTGGTTTCCTTTAATAGCTTTGCGAGTAGAGATGCTCCGCACAATTCTAAACGTGGTAATGGAAGTTTCGAGTTTAGTGGTGCAGTCTTTGTCTTTGTCTTTGTTAATAGTGTTACCGTAATTTTGTCTTGCTGAATTATTCGGCTATAAATGACTGCACTATAGGCTTTCTCAGAAGCGTCACAGAAACCATGCAGTTCGCAATATCAAGCATTCCCGATATATCCAATCCATCTGGAAATTGATAGTTTTGTTAGATTAGGTAACTCCATTTTTATCCTTATCCTTCTTTGTTTTATTTCCTCAGGCAGCCTTTCATCCCAATCTAGTTCCTTAGTCCATAATTCTTGGAAGAGTAACTTAATATTTATGGTTACGGGTGCGAGTAATCCAATGGGATCGAAGATTTTTGCAGCTTCTGATAATAATTCTTGTTTTGTAGACGGAATTTGTTCACATTTAGTGTGAACTTGTACTCTAAATTTATCGGTTGCAGGATTCCAATGTACTCCGAGAGCTTTAATGGATTTTATTTTTATCTAGATCAAGCTCTGATGATGCTTCTCTTAATTGCCATGGAATTTTGTGTAATAGATCTCTACTGTTGCTAGTCCATTTACGCAAGTTAAATCCACCTTCCCATAATGAGTGTATTAGTTGATTACTCATTTGTATGGCTTCTTCTATTGAATTTCCTCCGGAAACCACATCATCTACATACATGTCATGGAGGATAATTCTTTCCGCTATAGGGTAACCCTTTGAATTGTCTCTGGCGAGTTGATGAAGCGTTCGTATTGCTAGGAATGGTGGTAGAATAGAATAGAATAGAATAAATATTTATTAGCCCAAAAGCTATAACAACAACGTTACATAACTTCATAAATCTCTCATAATGGAAATTCATTAAGAAAAAAGTAAGTTAATTAATAAAATTCATTTAAAATTCATTTTTCACGTAGCACCTAATTGATTTTTTAAATCGGAAAAAATTTCTTTCTAGTTTTATTTGATTTGGTAGTCTATTAAACAATTGCAGTCCCTTAGGACGGCGCTACGTGCCACACAGTCGAAGCTACACACTTTTTTTTTATAGCATTTTCAAAAAAAAAAAGTTATTTGGCGGACCCTATACTTCACTTTAAACACAAAGATAAGTGCGTTATATTTTAACCTCTGTCTAACACTTTGCCAATTTAATGTCTCTAACATATACACCACCGGCGTATCCATCCGACAAGAAAGTATTATTCTCATGGCTCTATTTTGTAGTTTTTGTAGACGGTCTATCATTTCTTCCGTGCTGATAAAAATTATAGATGAGCAGTAGTCATAGTGCGGTAATACAATGGTGTTATAGATATTTAACAGGCAATTTTCTGGTACTTTACTTCTGATTCTTGCGAGAAAACCAAGTTTTTTGGAAATTTTTTTGCAAATATAGTCCACATTTTCTTTAAAACATAAGTACTTATCCACGATCACACCTAAATATTTCATTTCATTTACACACTCAATATATTCTGACCCTACACACAACTGTACTCTTTCATTACTGTTCATTACAAGACATTTTTTTTTATTTACATTCAATTTTAGCTTATTCATATTCAGCCAATTTACAAGTCTTAAGATATCCTCTTCAATCAATCTTACACATTCACTTGTATTTGTCCCTTGTATGTAAATTAATGTGTCATCAGCAAACAAAGCAAGCTTGGAATATTTTAACACGTTTTGGACGTCATTTATGTACAGAACAAATTATAGAACACCCAAAATTGATCCTTGTGGAACTCCTAGATTTATTTCGCTTTCTTCTGATATTCTTTCCCGTATCTAGATCGCTGTTTACGATTTTTCAAATAAGATTCAAAAAATCTCAACTCTCTTCCTCTTATTCCATAAAATGATAATTTCTTAATCAAAATATCTCCATCAATTGTGTCAAACGCTCTTTTTAAATCAAGAAATACAGCTATAATAATGTCTCCTTCCTCGATAATTTTCTTCCATTCCACAATCATCCAATTTAATGCTGTTTCGCAAGAGTGACCTTTTCTGAAACCAGATTGCTGTTCTACTAATACCTTCTTTGTTTCAATATATTCCTCAAGCTGTGTTTGTACAACCTTCTCAAGTACTTTTTCATACACCGGCAACATATTTATTGGACGAAATTCCTCACACTGTATCGTTCCTTTCACCTTTTCAACAGGTATGACTAGACTTTCCTTCCATGTGTCTGGGAATATCCCATGCTCAAACGCATCGTTTATCACACTTACAAATAAATCACCAAGTTCATCCATGCAATCCAATAACATTCTTGCATTTATATAATTATAGTCAGACTTATTTTTTATTTTTCTGCATGCAGCATTTAACTCGGATACTGTTATACTTTTAAATACGAAATTGTTAGGATTTTGAACTAAAGTGGCATCATTAAAACTTGTGTTAGGGATGGAAGCATTAATTTCTTCTACACTCTTGATAAAATATTTATTAAATTGTTCTGCTATATTTTTGCTATCTTTTACAATTGATCCTCCGAAATTGATTCCTTTAAGTGCTTCTTTGCGGTTTTCACCTATGACTAGTTTTTTTTAGCGTTTTCCACATAGCCTGTTAGTCTCCACTATTCAAATTAATTTTATTTTTTAAATATTCAAATCTAGCAATATTTATTTCCCGCTTATACAAGTTCCTTAATTGCTTATATGCTAGCCAGTCGCTGTGGCTGTGTGTTAATTTTGCTTTATAATAGCAATTTACTTTATTTTTCCTTAGGTCCGACAAGCGTTTGTTAAACCATCTACTTTTACCTTTTACATGGCGTTTTTCTACTATAAACTTACGGCTTACCTCCAATAAAGATTCCGATAATGCCTCAGCTTTAACATTAAGATCACTACCTGATACATTTTGTATCATGTTCAATCGGGAAAGTTCACCAATGAATTCCTCCTTATTATACCTGATATAAGTAGAGCTTTGAATGTTAAATTCATGTTGACTGGCTTTCAAGTTAAACATAATTGTTTCATGGTCACTAACCTTTAGGTCATTCATAATATGGGCTTCTATCTCAGAATCATTAGTTATAACATAATCAATTAGTGTCTTTGATACTGCTGTAATTCTAGTAGGTTCTTGAACTATTTGTTTGCAACCTTGTTCGTGTATTATATTTATCATGCGTTTTTCATAAAGACTATTCTTAAGTAAATCAATATTAAAATGTCCACATATAATATTTGTGATTTCTCTACATAAGAACTCTTCACACCATTCATTAAATATTGAACAGAATTGACTTACACTGCTACTTGGTGATCTATACAATACCCCAACCGCATAGTGGCCGCTTCCTTTCCAGATCTTTACTAATAGACACCATAAAGCCAACTCATTTCGCATACAACTCCTAATTTCATATTGTATATTATTCTTAACATATAAAACGACACCACCAGTTCTCTTAGATTTCGAATCGCACCTTATACAGAAATAACCCTCTATATTAATTTCGCAATCTAGTATATCAATCGTTAGGTGGGTTTCACTCAATGCTATTATATCAATTTTGTATAGTTCACAACGAATCTGTAGTTGATTTATATTAGATAGCAAACCCTGGATATTTAAATAAATACACTTCAAAGTACACTTTAATTGCTAGTAATCAACAAATAATCTCTCCATCTTTAAATTTCTCTCATATACTGGACATTCATGACTTCTTGCACTATGATGGACGTCAAGATTTACACCGAACTTATTTACTGCAGTTGAGCAATTTATACACTTCAGAACACTACTTTTACATTCTCTGAAATCATGTTCCTCAGTACATTGAGAACGTGCTTTCTTATTTTGACAATCTTTTGCTAAATGGTTATAGCCGTTACAGTTGTAACACCTCTTTATGTACAACGCATCGTAAACTGGACATATATCCCAACCAATCTTAAGCTTCTTCGCACTTATAAATTTTTGAAGTATTCTCCCTCTAGTTCTATAACTGCTTTAAATTTCCTTTTTTTAATTTTACTTTTTCGCACAACAATCAATTTAATACTTTCACAATGACTTAAAAAATCATTTTGTAATTTCATTTGCGACGTAATTTGCTCTTCATTATATTCTTCCGATATTCCCTCTATAACGACTCTTGGGTTTCTGCGCTTAAGCATATCAATAACATATTTGTCCTCAAGTTTTTCTTCTGCAATCTTTGACAGCTCTTGAACAGTATCTTTGTTTTCACATTCAATAGCTATTACACCATTTTTCTTGTTAAAAACACCACTTATTTTCAAATTTGATGGATCAATGTTATTCTTTACATCTTTCTTTGTTTGTTTACACTCCTGCTTAGACTTTGGCCTCACTAATACAACTGGTTCCGATGATTTTAAAACATTTGCATATGATGGATGTTTCCCGCCCTTTCCTACTTATTTTCCGCTCTGGCTGGGATCGTTAACTTTTAACAAAATATTATTTAACAATCCGTGTTGTGTTTCCATTTTACTAATATTTTCTTTTATTATTGACTCTACTCAATTTTATTATTCAATTTTATTATTAAAGGATTTTACATTCGACCTACATTCTTCGCACATAAACAAAACATTTTCCTCTGAGGTTATTAACTTCACAGCATAATCAGTAAGCCCTGTGCATTTTACGTGAAAGAGTCTTCCGCACAATCCACCACATGGGAATCCGACTTCATTACGGATTCCCTTATCACATTTTTTGCACGCGCTCATGCCGATGCCGATATACCATACCGTTTGCTCGCCTTTGTTCTGATCACCGCACAACCGACAAGCATACAATTTTATCTCGCTATTTTATGTAAAATTTTGAAATTTTTTGAAAATTTTTTTTTTTAATCTTTTCGCACAATCGATAACGAGAA
The DNA here is from genome assembly GCA_963924295.1 of Dioctria rufipes. Classification (NCBI taxonomy): domain Eukaryota; kingdom Metazoa; phylum Arthropoda; class Insecta; order Diptera; family Asilidae; genus Dioctria; species Dioctria rufipes. Next base: position 160,396,887 of record OZ002740.1, on the reverse strand, counting down.
GTTTTCACTATATGTATAACAAATCAACTTCTTTAATTTTAATGAAACTTTTCTGCAGCGTTTTTAAACACGTCTGTATTTCATGACAGACGTACGCCGGACAAAGCCTTCAGAGATGCTGCCTTCAGTGGTGCTGCTGTGCCGTATGTAATGGTTGTTAAGTTGTATTCTCTTATCGGTTCGTCTGGAGAATTTCGCCACAGAATCCTTTGATATTCTTGATCTCGGATATCGATCTTCATTTGGCGGTACATTTTTTCAATGTCTGCCGTAAAAACTAAGTTTTCGCCATCTCGTTAATATTGACGTTAAATTCTGTTGTATCTGTATTTCCACCATCATAATCTCATTCAGACTCTATGCATGGTGATGCTTCGCGGATGCGTCGAGTACAACTCTTAATTTGGACGTTGTGCTGTCATTCTTTATTACAGCAAGATGTAGTAAGTAATGTTTTTTGCCTACACTGGTTGTGGCTAGGACCATGTGCGCAAGTTGGAGATATTCTTTCATAAAATCCTTGTACATACCTAATCTCAAATGTCTTGTTGGTTTTAAATTTTTTTTCCATTTGGAATTGCCTCGCTAGGGCGAGTTCTCTAGAGTTTCCTAGATCTGCTTGCTCTGGGTATTCTTTGAACGGTATTCTTACAATACATCGACCATCAGGACTTCTCCGGTAATTGTTTCTGAAGTAGTTTTCACTGACCTAATCTTCACTAGTCAGAATTTTCTCATTAGCTACTTCCTCTATGTTCCAGAATTTACGTATGTCTTCATTAATATCTACCTCTGATATGCAACATTGTATTCCTTGGGTTGATGATAGATTGCTATGTACCTCCCCTGACAAGATCCAACCTAATTCTGTCTGCTGTGCTACTGGAGACCCAGGGGCCGGATTCTGCAGCACGGAGAATTTGGGAATTTGGGAGATGAGAATTGCGTTTTCTTAGAATTCTTAATTCTCTAATTCTCCATTCCCAATTCACTAACATGGTTGGAGAATTAGGGAAAACGTAAGAAATGTGAAAAAGTACGAATCGCCTGGGACGATTAAGGGTATCAATTTTTGTTCTAGAGGGTTGGACTTTTTTTCATATGTGAGGTACATCTGCCTATTACCTTCCACTGTCGAAATAAATTTAAATTTATTTTTTGTTGGGGTAGTTTTTGAGGGATGTAGGAGGGTAGGTTTTCTCGAGTTTTTCCGGGATAACGAGAGAATGGAGAGTAGAAGGAGAATGTATGTGGTATCAAAAAAAATGGGAGCTCAGCGCGAACAAGATAGGCTTATGAAAAGGGGCGGGGAGAGTGCGGGGTAGAAATGGGAGCTGATTAAGGGAAATTAAAAAAAATTAAGACAATATCAGGAGCTGCAATAATTCGCAGGGGTAAGCTCAGGATCTCTAAGCCCAATAAAAAAAAGTAAGAATTCACTTTGGTAATTAGCCATGCATGGGTATTGTAGGCTATATTTTATTTCGATTAACGGTAATTTGCAGATTTGAGCGGCCTCGGCGGTAAATTTTGCTATCGCAATATTCACGGGCGCCTAACTCTATGTGGGAGGGCTGTAGAGTATTGGAATTTTTTTGATAGATTAAGGGTTTAGAGTACAAAAATATAGGTGAATAATTTTTGGGGCAGGGTGTTTTGGGGGTTGGGGGTCGTACCACCCCTCATAGGGGGTTGCTCAAACTACGTCATGTTTGGTACCAAATTAAAGAGGGAGGAGAGGGTAATCGACTGGTGTAGTTTGTCTTTGATCGTTTTAACGTGATAGCTGACTTTTGACAGCCGAAAAACGATTTTTTTACACTACGGTCATATACACCCCAGTTTCCATATTTTGCATATATTTCTTCCGTTCTTTGTTTCACATCCATTAGTACTCCGTTTCGAATATTTTTGTCATGGGAAGTAAATTTCCAGCACTTACCAGTTCTTCGCAATAATGAGATGAAAATATGTCAATTTTTGTACCAAAAACGGCCAATTTTTCACCTTAAAAAGGACTGCTACACTTCTTTTACAGTTATTTCCAAAACGGTTTATCGGATTCAAAAATTATTTACATATTTAATTAGGGGACAAAATGTAGATGCGATTTCATCCTACACACAAGCTTTTCCATGTATATTTAAAAATTTTACAGCATCTCTTCTGTACTGGACGACGACCAAATTGATCAATTTCGCGTGATTTGTAATTTTTAGCGGGTACTTTGAGAGACAAAATGCTTGTTCTTCTGTTAGTATTGCATGGATTTAAATAATTTGTTTTTTACAATATAGCCAGGATACGCAGTGAATCCATAACTCAATTTGAAATTCCTAGCTACCTAGATACCTTCACAAAACGCAATAAAAGTAGACAATACAATTTTTCCACTTACTTTTCCACTTGCAAAACACCGGAGAATTAATAAGTGGAATGGAGAATTTGGGAATTCTCTACTTACTTTTCGTCTTACTTTTCCACAAGCAAACACCGGAGAATTAATAAGTGGAATGGAGAATTCGGGAATTCCGTACTCACCTCACAAATTCTCTCTCAATTGAAAATTTTTCGTCTTACTTTTCCACAAGCAAACACCGGAGAATTTGAGAAGTGAAAGTAAGACGAAAAATTCGGAAATTCTGTACTCGCTTCTCAAATCCTCTCAGTTGAGAATTTTTCGTCTTACTTTTTCACAAGCAAACACCGGAACAAGTGGAATGGAGAATTCGGGAATTCCGTACTCGCTTCTCAAATCCTCTCAGTTGAGAATTTTTCGTCTTACTTTTCCACAAGCAAACACCGGAGAACTTGAGAAGTGAAAGTAAGACGAAAAATTTTCAACTGAGAGAGAATTTGAGAAGTGAGTACGGAATTCCCAAATTCTCCATTCCACTTGTTAATTCTCCGGTGTTTTGCAAGTGGAAAAGTAAGTGGAAAAATTGTATTGTCTACTTTTATTGCGTTTTGTGAAGGTATCTAGGTAGCTAGGAATTTCAAATTGAGTTATGGATTCACTGCGTATCCTGGCTATATTGTAAAAAACAAATTATTTAAATCCATGCAATACTAACAGAGGAACAAGGATTTTGTCTCTCAAAGTACCCGCTAAAAATTACAAATCACGCGAAATTGATCAATTTGGTCGTCGTCCAGTACAGAAGAGATGCTGTAAAATTTTTAAATATACATGGAAAAGCTTGTGTGTAGGATGAAATCGCATCTACATTTTGTCCCCTAATTAAATATGTAAATAATTTTTGAATCCGATAAACCGTTTTGGAAATAACTGTAAAAGAAGTGTAGCAGTCCTTTTTAAGGTGAAAAATTGGCCGTTTTTGGTACAAAAATTGACATATTTTCATCTCATTATTGCGAAGAACTGGTAAGTCCTGGAAATTTACTTCCCATGACAAAAATGTTCGAAACGGAGTACTAATGGATGTGAAACAAAGAACGGAAGAAATATATGCAAAATATGGAAACTGGGGTGTATATGACCGTAGTGTAAAAAAATCGTTTTTCGGCTGTCAAAAGTCAGCTATCACGTTAAAATGATCAAAGACAAACTACACCACTCGATTACCCTCTCCTCCCTCTTTAATTTGGTACCAAACATGACGTAGTTTGAGCAACCCCCTATGAGGGGTGGTGCGACCCCCAACCCCCAAAACACCCTGCCCCAAAAATTATTCACCTATATTTTTGTATTCTAAACCCTTAATCTATCAAAAAAATTCCAATACTCTACAGCCCTCCCACATAGAGTTAGGCGCCCGTGAATATTGCGATAGCAAAATTTACCGCCGAGGCCGCTCAAATCTGCAAATTACCGTTAATCGAAATAAAATATAGCCTATAATACCCATGCATGGCTAATTACCAAAGTGAATTCTTACTTTTTTTTTATTGGGCTTAGAGATCCTGAGCTTACCCCTGCGAATTATTGCAGCTCCTGATATTGTCTTAATTTTTTTTAATTTCCCTTAATCAGCATCCATTTCTACCCCGCACTCTCCCCGCCCCTTTTCATAAGCCTATCTTGTTCGCGCTGAGCTCCCATTTTTTTTTGATACCACATACATTCTCCTTCTACTCTCCATTCTCTCGTTATCCCGGAAAAACTCGAGAAAACCTACCCTCCTACATCCCTCAAAAACTACCCCAACAAAAAATAAATTTAAATTTATTTCGACAGTGGAAGGTACCAGGCAGATGTACCTCACATATGAAAAAAAGTCCAACCCTCTAGAACAAAAATTGATACCCTTAATCGTCCCAGGCGATTCGCACTTTTTCACATTTCTTACGTTTTCCCTAATTCTCCAACCATGTTAGTGAATTGGGAATGGAGAATTAGGGAATTAAGAATTCTAAGAAAACGCAATTCTCATCTCCCAAATTCCCAAATTCTCCGTGCTACAGAATCCGGCCCCAGATGGTCCGTGCAATACGTTTGCCATTATAATTTTTCCAAATACATCAGCTCCTAGAATTAAGTCAATTCGTCCTGGTACGTCGTATTTAGGATCTGCTAATATGAGATTCTCTGTATGTGACCAGAAAGTTGGCTGAATATTTTCGGATGGTAACAGTTTCGTTAGTCTTTTTAGCACTAATGCTGTCGCTGTTAATGAAAACGGGGATGGAAATCTTGGCTTGATAGTATTAACATTTTTCCTTGCTTCTCCGATTCCAGATACTAGTGCCTCAATACGTTTTCTTTTTAGTTGTAGCTGTTCATATTCTGTGATGAAGCTAGCCTGAGCTCCTTGATCAATTTGTGCCCTTAGACATATTACACCGCCATTTTTACCTATGGCATGGATCATTGCTCTTGCTAATAGAACTGAATGTCCAATTTGGCCTTCTGATAAAAGTGTAACTATTTCCGATGTAGCATTTGGGTCGTTCTGCCTTTTGTTAATAGTATTTTCTTGGTGTTTAAAGTTTGGGATGTTTACTGGTTTTAGATCTGCTGAGTTTTGGTGTAGCAGCGTATGGTGCTTTTTACTGCATATCTTGCACGTTCTCCAACTTTTACAAGATCCTTCTGAGTGCGCCTTGCCTAGACAATTTATGCACAACCTAGATTTGCGAATTGCTTCGTTTCTTTGGGATGTGTTTAACTTTGTAAATCTATCGCAAGAGTAGAGTTTATGATCGCCCTTACAGAAGACACAGCTTTGTCTTCCGATTACACCATGATGCATTTTCACTTCAGTTCCCCTTCTTTCGGAGTATTTAGTACCTTGAAATTGTTTATTAGGTTCAATAGCTTCTAAGCCGTGGAACCTATTTTCCACAATTTCTAAAAAGTCCGGTATTGTTTGTACTTCTCTTGGATTTTTTAGAGTTTGTTCGTAGATTCGTCGTGATTCCTTATCTAATTTCTGCGTGAGTAGGTATATAACTAAGGAGTCCCAGTTTGCGATATCGATTCCTAGGTCCTTGATTGCTTCTAAGCATTCTGTGGATGTGTCATGCAGTTTATTGAGCCCTTCTGCAGATTCCTTTAACAGTTCTGTTTGGTTAAGTAATGTTCGTAGTTGAGCTGACACCAATGTTCGTTTATTATGATATCTTTTGTTTAGTATATGCCAAGCAGTTTCGTAATTCTTGTTTGTTATGCCCAGGTGTTGTATTAGTTCATTCGGTTCTCCAATCATATTTGCTCTTAGATAGAATAACTATTCAGCATTGGCCATCTTTTCGTCTTTATGAATTAATTCAGAAAATAAATCTCTGAATGATTGCCATTTCAAATAGTCCCCATTGAAATTAGGTATATTCATACGTGGCAATCTTAGTTTCGTATTATTGTCCGATTTCTGATTGCTTAAGGGATGTTGTTGAAACGTAGGCTTTGATGCTGCTATTTCTAGTTTTTCCTGTAGGTTTATGAGGGTTGCTTTGTAGCAGTCTTCGATTTTAGGAAATACGCTTTCATCAAAATATTCGTCTTTGAATTTGACTAGTGACATTATGTTTCCGTGATTTTCTACGATGTGTTCCCAATAGTCATTTAGCAGTTTAATTTTTTGCACAAGGTATGTAGTTGACGTTGCTGTTTCAATTTCACCTTCAATAGTTACGATGCAGCGCTGTAATGCATCGATAATAGCTGCTTGTTTTTTCATCAATCGCAATTGCTCTGCGATTGTCTCAGAGTTCTTCTTTCATTGAATGCCATCTCGAATTATATCTTCTATTAGATCTCTTGACAATAAATTATTACAATTAATGACATTAATAACAACATACACAAATAAATTCTGCTACCTCAGGTTATTAGTTGAGGTGAATGAATTAATATTTTTTTGTTTATGAATTTGTGTTTTTTTTTTGTAGATGTACTCCGTACACAGCTTTTAAATAGCTCTGATAACAGCTTAACAGCTTTTCCAACAGGTCTGATAACAAGTGAACAGCTTTTCAAATAGGTCTTATAACAGCTTTAATCTGCTCAGCAGGTCCACAGGATTCGGTGTGTTTTCAGCTGAGTTACAACTTCGACTTATGAATATTTCGCATGTTTCATCCTTTTATATTACAATGAGGGTATCAAACCCTTTACGGTAGCGCACCTTGTTTAATGAGCTATCCTTATCAATCTTCAAGAAACCATACTCATCCTTCCAACACTCAACACAGGCTCTGCGAAATTTATTGAACTTCATGTCTGTATTCATATGATCATTATAGATATGTTTCGAATTCAAGTCATCTTGCTTGAATAAGATGATTAAATTAGCGTTGTCACGTTGTTTAGTCAACAAACAACAACAAGTAACAACTTTGAATATTGTTAGAATTTTAGTCATTGTAGCTATAGTTAGTTACGTAGTTTTCTCTTAATATTGTATATAATCCTTTGTATTAATCTTTATATAATAGCTTTAATCTTTATATAATAGCTTTAATTATTTGTCACATATTTGAAATTCAATGTGAGTAATTACTAACATAATACAACAAGTTTCTGCTTTTGCAATTATAAAAACACAATTAGGTATGTACGTGAGCATAGTTGATGTTGGGTTCTAACATATTGAAAGCCTACTTGTCCTAGAACTCTGCGATAAAGGGCGTTTGACTCAATTAATATCATTACTACAAATACAAGAGACTAATTGTTATAATAGTAATGTTCTTATCAGAATGCCAATATTATACTTATGCATTAGTAAACCAAACGTATCTGAGATATTTTAGAACTTACTACATACATTAGCAAAACATATTCAACAACTCTTGCAACTCTTGTAAATTAATTAAATAACCGAAGTCAACGCCACTGCACGATATTGTTGCATTTTCATGGGTACGTCAGAGCATTATCACGATCACCCATAGGCAGAAAAAAAAAATGCAGTGAACTCATACATCAATTATATCGCTTTATCGTTATCGATCAGTTTTAGGACAGAGAGTTTATCTCGGCCAGAGCAGAGGCTGGTTGCCGGTACCTAGTGCAATGAATTTTATTAATAGGCAGTTTGAACTTGAACGAAGTAGAGGTTATTGGAAAACGGTGTGATGAGCAGTTCTTGCAATTCTGTAATTAGGTTTAGTCTCGGTAGTTAATTCGCACATTATATTAAATTGTCGCTAATCGAATAAAAATAATTAGTTGATTGGAGTCTCACGCTTTAATTATACCCGACATATTTCTTCATAAAATTTGTGGACCCCGACGTGATTGGGTGATAGTAAGACATCAAGGCAGCGTGAAGGATGCTAAAGGAATTAAAGGTAAATCTGTATTACTATGAGTGACAAAATTTAATTGCTGAATTTTACAAATGAAGAATTTGGATTGTGAATTTCTTAAATTTTGTGTTTAAATTTTTTTTTTTGATTTAGTGATTTTGTAATCTAGTATTACATGGTCCCTTTGGTAGTGCGTGCCGTGACGTGACATAATTAATATTTGCTAAATATTCAATAGTGTTCGATCGATCTTTATCAATTCCTGTAATTGTTGCGCACACAGTTCCTCGTCCTTATTGCGGCATACATTACTGTTAGGTTAAAATCATTGCATAAAGCTCAGCTCTGTGTTAACGGTTTATAGTGCCGCTTTGTTTCGAGAATAGATTATCATCTGAATACGTTACAATTAATAAACAAGTGAATTTACTACATGGCGTGATATTAAAGATGATCTATGTCAGCTTGCAATAAATGTAATGCATTATTCCCTGGATCAAATTTTGGGTTTAAAATTTCTGATGATATAGTGATTTTTGCATTACGCGACATTCTGAGAGACAGTTAATATTCGCTGGAGATATAATGATGTTCTGCTAATTTTATTAATTCTTATAAAAACATTGGTGGGTCTCAACTGTTGGTTTTGAAGTATATGCATAGAACACATTTCATTACCTACCGACTGTATCTATAAAAAGAGTTACTTTCGCATTCCTTCAATGTAAATGGTTTGCAGTACCGTTTGCAAGAGCAGTTCGTCATCTTAATGCTTAAACTTCTTTAATTAGCAACCAATTTACGATATTTAAAAGTGACCTGAGTTTCGTTACACTAAGTCTATATAATCGCGCATAAATTACAAGGCACGGTAATATTCGAAGGAATATTTTACCATTGTACGCTTTCATTACTAGACAAGGTCTATACTTTCATTTCTTCTAAGTAATTTGTATCGCCAAAAATTATAATGACTGATAGTAAAGTAGCCAAATTAAAAACAGAGAGAATTACACTTATCGGACAACAGGGTCGTGTTAAGGATTATCTGCAAGGTTTAAATGAAAATACATCTATCCAAGAACTCGAAACGCGAATAAATGCATTAGATAAATATTACGAAGTATTTAGTGCATGTCAAGGAAGAATCGAAGAGTTAGATGAAGAAGAGTTATATCTTAAGGTGCGAGCTGAGTATGAAGAAGAATATTTTGTACTCCGACCAACGATTTTAGTCTAGATCGCTAAACGAGCCCAGGCAAAAAATAACTTGAACGATTCACTTGGAAATAATTCCTTTGATAGTTTAAGTGCTATCAAACTTCCCAAAATAGTTTTACCCAATTTTTCTGGTGATTATACTAAATGGACCACAATTGTTGAAGTATTCAATACACTAGTCCATAACAACAAGGCGCTGGACGAGGTTGCGAAATTCTATTATTCACGCTCAGCACTATCCGACTGTGCTCTGCGTGCTATACAATCTATTGAAATTACATCAAGTAATTATGAAGTTGCCTTAGAAATATTAAAAAATCGATACGATAATAAAAACTAATAGCACAAGAACATATTCGGCAAATATTCTCTCTCCCAACCATACATAAACCGTCGGCTCAGGCATTAAGAGCACTCATTGATACAGTTAATGTTCATATTCGAGCTCTCACAGCCTTAGAGCACCCTGCATTACAGTGGGATGACTTGTTTATCCCTATAATTCTAAAAAAATTCGATACTCTGACAGTTAACAAATGGGAAGATGATTGTCCTTCCGACTGGCTTCCCGCCTTGAAAGAATTATTGCACTCTTTAGAGAAAAGATGTCATAACTTAGAAGGGCAAACATGAGCTCAGGCCTGGTCTTACAACAGGGACCCAGAATAATAAACATAAATATAGAATAGAAACCCCAAATAGGTATACTGTCTCGACTACTCTACAAGCAACAGGGATCCCAATCTGTGCTTACTATTCTCGTGAAAGGCACACAATTTATAAGTGTACTAAGTTTCTAAACTTATCCGTGAAGAAAAGGTGCAGTGAAGTAAAAAGACTAAACCTGTGCATTAATTGTTTACGAAGTAATCACAATTCAGAGCTATGTATGTCCAGAAAATGTCAGATGTGTGGAAAAAAGCACAATACCCTTCTTCATGCAGACAATCATTTAGGTAAGGAAGTTAGCTTAGCATCGATTTCCACAACAGATGTCAAGTCCAGGAGTCTTGAAACTCCGTCGACTTCATCACTAATATCTCATTCTTCTGTAAATGCTTCGGCAACTGTCGACAATCAATTATGAGCGTATGTCCTATTGGCAACTGCTCTTGTAAGATTACCATTTCGTCAAGATCCAGAAATGCTGAGAAACTCTCAAGAAATGGCCACACGCAGATTTTTACAACTTGAGAGAAGGCTATCTCGCGATATTAATCTTCAAGACGCTTACACACAATTTCTGAATGAATATGAATATCTCAACCATATGGAGAAAATTTCTTCAGATGATATACGAATATCATATTTTCTACCACAACATTGTGTACAAAAAATAGACAGCTCAACAACTAAACTTCGTGTAGTTTTTGATGCTTTTGCGAAGTCCAGTTCTGGATCATCACTCAATCATATGCTCATGGTTGGGCCAGTAGTTCAACCTGATCTCTTCTCGATAGTGACAAGATTCAAGACGTATCGCTTTGTGAAACCGCCGACATCAGTAAAATGTATAGGCAAATTTTGATTGATCCGGTCGATCGCAAATATCAACTCATAGTTTGGCGAAACAACTCGTCGAAAATGCTTGAAACTTATCAGTTGAATACGGTTACCTATGGTACATCGCCTGCTCCATATTTGGCCACACGCTGCCTGATTGAATTAGCAAAGGATGAACAGAAATGCTACACCCAAGCGTGCAAGGTCATTCAAAATTCATTTTATGTAGATGATTGCATGACTGGCTGCGATTCCTTAACTCAAGCAAGGAAAATTCAGGCAGATCTCATTACTGTTCTAAAAAAGGGTCACTCTGAGTTACGTAAGTTTTGGGCGAACCATCCCTCATTACTACAAGACATACCTGAAGCCGATCGGGAGCATTTCCTTCCAATTGATGATGACAACGTTGTTAAAATCCTTGGATTAATATGGCAACCTGAAGAAGACATATTTCAGTTTAATATAGCACCCAAAAACATGAACGCCGCTAATATAGCAAAGCATGATATCTTGTCAGATCTTGCTCGTATTTTCGATCCTTTAGGATTTGTTGTGATTTGTTGTTATCGTTCTAGGCAAGATATTCCTGCAACAATTATGGAAGTTAAAATTGTCCTGGGGCGAAACTCTTCCATTAGCATATAGTACTAAGTGGCACTCCTATAGAGAACAGCTAAATGATCTCAACTTAATAAAAATCCCGCTATATTTCACACCTGGAAATCAAGCGAGTAATCTCAAACTGCATGTATTTGCAGATAGCAGCGAGGCAGCATATGGAGCTTGCTGCTAAATTCGTTCTAGTGATTCCTTCGGACAAATCACTGTGCGGCTGATTTGTTGCAAATCACGAGTTGCCCCATGAAAAGCACTACGTGACCACGTCTAAAGTTATGTGGGGCTCAATTGCTAGCGGAGCTAGTAGATCGATTATTAAAAGATCTACAACTCCATATTCATCCAATATTTTATTACACGGATTCATCGATAGTACTGTCTTGGATTAACTATCCATCGTATACTTGGAGCACATTTATCGCTAACCGTGTTGTAAGGATCCAAGATTTAACAAAAATTGATGAATAGAATCACATATCAACAACCCAATATCCCGCTGATTTACTCTCTAGAGGAGTTTTTGCTAAAGGTTTATATAACTTTTCTGTATGGTTTAATGGTCCAGAGTTCCTACGTCTACAAGAAAAGGATTGGCTTGATAGCTCACACAATTTAAGTGAAAATATCCCTGAAAAAAGGACAAGAAAGCTCTGTCTCTTATCCTCTCACTCTACAGAAGACCTTATAGAATCTGTTAAACACAACAATTCTTTCCACAAATTGCACAGCATCTTTGCTTATTGTTTTAGATTTCTTAACAACTTTCGCTTATTGAAATCTTCACGAGTTTATGGTCAACTAACCTCCCATGAGTTGCGAGATGGCTTGAACGGAATAATAAAAAATGTGTAACGAATTTCCTTTCCGGCAGAATTCAAGGCCTTGTGGAAACAGGAAGAAGTAGACAAATCTAGTAAGCTGCGAAGCTTGGTACCATTCTTTGATATCACTGGTATTATAAGAGTTGGAGGAAGACTTAAAAATGCTCACTTTCCATATAATGCGAAACATCAAATAGTCTTACCAAAGGGACATTGTGTCACGAAAATGTTAATGTCCTACTTTCATGTTACACATCTACATGCTGCTCCTCAAAGTTTATTAAATATTTGCAGACAATCATACAGGCCGATAGATGGAAAGAATATAGCGCGATGTACTGTTCATCATTGTATCAGATGCTTACGGAGCAAACCAAGGAGTACATATCATCTTATGGGGGACTTACCGGGAGATTGGGTTCAACCAGGACAGGCCTTCTTAACAACCGGAATTGACTTCTGCGGTCCATTCACCATCCGTTTTAAGATTCGAGGAAAAACTCCTGTTAAAGCTTACGTTGCTGTATTCGTGTGCTTTACGACAAAGGCAACACACCTAGAGCTTGTGAGCAACTCATGGAGTGAGGCCTTTATCGCTGCTCTAAAGCGTTTCATTTCCAGTCGGGGATTATGTTCCAAAATATTCTGCGACAATGCCACCAATTTTGTAGGCTCAAGATCACAACTCAGAGAACTCCGAAAAATGTTCCAATCTCAACATGTTCAAACCATGATTCATCGTCTTTGTCAGGAAGATCACATCGAATGGAAACCCATTCCTACAAGATCTGCTCACTTCGGAGGATTTTGGGAGGCTGCAGTGAAAGCTGCCAAGTATCATCTCGTACGAGTTCTTGCGAATGCATCCCTAACATATGAAGAGTTGAACACCATCATCATTCAAGCAGAATCAGTACTAAATTCCCGTCCATTGACGCCTCTATCGTCAGACCCCAATGACTTGGAGCCGTTGACACCGGGCCATTTCCTAATTGGAGGAACACCCTCAACTGCATTTCCAGAGCCGGACATAACAGGTGAAAACGTGGGAAGGCTATCAAGATTTCGAAGGGTACAACAATTCCAGCAATTATTTTGGCAGCGATGTTCATCTTAATATTTAGGACAACTACAGCAAAGACAAAAATGGTCATCGAATAAACCACCAGTTCAAGTTGATGCTATAATATTGATGAAGGAAGAGAACTTACCACCGCTAAAATGAATGCTTGGCAGAGTTACAAACTTATTTTCCGGCAAGGATGGAGTATCCAGAGTAGCAGAGGTAAAAACACAATTTGATCTTTGTCAATGCGCAGCAGCAAAATTTTTTCCACTACCAATCTAAGTTGCTCATTAAAAATATGCGATATTTTCAAGACGGCGGGCATGTTTAATCAACAGACAACAACAAGTAACAACTTTAAATATTATTAGAATTTTAGTCATTGTAGCTATAGTTAGTTACGTAGTTTTCTCTTAATCTTGTTGTACAATTCTCATACTTAGCAGAATGAATAATTAGCAGAATCAACCTTAAGTTAATTCTATTAAGGTAAGTGTATGACACCTCGAAGAGAAATTGTATGTTAGAGATCACGTAGTATTAAATTAACACTCCATTTTTTTTTTTTGAACTCTGGAAACATGTTGAAGCATTTTGAAACCTTAAGATTATGACGATAAAAAATAATTGTTCACGTGTGCACATGCTGGGGGGCGGCGGAAGCTAAAACTCGGTCAAAATATTGTCCAAGCTGGCTAGTGGAATGACTTTCTTCATGTGGCTCCTGTTCGCTTCTCTTCCGTGACTTGAAAATCCTTATGATGCTCAAGCGATATTTGAATGCCAGTACTCCTAGTCCAAGTACAAGTAGTATTCCCGAAGCTGATGTGATTGAGTAAATGGCGACAGCCCTCCTCAGGCTCTTGATGTGTGGTACCTCAGGAGGTTGGGTGTATTCTAATAGTTGTTCGTCAGCTCGTATTAAGGCTCCTGCCTTTAAAATTAATGGTGGCTCATTAAAATGAATATCAGCAATTGTTGGAGGTACTTCTCTCACGTGACTGGCAACAACTTCTATTGATTGTTCCATAGTGGCCTTTAAGACTAGCTCCTTTGTTTGTAAATAGCATTGATTATTGAGATGTATGATTCCAGTATCGTTGAGTTGTAAATCGACCCTTTTTCCCTTATAAATGACTGCAACGATCTTCGGGCTCATTGTGATGTATAGCCAGCTATTCTTTCTTGTAAGTTCCTTCCAAGAGGTACCTAATAGATGAAACTTCTTCGTCTGGCATTTGTTTTTTTCGTAGCGATCGAAAATTTTATCGACAATGCAGGATGGGCTATCTTTTATGTTGTACACAATTGTGGGTGTGCAAAGATAGATATTTTTGCTTACAATAGAGCATGATTTCCTTTGATGTTCTTCTAGAGTGAAGTATAACTGCTGATTGTAATCGATCACAAGAGTTGAAACTTCTAAGTTTATAGTTGTAAAGGAGTTAGTGCTAGTCTTCCTTGGTATTGGCGTGACGTGTATCAAATCATAAACATTACTCTCTACTATATTTAGATACCCATGCAGCACTATTGCATTATTTTCTGCGGCTATTTCTAAGTGTAATTGTGGTGAACTTTGAACAAAAAGGTTGGTCCTAATAAGTTTGAGTTGTTTTGCGCTATTTCGTTGATATGATGAGAAGTTATGAACTCTGATAGATGTCCATGATGATGAATAGCTTTGAGCCACTTTTCATATTTGTCCTGTAATTCTGTGTAGTATTCCTCGGCGCTAATGTACGTGGATATGACCTCGACACTAATTCAATTGTGGTCTGCCTGGGAATACCAGATCTTCATTTCGTTTATTGAGGCGATGACTTGTGATAGCCTGGAGTCGAACTGTTTTAACTTTTCCCAAGTTATGCTTGCTGATTGATTTATTTTGGTGTTGAACAATAGCGTTTGTGATTGCAAGAATGTAGCAGTCCTTGCTAATTGTGCTGTAGCGTTTCCAAATCTGCATATACTTCGTCATTCACTCCGAAGAAGCTAGTTAGTAAATTTCCTAAGACACCTCTTCTTGGCCTGTCCTTGCGTTTGACCGTTTGGATGATTTCATCAGTAGCTTCTAGGAGATGGCTTTTTCTTAAGGACATATGCTTGAACAGCACGTCACAGTGAGTGATTTGAGTGAGCTCCTTTGTTTGCTGACACATGTGCTGGATCTGGTTCCACGTGTTGTTGATCATTGTTTGATCTTCAAATATCTCCTCTATTGGGAAGGATAATTGTAGCCGGAGCTCACCTCGCTTAATTCGTGCATGACCCAAGCTTTCTATGTAAAGTCCTGACCTTAGCTGTAGCACAGGGTAGTCCTGAGCAAAGACCAACTGTAGGAAATATAATATAACTAGTACTGATTTCAATAAATTGGAACCCCAAGTGCAGGGCGCCACTCTTGCCTTCCTTTTTAGTTGACGACTTGGAGATGAGCTGGCCTTCCTTTTACTACTTTGCCCTTTTATTCTGTCGAAGTGTTCTGGCTTAGACCAGAGTTCTTGCTCGCAATTCGCAACTGAACGATTTTTATTTTTATTCAGTGTTCTGGAGGTAGTTCCTTTTATTGTCGTTGCCACTGTATTAAATTCCGTAGAAGGATTTTCGGTACTAGTGATACTGATAGGAAGTTGACAGAGCTTATTTACGGGAACCTTTTGGTACCATTCTGGATTTTGACAGACACTATTCGCACAACGCCATCTTCTCCAGGATGGATTTCCTGAATCCGTCCTAAAGACCATCTTTGAGGGGGTAGAATGTCATTTTTAACAATTACCTGTTCATCTATACTTGGGTTTCCCTTCTGACACGTCCATTTACTGCGTTGTTGTAAGAGTGACAAATACTCCTTTGACCACCTCCTCCAAATGTCTTGCTGCAGTCTCGTGAGAAGTTTCCACCTCTGATGTATTTCTTTGTCGCTGACATCAGGTTCAGGAGGTGCCCAATTAGAAAATGGCCAGGAGTTAGGGGTTCCAGATCGTTAGGATCGCTTGATTGCAGACCGATTGGACGTGAGCTCAGACATGCTTCTACCTGGTGCAACACTGTAGTAAACTCCTCGTAAGTGAGAAGCGTTTCTCCTAAAACACGTTTTAGATGTCCCTTGACTGATTTAACGCCAGCCTCCCATAGTCCTCCAATGTGTGGACTGGCAGGAGGAATGAATTTCCAATCTGTTCATTCATTTGCAATAATTTCTGCTGCCTGTTTTGTGGCGCAATTTATGGCACCTTTTAATTCCTTTTCTAATTTGTTCCGTGCACCGACAAAGTTGGTTGCGTTGTCACTATATATCTGCCTGCAGTTTCCCCGGCACGCCACAAACCTTTTGTAGGCAGCCAAGAAGGCATCTGTTGATAGGTCACTGACAAGCTCTAGATGAATCGCTTTCGTAACCATACATATGAATAGTGCTATGTAGCCCTTCATTGTTTTGGTGCTTCTTCCCTTGGAGATTTTTGTTAGAAAGGGTCAACTCCACAGTGCGAAAATGGCGGTGAAGGTGTTATACGTACTGTCGGAAGGTTACCCATTAATTGTGATGTTGAGTTTTGTCTGTACCTGAGACATTTTATACATTTCCGGGTCCTGTTTTGTATGATGCTTTTGGAGTTGATTATGCAGAATTGCGCTCTGATATAATTGAGTGTTAGCAGGGTCCCTCCGTGAAGAGTTTGGCGATGAGCGTTGTCAATAAGTAAGTTTGTAATATGATGTTTCTGTGGCAACAGTACTTGGTGTTTGGCGTCTGCAGATAGGTTACTTATTCTGCCACCTACACTCAAGATGCCTCTTGTGTCCAAGAATGGATGTAGCAAAAGAATTTTGCTCGATTTTTTAATGGCTTTTTGCTTTCCTAGAGCCTCTAGTTCATCACTGAATGTTTCTTGTTGTACAATTCTGATAATGCAGTCCTTTGCCTTTTGTAACTCGTCTGATGTTAGACTACCAATGTTCCTAGCAGATTGTGGATGATTGCAGTTTTGTGCGAATCTTTTACAATATGCTATTACTCTAGTTTGGCGAGTGTAGAACAATGTAATATTTCGGAGGATCCTGTAAATATTGTTGTATTTAGCGTAACCGCTGCCTTCTTAACTTCTGCATTTGTTAGTATATTGAATTTATTTGTCGGCCATGCTTCCGGAGGCTGAGATAACCATGATGGGCCCTTCCACCATATATTATGTGCTACAAGCTATCTTGGAGTTGATCCTCTGGATGCGATGTCTGCAGGGTTTTCTTGCGAAGATAAGTGCGTCCATATGTTTTTAGGTGTCAAATTTTGTATCTCTGATACCCGATTAGCTACAAAAGAATTCCATTTATTGGGATCATTTGCAATCCAGGCTAATGCTATTTCTGAGTCACACCAAGCAGTCAACGCGGCTGGCTTTAAGTTTAATGCGTTGACTGTTGCCTTCAGTAGTTGTGCCAACAAGATAGCTCCACAAAGCTCTAGCCGAGGAAACGTAATTTTTTGCCTTAGTGGGGCCACTTTTGTTCTGGCCGTAAGAAGTGTTGTATGGCTTTTTCCGAACGAATCTACTGATCCTGAGTAGACTACTGCTGCATAACCCTTTTCTGAGGCATCACAGAATCCATGGATTTGTATCTCCTGTGTCTCTGTATAATTGATCCATCTAGGAATTCTTAAATCTTCAAGCTTCGTTAGTTCGTTTCTGAGTTTTTCGCAGGCACTTAGTATTTCCGACGGAAGTTGTTGATCACAATCTGTACCGGTCTTCCAGAGAGATTGCATTAATAATTTGGCTGAAAATGATACAGGTGCTAGCCATCCCAGAGGATCGAAAATTGTAGATATGTTTCATAGGAGATGTCGTTTGGTTAGTCTTGATTCAATTTTTTCTGGCTTGAGCTTAAATTGAAATTCATCTCTCTTGGGATTCCGATGTATTCCCAGAGTCCTTATTGTGTCTTGTTCTTTAATCTCCAATATTCCCTTTTCTCTAATATCTCCAGTTATGTTTTCTAGTAACTCTTCATCATTCGAAATCCACTTTCTGAGGTTGAAATGGCCGTTGTTTAGCAAGGCTTTTATTTCATGTTGTAGTATCTTAGCTTCTGCTTTTGTGTCTGCTCCTGTTAACATATCATCGACATAAAAATCGTTAACGAGAACCTTTTTTCCAACAGGAAAATGGCCTCCTTCATCCTCAGCAAGCTGTTTTAATGTTCTTACTGCAAGATATGCGGCTGGAGCGGTGCCATACGTGACGGTATTTAGTTGATACTCCTGAATGGGTTCCGATGGTTTTCTTCGCCATAAAATTCGTTGGTAGTTCTTATCTTCTTCAGAAATTTTGATCTGCCTGAACATCTTTTCAATATCGGCTGTGTAGGCATACCTATATCTTCGCCAACGCAGCAATATTTGCGCGAGATCCTGCTGAAGCCTTGGCCCAGTATGCAGTAAGTCGTTCAAACTCAACCCAGAATTTGTTCTAGATGATGCATCGAACACCACGCGTAATTTGGTGGTGGTGCTGTCTTTTTTGAATACAGCGTGATGTGGTAGATAGAAGATTCTTTTTAGATCACCTTCAAAAGGTTTTACTGGGGTCATATGTCCCAATTCTTCATATTCGCAGATAAAACCGTTGTACTCGGCCATGTCAGTTGGATTGTTTTTTAGTTTCTTCTCTATCTGCAGTAAACGGGCTATGGCTTTATTTCTCGATTCTCCTAGTTCTCCCTTATTTGGTACAAACGGAAGCTGGACAATGTATCTCCCTTCTTTATCTCTCTTGCATGTGGTTTTGAAATGGATGTCACAAGTTTGTTCATCTTGATTAGGAGTGGAGCTTTCTTCGGCTTCCCAAAAACTTTCAAGCTTTTGATCTAACTCAGCCAATGAAAGGAAAGTTGATACCCTTGTCGTTTCTTTATAGTAGTTAGAAACGCCTCCAAAGAGAATCCATCAGAGTTTTGTGTTTTGAGCTACAGGTTGTTTTCCTTTAAATCCGTCTGTAATTATGTTGGCGTAGACGTCAGCTCCTAAGAACAAATCAATCCGACCTGGCGTGTCGAATGTTGGATCCGCTAATACGATGTCGCCGAATTGATTCATGTCTATTCCATTTAAATTTGTTTCCGGAAGAAGAGAGTTGAGCTTGGGTAGTACAAAGGCTTCGACAGATAGATAGGAGTTCTGACAACGTAGTTGTATTTTTACGTTCACCTTGCTAAATGTTTTCGCTGTTTCTGACTCTCCGACCCCTAATATGGTTGCCCTCACCTTTTGTTTCACTATCTTCAATGTTTGAACTGCTTCTTCAGTTATTAGCGATACTTGCGATCCAGGATCGATTAGCGCTCTGAATAGGTTAGATTGTCCAAACTGATTCTGTATTCTCACAATGGCCGTTGGCAGTAGTACGTTTGGAATGGCTGTGTTACTTGCGTGAAATGCTAATACATCTTTAGTAGACTGCTCTTGAGCATGTCTATGTACTGCCATGGTCGTATTGAAATTATTGGCTTCGGTTGTCTTTGATTTTGCACCGGAAGGTTCTTCGTTATTCCGATGGAGTAATGTATGGATCTTTTTCTTGCAATAAGCACATGACCTTGTTGATTTGCACCTTTCTGCCTTGTTATGGAGCAAGCAATTTTGGTAAAGATTTTTCTTGTAAACATATGCAGCTCGATCTTTTACATCCTTCTTCCTAAATTCCGCACACTGATAGATGTAATGATCTTTATTGCACAAACTGCATGAGTATTTCATGGTCATGTGATATAACTTTTTAGAGCGTTTTGTGGCTGTATCAAATCTATGTTGCTTGGAATTCTTGATTCAGTCCAACACTTGATGGCGTTTATCTAAAAACTTCAACAGCTCATTTATCGATGGCATTTCTTTTGGGTTGGAGAGACCTTCCTCAAATAATCTCAAGCTTTCTGTGTTCAACTTTCTCACTGATAAGCAAACTATTATCGGACCCCACTCATCTGTGTTGCAACTGAGATTTTTTAGAGCTTCAAGGCATTTACGTATAAGATCATACAACATTATGATATCTTCCTGGCATCTATACTCCGTTTTCTTTGCATTAATTATGGTATTTACATATGTTGTTATGATTTTTCTGTTGTTGTTGAATCTGTCACTTATTAAACGCAGTGCTGTATTGTAATTTTTGCTGTTAATATGAAGATGCCCAACTACACGTCTAGCATCCCCTTCTAAGTGGTATAACAAATACTGCATTTTCTCCACGTCACTAATATATTGATTGTTGTGAATCACATTAGTGAATAAATCAAAAAAGCACTTCCATTCTTTATAATCCCCAGCGAACTTTGGGATCTTGATTGGTGGAAGTTTTGGTAGGTTGTTATGCTTGATCATGTCTTGATATGATAAGGCTTGTTGTTGCGGCGTAAACTTTGTAGCATTATCCCAGTTTTCAGTTTGACGATCATATGTCAGTGGGTTTGAAGGTGCTGATGTTGGTGTATCCAGAGGATCTTCTGTTGAAACTAGTTCGCGCTGGTGATCCGTTATTTTCTTTAACGCTTTATCATATATTTTTATGTTTTTTCATAAAGCTTTCCTGTGATATATGGATGATCCTCAGCAACTTGCTTTTTTAGTGCCTTGTGTAGTTTGCTGAACTCTTCCCAGAAACTCTCTAGCGCCTGACCTTTCTTTTGCAGGTACTCCTTATGTGTCCGATCAGCAGAGTCTTTGTCGAAGTTTGTCAGGAGTTGCTCAATTTCCCCAGCTAAATCCTTCTTTGTCTTGATCATTTGATCTGTAGTTGCAGTCATCTTGGGCTTTAAATGGAGATAATGGCTTTTAATCCCTAATCTACTTACACCGTGCACAGAGTTGCTCTTGCAATTTGTTTTTTATTAGAATCAACCTTAAGCTGATTCTATCTTGGTAAACGTTTCGCCTTTGAGAGCGTTTGTATGGCAGATGTACATTGTAGTAGATTCAACAGGTTTTGAATCTTTTTCGGTATGGTTATTGACTTTCCGCAATAACTTGGCAGTGAACTGTTTCTGCACTGTTCCTTGGCTCGAAGGACCATTTACAATTCTCTTACTTAGCAGAATGAATAATTACCAGAATCAACCTTAAGTTAATTCTATTAAGGTAAGTGTATGACGTCTCGAAGAGAAATTGTATGTTAGAGATCGGGTAGTATTAAATTAAGACTCCGTTTTTTTTTTAACTCTGGAAAACTTATATATATATGTATATAATCCTTTGTATTAGTCTTGAATTAATCCTTATATAATAGTTTTTAATTAATTGTTACATATTTGAAATTCAACATGAGTAATTACTAACATAATACAACAAGTTTCTGCTCCTACAATTATAAAAACATAATTACGTATATACGTGTGCAAAGTTGATGTTGGGTTCTAAAATATTGAAAGCCTACTTGTCCTAGAACTCTGCTATAAAGGGCGAGAGACTAATTGTTATAATAGTAATTTTCTTATCAGAATGCTAATATAATACTTTATTAGTAAACCAAACGTATCTGAGATATTTTAGAACTTACTACATACATTTGCAAAACATATTCAACAACTCTTGCAACTCTTGATATAAAGATTTTGAATATATGTAAATATTTTCATATCTCGGACCATTGGGATGTTCCAACAAACTTATCACAACATAAGTTTTCCCAATATATGATGTTCCAACAGTGATGCTCCTTATACTACAGGGTTTTCCAATAAGAGGTGTTATTTTGATATTCAAAGAATAATGCCATTCTTTATTTCATTGTAAAGTGGAAGGTATGCTGTTAATAACGGAAAATAACATCAGCCAAATAACCACCATGACCACGCCTACAGGACCAAAACCTTTTCATGAAATTTTCCATAACCAAATCGCAAAGTCGCTGCCCTATGTCCTCGATAGCCTCACGAATTCCATCTTTGAGGTCTTGAATCGACGGTGGGCTGTTGGCGTAGACCTTCTCATTCACGTGGCCCCAATGGAAGAAGTCGCAAGGTGTTAAGTCACAAGATCTCGGTGGCCAATTGTGATCACCTCTTCGAGAGATAACACGGTCCGGAAACTTTTCCCGTTAAAAATCAATGGTTTCGTTGCTTGTATTGCACCTAGCGCCGTCTTGTTGAAAGTAAACGTTGTCCAGATCAATACCATCCAATTCCGGCCATAAAAAATCATTAATCATCTGTCGATAGCGCAATCCATTCACCGTAACTGTTGCTCCAGACTCATTTTCGAAAAAGTAAGGTCCAAAGACCCCGCGGGACTATAAACTGCACCAAACAGTCACACGTTGAGGATAGAGAGGTTTTTCAACAATAACCCTGTATTTTCCGAGCCCCAGATGCGACAATTTTGCTAGTAGCAAGGACCCAATCAGCAAAGACTGGACATTGTTGATGATCGGCCGGCTTGAGTTCTTGTGTTAACTGAACTTTATAAGCCTTAAGACCCAAATCTTTATGCAAAATACGGTGTAATGACGTTTGTGGAATGCCTAATTCCAAAGAACGACGAGGAATGGACAAACCTGGGTTTTCTTCAACACTTTCGGCTACAGCAGCAATATTCTCGGCTGTTCTTGAGCGACGTGCACGGGTTTTATTCTTCACATCACTAACTTGTCCCGACAGCTCGAATATTTCTACCAATTTCTGTATTGCGATCCGACAAGGTGTTTCACGACGACCCAAAAATCGTCGAGTTTTACGAACCGTCTCTGCCCCATTTTCACCAATTTTATAGTGAATTTTAATAATTTCAATGCGTTGCCGAATCGTGTATCGTTCCATTTTTATAATTTGCGTAGTCTCTACTTGTCAAATATCAAAAAATGACAGCTCCAAAAGTGACATCTACCGAAATAGCGGGCCAATTGAAATAACACCTCTTATTGGAAAACCCTTTATTAGGCAATAGGGGGCCATGCTTCTTTTTCATATTCATAACAGCCTCATCAGCATTACGAACAAGAAATGCTTTTTGTTGTTTAATGAACCGCATATTGAAGACTATCGGAATTCCTATATATAAACCTATTTATATTACAATTTAACAGTATCGCCGGAACCTTATGAGATGCCGGATCACAAATCGAAACACTCCAGAAAAGCTTTGAAAGTTACAACAAAGATTGGCGAGACGAGATCCGGGTATAATACAATGGACGCAGCCTGCAAGGAACACGATATAGCACACTAGCGACATAAAGATACAGGTGGTCGACATATAGCTGGTAAAATATTAGCTGAAAAAGCCTGGCAGCGTGCAAAATCTATGGATGCAAATTTGAGTGAACGTCCCAACGCTTGGCTTACAACAAACGTAATCAAGGCTAAAATTAAGCTAGGTATGGGTCTTAAGGCTAGAAATAAACGCCAATCCACATTTGCAGAAGAAGTACGAAGTACACGTATGATTTTAAAACTCAAAAAAACAAAAGACTTGATGGAAGCTACAAAAGCAGCCCTTAGTGCAGCTAAAAATATAGTGAAAAGAAAGAAAAAATCTATTAAAACTCCACGAGTGTTACCTGTACCAAAGGTTGGTGGGGCAATTCCGTACTATCGGAGTACTATCGGTTGATGCAGTAGGCATAGCTAAAGCTGTAAATGATACCAGTGCGGCAAAGGCAAAATTGAAAAAAGCAAACATCATAATCAAGCAGTGGAAACTATAGCGGTTGGTATAGATGGAAACGGGCTGTTCCTGAAGCCATACAGAAAAGGACTTGGAGTCTATTTCCAACCTCAATGAAAAGATCGCTAAAGAAGTTGGATCTTCACAAGTATACCACACACCTGCCCCACTTCAGAGGAGTATTTATGCGTGACACCTACCTGAAGAGCCACTGAAGTAAGAAAGCGGTATTGTTAACTTGGATATCTCAACTGGATCAGGTACACACTGACTACAAGAAAGGTCATAACATCGAATACTTTGATAGCTTTGGCAATCTTTAACCACCAAGGCAGCTCATAAACAACTTGGGTAGTAATATAACGTAAAACTACATTTCTTATCAGAACTAAGATGTGATAATTTGTGGTCACTTATGTTTAGAGTTTTTATATAATTGTTATAACAATTAATTATTATCTATAAATAAATGTATCTATATTGAAATTCTGACAGTTCATAATCAACTACCATGGGAAATTCATCTCTACTCACTGCTGAGTGCTTTCCTCTGCTGGAGCTACCAACGGATTATGATTGTGGATTAATTGATTTTCAAACATACAACTCTAAAACAAATGTTGATGTGAGCAATAATCTGGTTCATGTAGACAATGAGGTTGTTGAGATATCTGCTGGATCCTATGGGATTGTTGATATAGCAAAATATGTACAAGGATACTTGGATAAAGAAGGGAAAAGGATAATAACAAAAAGATATTGAAGAGTGAAGTTAAGGCAACTGAAGAAATACATTTTGAACAACAGAGATCCATAACTCCTCTGCTTGGATTCCGTAAAAGGAACTTATCTGGTAATATAGTGCATACATCAGAGTTGCCAGTCAACATCATTAAAGTAAATACTATACGCATTGAATGTAATATTATATCAGGATCATTCTTCAACAACACACAAGTACACACTCTGCACGAGTTTTCACCGAACCTGGGGCCAGGGTATAAAATAGTGGAGGTACCCAAAAATGTAATCTATTTGCCAGTGAACATCAAACGCATAAGTTCTCTAACATTGAAGCTCCTTGACCAAGACGGTAACTTAATCAACTTCAGAGGAGAGACTATAACCATCATGTTACATTTGAAGGCACAGCATGCTGATATACAATAATGATAAATACGAGTTACGAGCAGACAATATCATTAGTCAGCGGACAACCTTGAAGCGGTCAGGACCTACATTAACACCTGCAAATACAGCATATTTAAAAGCGATAGGCTTAACTCTGAAACAATGAATAAAGGAATACTAGATATTGCACCAGACGCTCGCTTTGATAACAGTGTTACTTAAATTGAACATCACTCCTAATCAACATTTCTAATATAATTTAAAAACAGCGATGAAATCCGTATCTCTGTACAACATCACGACTTGAATCTTCTGCCAAGCAGGAGTTCTCTTTACATTGAAGGGTCGCTAACAACGCTGGATGGAACCGTTTCAGCAACCGCAAAGTAGCTAACAACGCTCTGCCATTTCTTTTTGGGGAATTACCCTATAAATTGAATGCAGCGGAAATCGATCGTACAAGAAATATTGGGATTGCAACAACATTAAAAAATACGTATCGCTAAATGCAAATGTAAGCACGATACTACCCAACGGGAGCTGGTCGCCAGATTCATCCGTTATACCAGCCAATGGGCTGTTCAACAATTGTGTACCTCTGAAATATTTATTGGTATTCGCTGAAGATTACAAGATAATTTTTATAAATTCCAAACTTGAACTCATATTAATCCGGAGCAGGACAGATGCTAATGCCACTACATCACCCACAGATGAGGTGAAAATTGAAATTACCAAACTTCAATGGAGCATTCCATATGTTACATTATCCCATGATGAAAAGCTGCAACTATTTAGAATTATCGGGAGAGGTCGCCCGATACAAATACCATTCCGTATCTGGGACATATATGAGTATCCAGTATTTGCCGGAATCTAAGCATCAAACCTGGTCAGTTAAGATTTCCACCCAGCTGGAGAAACCTCGATTTATCGTCTTAGCATTACACATGAATCGAAGGAACTATAAAGCCGATGGTATAGTTCATTTGAACTCAGAATCATATCCCTATGATGATTTGAATTTAAAATTTGATCTGAATAGTTACGCATTGCTGTATGACATATATATATAAAGTTTACACAATCATACTACGGTCTTAAGTGTCAGCCGTTCCTCACATGGGACAACTTCAAAACCGATGCTCCAATCGCTGTCATTGATTGCTCACATCGAAGTGACACAATACAAACTGGACCTGTTGACATACGGCTAGAATTCAAGACATCTGAACATATACCGGCTAATACAACAGCATATTGCCTGCTTCTACACGATCCAATAGTGGAATACAGTCCGCTGACAAGTGAAATTTGATATTTAAATTAAGAAGATGGCTGCCATCGTAGACGTCCAAGGATTCAAAAAAAACCTCAATGAATTTATACTAAAGAATTGGCAATTTTAACCAATGAAATCCAGATGCAGCACTTTATATTTCAACCACCGTTCAGATACAAAGATTTGACTGCAGCAAAAAAGAGAAAAAAATGGCTTCAGTAAAATTGCCATGGATTCCACTGGGACGACGGTTATATAGTATAACACAAGCTATACCACACAGTTGAATCACTGTTGCGAAATAAGACCTTATATGTAAAAGGTGTGGAAAAAGTGCAATGGATGCAGAAGCTACTTAGAGAATGATATCATTATCAACATTGATGATGAATACAATTGTGCAAATGAACCATTTTGATTAGTTCATATCGGACAATCTGTTATAAGAAGTATTTTTGCAATAAGAAATTTTTTTGAAAATAAAAACAAATTTTTGTAAAAAGAAACTTTAAAATAAAAAACCCATTTTTCATAAAACTTGTGACTTTTCAACACACACTCCTAGATTAAAAAACCATTGTTTACATTACTTGGCGGTCCGAAGAGGCGATATCAATTTACCAGCCACCTGGCTACCGAGGCACTACTTCTTACAAGCAGCCGTGATCTATTTTTAGATGTCATGAACACTCTTGGCTTTTTAATCCGCAGTTGTCTTTGTTTCTCAGCAAAAGAAATTTTCAATTATAGCTATTCATCTAAGACAATATATCAGTTGTTGTTTTGTTTTTCAGCTAAGCTATTGAGAATATTTCATAAATTTGTTTATTTTACTCGGCTCTGTGAGAATTTTGTTTACATTATTCAACTGCGATTTTGTTTACATTATTCGGCTGTACGAATTGTTTATGCAATGAATCAAATTAGAAGTATTACACCTGAAGATAAAAAATTAGGCTACTTCATATCTAAGTCATCATATCTACCTACGTTAGTTGTTGTTGTTGTTAATTTAATAACATGGTGCAATAGTGAATATTGCCTGGTAGAAAATCTTTTAGTATGACGTTGTGTGTGTGTGTGTGTGTGTGGGCGCGTGTGTTTGTGTGCCTGCGATATGTGCATGTGTGTGTGTATGTGATGCTAAGCTCTCATATTACATAGCATATCGAAGCAAGAATTGTCAACAATGGTTTGCATTAGAACTATAAAAATTGCATCCACAGCAGCGCAAGTAAAGCTCAACATGGGGCCAATGCACCCACTGACTAAAGAGGAGCGGTATTCGCCTAAGGAAGATACTTGCTGCCATATATGCGAAAAAACGTTTACAGCCGATGAAGGACGAGTCCGTGACCATTGCCAGTTAACCGGTAAATGCTGAGAAGCATAATTCAATTAATTTTTGCATAATTTCTTTTAACAGGAAAGTACCGAGGTCCAGCTCGTAATGAGTGTAATTGTTACAATATCATATCCTAATCAGCCAGTAATATAAAGGCTTTGAACCCTAACAAAGATGCACCGTCATCAATTACGTAAACTCATTTCCATTTTCATTCCCAGAGTTAAAGTCAATTCGTATGTAGAAATAATTTTACTGAAAACAAACTCAGCAAACTCTTAAAGTCAAGAACCTACATACCTGGTCTCACGTGTAATATTACTACTTGCCGCCTAAAAATTGCAGTTCGTATTTCCAACTCGCCCGGTAAAGTTACCTCGTTTTCGGATAGTAAAATAAAGTAAATGAGAATAAAATAAAGTAAATTCTAATTAGGATTATTGATCGCATTTTTATATTCGATTCATAGTAATTCGACAAAATAAATTTAAAGATCAAAAATTTACGGAGTGTTTTTTTATTTAGCAACTTTTATTTCTATTTTATAAATATATATTTTTTTTCCGATTGCTAAAGATAGCAATCAAAACTTGTAATCTCATGTATCAAGATTGCTCCATAGTTCCAGCCATTTTTCATAATTTATCTGGATATGATATAGCTATATCTTTCCCAGGAGAAGTTGATCTCTTACCAATAAACAAGGAAAGGTATATCTCGTTCAGCAAGCACATGGAAGGCAGCCACATAAAATTCAGATTCATTGATTCCTTCCGTTTTATGGCTGAATTTTTAGATGAGCTATAGTTATTGCTGCCAATGTATAAACTAAATATTAGAAGATCAGTATAGCAGGGATTGGATGATGATACCACACTATTAAACGTCTTACAACCAAAGGTGTCTTCCCATACGATTTTATTGATGACTGGGATAAAATGGATTTCTGGAACTTGCCAACAAAGGAACCGTACTTCAATAAACTGAATGACATTGCTATATCTCCTGAGGAGTACAATCATGCTGAAAAGGTCTTGCAAATATTTGAAATACAAACACTTGGTGAATAGAATAGACGAAGATTTACATGTCTGTAGCCGGTTCTTTTGTTATTGTTTTATTTTTTGTAAAAACTTCTGTCTATTAGTTCTTTTTGTTTTTGTACAAAATGATTTGGTTTTTCCACGAATTGTGTCCTTTTCATGTGCAAGTGGAGTTTTAATCCTAGATTCCCTAAGTGATTGGTGGTTTGCTTGTGTTACTAATCTGCTGACATCGCCTCTTTGTTGAGGCTTTTGTATTCATTCGTGCTTCGCGGGACCTCGTATACAGGTGGATTGATTTTCAATTGACTAATTCACTTTCGTTTCGCGTAGCTAATAAGTATATAGTTAAAATTCTTAAAATTATAAAAAGAAAAAATTATATATATTTTCGTCATTTTTGAGGTTATCTTTCTTTGGGCCTTTCTCATTATAATTTTAAGCTTCATTTAGTGCCATAAAACTTAACCAACCAAAGACACCGATCTTATTGCATCACATATTCGATCCTTTCGTTGAGCTGGATTTTCACATCCATTCTCACAACCGTAATCGATATAACTGAACTACTAATCAAAGATTTACCATATACGAAAACCAGCAAATTTATGAAGCTAATTGTGAATTATAAATCTCATTAATTTTAGCATCATAACATAAATTGTCTCCAATTGTACTGCCAGTTTGATTATATTAATTAAATTTGTTTTTAATGGCACTTTGCAGAATCTGCTCCACTAATATCAGTGGCAAAGTAGTAGATTGTGCGGCAATACTTTCCATGCTACATGCTTGAAGCGAAATGATTTGTCTTCTGGTCACACCACCTGTAGTGAATGCTCTGATATCAAGCCTTGTAACGTCTTAAGACTTATGAAAGCTTCTTCGGAAGCAATCTCTGGGGACCAGTCTGTTATGCTTGATAAAATCAGTCGGTTTTCTGCCGATTCTTCTAAATTTCAACAATTTTATGACGATGTACATATCCTGAACTGTAAGATGGATAATCTTCTCAGCCTGACTGGCACGTTAAATTCTAAAATGGTTGCGATACTTGAAAATACTCATGACATTACATCTAAAATTTCTCTTGTATCGAGCAGCTTAGACGATCTTCACTCCGTAGTAATTACATGTGACGCGCCTTTAACGTCAAGTGCTAATAGTGGGCTAGTTACACCTATCATTGAGGATATCAGGCGCTCTATTAAGCAGGTCAAGGGCGATAGTGGTTCCTGTTCATCAGCCGTTTTGAAGAATTCTTCGCTTCTGGGTTCTTTGGATCATGATATTGGTAGCTTAGCTTTAAAAGAGTCTTGCAGATCTGAAAATCTACTGTGAACCCCAACAGTCTTCGCATACTCAGCAGGACTCGTTTGTTTCAACTCCTCCCTCTTCTGTGAATATTTCGTCAGAGAAGTTAGGCCGCCGCCGGAGACAAAGGAACCAACGCAACCGCCCAAATAACATTCCGACTGCCTCAAGTCGACATGAGGTTACTAATGGAGCCCCAATTGGCAGCGTTTTGTCTACGGGTGGAGATAATGTGTTATCTTCGTTAGGGGATACGTCATCTGACGGGGGGACGGAGTTTTCCGTTTCAGATGTCGGTGTATTACGGTCTGTTTCTGCTGAGGATGGTGCCCCCACCAATGATACTTCGCCTGTGGGAATTGGTACATGGGTTTATTTTGGGCAGATCTACAACCAATAACTTGTTGGAATTTGTCTCGGATACCATTGGCGGATTTGCAAAAGGATACCAGACGGATTGTATTTATACAGACTTTAGTAAAGCGTTCGACAAGTTATATCACTCCGTGATACTCTTTAAAATGGGAAAGTATGGGTTTCCCCCCACATTTCTAAAATGGACGGAGTCTTATTTAGATAACAGAACATACCAAATCTTATTCCGCCATTCTATTTCTAAAATCTTGATGGCTTCGTCTGGCGTGCCTCAAGCTAGTCACGTGGGCCCGTTGTTCTTTATTCTATCTATTGACGACATTGTCTCTGTTGTGAGGCACTGTAAAGTCTTGATATATGCTGACGACATTAAGCTGTTCGCTCATATTAAATCTTTTAGCGATTGTGAACAGGTACAGGCTGACCTTCACAAATTTTACGACTGGTGCAAAAGTAATAACTTGGTACTCAATATAGACAAATGTGAGGTTATGACTTTGCACAGAAATCAGAAACCAATCAATTATGATTACGAGTTCTCGCATTCCTCGATTCGCTGTGTTGGCTCTGTCTGTAACTTGGGTGTCAAATGTGATCAAAGATTGAATTTTATCTCCCATATAAACTACAAGGTATCAAAGAGTAGTTCTATGCTGGGTTTTATAAAACGTTGGTCCCGAGAGTTTTCGAATCCTACCATAACTCTGCGTTTGTACACTTGCTTTGTGAGACCATTGCTTGAATACGCCAGGTCTAATCTCCATTTTATGGTACACACATCGACCGTATCGAGTCTGTTCAGCGGAACTTCCTACGATTTGCTCTCAGGCACCAACCCTGG
Source organism: Dioctria rufipes (assembly GCA_963924295.1). Taxonomy (NCBI): domain Eukaryota; kingdom Metazoa; phylum Arthropoda; class Insecta; order Diptera; family Asilidae; genus Dioctria; species Dioctria rufipes. Next base: position 160,365,951 of record OZ002740.1, on the reverse strand, counting down.
AATAACTCATTAATTCTTCCACCCTATGAGGATCGGTTGAAGCTTCTAAATATGCACTCGCTTGTGAAACGTCGCATGGTTGCCGATGTAACTTTTGTACACCAACTTTTAAACGGGAATATTGACTCTCCTCTGTTACTTAACAAAATCTCTTTTCGCGATAGTAGGCACAATTTGAGAAGGCTACCTCTGTTGCATGTTAACCCCTCAAGGTCTAACTTTAGCAAGTATGAACCTGTTAATCGCATGTGCATTACTGTTAATAATATGGCTGAGAATTTTGTTATTGACGTTTCTAAGCATGTTTTAAAAAAAAATCTATATAATATTTAAGTTTTTGTTATATTTAAATTTTTTTAATTTTTGTTGTTTTGTTGCACGTCATTTTATCAGGTGTTCGGTTTATGTTTAGTTTAACATATCTATTAATACTAACACCGACTAAATGATGAAAAGCATGTATTGTTGACCGTTTATCTATCAATCGTGTTACCGCAGCGAGCTTGTGTTAAGCTGGTTCTGATAGTCAATAATATTCAGATCTATACCTTAAGACTGTTGTTCTTCTATTGACCGATGTGTTTGAGAAATTTCGAGAATTGTGCGTGAGGACATAAAATTTAAATCCTGCACATTATTACTCCATGCCGTACCTAACATGGGATGCTGTGCTAAAATACAACAAAATTAAACGAGAGATGTTAACCAACGTGGATATACTGATATTCATGGAGAGAGGTATTCGGGGTTGTATAAGTCAATGCTTGAACAGATATAGTAAAGCAAATAATAATTTTATGGATGATTTTAAGCCTAACGAGAAAGAGAAATGCCTAATGTTTTATGATGTAAATAACCTTTATGGATAGGTCATGTCACAGCATTTACCAACCGGAGGACTCAAATGGGTTGATATTCCCCATATTGACGTTTTCACAATTCCTGGTGATTCTCCAATTGGTTACATATTCGAAGTCGGTTTGGACTATCCTACACATCTACAAGATAATCATAAGGATTTACCGTTTTGCAGCACCACCTGGAGCAAAATTAGAAACGCTTTTGATAACATTACATCCCAAAACTAAATATGTTATACACTACCGAAATTTGAAGCAATGCTTATCACACGGCCTCATGCTGAAAAAAGTGCACCGGGTGCTTCAATTCAACCCATCAACTTGGTTTAAACCATTGTTGACTAAAGTACCACCAAACGGCTACCAGTGATCATGAGAAGGGCAGTTATAAAAAGATGAATAATGCAGCTTTTGGTAAGACCACGGAAAATCAACACAAGTATAGCGATATAAATCTTTGCGTAAAGTGGGAAGGTCGCTGTGGTGCAAAAGCTCGGATCGCTGCACTCAACTTCCACAGCGCAACGATATTTGATGAGAATTTATTTGCTGTAGAATTAAGGCGACTCAAGATCTTATTCAATAAGCCTCTCTATTTTGGAATGGTAGTATGCGAAACTTCAAAGATATGCCTCTATGATTTCCACTACAGTTTTATGCAGCATGAATTTGAAGATAAATGTAAAGTCATGTAAACAGATACAGATTGTCAAATATATGAACTTGAAGAGACAAATGCATATGAGCTTACGGCCGAAAATATAAACAAATTTGATTCAAGCGATTACCCAGAAAATAATCAATTTAAGTGGGAAAATCCTGAGCGAATTTGTAGGCTTGCGATCGAAAATGTACAGTCTGCGTATAAACGATGGTAAAACTCTAGATAAAGCAGATGGAATAAAGACTAATGTCGTCCACAGGCATATCAATTTCGAAGACTATGTCGACTCTTTGAATAACAAGTGAATATTAACTGCTAATCAGGGGCCGGATTCTGTAGCACGGAAAATTTGGGAATTTGGGAGATGAGAAGTGCGTTTTCTTAGAATTTTTAATTCCCTAATTCTCCATTCCCAATTCACTAACATGGTTGGAGAATTAGGGAAAACGTAAGAAATGTGGAAAAGTGCGAATCGCCTGGGACGATTAAGGGTATCAATTTTTGTTGTAGAGGGTTGGACTTTTTTTCATATGTGAGGTACATCTGCCTATTATCTTTTACTGTCGAAATAAATTTAAATTTCTTTTTTTGGGTTAGTTTTTGAGGGATGTAGAAGGGTAGTTTTCTCGAGTTTTTCCGGGATAACGAGAAAATGGAGAGTAGAAGGAGAATGTATGTGGTATCAAAAAAAAATGGGAGCTCAGCGCGAACAAGATAGATTTAGGAAAAGGGGCGGGGAGAGTGCGGGGTAGAAATGGGAGCTGATTAAGGGAAATTAAAAGAATTAAGACAATATCAGGAGCTGCAATAATTCGCAGGGGTAAGCTCAGGATCTCTAAGCCCAATAAAAAAAAAGTAAGAATTCACTTTGATAATTAGGCATGCATGGGTATTATAGGCTATATTTTATTTCGATTAACGGTAATTTGCAGATATGGCCGGCCTCGACGGTAAATTTTGCTATCCCAATATTCACGGGCGCCTAACTCTATGTGGGAGGGCTGTAGAGTATTGGAATTTTTTTGATAGATTAAGGGTTTAGAGTACAAAAATATGGGTGAACAATTTTTGGAGCAGGGTGTTTTGGGGGTTGGGGGTCGTACCACCCCTCATAGGGGGTTGCTAAAACTACGTCATGTTTCAAATTCAAATTGAGTTATATATTCACTGCGTGTCCTGGCTATATTGTAAAAAACAAATTATGGAAATCCATGCAATACTAACAGAGGAACAAGGATTTGGTCTCTCAAAGTACCCGCTAAAAATTATAAATCATGCGAAAATGATCAATTTGGTCGTCGTCCAGTACAGAAGAGATGCTGTAAAATTTTTAAATGTACACGGTAAAGCTTGTGTGTAGGATGAAATCGCATCTACATTTTGTCCCCTAATTAAATATGTAAATAATTTTTGAATTCGATAAACAGTTTTGGAAATAACTGTAAAAGAAGTGTAGCAGTCCTTTTTAAGGTGAAAAATTGGCCGTTTTTGATACAAAAATTGACATATTTTCATCTCATCATTGCGAAGAACTGGTAAGTCCTGGAAATTTACTTCCCATGACAAAAATGTTCACAACGGAGTACTAATGGATGTGAAACAAAGAACGGAAGAAATATATGCAAAATATGGAAACTGGGGTGTATATGACCGTAGTGTAAAAAAATAGGTTTCGGCGGTCAAAAGTCAGCTATCACGTTAAAACAATCAAAGACAAACTGCACCACTCGATTACCCTCTCCACCCTCTTTAATTTGGTATCAAACATGACGTAGTTTTAGCAACCCCCTATGAGGGGTGGTACGACCCCCAACCCCCAAAACACCCTGCTCCAAAAATTGTTCACCCATATTTTTGTACTCTAAACCCTTAATCTATCAAAAAAATTCCAATACTCTACAGCCCTCCCACATAGAGTTAGGCGCCCGTGAATATTGCGATAGCAAAATTTACCGCCGAGGCCGGCCATATCTGCAAGTTACCGTTAATCGAAATAAAATATAGCCTATAATACCCATGCATGCCTAATTACCAAAGTGAATTCTTACTTTTTTTTTATTGGGCTTAGAGATCCTGAGCTTACCCCTGCGAATTATTGCAGCTCCTGATATTGTCTTAATTCTTTTAATTTCCCTTAATCAGCTCCCATTTCTACCCCGCACTCTCCCCGCCCCTTTTTACTAAATCCATCTTGTTCGCGCTGAGCTCCCATTTTTTTTTTGATACCACATACATTCTCCTTTTACTCTCCATTCTCTCGTTATCCCGGAAAAACTCGAGAAAAACTACCCTCCTACATCCCTCAAAAACTAACCCAAAAAAAAAAAAAAAAATTTAAATTTATTTCGACAGTAAAAGATAATAGGCAGATGTACCTCACATATGAAAAAAAGTCCAACCCTCTACAACAAAAATTGATACCCTTAATCGTCCCAGGCGATTCGCACTTGTTCACATTTCTTACATTTTCCCTAATTCTCCAACCATGTTAGTGAATTGGGAATGGAGAATTAGGGACTTAAAAATTCTAAGAAAACGCAATTCTCATCTCCCAAGTTCCCAAATTCTCCGTGCTACAGAATCCGGCCCCAGATCTCCATACGATTGCATAACCATAATGTCTACACGATCAGCGAAAAGAAGATTGAATTGAGTCCACATGATAACAAGCCGTATATTTTGAGTGGAACAACGGATACTCTAACATGGGTACATTACTTGATTCAATCAGAACAGCAAGGAGCAGATGCAAAAAACATAAAATCTGAGGCTAGTCTAAGATATGTATTGTAAATAAGAATTTTATTTTAGCCAAAAGAGCATATAAAGAGATAGTTTGTTTTAATTGTATTATAGCCTAAAATATATATTACTTTAAAATACACAAGGTATTAGCACTATCATTAAGTTTATTGAAGAACGCTTCCTGTGTTTGGTTGCTGAACGAGATATATCTTTCCTTGTTTATTTATAAGAGAAAATTTCTCCTGGGAAAGCTGTAGCTATATCCTTAATTATGAAGTGGGCACCATATCCAGATAAATTATGAAAAATGACTGGACCTATGGGCAAACTTGATACATGGGATTACACGTATTGTCCACTGGACCTCGGCATGTTCCTGTTAAAAGAAATTATGATAAAATGAATTGAATCATGATTCACTGTATATAACTGTTAACTGACAATGGTCTCGGACTCGTTCTTTATCGGCTCTAAACGTTTTTTCGCATATATGGCAGCAAGCATCTTCCGTATGCGAACGCCGCTCCTATTTATTCAGTGGGTGCATTGTCCCCATATTGAGCTTTTCTTGCGCAGCTGTGGATGTAATTTTTACAATTCTAATGCAAACCATTGTTGACAATTCTTGCCTCGATATGCTGTGAAATATGAGAGCTTAGCATCATGTTTGCAGTGGAAGTAGAGTCCCAAACTTATTCCTGAATCAGCTTCAATATTGACTCAAGATCGGCATGCACACAAAACGTGACTGGATTCTTATGGTCATATTTCTTGTATTCCAGCCATTTCTTTTCCTCTGATGGAAGCATAATCCTGCAATTATTTTGTTACTCGCGTTCAGGAGTGTGTGATTCTAATTTTTCTTCAGAGTAAAAGCAGAGCAATCATCTGTCGCATATATGCCTTTCAGTATGATTTTTTGAAGTTTGTTTCGATACAAGGCGCGAAAGTTCTTTAATTCAGAAGACATGATACCTGTTATGATCATTGTCATGATTATCCTCATCCATATGATCTCGATCCTTTGCATTAACATAGCTGTCTAGTGTCTAGTGCTCTGTAAGTCTAACTGCAACTATGGTGAAGGAACGTTCCTTCTCTAGGATGAATACGTTAACTGATAAATCGTTCTGTCCTTCAAATTGGTTAATTTGGTGAAGCGTCATGGGAAATATTGCTACAGTTAAATTTAGCACTGTAGAATAATGATGATATGATGATTTCCTATCAGAGTTAGCATTTGTAGGGTGTAGTGCTGATGTTATGGCCCACGCGGAACATGCTTATTATTTTCACATTAATATAACCTTTCTTTGAAGCAATCTCTTTTGGTACAGGTATGTACGGAGGTCCTCGGAGCTGCTCAAATTGGTTAATATGCACTGCCAGATGTATTATTGAGTGCAGTGCCCAGCCACTATCTCTTTCCTGGAATTCCCCCAGCTGAGTGTGTATTGGATCCAAAATGTGTGATTTAAAACACTATTTTAAATTATCATCTTCACTATTTGGAGCAGCTCTCGCTTGGAAATATTTAATGTCTTTTTTCATTTCATTGTCGGCCGTTTGTTTTATACATTCACCACACATCGCCGTAGAAAATTTAACATTAAAATAACGTTTTAATGTATTTTTAATGCGGTGCATAAATAATTTGTCAGCGTCTTCCATAAATAGCATCGGATCGATATGTTTCACGTTTAAAATAACACCTTGTCGAATTCTGTCTGCGAACGTTTTCTTTGTTTCCTCCCACTTTACAAAATTACTTTTTCTGATGCGCTGTGTAATTCGTCCATCTCTACGGGGAGCACCCAATAGTGCTCTCAATCCGTTAATTTGCTCGAGACAGCTCTCAAATATCATTTCCTAGCATTATTTTTGCACTCCCGAAATGCAACTTGAAATATATGCATGATTCTTTTGCACGATTTCATTCACTGAATTTTTTAAATACTCCATCACATCTTTTCGCAAGTTTTCAATTATTAAAAAAGTTTAATTTACCAACTCCCAAGATATTTTTTTTTTTATATTTTAATCTAACGCTGAGACTTACTGAAACTGAATGGTGGCTCCTAGTGGTTTGCTTGCGCTTTTATAGGAACACCTCGCTGTTTACTTTATGCGAATTTCTTTACAGCGGTGATATTAAACTACGTGAGGATGGCTCATCGATTAAATTTGGTTACTTTGCACGAATTTGTTTACACAGGTGTGCATGACTCATTCGGCGAATTTGCTTACTTTATTGAGCTGCGCAGAATGGTTGCAGCAGGATCAAACTTGTTTTGGAAGCGTCGCTATTAATTCAGGAGCTGAATTAGTTTCATAATTATTTTAGAGTTAAAGGAAGCAGGAAGCAATTAAGCTAAAACAATAGCTAACGCAATGGATGAATTAAAGAAACTGGAACAGTACCAGTCATTCGTGAAGACTTCCCAAATGGAGTTGGGCATGGGATACCAGATTCTTGCTACTCCTGTGTTTTTGGATTTGGAGAATTATCAACTATTTCTTCCTTCACGGCACAACACAATTTTGGATGATACTTTGAGTAAAATAAATGCCCTGGGAGATTTCTCGGCGATTAGTAGGGGACATCACGGGCAATCATATAAAATTGTGTTTATTCAACATGATGTTAATCCGTATTCATATTATAGTAGTTTTGTAAATAACAACCAATAATGTGAAACTAGTGATAATGAAGGCCACATTTAGTACTGCTGATCCCCAAGTTCATATCATTGCTTCTGAAGTCAGAAAAGGACCAGCGGAGACCTATGTTCTGGATCGCATTCGCCTCCAAGAATTAATAGAACTTCAGATATATTGACACCAATTTTGGATATGAAGCACAGAGAAAAAGTTAGAATTTAATCACAATGAAATTGATGTGAATAAATATTAATAAACAGCTATTTTTTATAAAACTTAAGACTGTTCAATACACACTGGTAGATAAGCAGAAACTTTATTGAAAATAGAAAACAATTTTTCATATAACTGAAGACTGAAGATAAAAGAAAACATTGTTTACTTTACTTGGGGGGGCGCGAAGACGCGATATCAAATTACCAGCCACCTGACCACCGAGGTTTTAATTTTCATTACTGCATGTTTCTTACAAGCAGCCGTGATCTGTTTTTAGATATCATGATCACTCTTGGCTTTTTAATCCACTGCTGTTTGTTTTTTTAGCAAAAGAAATTTTCTATTATAACTACTCATCTAAGATAACGTATCAGTTGTTGTTTGTTTTTTAGATGAAGAAATTTAGAATCATTCATAAATCGTTGAATTTGTTTAATTTACTAGGGTCTGTGCGAATTTTGTTTACATTATTCGACTGCGATTTAGTTTACATTATTCGGCTGCACGGAGTTGTTTATGCTATAAATCAAATTAGAAACATTATACCTGAAGATCAAAATTGAGCCATTTCTTATCTAAGTCAACATATCTACCTACCTTAGTTATTGTTTCTAATTTAATAACCTGGTTCAATACTGAATATCGCCTGCAGAAAATCTGTTGGAATGACGTAGTGTGTTTGTGTGTGTGTGCGTGTTTATTTGTGTGGCGGGTGGATGGGTGTGTATGTGTGTGTGTACGGTTGTGTGGATGTGTGTGTAAAGTTGATGTCCAGATCCGTTAAACTGTCCTGATGCCTCTGTCTCAGGACTTGATGCGTATATAGCAACTTTAGACAACATTCACACAACACCTCCATGGGTTCATGGTAGAGTGCATCGGATTTTATAAAGGCAAGCGCTCTTGGTTCGTATCCAGCAAAAATCCAACATCATTTTATTAAAAATCAGCTAATACAGAGCTTGAACAGCTGACGAGGAAGCAAGCGACAGCTAACCAGATATTCTGATGCGTCAGTCAGACGATAGGAAAGGAATGATCCAGACCCGGTGACGTAGTTCATTAATCGGAATCCTAACAGTGGCCCAGAACACGTAAAAAAGTTGGGGAAAATGTTGCTACGTTTTGTATGGAAAACGTGAGCCAGAATGAACATAGCGAAACTACTGTCTCATCTCGGAGGATCTTAGTCTGCTGCTCATTTAGGAGCCCTACGTATATCGAGGCAGCATCGAAGAACTTCCAAGAAAACATGTAAGTTAATTTATAGTAATGAAATGAATATCCTGGAGCAGCATGACTGCTCAACACTTAAACGGTATTCCTCTTTCACAGATCATCTGGCCGGACGTGGTTACAGCAGCTGTCGAGGTACCAGTTTCGGGAAGTAGAGGCGAGCTAGCAGTTACTTTCCCGGAGAACCGAATAAATTACCTCCCTTAGAGCTAAAACGGTTCAACATCTGCTGCCGATGTGTAAGAAAGCAACTTATGGTTGGATGCGATGCAAACGCACATTATACGCTATGGGGCAGCACGGATACGATCGTCGGGGGTGAGTACTTTTACGATTTTATATTGCCTAACAATTTAGTGACACAAAATCGAGGTAATAACCCAACCGTTATGAACATTATTAAAGCAGAGGTCCTCGACTTATCACTTGACGGTATGCTCATAAGTACAAATATAAGCAGGTGGCTGGTGTCGAACAAGATTTCAATGTCTGATCACAGACATATAAGGTTCGACATAGACGCCAGACTCAACACATGTTAAGAGTACCGAATCTCTAAACTAACTAACTGGGAACTCTATCGGCCACACCTTAAGGCTATTGTTGACTCTTCCGGCATTAGCAGTAGGACAATGGAACAGCTAAACTCAGCCACTACGTACCTCCAAACGGCTGTAATATCTTCATTCGAACACAGCTGCCCTCTGAAGCAAAAGACCTGCGATAGACAGGTACCTTGTTGGAATAGGGAACTGAGCTATTCAACTCCCTGGCATATAGGGGAATATAAAAAGGTTTTAACGGAATACAATATGGCAATAAGGAGATGTAAAAGAAGAACCTGGCGGACATTCTGCGATAACATAGATCAATTGTCTGCACATACTAGGCTCCATAAGGTCGAAGGATCACATGAATGGTATAGGCTCAAATCAAAAGGAAGATGGAAGCTACACCGAAGGTTGCGAGGAAACAGTCAGGCTCTTATTAGAAACCCACTTTCCCGACGGTCTCATTCCCGATTAAGGAATAGTGGACAATCACAGGGTCTCTAATTGGAGCAAGATTTTTCCGGGTAAAATCTTCATCCCTAACAGGGTTAGATAGGGCATTGGCACACTTAAACCTTTAATATTGTTGGACGGTACGGTATCTTCCTCGCCTTACTACGGAAACGTGTTGAAGAAATACCCCTTCGACTACAAAGAACATTACGATCCAATTACGCACTAAAGTACGTTGCCTAATGTTGGAGGGTCGTCATGGTGGTATTTATACCCAAGAAAAAGAGCTAGTTCCCTAGCAAAATCGTTCTCACCTATCAGCCTCTCCTCATTTTTACTTAAGTTCATGGAAAAAATCCTGGACCTGCACATTCGAAGTGAAATTTTTATTAAATCACCACTTCATTCCAAGCAGTTCGCTTATCAATCTGGTAGCTTTACCGAGACTTCCATTCGCACATTAGTCAAAGACCTTGAAAAACTCTCGAAGCAAAAAGGTGGCCTTATGAGCATTTACTGTCATAGAAGGAGCCTTCGATAGTACCTTCTTTGAAGCAATTAAATCAGCTGCCGAGGACAAAGGCTTTGAGCCTTCCGCGGTAAATTGGATAGACTCCATATTTAAGACCAGGAGGATAACCACGACTCTAGGGAACTGTTCAGTCACGATTACCGCAGCAAATGTCTGCCCACAAGAAGCAGTTCTCTCTTCATTCTTATGGTCGATCGTGTTTGGGTTTCATTGTACACGGCTGCGAGAATGACCTAGAAGTCACAATACGGGGCGAGCATGATCAAACAATATCCGAGCTCATGCAAAAAGCCCTCTCCAACATCCGTGCGTTGTGGTTAAAACAAGGACCTGAGCAAAAAGCGCAACAAAACGCTTATCGTTCCGGTCAAGAAAATATCGAAGCTTTGACTAACGGCTTATGTTTTTGACCACACGAAACTGATAGTTTCAGATGAAGCCAAATAACTGAGGGTAAATTTAAATGAGAAATTTAACTCGAATTCGCATCTTTCCAGAGTAACGGATAATGCGGTGCGATCTCTCTGTACACCTGCCGTTGTTTATTATGCCGTACATGGCGTACTGGATGTACACCATGTTTGTCAGATCCATGGTCACCTATGCCGCCCCCGCATGGTGGCAAAAATTTAATCAAAAGGCGGCTGAGGCCCTGCTTAGAGAAAAGTTGTTTGTCGAGGAATAACTGGTGCCATGACAACATGACTAGCCATGGGAGCCTTATTAAACCTTCCTTCTCTACATTTACTGGTAAAAAAAGGAAGCGACCTCCAGTGCTATTAAAGTGCAAAAGAAAAAACAGGTAAAACCAGCAGATCTGGTTGGCCATTTGACTATTTCAAAACAGATATGCTTTGGGGCAAAAATGACAATATCTGATAGAATTACATCCAGGGTGGATTTTGTAAGACCATTTCAAGTGGTTCTGGAAGACAGACAACAATGGCGTCGCACTAAACCATCCTTCTAACAGGGATCGATGGTGTGGTATACAGACGGTTCAAAAACGAACAGTGGAGTCGGATTGGGCGTAAACGTTTCCAGTTGCTACATATCAAAGTGTTTCGGCTCTATCCCCACCGTATTCGAAGCGGAGATGTTGGCCATAGAATGACGTACAAATACTTGCATTAAAAGAGCAATAAATGTCTCAAACATTAATGTCCTCGCGGAGAGTTAAGCTGCCCTAAAGTCGTACACTGTCAAGTTAAAAACTTATCAAGGAGAAGTTATCCTCATGTTGGTACATGGACATGTGAGCCATAAAGCAACGAAATTGCTGACGGCCCAGTCAAAAGCGGAGCTGAAACTCTGTTTGTTGGACCAGAGCCATTTTGCGGAACTTCAAATGTTAACTCATAGACGCCTTAAATAACTGGGAGAATAAACCAAAATCCCTGTATTGGTAAAGACTACAAGGCTAGAGACCAGAGATCAAAATGCTTCCTGAGCTCTTCTTGTTGAAAAAATCTTCGACTTTATTATAGTTATATTGAATTTGTATATGATGTAATACTTAGACACATTATAGTATTGTTCTACATCTGAATTCTATTGCATACTTTACATACATTTGCGTTTATTAGTATTTTTTGTATCGCTCTCACTCTCGAATAAGTAAGTTCTAACTATAAGCAGTAATTTGTCGAGATAGTGTTCCTTTGACCGCGCAGCAGCGCAAATCATTTATTTGTATAGATTCGAATTGAATTTAATAAATAGTTAATCGAGAGATAAATTCCGTGTTTATTTAAATTTAGACCGAAAGATTTTTTTCATGGTGCCGAAACCCGGGAAAGCGGGAAACGAGAAATCAAAATAAACGGAGAAAAGTTTTTTTTCGTAACGGTTAACGCAAGAGCGGAGTTCATAACGTGTGAAAACTTTTCCAGATTAATCTTATTTATTTTCTAACGCTTTAAGGATGGAAATTCAATTTCGATCAGCGCTTAGAGGCCAGCTAACGAAAAAGGTAAACGACGCTAACGACTACTTATCGAACCTGTCCTCATCTACGGATTCAAGGGACATAAAACTCGAAACCCTTAATACGCACGAATCTCTTAAGGCAGCAGATTTATCTGTACGAGCTGAAGTGGAGGAAAAGAACTATGCATCTGAATGTAGCACTATATTAGAATACAATGAAAAGGCCATTACTGCCATTGCGCGAATTCTGTATAGGATAAGTGTTGTTCAACAGATTCCTACAGAAGGAGGTGTAAGTCATTCAAGTGCTCAAATGAACCAGAGTGCATCAAACAGCTTAACAACGTCGGTTATAAAGCTTCCAAGGCTAGAATTAAAAAAATTCAATGGTGATTACAATAAATGGCTCCCTTTTTGGGAGCAGTATAAAACTGCAGTGCATTTAAATAACGCCTTAGACGATTGCACCAAATTTAATTTCCTCCAAAGTGTCTTAACGGGACGAGCTGCTGATACAATAGCGGGACTCACACCCACAGAAGCTTGTTACAGTGAAGCGATAGAAATGCTAAAAGACGAGTATGGATCATCTGATCGAATAGTCGATAAATACATGCAGCAACTTATATCCATTAAGGCAGTAAAGTCCCGATATGACGCTGGCGGCTTACGGAACTTGTATAGTTCCATTACATCTGCAATGCGGTCGCTCAATTCTCTTAAAGTTACATCATCCCAGTACAATATGATGCTGACGTCCATCATACTCAAAGCCTTACCAAATGATTTAAGAGTCGAATACTATCGAATAGATGCACAAATAGGGAATCGTAATGCAGCAAGTGCTAGTGAAACAAACGATAATGTTGGGTTACAGCACACAACGCTATTGGACATATCTACACACACAATCGAGTGCGATCCCACCATAAAACGTAATTTAAACTTCATAAAAGTTGAAGCTGAATCGCTGGAAAAGGCCACAGTTACACTTTCAAATGCAAGTGAGCGACGGTCTGCTCCAACTCTTCGTCATACAGCCACGGGTTTGTTTACAGTATCTCAAAATTCAAAGACTTGCTTTTTTTGTCAATCCCCAGCTCATACAACAACGAACTGTGATTCCACCAACACAACAATAGCTGAACGAAAGGAAAAATTGAAGGCTGCTGGTAGATGTTTTAGATGTACACACCCAAAGCATTCATCTCGGTATTGTAAAAATAAATATGTACGCTGTAAGAAATGTAATGGTCGGCACGCAATGGCTATGTGTGATCCCAACTACGTCAGTAAAATATCAAATGGCACCGCTAAAATGCAAATCTCTGAGGAAAATGTAAACAACACCTGTGCAATAACGAAAAACAATGCTGTAAGTCTTTTATCGCCGATAAACGAACAAGTATTCTTACAAACGGGTTACGGAATTATAAATAACTTAGTAATTCGATTTATTTTAGACAGTGCAAGTACTAGAACGTACATTCGCGAAAATGTATCAAGGAAGTTAAACTTGCCAGTAGTTGGTGTTGTCGCTTTAAACATCATTCCGTTCGTTTGTCAAAAAATTCCCCCCAAGACAGTGTATAATTGTGTTGAAATAAAATTAAGAGATCAGTATAGTGATAATTGTGTGACATTAAAAGCTATCGAAGTGCCCGAAATCTGTGCAGACGTTTTACCTGTACTTAACGCAAGATTTTCTGAAATTGTACATCTTCCATTGGCTGATGCTCGGCCTAAAAATTTCGATGTAATTCGAGGGATGAGCTTATTCATAGGTGGTGACTACTATCAGAGTATTTTGGTTGTAGAAACGAGAAAGATTACGCAGTGTTTGGCAGCTGTTAACACGAAATTTGGTTGGACACTTCACGGACCTGCATCAGCGCAAATGATGAGTAAATCCAATAATGAAGAAATGGTAATGTTTGTAAATTCCTTTGAATTTAATTTAGAAAATTTTTGGAAGTTAGAGTCCATAGGCATTCATAACGAAAAGCAAGCAACGAATAACGATTTCTTACACAAATTTTTAGAAGAATCAATCAAAACAATCAATAAACGCTATGAGATTTCGCTTCCTTGGATAACAGAGAATAGTAAATTAGATGACAATTTTACTGGAGCAAGCGCACGTTTGCGCTCACTAACGCAACGACTAGCTAGGATCGAAAGCAAGTTAATTGAATACGACGATGCAATGCAGGAACTACTCAACTCAGGCATTACGGAAGTTGCCAGTGAAACGTCTAGTGACCGCACCTATTATTTGCCACATCGAGCTGTATATCGAAACGACAAGACAACATCACGAGTGAGAATTGTATTTGACGCGTCCTCTCACGCTCCTGGCGAAACATGCTTGAATGACCACTTGCATCAAGGACCAAATCTACTTCCCGATCTTTTGGCTGTCCTTTTAGACTTCCGCAGTGGTCAAATTGGCGTTGTTGCTGATATCGAAAGGGCATTTACGCAAATATGCATCAGTATAAAGGATCGTCACTCTCATCGTTTTCTATGGTATGCGAAAACATTAAAAGCTGGATCAGCATTACCACCTGTGCGTGCCTACAGATTTACAAGGGTAACGTTTGGAGTAAATTGTAGTCTTTTCTTGTTAAATGCTGTCATAAAACGACATTTGTATCTTTCTAGCAACCAATTTCAGGTGACTAAGGAAATCCTTTCTAGACACCTCTATATCGACGATTTAGTTACTTGTGTAGACTCGCCTCAAGCTGCAGAAAAATTATACAGAGAAGCCAAAACAATCATGGCAAAAGCATCGATGAATCTTCGCAAGTGGAACTCAAATCATGCCGGTTTGAGAGAGCTTTTCATAGCGGAACGAGATCATGAAAACACGCTTCTCATTCAAAAGGTTTTAGGATGCACATGGTGCACTTCAACGGATGACTTAAAGGTTGATCTCGGCCCAACAATCAATTTTGTTACCACACTACATACAGCTACTAAACGAATTATATTGCAAACTATGGCACGCGTGTATGATCCCTTAGGATTGCTGGGTCCTTTCATCATTAGAATGAAAATGCTAATGCAAACGATATGGAAGCTTAAACCAGAGTGGGATGAAGTCGTTCCATGAATTGGAAACAGTGGTGTTTGGAATTAGAAGATTTAAACAACTTTTATGTACCACGTTGTGTTTTTAACATGTCAACGAGCAATGAAGATGACATTCAACTACACCTCTTTTGTGACGCAAGCCCAAAAGCGTATGGAGTCGCAGCATTTGTTAGAAGAAAAAACGGAAATGGGGAAATATCCACAAATATTTTATGCGCCAAGCATAGAGTAGCACCTTTGAATAAAGATAATACTGACGAGCTTTCATTACCTAAATTGGAATTAACTGCTGCACTGCTTGCTAGTCGATTCAAGTCATTTATATGCAACAAAACGTCGTTTAAGTTCAACTCCGTTTGGTTTTGGAGTGATTCGAAAATAACTCTATGTTGGATTAAGGGCGATCCCAGGAGATGGAAGCAGTTCATTTGCAACAGGGTTAGCGAAATTAAACTCCACTCAACTGATAACGCCTGGCACTACTGTCCTGGAAAAGAGAATCCAGCTGATCTTCTTACTCGCGGTGTTTCAGCAAAAACATTGATGAAATCCGAAGCATAGAAATTTGTTCCACCTTGGCTATCGCAACTTGATACTGTTTGGCCGATGGAGAATCAATTTGAAGATACATCATCCGTAAATATATCTTTATCTGATAATATTTTAAAACAAACTCAAAACATGTTGGAAATAGAGAATTTTAGTAGCTATACGAATCTTTTGAGAGTTACAGCATACGTTTTCCGATTTATTACGAACGCTAAAAGAAAGAACACAAAAATCAAAGGAAATTTAACCGTAAGTGAGTTACAAACTGCTGAAAATTATTTAGTCTCCATCGAACAGCAACGATATTTTTCAAACGAGATTTCGACACTCAAGAGAGGTAACGGAGTCGACCGTCTATCTAAAATATTAAAACTGTGCCCGCAACTTGATTGTCTCGGAATTTTACGACTAGGAGGACGACTTCACGAAATCAATGATGAAACAAACTTAGCACATCCAATTATTTTGCCGAAAGAATCTTATCTAAGTCTTCTGTACGTCAGATACGCGCATACTGAAACGCTTCACGGAGGAATCAATGTAGCATTAACATTTGTAAGAAAAAGGTATTGGATTTTAAGGGCCCGACAGCTTGTGAAGTCTGTAATTAATAAGTGTGTTACATGCAAAAGACTCTTTAGTAAACGGGCTTCCCAGCCATTCGCGCCGATTCCCAGAGACAGATTGAATTCCGCGCGCGTATTTGAAACGACGGGGGTTGACTTCGCCGGCCCGATGTTTGTAAAATACGAGAGAGCTCCAGATTACAGAAAGTGTATCTAATGTTGTTTACTTGCGCAGTCGTTCGTGCTGTACATATCGAACTAGTTCCAGCTTTGTCCACCGAGTGCTGCATCAACGCTATTCGACGATTCACTGCAAGGAGAGGATTGCCGAAAACTATTTATTCGGACAACGCAAAAACTTTTAAAAGAGTTGACTATGAGATCCTGGTAATCACGCTGGTAATCACGGTATAACGTGGAAATTCATAGTCTAAAGAGCACCATGGTGGGGAGGATGGTGGGAACGATTAATAAGGACAATAAAAAACTCCCTCAAGGCAACGATTGGACGAAAAAATCTAAACTATGAGCAACTCCAGACAATTCTAATTGACGTAGAAGCAGTGATAAACTCACGGCCGCTCACATATGTGTCCGATGAGCCATCAGAACTAAAGCCGCTTTCTCCGTCCGATTTCCTAACTGGATGCGCAATAACTCAATTTCACAATACTGAAGAATCTGCAAAACTAAGCAGATACGAAATCATTAACATCTGGAAACATCGTCAAAGAGACCTGAACATTTTTTGGAAAAGATGGGTTTCTGAATATTTACATCAGCTGAAATCTGCTCATCAAATTCCATTCGGTAACACTTCAAACTTTAATGTTAACGATGTAGTATTAATTTCAGAGAAAAACATGCCAAGACTTATGTTGAAGTTAGCTAGAGTCATCAACGTATTTCCTGGTAGAGATGGTCGAGTCCGTGCTTGTGAACTAATTCTTCCGAATGGCAGAACGTTGCGAAGACCTATCCAGGTGCTCTATCCGCTGGAAATTAAGTAGAACTATTCAATCTTGGCCGGGGAGGATGTTGAAAAAATCTTCGACTTTATTATAGTTATATTGAATTTGTATATGATGTAATACTTAGACACATTATAGTATTGTTCTACATCTGAATTCTATTGAATACTTTACATACATTTGCGTTTATTAGAATTTTTTGTATCGCTCTCACTCTCGAATAAGTAAGTTCTAACTATAAGCAGTAATTTGTCGAGTTAGTGTTTCTTTGACCGCGCAGCAGCGCAAACCATTTATTTGTATAGATTCGAATTGAATTTAATAAATAGTTAATCGAGAGATAAATTCCGTGTTTATTTAAATTTAGACCGAAAGATTTTTTTCACTTCTCAAATCATTGCCACCTGAGATATCACCTAAATAAGCTGGACTTGGCTGAGACTTCATCCTGCTGCTTCTTTCAGGATGATCGCGAAGTCTTGGAGCACTTGACCTGCAACTGCAAAGCATTGGCCAGAAGGAGACTACTCCACCACGAACATGCTTTTTTCCTAATTTAATTTAGATACAAGTAAAAGCCGCATACTCTGCTTCTAACATAAATATCGACATACTCTACCACAACATTTATAAATTGACACATCCAGCTATAAAGATTATGTAACGAAGACGTTGTCAGGCGACAGATCTACCTACATCCACTCTTAACTGGATATAGGCGGATACCGAATCCTACCCCTCTTTGCTACAAAAATCATGTCCAGGTTAAGCGTGGGTGGCTGCACAGCAATTGCCGCCAGCGATCCTTCAGGTAGGGGGAGTCCTTGCCACCCACATCCCTTCAATGCGTATTAAGCTGTGCAAAATCGACAGAATAACTGACCAGACAGACGGACGAACAGTAAAAAGAAAAAGAACTTGTAATTGTGACTGCGGACGTACGGACAGACAAAAAAACATCTATATGGGTTTCCTCCTCATGGTGGTACCTGAAAGGCTGGAAAGAATAAAATTTATATGTTTGAATGCGGTCAGAAAAGAAGAACGGAAGACCTCAGCAACGTCGAACAAGTCTTAATTCACCCGAAGAGATTTCAACACCGACAGATGAACGCTTGAAAGAGAGTGAGAAAGCTGAGAGGAGTCTGCGATTACGTTGAGATTCCGGCTTTGGGAACTATTGGGCCCAGACGCCCCCATCCACACTGGCTAAGCCTCCAAAGCTGTGATAATATGCTTACCCCCGTCTGTGTTAAGTGTGTGTGTCTGTGTGTGTGTGTGTCCTAGCGGAGCCCCATCAGACCTCCACCTCCCATGTGCGAGGCTTACTCACTCATTATCGCCTACGAATGCGTGTGCTGAAGGAAACAAAATAAAAGAAATACCACGGTTTCATGCTAGAAAACGAGAAATTCAGGACACATTGTCAAAAGAAATCACTTTATTTTTCTCTCAATATCCGCCGTTCATCTTACAATATCCGCCTTTCTGTTCTTCCTTTTCTATGCCCTAGTCGTAAACTACCCTACGTTGCCCTACTAAGTGACCTTAGTAATACCTTAGCCAGTCTACACTGAAAGTCCCAATGTATACTTATAAATAATTAAATAATATCATGCGAAGGTACATGTATAAAGAAAGTGAGTAACAAAATAGACAAAAGGTACTTAGTTGCAGGTATACTACCCTACCCAACGAGCTCCCTCGCTGCTGTAAAGCGGAACTGTCGGGTGCACCCTTTTGATGTTACTTGTGTCCCAAACCGGATCACCTGCTTTTCTTCTATATCTTGAGTTGGTGCGTACATTGAACTCTTTTTTCTTGACCCTTTTCACGTCTTTTGGGTGCTTTCGGGTGTACACTAATTCCTTACTTGCCAATCTGGCCTACTATCCTGCATCACCTCACGATCTGTTACATCGGGTGATGAAAGGTGGATATTGACTAAGATTGAAATCAACAGGAGATGCACAGGAATTCTCCTTTGGGTTTTTTTTTTCGTTGGAAATGGGTATATAAGTATATAACGCTTGCTCATAGGGTGCACCAAAAGTTTCTCTTCCTTTCCTTGGGACGTGCCCGCACGAAACTAAATTTTCACTGGTATCGCAGGTAAGCAGAAAATTTCGCAAAAAAATGTGATTCATATTATTTAGGTATGTTCATAAAATTTCCTTTCCTTCACAAAAAAAAAAAAAAAACGCACCAAATTTCATAGGAAAATCTACGCACACAAAATTAACTTTCACAGCTATCACAAGTAAGAAAAATCTTTCACAAAATATGATTTGTAGGATTTGTAAATATTCATAAAATTTCCCTTCTTTCACAGGAAAAACTAAATTTCACTGCCATCGCAGGTGAGCAAAATATTTCGCAAAAATACGGTTTATAGGATTTGTAAATATTCCTTTCTTTCCTAGGAAAATTTACACGCACAAAACTAAATTTCACTGCCATCGCAGGTGAGCAAAATATTTCGCTAAAATATGATTCATAGGATTTGTAAATATTCATAAAATTTCCTATCATTCACAGGAAAGATAAGCACAAAACTAACTTTCACTGCCATCGCAGGTAAGCGAAATCTTTCGCGAAAAAAATATAATCTATATTATTCGTAAATATTAATAAGATTTCCACTCTTGCACAGGAAAAATTACGCACAATCTAATTTTCAAAAACTAATTTTCGCTGATATTGTAGGTACTTCGTATGATTCGTAAAACTTGATGAGTTTTTCTTTCTTTCACAGGAAAAGTACACGCACAAAACTTATTTTCAAAAACAGATTTTCGCTGCTATCGTAGGTAAGCGAAATCTGTCGCACAATGTAATTTGTATTATCCATGTATATTCATATAAATTTTCTTTCTTTCATAGGAAAATTACGCCCACGACACTAACTTTCACTGCTATCACAGGTAAGCAAAATCTTTCGCAATTTATATTATTCATGCATGTTCATAAAGATTTTCTTTCTTTCCTAGGAAAACTTACACGCACAAAACTAATTTTCACTGCTATAGCAGACAAACAAGCTCAGCCCGAGCAATCTAGTAAGCACTACCCAACATGTTGATTTTTCGCCGTCTCCCTACATCGTAGCCGTTCCTCGCTCAGCCACCGGCCAGCGAAAATTTTTTCAATTTGGTTGTTCTTCTTTCGGTCGACTACCGAAATCTCTTCGGGCAGCGGTGCTGTTGAATACGTACGGGTGTACGTGTATCATTTGCCTGCACTTTGGTAAGCAGAATTTGTGTTGTGAGCGAGAATTTTCTAGGGATTTTCGGCGGGCTTGCTGTAATACATTGCGTGATAGTATCACGCGATGTTTTACCGCTAGACGAATTGCCGTTTCCCGACTCTTGTAAGTTGGTGAATAGAGGTAAACTTTGAGTGACAAAATTATGATTTGTGCGCGTTTTGCACAATTTTAGAATTCTTCGTTTGGCAGTATTTTTGTTGTCGATGTTTTCTCTTCTTTTCAGGGTTCATAAGAAGGAATATAGATAGTGCTAGATCTGCCCGAATTAAATTCTTTCTTTTTCGACATTCTTGTCTTTCTCTTCCTTTCAGGGTTCATAAGAAGGAATATAGATCGTGCTAGTTCTGCCCGAATTAAATTCTTTCTTTTTGGACGTGCTTTGTCTTTCTCTTCTTTTCAGGGTTTTATGCTTTATGGAGAAGTAGCATAGAGCTGCTTCTCGAAATTGTATTTATAAACCTTTCCTTCTTTTCAGGTATTAATGTCTCAATAGAAAAGTAGCCAAGGGCTACTTTTCGAAAAAAATTACATAAACCTTTTGTCCCCCTTTTCAGAAAATATACGTGAAGACAAAAATGTAAAAGAAAACTTTGACAGGAGAAATTTCGAAAGATAGAAAAACAAAAAAAAATAAATGTGACGAGGAACTGAGACTGAGGCATTGAGTGGTTTAGGCAAAAAAAAAAAAAGAATAAAAGTGAAAGGTAGCGTGAGGGCAGAACGCTACAATTATCGGCTTGTACAAGAGATATAATCATAACAGCGGCTCCTTAGCCATATATATCGTAAATTTGGCATCTCTTTGCAGGAATAACTTAATCCAGCGACCAAAGTCTATTAAAAAACTTCACCATGACCAGCTTCAAAGAACATCGTGAAGCAGTTTTACCATATGGTGACCCAGCACATCGGACCGTCAACGAAGAACAATGACCCCAAAATAAGGAAAAGGACTGTACCAAGGCATTTAATATGTCCAAAAAGAATAACGCCTGAGGAAACAACTTCGACAACCGAGTATACACCCACTGCATTAACAAATAATATCAAAACCATACCAACATACATTTCTGCACCTAAGACGCTGCGAAAAACCATAATACCTGAGAGTACATACCAACAACAGCAGCAAATAAATACATAGATAAAAAATATACATACCAACTGCACAAGAAATACCTGCAAAAACAAGCTCACCGAATGAATACACACGGACTACACCACAGAAATCGACATGAAAATGCTGCTTATAAGAAGTATTGCATGAAAACCCCGCCGGTGGTTCAAAAGCAATAACAATCATTGATTATAAAGATAGGCAAAGGCCAGAGGCCAATCTCATAGAGGAGAACAAAACCCCTCTTCACACAAGAAACAAAAGGGCCGCGTACCGGTAAAACTCATGTAGCAAATGGAACTTTGGCAGCTCTCTGCCGATATAAATTAATCTAATGACCAAAATCTATTAACAAACTTCACCATGAATAACATCAACGAACAGCTTGTAGCGGCCTTACCACAACACGCTGGAGGAGTCCAGCACTTCTCTGTCAGCAAGCTTAACACAAACAACAACATTGCGCGCTGTGTCGGTCAAGCCAGCTCTTTTCTGGAGGAATAACTCGGTGCTGTGATTCCTCCAGCTACAGCCACAGCCGACTTGGCTGGCGTTATCCAAGACAAGAAGAGGTACAATCATGTCATTGGTGCATTCCATCACGGCCTGGTGTGCTTTGTGAGCGACGTTATCCGTAAACTATCGGCCTCACATAGGTATGATTAGATCAAAGAAACGTTGATTTCCAAGCCCCTAGCAACGACCAACTTAGCGAGTTGGTACTAAAGTTCCTCTGGCTGCAGCGTTTGCCAGCAAGCATGCAGACGATTCTTGCCTGTAATCTTGGTACACTTGAGATGTTGTCAACATATGCTGAGAAAATTACCGAAGTTCGTCACAGAGCATATGTGTTTTCAATAACTCCGGCTCCTGATAATCATTATCAGGCTATTACAAATTTGGAGAAGTAGTTGCATAACCTTACTTGCATGTTCGAAAAGTCTCTGACGCTTCGTAATTCATCAAAAAGTGAATCTAAGCACCGGTTATTTTCTCGGGAGTCGACATCTGACTCGAATTCAGGTTTCTGTGAGTACCATCGGAAATTGGGAACCAATATAAGAAAATGCATTGTTCAGTGCAAATTCAAGGAAAGTAATCTAAATTCAGCACTGCAAGGCGTTCTAACATGTAATGAAGGAAGAAATTACCTCATAGATACGGGAGCGGATACTTCCATCATTCCAAAACCGTCTCTATATCGGTTTTTGGAATTCAAATTGCAGTTGGTGGGGCCAAATTCCTTTCCTATTAGAATATTTGGTCGAAAAATGTTATCGTTGGACTTAGGCTTACGCAGAGTTATTTCCTCCCCCTTGCATATGTACCTAGGCCTATATTAAGCTCAGATTTTCAGTGTCATTACGGTCTTCTGGTAGATATTAAAAAGGAGTCTTTCAATGACCCGCTCACTTCTTTGGTAGCATTTGCACAGAGTAGTAGCAGTCCCAACTCAGACCTGTTGGTACTAATTAATCCAGTAATCTATTCAGCAATTTAGGACCTACACAAAAAGTATCGTGCCATCACTGTCGAAACAGGATATACTAAGCAGGTGGCATAGACATTTACGCACTACATTATCATAAAATCGACTGCCATTTCATCCAAAGTTTCTCGCCTTTATCTAGAAAAGTTATCAATAGCTAAAAAGAAATTTTAATTTCTTTAGAGCAAAAAATCTGGCGACTTTCAAACAGTATGCATATGTTACAAAAGAAAATTGGTGAATGGAGACAATGCGGGGACTACAGAAGGCTAAATTCCAGTACCGTAGCTAGTACTTTAATACGTGACTTCATCTACCAGTTATGAAATTACACACATATTACAACTCTTGACTTAGCAAAAACATACCTCCAAATTCCCATCGCGCAATTTTGGATCTTTTCGAGTTCACACGCACGACGCTTGGCCTGTGTAATGCTGCTCAATCTTTTCAAAGATTAATTCACATGGTTTTGCAAGAGTCTTTCTTCTGTTTTATATATTTGGAAGATATACTAATCGCTTCTACGTCTCAAGCTGAGCACACATCGAACAAGTGTTCAAACGACTACAGGATTAAGGACTTATTTTAAACGGGGAAAAATACGTATTCGTACAGTCGCAGGTAAAACTTTTAGACCATTTTTTCCCCCGAAGGACATTAGGCCAGCTCCCGATCGTGTAGAAACAATTTCAAATACAAAATTCCTGCAATCGTAAAGCAATTACGATGCTTCTTGAGTATGATTAATTTCTATCGCCATTTCTTGCCACACGCTGCGGCTCACCACGCTGATTTACACAGCTATCTGTCCGGCTCTAAGAAATGTGGTGCTAAACGTATTGACTGGTCTAGCCAAGCAACTAACTCCTTCCAGGTGGCTAAAACTCAACTGGCACAAACGGCTCTTGTCGCCTTTCCCATCGCTTCGGCCAAACTACCGACATTTGTAGATGCTTCGATATTGCTACTGGTGCGGCGATATAACAAACAGCCGACGGTGGCTGGAAAACGCTAGGATTTTACTCTTTTAAATTGAGCAGCGCTACCTGAAGTATAGCACCAATAACCGGGCGTTACTTATTTCAAGTATTTGCTCGATGGACGTGTCTTCACGCTCTACACAGACCAACAACCCATGCAATACGCATTTCTGCAAAACTCAGAAAAGGCTTCCCCCGGAAATTACGACATTTAGACTATGTGGGTCAATTCACTTCAAACAGCGGACACGTGCCCGGGCAAGACAACATGGTTGCCGGTGCTCTACCAAGAGTCGAGGAAGTCCAAGTTCCAGGCCCAATTAATTTTGATGCTATGACAGGAACGCAATTTCAAGATGCGGAATTTCAATTCGAAATTCTGGGTATAAATTAAAAACTTCCCGATTTTTGAATCTACTAAAGAATTATACTGTCAAGTTACGGACACTAAAATATGTCCATTCATTCCCAACGCCTTCGGAGTACACGCTTTCAAAATTATCCATGATTTGTCCCACCCAAACACAACGAACAAAATGATCACGTATAGATACTTCTGACGGTCCATCAGTAAGGATGTCAATACTTCGGCACGGTCCTGCCAAGCTCGTTCGCGGATCAAGGTATCGAGATATGGTAAAAAAGTTCAAACTCATTTCACGAATGCTGCGAGCCCTTCCAGACTATTCACACTGATCTCGTGGGTCCTCCGCCCCCCTCGGAAAGTTTTAGATATTGTGTTATGGTTATTGGTAGGTTTATGTGATAGCCAGAAGCCGTTTATCTATTCGAAATTAGTGCTGAAACAGTCGCGGCTGCACTCTGCCCAGTGTGAATAGCTCGTCTCAGTGCGCCTAGGATTATCATAACGGATCAAGGGTCACAATTTGATTCTTCATTATTTTCTGGACTTTGCAAGCTATTAGGTTTCCAAGGTAATGTGTACTACCGCCAACGGATTTTTAGAACGAGGGCATCGGACGTTTAAGGCCTGTCTAATGGCTTATCAAGAAAAGGCCTAGACAAAGGCTTAACATTTTATTCTGTTAGGATTACGAACTACTTTTACGGAGGTATTTCTCGCCACCCCTGCGGAGCTCATGTTCAGCCACCGTCTGGTAGTTCCCCGGTACAACGTAAGTGCATTGGGGAACGTTTCCAGCCAGTGTCGGTAGACTTCAATGCACCGAATGACTTACAAACTGACGCTATAGTATGGAATGAGATCAGATTGGCTCTTTACAAAGCGTCCTGTTCTTTCCGAAATCGCGATGAACTCGATTCACTTGGCTGAATATCCCCAGTTCCAATTAGTACTAAAATTTTGATGCAAGCTTTATTGTTTTCAGGATATTCTTGCGATAATCCAATATCGGCACCCATTTATAAGCAGGAGTTTTGATAGCACGACTCATAAATCGCATCAGAATAGATTTTCAATTGGACCAAGTTCCTACATATGCTTTGACAGATTCTTCTATTGTATTAGCTTGGATATCTGTAATCATTCAAACAAGTATAAAACATACCTGGCTAATAGAATTTCGGTAATTCAAGGATTAATCAACATTAAAGCATGACAATATGTGAGGTCTGTTGACAATCCTTTCGACTGAAATTCCAGAGGGGCTAAGTCTTTTTCGTTGAGAGATCACAAATTATGGTATCATAATTGGCAAGGTAGTGAAGAAAATTGGCCTACATCGAAACCAATTCTAGCTAACCAGAATGAGGTTGAACAAAGACGAGGAACTCATCTTACAACAACCCATTCAAACATCACATTTGTCCGAGAGATTCTCAAGTTTAACAAACTAAAACGCACAATTGCATATTGCATCAGGTTCATTCATAAATGCAGAAACGCGTTTGTAGAAATAACTCAAGAACAACAAATGGACCCAAGGATAGTTAGTAGTTAGAAATCTGCGACCATGCTTCCGATCTGCCTTGTTCGAGGGGGGGGGGACAACTTTAAAGGTAGACGTCGTCTACCAATTCACCTCGGCCGACGTGCTGACCAGGAACAGGCGCAGCGAACTATTCACTGGGGAACCGGACTACTAGGCTGGAGTCCACCCATGCGTCGGAGATACGTCACAACTTATCGTGCTCTGTTCTACTGAATCCGGTCGCGGAACCACGGAAATCCCCAAACCCAAGCAAGCAAATCGCTTCGTGAACAGATAGAACTCATCTATCAACTCACTCAGGACCAAAGAGATCCTGTGTGGTGCAGCGAGCGGGTTCCCAGTTCAATATGGACTGAAAGTCCGATACCGCATCGTATCGTAGAAAGGGACAAAAAGTAAGATCCTTCAGATGAAGGCTAACCCAGAAGGTTTTAGTAACAAAATGAAGACTATCTAAACTGGTTTGTTTAGAGGTATTGTGCTATATAAAAAAAATAATTTCGCCTGTACCTCATCCACACGCATTAGCTCGAACACCGCTCTACTAGGGAGAAATAGAAGGAAGGGCAGAAAAGCAAAATCCTTCAAATGTGGGCTAACCCAGATGGGGTTAGGCACAAAGAGAGGGGACGCTCTAAACTCGTTCTTTTAGAGGTATTGCACTAGAAACGTAATTTCCGCCGACTCCGCTCAGATGACACTACTTGACACGCCAGACTAATTGACAGAAAAATTGAAGAAAGGACAGGAAAATAAAATCATTCAGATGAAGGCTAACCCAGAAGAGGTTAGTAGCAAAAGGACAGAGGGCTATCACCCACCACTGAGGAAGTAGTTGGAGGGTTTGCGATAACCTGTGGTTCGCAAGTGAAGCTTGTCGGATGCCTTTTTAGGGCTACCGAGATTTAATAAACTTTGATCAAGACTTTATATCCTGAGCATGGAAAATTCAGATTGGAAGACACTTGTCGTTCTGCAGACAATATGAGACACGCCCGATTTGTTCTACTATAGTTGCTTTTACGAACTTAGGTGCCAATTTGGCAGCAAAGCGTTCGACTTCGCTACTTTATACAAAGTTTCGGACGTATACAGTCTGTCCAGGTACGAAGGCTCTTTCCCGAGTGCGCAAGTTGTAACCAGCGGCGTACTTTTGGTACGCCTCCGTGAGACGAAACTTCACTTCATCGCGCAATAGCTGAAGTTTTTGGTTGACAGGTACACACTCAATAGCCCCGTCCGAACCTGCCTTTAGCTCTCGAGGAAGTTGATACGAGCCCCCGCACGTTACTGGGTGTCAACCGAAGAGCAGGAAAAATGGTGAGCACGTAGATGACTCATGCACGACTTTGCGGATGGCAAAGCCGAACTCGCTCAGATGTTCGTCCCCATTACGTTGCTCTGTATTGACATAGGCGCAGATCACTGCCAGGATCGACTGATTAACAAGCTCGGAGGCGTTTGATTGGGGGGAATAAGCTGGTGAGAAAGTGTGTTTCACCCCATAAAGATCCAACATTTGGACGAATATTTTTGCAATGAAATGACTACAATTATCTGAGTGTACTATTTCCGCAACTCCAAACATTAAGAAGACATTTTGATCCAGGAATTTAACGACTCGTGAGGTTGTGGCCTCTGACATTGCTTCCAGCAACACAAACTTATATAATTGATCCAGTACGATGAAGATGTACCTACTTCCTCCGCAGCTGCGCGGGTAAGGACCTAGAAAGTCACAGAAGATGCGTTTACAAGGCAGATCGGTAGAACGTATCATGCTCAGAGGAGGTCTTGAAGACACATTGGTCATCTTGATAAGCTTGCAAGTATCGCAGACGTTTATGAACTGGCGTACCTCTGATGCCATGCTCGGCCAGTAGAACAGACGGCGTAGCTTTTCTAGAGTTTTTGCAAACCCGAAGTGGGATGCCATTGGAGGGCTATGCTCTGATTTAATCAAATCGCCCGTGAGACTATCAGGAACCCATAGCTTCCACTGACCGCGCTCGTCTGAGACGTTGTTATGTGGGATCGAGAGTGAGATATTGACCTTACCACCTCTAATTTGTAAGTTCCGAAGCCAGTTCGGACTAGAAGTGATTCGTTGGATTCTGTGCACGTACGTTTTCTCCTGCAGTACGGGTGATTTCAAGTCAAGCGAACTAACTTGCGCAGGGTACACTAACTCCTCTGTGTGGTGTTCTACTGCCTCGTCAGCAAACGACCTCGAGAGAGCATCGGCCACAATATTGTCCTTGCCTTTTCGGTATTCGGTATGGATTTGGAAGGCCTGGAATTTGAGGCTCCAACGAGCCAGCCTATCACATAGATCCCTTTGGTCCATGAGCTATTTGAGGCTAGCGTAGTCAGTAATGACCATAAACTCCAGTCCTTCCACATACGGCCTTTTTATACTCAATACGGCGGCCAGACACTCTAACTTGGTTATGCTGTCGTTGCTGTTAGTAGCGTTCAACTTCTGTGAAATGTAGGCAATGAGATGCTCATCCCCATCCACAGAATGCTGAATAAGACACTTCCGACTCCTGTAGTGCTAGCGCCGCACTGAATGAAGAAAGGGCTGGAGAAGTCAGGATTCGCGAGCACTGGTGCGGTCATCAGATACTGTTTTAGCTGTTGGAAAGCCAGTTAAGCTTGTTCGTTCCACTCAAACTTGATGTCGTTCTTTAGGAGGACCGTCAGGGGACTAGCGATTGTAGCGAAATGTGGGATGAACCTTCTATACCAGCCGCATACTCCGAGGAAGCTACGTATTTTCTTGATAGTTGTTGGCCTTGGCAAGCTCTGAATAGCCGTGAATTTTTCGGAGTCAGCTCGCAAGCACCCATCCTCAACTACAAAGCCGATATATCTGACCTCTCTCATACAAAACTTGCTTTCTCTACGTTGATCGTCAAACCGGCAGCGTGAACCAACGACGCGACGTCCGCCAGAAGCTTTAGGTGTTCGTCGAACGTGGAAGAAGTAATCAGTAAACCGTCAAGATACACAGATTTTCGGTCATGAAGTTGGTCAGGGATGACTTTGCACATCAACTTGCACACTGTTTGCGGGGCATTGCAAAGTGTAAACGGAAGTACCTTGAACTGGTGTAGGGGTCTTCCCGGCACAGCGAAAGCAGTTTTGTCTCTTGATCCCAGAGCGAAAGGAATTTGCCAGAACGCATCCTGTAGGTCTATGGCAAAAATAAAGTTTGCCTCCTGGATTCTACTGAGGATTCCATCTATAAGAGGTTACGGAAAGTCATCTGGGACTGTTACGGAATTTAATTTTCGGGCGTCCAGACAGAGGCGCACTTTACCGTTAGCCTTCTTAACTAAATTCACTGGTGACGACCATGCACTTTGGCTCTCCTCAATGACTAATAGCGACAGCAGTCGGTCGAGCTCGTCATATAAATATTTCTGCACTACTGGAGACACTGAGTAGAAACGCTGTTTAATGGGTGTCGCCAGACCGATATCTATCCATGCTCTACCAGGGTGGAGAGACCCTAGCCTTGTTGGCTGAATGACGGAGAAGATGTGATCACCTCCTGCAAACGCTGCGAATCGTATCCTGAAATATTGTGCTGTTGCGAACAAGACGGTGAAGCTTTTCGCAAGGAATGAGCTCACTTACCATAACAGAACTTAAGCCAAACGCTTTCCAAAAGTCGATTCCCATGTATAAGGGTTGCTGAAGAGAGGGAACTATGTGCAATCCCATCATGCG
This sequence comes from Dioctria rufipes, assembly GCA_963924295.1. NCBI lineage: Eukaryota > Metazoa > Arthropoda > Insecta > Diptera > Asilidae > Dioctria > Dioctria rufipes. The sequence goes on along the minus strand of OZ002740.1, from coordinate 160,336,411 downwards.
CGTCTTTTCGTCGTATTTAACGAGGACTCGTATGTGGCCGAGGACCTTTTGCTGCCGCCAACCGAAACTGAAGACGGCATCGACTGGAACGAAATGCCCATCTTGCCCAGGAAGCTATCCAATATGCCTCGTATCTTTTGTCCGTGAATGTAGACATCTGCGTAAGGCCGAGGATCTCAGGGATCCTCTTCATCAAATACTACTGTTTCAGCGATGGCAGGCTTTATGACTCTGCGCAGGCTGAGGTAACTATGTGTGCGTGGGACAGTCCTGGAGAAGATGGACCCCGAAGCCGATGGAAATTTGCTGACGCAAAACGATGCATCCTCTATATCAGAGGGGGAGATTGAAGTGCTTTCATCCGAGAGGGTCCAACTACAACTTTCTGAAGGACAAGGTTTCGAGTAGGTTGTAAAATTTTGACGTGCTTTGCGTACTGGAATTCTCCGTCTGTGTGGATAAGATAGACATGTTTACTTTAAGACTGTTATGATCGACTCTGGGTTCAAAGGTTTTGAGATTTGGAAATGTTGTAGCATCGCTGATAGCTTTACGCCGTGGAGTTAGCGGTAACGGTCGGACTCAGTGTTGGTAGCCGCCTCTTCTGTCGGGCGGCTTAAGGTGTGTCTTGGAGTCAAACGGTGCTGACTACCCACAAAATTTTGACTCCTGCCTCGGTTTCCCGACAAGCAAGCTCCACATTACGTTTTAATCACCCCCACTGGACCACATCCATAGCAGAAGACTCTGTGTGTGCCTTGTGGACAGTTGATGTAGACGTGACCCTCACCCGAAAAATTTCAGGATGTCACTCAAGGTCTAGCGGGTCGGTATATGCCTGTTGCAACTTATTTTGAACCCCTTGCAGTGGAACTTCAATGGCGGCTATTTGACCGGACAGCGCATGATTTAAATACGCCGTGTTCAAATAAATTTCAGGCACTGTTCGTCGCGGTGCGACCGCCCGCGAAGAGCCTATATCCGACCATAATTTTTCGAATCGATTGCATAGATCCCTCAGATCTAGCATACTGTCTTTCTGATAGAGGAGTAACGCTTCCTGTAAAGCCGGTTTCATTTTTTGACGCAACATTTCCACCAGCTCTGCTTCTGGGATCGGTGTGCTCATCTTGACCACTAACGCATGGACCGCTAATCGAAAATCGCTGAATGATTTGTTAATTCCCTGCTTCCTGGACTCAACTAGCTTGCAAATTTCGTAGTGCGAAATTCCCGTAGGAGCGCTGAACGTAGATCTTGCCAAGTGTGTGTACGGTGGTTTCTCAAGTATAGCCAATACCAGCTTTCCCAGTAACGAGTGTATGACACCCGGCGTACAATTCGGAGGCAGATACTTGCTCTAGTATTGCCAGGGACTCTACCCGAAATATAAACTCTGTTACGTCCAGGCCAGATGTACCATCAAAATTTGACTTCCAGCGGAAGACAGGAATGTGATGGCACTGTTAAGGTCTCTCGCTGCTGGCTTTCGGGGATGGCTTGGGGGTTAAGCGGAGAGACGAACGAACCCGGTAGGGTTGGTACACGAGACTCACCCAAAAGACTGGAGCCCTATTCAAATTTTCTAACCGCTCGTTGATCGACGGGATAAGAGACCTTCCCGAAAGTGGTTCAGCTGGCTCGTGTGGTATGTCTGTAAGAGACGCTTGATCACACCGATTCTCGAACATTTGTGCATTCAAGTATGACTCATCAGGAGCGCAAGTTCCTCCAGCTAGGTTCTGGTATGCTCAGCGAGGCGCATTTAGTTGTCGCAACTGTCTTCGACTTGGCACCCATCAGAGTATTTGACCCTCGAATGTCTGTGCTACTCACAGGAACTGGGGCCGTTAAGCCTGCAGCAAACCCGGCAGAAGGCACTGGCGTTAACTGGGTAGATGGACTAGATTCGACACGACTCAGGATACCCTCAAAGGTCTGAGCATAAGATTGCGCATCATAGTGGAAAGAGGGAGACGTATTATGCAGCCGCCGGGCTCTATTGAGTACATGGAGCACCTGACTGATATAACGCGTACGATGTTCGTTAGTTCGGATGGGATCCGAGCTCAGGTCCCCATTCAGAGCGTCCACTCGACTGATAATATAGTCTAATTCACGCGATGGATTCTTATGAGCGTGAGACCTAAAGGGTATTTTGCCGGATTCTGATTTCTCGGCCTCATACACTTCCACATGAACTTTCGACGAGCGTTAGCGTCGTCTGATCTAAGGTTGTGAAAAGCGAGTTCGACCTCAAGCTCGTCCAGCGATAAAAAGGAGAAGTCCATCTTCGTATGAATCTCAACGACACAAAAAAAAACCGCGGGGAAATGCTCTGGTGTTACTATTAAAAGACAATTCACCAGAGAATTTTACTGAATATGTATGTAAAGTGAGCTGTCTATAGTAATGCCAACAATAGTTCAGAATAATAGTGCCAAATAAGCTTAATAGACAGTGTTCTGATGTCACTATCTATGATAATTCAGCCGATAGTTACGCCCGGTATGTTTAAATGACAAAAAAACAAAAAACAAAAAAAATAAATGCGTTAATACTAATGTCGGAGATAATCCAGCCGACAATTGTGCCAAATATATATAGAAAAAAAAATTGCGTTTATACTAATGTCGACGATAATTCCATTGAGGATTGTGCCAAGTAATATTGAGAAAAAACAAAAAAAACCCAAAGTTCAGCTGAAAATTGTGCCAAGGAAACCTTATACAAAAAAAAAATGCGTCTATACTAATGTCACCAATGATTCCAGCGAAGGTGGTGCCAATAAGACCAAAAATAAAAACTGCTCTGATTTGATATCATAAGTTTTGCGTGTTCTACACAAGCAATATATATATACTATTAACGTTTTTCATTTATAAGAGGGGGGAGGGGGTCGGCATAACAGATCAACGCAGGAGGACTGCTTCTTCCACACAACAACACACAACAACAAAAATCCTATTCTCCAGCCCAGCTGGACCAAAAAAACTCTCTCTCTCTCTCTCTCTTCTCCGCAGAATATTGTTCATCGAAGTGCTTCGGTCAGTCCATACTGTGGGCTAATAATTGCAGAAAACTAAAATTGTGGAACCGGAGCCTGAAAGGCTGCCGTCCCATTTTAGGATGATCAGGACGAACACTTTTTTACCTAGGATAAAAATCAGAAAAGGATGAACAACGCCCATCAACTTGGCAGGGGGTGAAGCTGAGATCAAAGGCGGATGTGAGTTTATTTATTTATTTAGAACTTCATCAAAAATCTGATTACTAAGTTTACAAAAGAAAAATTAAAAAACAAAATAATTTAAAAATTATTATACATATGTAAACAATGATATTGACCAACAGTGTACAAACAAAATTAATAAAATGAAAAGTAACCTTAACTAAGCTGATCCCTTAATTCACTTTTTGAAAGATGAAAGTCAATGCAATCAAACCAGTTGTTAAAGAGACGAGACATTGATGAAATCGGCTCGTGAAAACCATAGTTCGTACTATGATGAGGAACGACGAGGAAGTCGTGGTTCCTCAAGGAGCGCGCAGGAATAGATATATTGAAAGTATTTAAGAGCTCAGGAGAATTTATCGCTCCCTGTATACACTGAAACGCAAAAACAACTCTGGAAGCTTTTCGCCTATTTTCGAGAGAATCCAATGGAAAGAGTTTAAGCCTATCAACATATGGAGGTAAAATAATAGGGTTATGCCAATGAAGTCCACGGAGAGCGAAACGAACGAATCTCCGCTGCACAGCCTCAATACGATTTATGTGTACAGCATAAAACGGAGACCAGACCGGACTAGCATACTCCAAAATAGGTCTAACGAATGTGCAGTAAAGGACCTTCGTTATGAATGGATCATTAAACTCCTTTGACCATCTCTTTACAAACCCCAGAGTAGCATTAGCCCTGGCCACGATTGAATTAATATGATGTTCGAAGGAAAGACGAGTATTAAGGAAGACACCCAAATCTTTGGTTTTGTCAAGTCTAGTTAATAAGCATCCATCTAAAGTATAATTAAACTCCAATGGCCTCCTTTTACGAGAAAAGGACATAGTAGTACATTTGCTTATATTAAGAGGAAGACAGTTAATAGCACACCATTTATGAAAGGTGTCTAAGTCCAAATTTAGAATTCCACACTCGTTTTCATTAGAAACAATGCGGAAGATTTTGGCATCGTCAGCATAGCAAAGTATTCTTGAATTAGTCAAAATCAGAGATACGTCATTAATGAAAATAATAAAAAGGAGTGGTCCGAGATGGCTGCCTTGAGGAACACCAGAAGTATTATCTATTACGTCAGAAAGAGCTTCGCGAAATATAACTCGCTGCGTACGATCCGATAAATAAGAATGAAGCCAATTGACAAAAACAGAAGGAAAACCAAGCAGAGTCAGCTTATGAATCAAGATTTTATGATTGATTCGGTCAAAAGCTTTACTAAAATCTGTGAATATGCAATCAACTTGCTTTCCGCTTTCAATTGCAGAAATGCAGAAATTAGTAAACTCTAACAAATTAGTCGTAGTAGATTTACCCTTCATAAAACCATGCTGAAAAGAGCGCAGGAAAGGCTTGCAGTGGAGTAACAAAACATCGCAAACCATGGCTTCAAATATCTTACCAATACAACATAACTTAGCGACGGGTCTGTAGTTAGAAATGTCACACTTATTACCCTTCTTGTGAAAAGGAATAATCAAAGAAAGCTTCCACTGTTTAGGAAAAACACCACAGGTTAAAGATAAATTAAATAAATAACACAAAACAGAAACTATGGACGTAGCACAATTTTTTATGAACGTGGAAGGAACGCCATCCGGACCACTAGAAAAACTATCAGCTATGCTTGAAATGTACTTGGAGACAGACGCTTCATCGAACAACAGGTCCTTAGGTTGAAGAGAAGTCGTCGGGAGCTTCGTCAAATGGGTAAAATCGTTATACCTAATATCACAGTGGTTATCACAGAAGACAGTTTTAAAGAAGTCACCAAAAAGATTGGAAGTCTCCAAGGGATCAACGCTATCTATGTTTCCAAGTCGCAACGATGAAGGGTATCCATCACAGTTGCGCTTAGAGTTCACAAACTTCCAAAATTGCTTAGGTTCCGTACGCAAGGCCGACCTCATTCTATGTATATAATCATTATAAGAATCATTCAGGTACGATATGTACTGAGCACGCAAATTAGAATAAGTTACGTAATCAGCATCGCTCCTTGAGGAACAGAACCTCCTCCAAGCTTTATTCTTCAAATTTTTAAGATGCTTCAAAGAGCCATTGATCCATGGTTGACAATGCGAAGTACGATTCGAACTTACAAGTGGTACACAGTGAGTAAAACAAAGAAATATGATGTCATAAAACGAGCTCACAGCTTTATCAATGTCACGTTCACCCAGAACACCGGTCCAGTCGCAGGCGGATAGCCATTCATTAATTTTATTAAAATCAGCTTTTTTAAAGTTATAACAATACTCGTAGTTACCAGAAGCATTAGATGATGAAGTTACAGGATCAAAAAACAAAACTGTATGTAGTGCCGGATGATGACTTGTTTCAGGAACCATAGGAGTTAAACAATGCTTAACGAGAGTACCATTGGGATCGGACGAAAATACCAGGTCAAGATATTTTCCAGAGTCATTAGTCACACCGCTAGACTGCATTAAGCCAGAAGAAATGATGTTGTCAATAAAAGATATGGCATGTTGAGGAGTCGCTATAAAAGAGGGCAGCAAGCCCTCATCGTCCGGAGAGTGTACCCAACTCACATTAGGTAAGTTAAAATCACCATAAAGCAACAACTCATCGGCAGGCAGCAGAACTTCAGTAAGCCTATCTATACATGAAGCCAACAAATCAAATATATCGGCAGATGGGCATGGAGGGATATAAACTGTAGCAATATATACGGTTTTGTGTGAAAGCCTGAGAGCCACACAAATAAACTCCAGATCACCGGAATCAACAAAGTCAACCAAGAAACAAGGAAGGTCGCGACGAACAGCACAAAGTACTCCACCTCCAACAGGAGCATCCAGACACAGACGATGGCGGTCACGGCGAAACAACAAGAACTCGGGACCAAAAAGCTCTTCATCAACGATCTTCCCACACAGCCATGTCTCGGTCAAGCAGACCACGTCGAAACAGGAATTCGTCGAACTTGTAAAAAGGCGAGTCGTCTTAGAGCGAAGACCAGTTACGTTGGCGTAGTAGACCGAGATTTCGCTAACAAGTTTTTTGCCATACTTGATGATCCGGAACGTCCCTTAGGAATAAATTCACGCACAATGGAATTGCAGGGCCATATATCAGGTGAAAGCACCGCCTGAAACAGATTTTCCGGAACTAAAATCCTGAAGGACGCAGAAAATGAGCGTTTCTCGTGTGCATGTCGAGTAGATAACTTCTTGCAGGCAATCAAAGAGCTCGAAGTGCCAACACGTGATGAAATGTGTTTAATAATTTCGTCTTCAGTGGTGTCAGGATGTACTCTAGAGACGAAAACACATTTAGGAAGCCTGGCTGGCCGCAACATAACATCATCTCCAACTGCAGGCGAGGTATCGTTGGTGGTGGCACTATCCGCAACCAAAGTCCGGGACGAAGCAACAGATTCTAATTCCTGTGCGGCAGAATGTAAGGATTGATGATCCAGTAGTTTCTGCTGTAACTGCGGTTGCCGTAGCTGCTGATGTAGATGTTGTTGCTGCAGCTGAAATTGTTGCTGTCCGCGCAACACCGGCTTTTGATACTGCTTGTTCTTGTACTGCTGTTCCTGTACCCGTGGTTTTCGTTGCTGTCCTTGGTGTATATGGCGTCGTTGTTGCTGCTGCTGATGCTGTAGTTGCTGATGTTGCTGGCTATGCTGTAGTTGCTGCTGTTGACGAAGATCAATCTGTGATTGTACCATCTGCGGTTGCAGCGAATGATTTTCGTTCTGCTGCAGTTGCTGCTGTTGCTGGTTATGCTGTAGTTGCTGCTGTTGATGATGATCAATCTGTGATTGTACCATCTGCGGTTGCAGCGAATGATTTTCGTTCTGCTGCAGGTCTTGAAGCAAATTTTCATGGTGCTCCAAGTCATCGCATGTTTGTTTAGAGTCAGGAGACAAATGAAAATGAAGTTGACGGCGCAAGTCAGTTTCGTTATTCCTATTGCGACTTCTAAGTAATTGTTGTTGCAATCGAAGTTGTTGCTGAGAGTTAATAGGTGGCAATGACTGAGGAGGTTCATGTAGTTGGTCATGTGATTGAAGAGGGTCCAACTTGTCCTTATGCGGATTTATGTTGTTAACAACAGCATTAATAGTGTTTTTCATTTCCTTACTGGAAGAAGTCAGATTATGAATGTCATTTTTAATGTCATTTATGCCAGTCTCTACTAAATCGAGAAATGGTCCAAGTGATAAAGGTTGAGCTTGATCAGAGGACAGAATATTGGAATTTAAATAATTCACTGAGTCAGTTAAAACATTAGTTTATGAAGCGAAGACACGGACTTTTCTAGAATAATTTCATTATTTGATTGCAAACATTCGCAGCTATTTGTGAATTTATCAATTTTGTCAGTTAGATAGCGAATCTCGGCATGCATGTCAACAATTTGATGCCAATTGTCAGAAATGTATTTTATCTTGGTGGCCAAGAAAGCAAAGTCAGAGGTAGCTGTGTTGAATGCAGATATTGCATTGTCCATATTGCCAGTTGATAACGATAAAGCCTTTAAAACGTGGCAGGGTTTAATCTCGGTACAGTCCTGGCATGTGAAACTGGCTTCTAAATTGGCATTACGCTTAGTAATCCAGTGGCTGCCAGTACTCAGGAGAAAAGCAGTAGAAGAAGAAGATTGTATGTGTAAATATCTCAAAATACTTACCAAGCAAAAAAAAAACTGAATGCTTATGTATGCCAATTGTGACAATACAAACCTCAGAGCACCTTTATAAAACAGAAAAAGTAAAATGGCTCACAGCTCGAAACGACATAGAAATTTAATAATATACTGGCTTCTCCCTGGAACTAGCAGATGTAAGCGAAACTAATTTCAACAGCGTATTCATCGCATACAACACTGACTGACCACTGCAAACTGAACAACTCACGCTTCTAATAGGTAATATCAATAGGGATTATAGAATTTTTAGATGATTGAAGAGGGGTTTGAGCAAATAAAATCTGCGCCCTGGAAACACTAAGCCAACCCTAATGGCCAGACAAGGACAAGAATCTCAAGATGAAAGTCGTTCATCAAATTGCCAGTTGTGGCTCAGCTGACCAACTCTTCAGGCAAATGCACTGTCAAGTGGTCAGCGCCCCAGTGTCCACAAGCCGAAGCTTGGCTTCAAAGATGGAGCGCCTCGCGCACAAAGCTCGCTAGACACCGAAGAGACGAGCACTTGGACAACGGAACCTATTAAATTTAGGGACGAAATTAATCTGGACTTGACCGAAGGCACTGTACTATCCCCCATGCAGCCAGGGCCATGGCCGAGTGACCCAGCCGCGATACAAAGGCCGAGCCTAACGAGAGCCAAAAAGGAGCAATCATGAAAGTAACGCACTTTACAGAAGTAAGACGAGCTGTGCGTAGACCCAGCACCTTGTATCCGGCCAGGCAACCGACGACCGGTCACGCGCTGTTGCAAACAAAAGACAGCATGAGTTCCATCGACAAACCAGTTTGAAGTTCACCGAAAGCACCTGAGTCAGTTCAAAACACTGAGGCCTTACATAACAAAAAAAAAAAAAATCTAATAATGATAACAAAAATTAAAAAATGATTCTTGAAGATGCACTAACACTTTAGTCAAGAGAGGCTAGACAAAAGACCGATAAAAAAACGATTTTGGGCGCCATTTGTAACGGAAAAGGGCGGCCAGAAAAATCACAAATTCACCTTAAAGTTGTGCTTACACTTTAGTCGAGGGAGGCTTGACTAAAGGCCTGAAAGAAAAACCGTTTGGGCGCCATTTGTAACTCAAATGAACGACCAGAAATATAACAAAGAAAAAATAAGATCTTAAGTCAAAGTTTGCCCAGAAATGATTTTTGACAATAGCAATAACAATTTGGTCAAGAGAAGCTTGACTAAATGCCACAAAACAAAAACGTTTGGGCGCCATTTGTAACGCAAATCGGCGACCAGATATATAACAAAAAAAAAATAAGATCTTAAGCCAAAGTTTGAACAGAAAATAATTTCGACAATATAATTATAATTTAGTCAAGAGAAGCTTGACTCAATGCCACAAAAAAAAACCGTTTGGGCGCCATCTGTAACGAAGAGCTTGTCAGGCGACAAGTCTACCTACATCCACTCTTACCTGGATATAGGCGGATACCGCATCCGACACCTGCTTGCAACAAAAATCATGTCCAGGATATGCGTGAGTGACTGCACAGCAATTACCGCCAGCGATCAGTCGGTTAAGGGGAGTCCTTGCCACCCACATCCCTTCAATGCTTGTTAAGCTGTCAGAATAACTGACCAGACAGACGGACGGACAGTAAAAAAAACGACTTGTAAGTGTGACTGCGGACGGATGGACAGACAAAAAAAAAGATCTATATGGGCTTCCTCCTTCTAGTGGTACCTAAAAGGCTGGAAAGAATAAAATTTATATGATTGAATGCGGTAAGAAAAGAAGAACGGAAGACCTCAGCAACGCCAAACAAGTTTTAATTCACCTGGAGAGTACTGATGAACGCTTGAAAGAGAGTGAGAGAGCTGAGAGGAGTCTCCGATTACGTTGAGACTCCGGCTTTGGGCACTATTGGGCCGAGACGCCCCATCCACCCTGGCTAAGCCTCAAAAGCCGTGATAATATGTTTAGCCCTCGTCTATATTGAGTGTGTGTGTGTCCTAGCGGCGCTCCATCAGACCTCCACCTCCCATGTGCCAGGATTACTCACCCATTATCGCATACGAATGCGTGTGCTGAAGGAAACAAAATAAAAGAAATACCACGGTTGCATGCTAGAAAACGAGAAATTCAGAGGACCCAGTGGCAAAAGGAATTACTTTGTTTCTCTTTCAATACCCGCCTTTCGTCTTACAATATCCGCCTCTCTGTTCTTCGTTTTCTATGCCCTAGTCGTAAACTACCCTACGTTGCCCTTCTAACTGACCTTAATAATACCTTAGTCAATCTAAACTGAAAGTTCCAATGTATACTTATAAATAATTAAATAATATAATGCGAAGGTACATGTATAAAGAAAATGAGTAACAAATTAGACAAAACTTACTTAGTTACAGGTAATTACCCTATGCGACCAGCTCCCTCGCTGCTATAAACCGGAATTGTCGGGGTGCACCGTTTTGATGTTACTTGCATCCCATACCGTATCAGTAGCTTTTCTTCTATACCTTGAGTGGGTGGGTACATTACCCTCTTTTTTCTTGACCCCTTTCACCTCTTTTGGGTGCTTTCGGGTGTACACTAATGCCTTACTTTTGCCAATCTGTCCTACTATCCTGCCTCACCTCAAGCTCTGATACATCGGGTGACTAAAAGTGGATATTGATTAAGATTGAAATCAACAGGAGATGCACAGGAATTCTCCTTTGGGTTTTTTTTTCGTTTGAAGTGGGTATAGAAGTATATGACGCCTGCTAATAAGGTTCACCAAAAGTTTCTCTTCCTTTCCTTGGGACGTGCCCCCACAAAACTAGATTTTCACTGCTATAGCAGGTAAGCAGAAACTTTCGCAAAAAATGTGATTCATATTATTTAGGTATGTTCATAAAATTTTCTTTCCTTCACAAAAAAAAATACGCACCAAATTTCATAGGAAAATCTACGCACACAAAACTAATTTTCACTGCTATCGCAGGTAAGCAAAATCTGTCCCAAAAATATAATATGATAGGATTCGTAAATATTCATAAAATTTCCTTACATTCACAGGAAAAATACCCAGAAAACTTACTTTCACTGCTATCGCAGGTAAGCAAAACCTATCGCAAAAATATGATTTATAGGAGTTGTAAATATTCACAAAATTTCCCTTCTTTCACAGGAAAAATACGCACAAAACTAATTTTCACTGCTATTGCAGGTAAGCGAAATCTTTCGCGGAAAAAATGTAATCTAGACTATTCGTAAATGGTCATAAGACTTCCACTGTTTCACCGGAAAAAATACGCATAAGTTAATTTTCAAAAACTAATTTTCGCTGCTATTACAGGTAAGCAAAATCTCTCGCACAGATATAATTTATATGATACGTAAATCTTAATGAAATTTTCCTTTGTTTCACAGTTAAAGTACACGCACAAAACTGATTTAAAAAAACTAATTTTCACTGCTATAGCAGACAAACAAGCTCAGCCCGAGCGATCTAGTAAGCACTACCCAACATGTTGATTTTTCGCCGTCTCCCTACATCGTAGCCGTTCCTCGCTCAGCCACCGGCCAGCGAAAATTTTTTCAATTTGGTTGTTCTTCTTTCGGTCGACTACCGAAATCTCTTCGGGCAGCGGTGCTGTTGAATACGTACGGGTGTACGTGTATCATTTGCCTGCACTTTGGTAAGCAGAATTTGTGTTGTGAGCGATAATTTTCTAGGGATTCTCGGCGGGCTTGCTGTAATACATTGCGTGATAGTATCACGCGATGTTTTACCGCTAGACGAATTGCCGTTTCCCGACTCTTGTAAGTTGGTGAATAGAGGTAAACTTTGAGTGACAAAATTATGATTTGTGCGCGTTTTGCACAATTTTAGAATTCTTCGTTTGGCAGTATTTTTGTTGTCGATGTTTTCTCTTCTTTTCAGGGTTCATAAGAAGGAATATAGATAGTGCTAGATCTGCCCGAATTAAATTCTTTCTTTTTCGACATGCTTGTCTTTCGCTTCCTTTCAGGGTTCATAAGAAGGAATATAGATCGTGCTAGTTCTGCCCGAATTAAATTCTTTCTTTTTGGACGTGCTTTGTCTTTCTCTTCTTTTCAGGGTTTTATGCTTTATGGAGAAGTAGCATAGAGCTGCTTCTCGAAATTGTATTTATAAACCTTTCCTTCTTTTCAGGTATTAATGTCTCAATAGAAAAGTAGCCAAGGGCTACTTTTCGAAAAAAATTACATAAACCTTTTGTCCCCCTTTTCAGAAAATATACGTGAAGACAAAAATGTAAAAGAAAACTTTGACAGGAGAAATTTCGAAAGATAGAAAAAAAAAATAAATAAATGTGACGAGGAACTGAGACTGAGGCATTGAGTGGTTTAGGCAAAAAAAAAAAAGAATAAAAGTGAAAGGTAGCGTGAGGGCAGAACGCTACAATTATCGGCTTGTACAAGAGATATAATCATAACAGCGGCTCCTTAGCCATATATATCGTAAATTTGGCATCTCTTTGCAGGAATAACTTAATACAGCGACCAAAGTCTATTAAAAAACTTCACCATGACCAGCTTCAAAGAACATCGTGAAGCAGTTTTACCATATGGTGACCCAGCACTTCGGACCGTCAACGAAGAACAATGACCCCAAAATAAGGAAAAGGACTGTACCAAGGCATTTAATATGTCCAAAAAGAATAACGCCTGAGGAAACAACTTCGACAACCGAGTATACACCCACTGCATTAACAAATAATATCAAAACCATACCAACATACATTTCTGCACCTAAGACGCTGCGAAAAACCATAATACCTGAGAGTACATACCAACAACAGCAGCAAATAAATACATAGATAAAAAATATACATACCAACTGCACAAGAAATACCTGCAAAAACAAGCTCACCGAATGAATACACACGGACTACACCACAGAAATCGACATGAAAATGCTGCTTATAAGAAGTATTGCATGAAAACCCCGCCGGTGGTTCAAAAGCAATAACAATCATTGATTATAAAGATAGGCAAAGGCCAGAGGCCAATCTCATAGAGGAGAACAAAACCCCTCTTCAAACAAGAAACAAAAGGGCCGCGTACCGGTAAAACTCATGTAGCAAATGGAACTTTGGCAGCTCTCGGCCGATATAAATTAATCTAATGACCAAAATCTATTAACAAACTTCACCATGAATAACATCAACGAACAGCTTGTAGCGGCCTTACCACAACACACTGGAGGAGTCCAGCACTTCTCTGTCAGCAAGCTTAACACAAACAACAACATTGCGCGCTGTGTCGGTCAAGCCAGCTCTTTTCTGGAGGAATAACTCGGTGCTGTGATTCCTCCAGCTACAGCCACAGCCGACTTGGCTGGCGTTATCCAAGACAAGAAGAGGTACAATCATGTCATTGGTGCATTCCATCACGGCCTGTGCATTTTACGTGAAAGAGTCTTCCGCACAATCCACCACATGGGAATCCGACTTCATTACGGATTCCCTTATCACATTTTTTGCACGCGCTCATGCCGATGCCGATATACCATACCGTTTGCTCGCCTTTGTTCTGATCACCGCACAACCGACAAGCATACAATTTTATCTCGCTATTTTATGTAAAATTTTGAAATTTTTTGAAAATTTTTTTTTTTAATCTTTTCGCACAATCGATAACGAGAAGTTTTCACTATATGTATAACAAATCAACTTCTTTAATTTTAATGAAACTTTTCTGCAGCGTTTTTAAACACGTCTGTATTTCATGACAGACGTACGCCGGACAAAGCCTTCAGAGATGCTGCCTTCAGTGGTGCTGCTGTGCCGTATGTAATGGTTGTTAAGTTGTATTCTCTTATCGGTTCGTCTGGAGAATTTCGCCACAGAATCCTTTGATATTCTTGATCTCGGATATCGATCTTCATTTGGCGGTACATTTTTTCAATGTCTGCCGTAAAAACTAAGTTTTCGCCATCTCGTTAATATTGACGTTAAATTCTGTTGTATCTGTATTTCCACCATCATAATCTCATTCAGACTCTATGCATGGTGATGCTTCGCGGATGCGTCGAGTACAACTCTTAATTTGGACGTTGTGCTGTCATTCTTTATTACAGCAAGATGTAGTAAGTAATGTTTTTTGCCTACACTGGTTGTGGCTAGGACCATGTGCGCAAGTTGGAGATATTCTTTCATAAAATCCTTGTACATACCTAATCTCAAATGTCTTGTTGGTTTTAAATTTTTTTTCCATTTGGAATTGCCTCGCTAGGGCGAGTTCTCTAGAGTTTCCTAGATCTGCTTGCTCTGGGTATTCTTTGAACGGTATTCTTACAATACATCGACCATCAGGACTTCTCCGGTAATTGTTTCTGAAGTAGTTTTCACTGACCTAATCTTCACTAGTCAGAATTTTCTCATTAGCTACTTCCTCTATGTTCCAGAATTTACGTATGTCTTCATTAATATCTACCTCTGATATGCAACATTGTATTCCTTGGGTTGATGATAGATTGCTATGTACCTCCCCTGACAAGATCCAACCTAATTCTGTCTGCTGTGCTACTGGAGACCCAGGGGCCGGATTCTGCAGCACGGAGAATTTGGGAATTTGGGAGATGAGAATTGCGTTTTCTTAGAATTCTTAATTCTCTAATTCTCCATTCCCAATTCACTAACATGGTTGGAGAATTAGGGAAAACGTAAGAAATGTGAAAAAGTACGAATCGCCTGGGACGATTAAGGGTATCAATTTTTGTTCTAGAGGGTTGGACTTTTTTTCATATGTGAGGTACATCTGCCTATTACCTTCCACTGTCGAAATAAATTTAAATTTATTTTTTGTTGGGGTAGTTTTTGAGGGATGTAGGAGGGTAGGTTTTCTCGAGTTTTTCCGGGATAACGAGAGAATGGAGAGTAGAAGGAGAATGTATGTGGTATCAAAAAAAATGGGAGCTCAGCGCGAACAAGATAGGCTTATGAAAAGGGGCGGGGAGAGTGCGGGGTAGAAATGGGAGCTGATTAAGGGAAATTAAAAAAAATTAAGACAATATCAGGAGCTGCAATAATTCGCAGGGGTAAGCTCAGGATCTCTAAGCCCAATAAAAAAAAGTAAGAATTCACTTTGGTAATTAGCCATGCATGGGTATTGTAGGCTATATTTTATTTCGATTAACGGTAATTTGCAGATTTGAGCGGCCTCGGCGGTAAATTTTGCTATCGCAATATTCACGGGCGCCTAACTCTATGTGGGAGGGCTGTAGAGTATTGGAATTTTTTTGATAGATTAAGGGTTTAGAGTACAAAAATATAGGTGAATAATTTTTGGGGCAGGGTGTTTTGGGGGTTGGGGGTCGTACCACCCCTCATAGGGGGTTGCTCAAACTACGTCATGTTTGGTACCAAATTAAAGAGGGAGGAGAGGGTAATCGACTGGTGTAGTTTGTCTTTGATCGTTTTAACGTGATAGCTGACTTTTGACAGCCGAAAAACGATTTTTTTACACTACGGTCATATACACCCCAGTTTCCATATTTTGCATATATTTCTTCCGTTCTTTGTTTCACATCCATTAGTACTCCGTTTCGAATATTTTTGTCATGGGAAGTAAATTTCCAGCACTTACCAGTTCTTCGCAATAATGAGATGAAAATATGTCAATTTTTGTACCAAAAACGGCCAATTTTTCACCTTAAAAAGGACTGCTACACTTCTTTTACAGTTATTTCCAAAACTGTTTATCGGATTCAAAAATTATTTACATATTTAATTAGGGGACAAAATGTAGATGCGATTTCATCCTACACACAAGCTTTTCCATGTATATTTAAAAATTTTACAGCATCTCTTCTGTACTGGACGACGACCAAATTGATCAATTTCGCGTGATTTGTAATTTTTAGCGGGTACTTTGAGAGACAAAATGCTTGTTCTTCTGTTAGTATTGCATGGATTTAAATAATTTGTTTTTTACAATATAGCCAGGATACGCAGTGAATCCATAACTCAATTTGAAATTCCTAGCTACCTAGATACCTTCACAAAACGCAATAAAAGTAGACAATACAATTTTTCCACTTACTTTTCCACTTGCAAAACACCGGAGAATTAATAAGTGGAATGGAGAATTTGGGAATTCTCTACTTACTTTTCGTCTTACTTTTCCACAAGCAAACACCGGAGAATTAATAAGTGGAATGGAGAATTCGGGAATTCCGTACTCACCTCACAAATTCTCTCTCAATTGAAAATTTTTCGTCTTACTTTTCCACAAGCAAACACCGGAGAATTTGAGAAGTGAAAGTAAGACGAAAAATTCGGAAATTCTGTACTCGCTTCTCAAATCCTCTCAGTTGAGAATTTTTCGTCTTACTTTTTCACAAGCAAACACCGGAACAAGTGGAATGGAGAATTCGGGAATTCCGTACTCGCTTCTCAAATCCTCTCAGTTGAGAATTTTTCGTCTTACTTTTCCACAAGCAAACACCGGAGAACTTGAGAAGTGAAAGTAAGACGAAAAATTTTCAACTGAGAGAGAATTTGAGAAGTGAGTACGGAATTCCCAAATTCTCCATTCCACTTGTTAATTCTCCGGTGTTTTGCAAGTGGAAAAGTAAGTGGAAAAATTGTATTGTCTACTTTTATTGCGTTTTGTGAAGGTATCTAGGTAGCTAGGAATTTCAAATTGAGTTATGGATTCACTGCGTATCCTGGCTATATTGTAAAAAACAAATTATTTAAATCCATGCAATACTAACAGAGGAACAAGGATTTTGTCTCTCAAAGTACCCGCTAAAAATTACAAATCACGCGAAATTGATCAATTTGGTCGTCGTCCAGTACAGAAGAGATGCTGTAAAATTTTTAAATATACATGGAAAAGCTTGTGTGTAGGATGAAATCGCATCTACATTTTGTCCCCTAATTAAATATGTAAATAATTTTTGAATCCGATAAACCGTTTTGGAAATAACTGTAAAAGAAGTGTAGCAGTCCTTTTTAAGGTGAAAAATTGGCCGTTTTTGGTACAAAAATTGACATATTTTCATCTCATTATTGCGAAGAACTGGTAAGTCCTGGAAATTTACTTCCCATGACAAAAATGTTCGAAACGGAGTACTAATGGATGTGAAACAAAGAACGGAAGAAATATATGCAAAATATGGAAACTGGGGTGTATATGACCGTAGTGTAAAAAAATCGTTTTTCGGCTGTCAAAAGTCAGCTATCACGTTAAAATGATCAAAGACAAACTACACCACTCGATTACCCTCTCCTCCCTCTTTAATTTGGTACCAAACATGACGTAGTTTGAGCAACCCCCTATGAGGGGTGGTGCGACCCCCAACCCCCAAAACACCCTGCCCCAAAAATTATTCACCTATATTTTTGTATTCTAAACCCTTAATCTATCAAAAAAATTCCAATACTCTACAGCCCTCCCACATAGAGTTAGGCGCCCGTGAATATTGCGATAGCAAAATTTACCGCCGAGGCCGCTCAAATCTGCAAATTACCGTTAATCGAAATAAAATATAGCCTATAATACCCATGCATGGCTAATTACCAAAGTGAATTCTTACTTTTTTTTTATTGGGCTTAGAGATCCTGAGCTTACCCCTGCGAATTATTGCAGCTCCTGATATTGTCTTAATTTTTTTTAATTTCCCTTAATCAGCATCCATTTCTACCCCGCACTCTCCCCGCCCCTTTTCATAAGCCTATCTTGTTCGCGCTGAGCTCCCATTTTTTTTTGATACCACATACATTCTCCTTCTACTCTCCATTCTCTCGTTATCCCGGAAAAACTCGAGAAAACCTACCCTCCTACATCCCTCAAAAACTACCCCAACAAAAAATAAATTTAAATTTATTTCGACAGTGGAAGGTACCAGGCAGATGTACCTCACATATGAAAAAAAGTCCAACCCTCTAGAACAAAAATTGATACCCTTAATCGTCCCAGGCGATTCGCACTTTTTCACATTTCTTACGTTTTCCCTAATTCTCCAACCATGTTAGTGAATTGGGAATGGAGAATTAGGGAATTAAGAATTCTAAGAAAACGCAATTCTCATCTCCCAAATTCCCAAATTCTCCGTGCTACAGAATCCGGCCCCAGATGGTCCGTGCAATACGTTTGCCATTATAATTTTTCCAAATACATCAGCTCCTAGAATTAAGTCAATTCGTCCTGGTACGTCGTATTTAGGATCTGCTAATATGAGATTCTCTGTATGTGACCAGAAAGTTGGCTGAATATTTTCGGATGGTAACAGTTTCGTTAGTCTTTTTAGCACTAATGCTGTCGCTGTTAATGAAAACGGGGATGGAAATCTTGGCTTGATAGTATTAACATTTTTCCTTGCTTCTCCGATTCCAGATACTAGTGCCTCAATACGTTTTCTTTTTAGTTGTAGCTGTTCATATTCTGTGATGAAGCTAGCCTGAGCTCCTTGATCAATTTGTGCCCTTAGACATATTACACCGCCATTTTTACCTATGGCATGGATCATTGCTCTTGCTAATAGAACTGAATGTCCAATTTGGCCTTCTGATAAAAGTGTAACTATTTCCGATGTAGCATTTGGGTCGTTCTGCCTTTTGTTAATAGTATTTTCTTGGTGTTTAAAGTTTGGGATGTTTACTGGTTTTAGATCTGCTGAGTTTTGGTGTAGCAGCGTATGGTGCTTTTTACTGCATATCTTGCACGTTCTCCAACTTTTACAAGATCCTTCTGAGTGCGCCTTGCCTAGACAATTTATGCACAACCTAGATTTGCGAATTGCTTCGTTTCTTTGGGATGTGTTTAACTTTGTAAATCTATCGCAAGAGTAGAGTTTATGATCGCCCTTACAGAAGACACAGCTTTGTCTTCCGATTACACCATGATGCATTTTCACTTCAGTTCCCCTTCTTTCGGAGTATTTAGTACCTTGAAATTGTTTATTAGGTTCAATAGCTTCTAAGCCGTGGAACCTATTTTCCACAATTTCTAAAAAGTCCGGTATTGTTTGTACTTCTCTTGGATTTTTTAGAGTTTGTTCGTAGATTCGTCGTGATTCCTTATCTAATTTCTGCGTGAGTAGGTATATAACTAAGGAGTCCCAGTTTGCGATATCGATTCCTAGGTCCTTGATTGCTTCTAAGCATTCTGTGGATGTGTCATGCAGTTTATTGAGCCCTTCTGCAGATTCCTTTAACAGTTCTGTTTGGTTAAGTAATGTTCGTAGTTGAGCTGACACCAATGTTCGTTTATTATGATATCTTTTGTTTAGTATATGCCAAGCAGTTTCGTAATTCTTGTTTGTTATGCCCAGGTGTTGTATTAGTTCATTCGGTTCTCCAATCATATTTGCTCTTAGATAGAATAACTATTCAGCATTGGCCATCTTTTCGTCTTTATGAATTAATTCAGAAAATAAATCTCTGAATGATTGCCATTTCAAATAGTCCCCATTGAAATTAGGTATATTCATACGTGGCAATCTTAGTTTCGTATTATTGTCCGATTTCTGATTGCTTAAGGGATGTTGTTGAAACGTAGGCTTTGATGCTGCTATTTCTAGTTTTTCCTGTAGGTTTATGAGGGTTGCTTTGTAGCAGTCTTCGATTTTAGGAAATACGCTTTCATCAAAATATTCGTCTTTGAATTTGACTAGTGACATTATGTTTCCGTGATTTTCTACGATGTGTTCCCAATAGTCATTTAGCAGTTTAATTTTTTGCACAAGGTATGTAGTTGACGTTGCTGTTTCAATTTCACCTTCAATAGTTACGATGCAGCGCTGTAATGCATCGATAATAGCTGCTTGTTTTTTCATCAATCGCAATTGCTCTGCGATTGTCTCAGAGTTCTTCTTTCATTGAATGCCATCTCGAATTATATCTTCTATTAGATCTCTTGACAATAAATTATTACAATTAATGACATTAATAACAACATACACAAATAAATTCTGCTACCTCAGGTTATTAGTTGAGGTGAATGAATTAATATTTTTTTGTTTATGAATTTGTGTTTTTTTTTTGTAGATGTACTCCGTACACAGCTTTTAAATAGCTCTGATAACAGCTTAACAGCTTTTCCAACAGGTCTGATAACAAGTGAACAGCTTTTCAAATAGGTCTTATAACAGCTTTAATCTGCTCAGCAGGTCCACAGGATTCGGTGTGTTTTCAGCTGAGTTACAACTTCGACTTATGAATATTTCGCATGTTTCATCCTTTTATATTACAATGAGGGTATCAAACCCTTTACGGTAGCGCACCTTGTTTAATGAGCTATCCTTATCAATCTTCAAGAAACCATACTCATCCTTCCAACACTCAACACAGGCTCTGCGAAATTTATTGAACTTCATGTCTGTATTCATATGATCATTATAGATATGTTTCGAATTCAAGTCATCTTGCTTGAATAAGATGATTAAATTAGCGTTGTCACGTTGTTTAGTCAACAAACAACAACAAGTAACAACTTTGAATATTGTTAGAATTTTAGTCATTGTAGCTATAGTTAGTTACGTAGTTTTCTCTTAATATTGTATATAATCCTTTGTATTAATCTTTATATAATAGCTTTAATCTTTATATAATAGCTTTAATTATTTGTCACATATTTGAAATTCAATGTGAGTAATTACTAACATAATACAACAAGTTTCTGCTTTTGCAATTATAAAAACACAATTAGGTATGTACGTGAGCATAGTTGATGTTGGGTTCTAACATATTGAAAGCCTACTTGTCCTAGAACTCTGCGATAAAGGGCGTTTGACTCAATTAATATCATTACTACAAATACAAGAGACTAATTGTTATAATAGTAATGTTCTTATCAGAATGCCAATATTATACTTATGCATTAGTAAACCAAACGTATCTGAGATATTTTAGAACTTACTACATACATTAGCAAAACATATTCAACAACTCTTGCAACTCTTGTAAATTAATTAAATAACCGAAGTCAACGCCACTGCACGATATTGTTGCATTTTCATGGGTACGTCAGAGCATTATCACGATCACCCATAGGCAGAAAAAAAAAATGCAGTGAACTCATACATCAATTATATCGCTTTATCGTTATCGATCAGTTTTAGGACAGAGAGTTTATCTCGGCCAGAGCAGAGGCTGGTTGCCGGTACCTAGTGCAATGAATTTTATTAATAGGCAGTTTGAACTTGAACGAAGTAGAGGTTATTGGAAAACGGTGTGATGAGCAGTTCTTGCAATTCTGTAATTAGGTTTAGTCTCGGTAGTTAATTCGCACATTATATTAAATTGTCGCTAATCGAATAAAAATAATTAGTTGATTGGAGTCTCACGCTTTAATTATACCCGACATATTTCTTCATAAAATTTGTGGACCCCGACGTGATTGGGTGATAGTAAGACATCAAGGCAGCGTGAAGGATGCTAAAGGAATTAAAGGTAAATCTGTATTACTATGAGTGACAAAATTTAATTGCTGAATTTTACAAATGAAGAATTTGGATTGTGAATTTCTTAAATTTTGTGTTTAAATTTTTTTTTTTGATTTAGTGATTTTGTAATCTAGTATTACATGGTCCCTTTGGTAGTGCGTGCCGTGACGTGACATAATTAATATTTGCTAAATATTCAATAGTGTTCGATCGATCTTTATCAATTCCTGTAATTGTTGCGCACACAGTTCCTCGTCCTTATTGCGGCATACATTACTGTTAGGTTAAAATCATTGCATAAAGCTCAGCTCTGTGTTAACGGTTTATAGTGCCGCTTTGTTTCGAGAATAGATTATCATCTGAATACGTTACAATTAATAAACAAGTGAATTTACTACATGGCGTGATATTAAAGATGATCTATGTCAGCTTGCAATAAATGTAATGCATTATTCCCTGGATCAAATTTTGGGTTTAAAATTTCTGATGATATAGTGATTTTTGCATTACGCGACATTCTGAGAGACAGTTAATATTCGCTGGAGATATAATGATGTTCTGCTAATTTTATTAATTCTTATAAAAACATTGGTGGGTCTCAACTGTTGGTTTTGAAGTATATGCATAGAACACATTTCATTACCTACCGACTGTATCTATAAAAAGAGTTACTTTCGCATTCCTTCAATGTAAATGGTTTGCAGTACCGTTTGCAAGAGCAGTTCGTCATCTTAATGCTTAAACTTCTTTAATTAGCAACCAATTTACGATATTTAAAAGTGACCTGAGTTTCGTTACACTAAGTCTATATAATCGCGCATAAATTACAAGGCACGGTAATATTCGAAGGAATATTTTACCATTGTACGCTTTCATTACTAGACAAGGTCTATACTTTCATTTCTTCTAAGTAATTTGTATCGCCAAAAATTATAATGACTGATAGTAAAGTAGCCAAATTAAAAACAGAGAGAATTACACTTATCGGACAACAGGGTCGTGTTAAGGATTATCTGCAAGGTTTAAATGAAAATACATCTATCCAAGAACTCGAAACGCGAATAAATGCATTAGATAAATATTACGAAGTATTTAGTGCATGTCAAGGAAGAATCGAAGAGTTAGATGAAGAAGAGTTATATCTTAAGGTGCGAGCTGAGTATGAAGAAGAATATTTTGTACTCCGACCAACGATTTTAGTCTAGATCGCTAAACGAGCCCAGGCAAAAAATAACTTGAACGATTCACTTGGAAATAATTCCTTTGATAGTTTAAGTGCTATCAAACTTCCCAAAATAGTTTTACCCAATTTTTCTGGTGATTATACTAAATGGACCACAATTGTTGAAGTATTCAATACACTAGTCCATAACAACAAGGCGCTGGACGAGGTTGCGAAATTCTATTATTCACGCTCAGCACTATCCGACTGTGCTCTGCGTGCTATACAATCTATTGAAATTACATCAAGTAATTATGAAGTTGCCTTAGAAATATTAAAAAATCGATACGATAATAAAAACTAATAGCACAAGAACATATTCGGCAAATATTCTCTCTCCCAACCATACATAAACCGTCGGCTCAGGCATTAAGAGCACTCATTGATACAGTTAATGTTCATATTCGAGCTCTCACAGCCTTAGAGCACCCTGCATTACAGTGGGATGACTTGTTTATCCCTATAATTCTAAAAAAATTCGATACTCTGACAGTTAACAAATGGGAAGATGATTGTCCTTCCGACTGGCTTCCCGCCTTGAAAGAATTATTGCACTCTTTAGAGAAAAGATGTCATAACTTAGAAGGGCAAACATGAGCTCAGGCCTGGTCTTACAACAGGGACCCAGAATAATAAACATAAATATAGAATAGAAACCCCAAATAGGTATACTGTCTCGACTACTCTACAAGCAACAGGGATCCCAATCTGTGCTTACTATTCTCGTGAAAGGCACACAATTTATAAGTGTACTAAGTTTCTAAACTTATCCGTGAAGAAAAGGTGCAGTGAAGTAAAAAGACTAAACCTGTGCATTAATTGTTTACGAAGTAATCACAATTCAGAGCTATGTATGTCCAGAAAATGTCAGATGTGTGGAAAAAAGCACAATACCCTTCTTCATGCAGACAATCATTTAGGTAAGGAAGTTAGCTTAGCATCGATTTCCACAACAGATGTCAAGTCCAGGAGTCTTGAAACTCCGTCGACTTCATCACTAATATCTCATTCTTCTGTAAATGCTTCGGCAACTGTCGACAATCAATTATGAGCGTATGTCCTATTGGCAACTGCTCTTGTAAGATTACCATTTCGTCAAGATCCAGAAATGCTGAGAAACTCTCAAGAAATGGCCACACGCAGATTTTTACAACTTGAGAGAAGGCTATCTCGCGATATTAATCTTCAAGACGCTTACACACAATTTCTGAATGAATATGAATATCTCAACCATATGGAGAAAATTTCTTCAGATGATATACGAATATCATATTTTCTACCACAACATTGTGTACAAAAAATAGACAGCTCAACAACTAAACTTCGTGTAGTTTTTGATGCTTTTGCGAAGTCCAGTTCTGGATCATCACTCAATCATATGCTCATGGTTGGGCCAGTAGTTCAACCTGATCTCTTCTCGATAGTGACAAGATTCAAGACGTATCGCTTTGTGAAACCGCCGACATCAGTAAAATGTATAGGCAAATTTTGATTGATCCGGTCGATCGCAAATATCAACTCATAGTTTGGCGAAACAACTCGTCGAAAATGCTTGAAACTTATCAGTTGAATACGGTTACCTATGGTACATCGCCTGCTCCATATTTGGCCACACGCTGCCTGATTGAATTAGCAAAGGATGAACAGAAATGCTACACCCAAGCGTGCAAGGTCATTCAAAATTCATTTTATGTAGATGATTGCATGACTGGCTGCGATTCCTTAACTCAAGCAAGGAAAATTCAGGCAGATCTCATTACTGTTCTAAAAAAGGGTCACTCTGAGTTACGTAAGTTTTGGGCGAACCATCCCTCATTACTACAAGACATACCTGAAGCCGATCGGGAGCATTTCCTTCCAATTGATGATGACAACGTTGTTAAAATCCTTGGATTAATATGGCAACCTGAAGAAGACATATTTCAGTTTAATATAGCACCCAAAAACATGAACGCCGCTAATATAGCAAAGCATGATATCTTGTCAGATCTTGCTCGTATTTTCGATCCTTTAGGATTTGTTGTGATTTGTTGTTATCGTTCTAGGCAAGATATTCCTGCAACAATTATGGAAGTTAAAATTGTCCTGGGGCGAAACTCTTCCATTAGCATATAGTACTAAGTGGCACTCCTATAGAGAACAGCTAAATGATCTCAACTTAATAAAAATCCCGCTATATTTCACACCTGGAAATCAAGCGAGTAATCTCAAACTGCATGTATTTGCAGATAGCAGCGAGGCAGCATATGGAGCTTGCTGCTAAATTCGTTCTAGTGATTCCTTCGGACAAATCACTGTGCGGCTGATTTGTTGCAAATCACGAGTTGCCCCATGAAAAGCACTACGTGACCACGTCTAAAGTTATGTGGGGCTCAATTGCTAGCGGAGCTAGTAGATCGATTATTAAAAGATCTACAACTCCATATTCATCCAATATTTTATTACACGGATTCATCGATAGTACTGTCTTGGATTAACTATCCATCGTATACTTGGAGCACATTTATCGCTAACCGTGTTGTAAGGATCCAAGATTTAACAAAAATTGATGAATAGAATCACATATCAACAACCCAATATCCCGCTGATTTACTCTCTAGAGGAGTTTTTGCTAAAGGTTTATATAACTTTTCTGTATGGTTTAATGGTCCAGAGTTCCTACGTCTACAAGAAAAGGATTGGCTTGATAGCTCACACAATTTAAGTGAAAATATCCCTGAAAAAAGGACAAGAAAGCTCTGTCTCTTATCCTCTCACTCTACAGAAGACCTTATAGAATCTGTTAAACACAACAATTCTTTCCACAAATTGCACAGCATCTTTGCTTATTGTTTTAGATTTCTTAACAACTTTCGCTTATTGAAATCTTCACGAGTTTATGGTCAACTAACCTCCCATGAGTTGCGAGATGGCTTGAACGGAATAATAAAAAATGTGTAACGAATTTCCTTTCCGGCAGAATTCAAGGCCTTGTGGAAACAGGAAGAAGTAGACAAATCTAGTAAGCTGCGAAGCTTGGTACCATTCTTTGATATCACTGGTATTATAAGAGTTGGAGGAAGACTTAAAAATGCTCACTTTCCATATAATGCGAAACATCAAATAGTCTTACCAAAGGGACATTGTGTCACGAAAATGTTAATGTCCTACTTTCATGTTACACATCTACATGCTGCTCCTCAAAGTTTATTAAATATTTGCAGACAATCATACAGGCCGATAGATGGAAAGAATATAGCGCGATGTACTGTTCATCATTGTATCAGATGCTTACGGAGCAAACCAAGGAGTACATATCATCTTATGGGGGACTTACCGGGAGATTGGGTTCAACCAGGACAGGCCTTCTTAACAACCGGAATTGACTTCTGCGGTCCATTCACCATCCGTTTTAAGATTCGAGGAAAAACTCCTGTTAAAGCTTACGTTGCTGTATTCGTGTGCTTTACGACAAAGGCAACACACCTAGAGCTTGTGAGCAACTCATGGAGTGAGGCCTTTATCGCTGCTCTAAAGCGTTTCATTTCCAGTCGGGGATTATGTTCCAAAATATTCTGCGACAATGCCACCAATTTTGTAGGCTCAAGATCACAACTCAGAGAACTCCGAAAAATGTTCCAATCTCAACATGTTCAAACCATGATTCATCGTCTTTGTCAGGAAGATCACATCGAATGGAAACCCATTCCTACAAGATCTGCTCACTTCGGAGGATTTTGGGAGGCTGCAGTGAAAGCTGCCAAGTATCATCTCGTACGAGTTCTTGCGAATGCATCCCTAACATATGAAGAGTTGAACACCATCATCATTCAAGCAGAATCAGTACTAAATTCCCGTCCATTGACGCCTCTATCGTCAGACCCCAATGACTTGGAGCCGTTGACACCGGGCCATTTCCTAATTGGAGGAACACCCTCAACTGCATTTCCAGAGCCGGACATAACAGGTGAAAACGTGGGAAGGCTATCAAGATTTCGAAGGGTACAACAATTCCAGCAATTATTTTGGCAGCGATGTTCATCTTAATATTTAGGACAACTACAGCAAAGACAAAAATGGTCATCGAATAAACCACCAGTTCAAGTTGATGCTATAATATTGATGAAGGAAGAGAACTTACCACCGCTAAAATGAATGCTTGGCAGAGTTACAAACTTATTTTCCGGCAAGGATGGAGTATCCAGAGTAGCAGAGGTAAAAACACAATTTGATCTTTGTCAATGCGCAGCAGCAAAATTTTTTCCACTACCAATCTAAGTTGCTCATTAAAAATATGCGATATTTTCAAGACGGCGGGCATGTTTAATCAACAGACAACAACAAGTAACAACTTTAAATATTATTAGAATTTTAGTCATTGTAGCTATAGTTAGTTACGTAGTTTTCTCTTAATCTTGTTGTACAATTCTCATACTTAGCAGAATGAATAATTAGCAGAATCAACCTTAAGTTAATTCTATTAAGGTAAGTGTATGACACCTCGAAGAGAAATTGTATGTTAGAGATCACGTAGTATTAAATTAACACTCCATTTTTTTTTTTTGAACTCTGGAAACATGTTGAAGCATTTTGAAACCTTAAGATTATGACGATAAAAAATAATTGTTCACGTGTGCACATGCTGGGGGGCGGCGGAAGCTAAAACTCGGTCAAAATATTGTCCAAGCTGGCTAGTGGAATGACTTTCTTCATGTGGCTCCTGTTCGCTTCTCTTCCGTGACTTGAAAATCCTTATGATGCTCAAGCGATATTTGAATGCCAGTACTCCTAGTCCAAGTACAAGTAGTATTCCCGAAGCTGATGTGATTGAGTAAATGGCGACAGCCCTCCTCAGGCTCTTGATGTGTGGTACCTCAGGAGGTTGGGTGTATTCTAATAGTTGTTCGTCAGCTCGTATTAAGGCTCCTGCCTTTAAAATTAATGGTGGCTCATTAAAATGAATATCAGCAATTGTTGGAGGTACTTCTCTCACGTGACTGGCAACAACTTCTATTGATTGTTCCATAGTGGCCTTTAAGACTAGCTCCTTTGTTTGTAAATAGCATTGATTATTGAGATGTATGATTCCAGTATCGTTGAGTTGTAAATCGACCCTTTTTCCCTTATAAATGACTGCAACGATCTTCGGG
This sequence comes from Dioctria rufipes, assembly GCA_963924295.1. NCBI lineage: Eukaryota > Metazoa > Arthropoda > Insecta > Diptera > Asilidae > Dioctria > Dioctria rufipes. Next base: position 160,308,759 of record OZ002740.1, on the reverse strand, counting down.
CTCATTGTGATGTATAGCCAGCTATTCTTTCTTGTAAGTTCCTTCCAAGAGGTACCTAATAGATGAAACTTCTTCGTCTGGCATTTGTTTTTTTCGTAGCGATCGAAAATTTTATCGACAATGCAGGATGGGCTATCTTTTATGTTGTACACAATTGTGGGTGTGCAAAGATAGATATTTTTGCTTACAATAGAGCATGATTTCCTTTGATGTTCTTCTAGAGTGAAGTATAACTGCTGATTGTAATCGATCACAAGAGTTGAAACTTCTAAGTTTATAGTTGTAAAGGAGTTAGTGCTAGTCTTCCTTGGTATTGGCGTGACGTGTATCAAATCATAAACATTACTCTCTACTATATTTAGATACCCATGCAGCACTATTGCATTATTTTCTGCGGCTATTTCTAAGTGTAATTGTGGTGAACTTTGAACAAAAAGGTTGGTCCTAATAAGTTTGAGTTGTTTTGCGCTATTTCGTTGATATGATGAGAAGTTATGAACTCTGATAGATGTCCATGATGATGAATAGCTTTGAGCCACTTTTCATATTTGTCCTGTAATTCTGTGTAGTATTCCTCGGCGCTAATGTACGTGGATATGACCTCGACACTAATTCAATTGTGGTCTGCCTGGGAATACCAGATCTTCATTTCGTTTATTGAGGCGATGACTTGTGATAGCCTGGAGTCGAACTGTTTTAACTTTTCCCAAGTTATGCTTGCTGATTGATTTATTTTGGTGTTGAACAATAGCGTTTGTGATTGCACGAATGTAGCAGTCCTTGCTAATTGTGCTGTAGCGTTTCCAAATCTGCATATACTTCGTCATTCACTCCGAAGAAGCTAGTTAGTAAATTTCCTAAGACACCTCTTCTTGGCCTGTCCTTGCGTTTGACCGTTTGGATGATTTCATCAGTAGCTTCTAGGAGATGGCTTTTTCTTAAGGACATATGCTTGAACAGCACGTCACAGTGAGTGATTTGAGTGAGCTCCTTTGTTTGCTGACACATGTGCTGGATCTGGTTCCACGTGTTGTTGATCATTGTTTGATCTTCAAATATCTCCTCTATTGGGAAGGATAATTGTAGCCGGAGCTCACCTCGCTTAATTCGTGCATGACCCAAGCTTTCTATGTAAAGTCCTGACCTTAGCTGTAGCACAGGGTAGTCCTGAGCAAAGACCAACTGTAGGAAATATAATATAACTAGTACTGATTTCAATAAATTGGAACCCCAAGTGCAGGGCGCCACTCTTGCCTTCCTTTTTAGTTGACGACTTGGAGATGAGCTGGCCTTCCTTTTACTACTTTGCCCTTTTATTCTGTCGAAGTGTTCTGGCTTAGACCAGAGTTCTTGCTCGCAATTCGCAACTGAACGATTTTTATTTTTATTCAGTGTTCTGGAGGTAGTTCCTTTTATTGTCGTTGCCACTGTATTAAATTCCGTAGAAGGATTTTCGGTACTAGTGATACTGATAGGAAGTTGACAGAGCTTATTTACGGGAACCTTTTGGTACCATTCTGGATTTTGACAGACACTATTCGCACAACGCCATCTTCTCCAGGATGGATTTCCTGAATCCGTCCTAAAGACCATCTTTGAGGGGGTAGAATGTCATTTTTAACAATTACCTGTTCATCTATACTTGGGTTTCCCTTCTGACACGTCCATTTACTGCGTTGTTGTAAGAGTGACAAATACTCCTTTGACCACCTCCTCCAAATGTCTTGCTGCAGTCTCGTGAGAAGTTTCCACCTCTGATGTATTTCTTTGTCGCTGACATCAGGTTCAGGAGGTGCCCAATTAGAAAATGGCCAGGAGTTAGGGGTTCCAGATCGTTAGGATCGCTTGATTGCAGACCGATTGGACGTGAGCTCAGACATGCTTCTACCTGGTGCAACACTGTAGTAAACTCCTCGTAAGTGAGAAGCGTTTCTCCTAAAACACGTTTTAGATGTCCCTTGACTGATTTAACGCCAGCCTCCCATAGTCCTCCAATGTGTGGACTGGCAGGAGGAATGAATTTCCAATCTGTTCATTCATTTGCAATAATTTCTGCTGCCTGTTTTGTGGCGCAATTTATGGCACCTTTTAATTCCTTTTCTAATTTGTTCCGTGCACCGACAAAGTTGGTTGCGTTGTCACTATATATCTGCCTGCAGTTTCCCCGGCACGCCACAAACCTTTTGTAGGCAGCCAAGAAGGCATCTGTTGATAGGTCACTGACAAGCTCTAGATGAATCGCTTTCGTAACCATACATATGAATAGTGCTATGTAGCCCTTCATTGTTTTGGTGCTTCTTCCCTTGGAGATTTTTGTTAGAAAGGGTCAACTCCACAGTGCGAAAATGGCGGTGAAGGTGTTATACGTACTGTCGGAAGGTTACCCATTAATTGTGATGTTGAGTTTTGTCTGTACCTGAGACATTTTATACATTTCCGGGTCCTGTTTTGTATGATGCTTTTGGAGTTGATTATGCAGAATTGCGCTCTGATATAATTGAGTGTTAGCAGGGTCCCTCCGTGAAGAGTTTGGCGATGAGCGTTGTCAATAAGTAAGTTTGTAATATGATGTTTCTGTGGCAACAGTACTTGGTGTTTGGCGTCTGCAGATAGGTTACTTATTCTGCCACCTACACTCAAGATGCCTCTTGTGTCCAAGAATGGATGTAGCAAAAGAATTTTGCTCGATTTTTTAATGGCTTTTTGCTTTCCTAGAGCCTCTAGTTCATCACTGAATGTTTCTTGTTGTACAATTCTGATAATGCAGTCCTTTGCCTTTTGTAACTCGTCTGATGTTAGACTACCAATGTTCCTAGCAGATTGTGGATGATTGCAGTTTTGTGCGAATCTTTTACAATATGCTATTACTCTAGTTTGGCGAGTGTAGAACAATGTAATATTTCGGAGGATCCTGTAAATATTGTTGTATTTAGCGTAACCGCTGCCTTCTTAACTTCTGCATTTGTTAGTATATTGAATTTATTTGTCGGCCATGCTTCCGGAGGCTGAGATAACCATGATGGGCCCTTCCACCATATATTATGTGCTACAAGCTATCTTGGAGTTGATCCTCTGGATGCGATGTCTGCAGGGTTTTCTTGCGAAGATAAGTGCGTCCATATGTTTTTAGGTGTCAAATTTTGTATCTCTGATACCCGATTAGCTACAAAAGAATTCCATTTATTGGGATCATTTGCAATCCAGGCTAATGCTATTTCTGAGTCACACCAAGCAGTCAACGCGGCTGGCTTTAAGTTTAATGCGTTGACTGTTGCCTTCAGTAGTTGTGCCAACAAGATAGCTCCACAAAGCTCTAGCCGAGGAAACGTAATTTTTTGCCTTAGTGGGGCCACTTTTGTTCTGGCCGTAAGAAGTGTTGTATGGCTTTTTCCGAACGAATCTACTGATCCTGAGTAGACTACTGCTGCATAACCCTTTTCTGAGGCATCACAGAATCCATGGATTTGTATCTCCTGTGTCTCTGTATAATTGATCCATCTAGGAATTCTTAAATCTTCAAGCTTCGTTAGTTCGTTTCTGAGTTTTTCGCAGGCACTTAGTATTTCCGACGGAAGTTGTTGATCACAATCTGTACCGGTCTTCCAGAGAGATTGCATTAATAATTTGGCTGAAAATGATACAGGTGCTAGCCATCCCAGAGGATCGAAAATTGTAGATATGTTTCATAGGAGATGTCGTTTGGTTAGTCTTGATTCAATTTTTTCTGGCTTGAGCTTAAATTGAAATTCATCTCTCTTGGGATTCCGATGTATTCCCAGAGTCCTTATTGTGTCTTGTTCTTTAATCTCCAATATTCCCTTTTCTCTAATATCTCCAGTTATGTTTTCTAGTAACTCTTCATCATTCGAAATCCACTTTCTGAGGTTGAAATGGCCGTTGTTTAGCAAGGCTTTTATTTCATGTTGTAGTATCTTAGCTTCTGCTTTTGTGTCTGCTCCTGTTAACATATCATCGACATAAAAATCGTTAACGAGAACCTTTTTTCCAACAGGAAAATGGCCTCCTTCATCCTCAGCAAGCTGTTTTAATGTTCTTACTGCAAGATATGCGGCTGGAGCGGTGCCATACGTGACGGTATTTAGTTGATACTCCTGAATGGGTTCCGATGGTTTTCTTCGCCATAAAATTCGTTGGTAGTTCTTATCTTCTTCAGAAATTTTGATCTGCCTGAACATCTTTTCAATATCGGCTGTGTAGGCATACCTATATCTTCGCCAACGCAGCAATATTTGCGCGAGATCCTGCTGAAGCCTTGGCCCAGTATGCAGTAAGTCGTTCAAACTCAACCCAGAATTTGTTCTAGATGATGCATCGAACACCACGCGTAATTTGGTGGTGGTGCTGTCTTTTTTGAATACAGCGTGATGTGGTAGATAGAAGATTCTTTTTAGATCACCTTCAAAAGGTTTTACTGGGGTCATATGTCCCAATTCTTCATATTCGCAGATAAAACCGTTGTACTCGGCCATGTCAGTTGGATTGTTTTTTAGTTTCTTCTCTATCTGCAGTAAACGGGCTATGGCTTTATTTCTCGATTCTCCTAGTTCTCCCTTATTTGGTACAAACGGAAGCTGGACAATGTATCTCCCTTCTTTATCTCTCTTGCATGTGGTTTTGAAATGGATGTCACAAGTTTGTTCATCTTGATTAGGAGTGGAGCTTTCTTCGGCTTCCCAAAAACTTTCAAGCTTTTGATCTAACTCAGCCAATGAAAGGAAAGTTGATACCCTTGTCGTTTCTTTATAGTAGTTAGAAACGCCTCCAAAGAGAATCCATCAGAGTTTTGTGTTTTGAGCTACAGGTTGTTTTCCTTTAAATCCGTCTGTAATTATGTTGGCGTAGACGTCAGCTCCTAAGAACAAATCAATCCGACCTGGCGTGTCGAATGTTGGATCCGCTAATACGATGTCGCCGAATTGATTCATGTCTATTCCATTTAAATTTGTTTCCGGAAGAAGAGAGTTGAGCTTGGGTAGTACAAAGGCTTCGACAGATAGATAGGAGTTCTGACAACGTAGTTGTATTTTTACGTTCACCTTGCTAAATGTTTTCGCTGTTTCTGACTCTCCGACCCCTAATATGGTTGCCCTCACCTTTTGTTTCACTATCTTCAATGTTTGAACTGCTTCTTCAGTTATTAGCGATACTTGCGATCCAGGATCGATTAGCGCTCTGAATAGGTTAGATTGTCCAAACTGATTCTGTATTCTCACAATGGCCGTTGGCAGTAGTACGTTTGGAATGGCTGTGTTACTTGCGTGAAATGCTAATACATCTTTAGTAGACTGCTCTTGAGCATGTCTATGTACTGCCATGGTCGTATTGAAATTATTGGCTTCGGTTGTCTTTGATTTTGCACCGGAAGGTTCTTCGTTATTCCGATGGAGTAATGTATGGATCTTTTTCTTGCAATAAGCACATGACCTTGTTGATTTGCACCTTTCTGCCTTGTTATGGAGCAAGCAATTTTGGTAAAGATTTTTCTTGTAAACATATGCAGCTCGATCTTTTACATCCTTCTTCCTAAATTCCGCACACTGATAGATGTAATGATCTTTATTGCACAAACTGCATGAGTATTTCATGGTCATGTGATATAACTTTTTAGAGCGTTTTGTGGCTGTATCAAATCTATGTTGCTTGGAATTCTTGATTCAGTCCAACACTTGATGGCGTTTATCTAAAAACTTCAACAGCTCATTTATCGATGGCATTTCTTTTGGGTTGGAGAGACCTTCCTCAAATAATCTCAAGCTTTCTGTGTTCAACTTTCTCACTGATAAGCAAACTATTATCGGACCCCACTCATCTGTGTTGCAACTGAGATTTTTTAGAGCTTCAAGGCATTTACGTATAAGATCATACAACATTATGATATCTTCCTGGCATCTATACTCCGTTTTCTTTGCATTAATTATGGTATTTACATATGTTGTTATGATTTTTCTGTTGTTGTTGAATCTGTCACTTATTAAACGCAGTGCTGTATTGTAATTTTTGCTGTTAATATGAAGATGCCCAACTACACGTCTAGCATCCCCTTCTAAGTGGTATAACAAATACTGCATTTTCTCCACGTCACTAATATATTGATTGTTGTGAATCACATTAGTGAATAAATCAAAAAAGCACTTCCATTCTTTATAATCCCCAGCGAACTTTGGGATCTTGATTGGTGGAAGTTTTGGTAGGTTGTTATGCTTGATCATGTCTTGATATGATAAGGCTTGTTGTTGCGGCGTAAACTTTGTAGCATTATCCCAGTTTTCAGTTTGACGATCATATGTCAGTGGGTTTGAAGGTGCTGATGTTGGTGTATCCAGAGGATCTTCTGTTGAAACTAGTTCGCGCTGGTGATCCGTTATTTTCTTTAACGCTTTATCATATATTTTTATGTTTTTTCATAAAGCTTTCCTGTGATATATGGATGATCCTCAGCAACTTGCTTTTTTAGTGCCTTGTGTAGTTTGCTGAACTCTTCCCAGAAACTCTCTAGCGCCTGACCTTTCTTTTGCAGGTACTCCTTATGTGTCCGATCAGCAGAGTCTTTGTCGAAGTTTGTCAGGAGTTGCTCAATTTCCCCAGCTAAATCCTTCTTTGTCTTGATCATTTGATCTGTAGTTGCAGTCATCTTGGGCTTTAAATGGAGATAATGGCTTTTAATCCCTAATCTACTTACACCGTGCACAGAGTTGCTCTTGCAATTTGTTTTTTATTAGAATCAACCTTAAGCTGATTCTATCTTGGTAAACGTTTCGCCTTTGAGAGCGTTTGTATGGCAGATGTACATTGTAGTAGATTCAACAGGTTTTGAATCTTTTTCGGTATGGTTATTGACTTTCCGCAATAACTTGGCAGTGAACTGTTTCTGCACTGTTCCTTGGCTCGAAGGACCATTTACAATTCTCTTACTTAGCAGAATGAATAATTACCAGAATCAACCTTAAGTTAATTCTATTAAGGTAAGTGTATGACGTCTCGAAGAGAAATTGTATGTTAGAGATCGGGTAGTATTAAATTAAGACTCCGTTTTTTTTTTAACTCTGGAAAACTTATATATATATGTATATAATCCTTTGTATTAGTCTTGAATTAATCCTTATATAATAGTTTTTAATTAATTGTTACATATTTGAAATTCAACATGAGTAATTACTAACATAATACAACAAGTTTCTGCTCCTACAATTATAAAAACATAATTACGTATATACGTGTGCAAAGTTGATGTTGGGTTCTAAAATATTGAAAGCCTACTTGTCCTAGAACTCTGCTATAAAGGGCGAGAGACTAATTGTTATAATAGTAATTTTCTTATCAGAATGCTAATATAATACTTTATTAGTAAACCAAACGTATCTGAGATATTTTAGAACTTACTACATACATTTGCAAAACATATTCAACAACTCTTGCAACTCTTGATATAAAGATTTTGAATATATGTAAATATTTTCATATCTCGGACCATTGGGATGTTCCAACAAACTTATCACAACATAAGTTTTCCCAATATATGATGTTCCAACAGTGATGCTCCTTATACTACAGGGTTTTCCAATAAGAGGTGTTATTTTGATATTCAAAGAATAATGCCATTCTTTATTTCATTGTAAAGTGGAAGGTATGCTGTTAATAACGGAAAATAACATCAGCCAAATAACCACCATGACCACGCCTACAGGACCAAAACCTTTTCATGAAATTTTCCATAACCAAATCGCAAAGTCGCTGCCCTATGTCCTCGATAGCCTCACGAATTCCATCTTTGAGGTCTTGAATCGACGGTGGGCTGTTGGCGTAGACCTTCTCATTCACGTGGCCCCAATGGAAGAAGTCGCAAGGTGTTAAGTCACAAGATCTCGGTGGCCAATTGTGATCACCTCTTCGAGAGATAACACGGTCCGGAAACTTTTCCCGTTAAAAATCAATGGTTTCGTTGCTTGTATTGCACCTAGCGCCGTCTTGTTGAAAGTAAACGTTGTCCAGATCAATACCATCCAATTCCGGCCATAAAAAATCATTAATCATCTGTCGATAGCGCAATCCATTCACCGTAACTGTTGCTCCAGACTCATTTTCGAAAAAGTAAGGTCCAAAGACCCCGCGGGACTATAAACTGCACCAAACAGTCACACGTTGAGGATAGAGAGGTTTTTCAACAATAACCCTGTATTTTCCGAGCCCCAGATGCGACAATTTTGCTAGTAGCAAGGACCCAATCAGCAAAGACTGGACATTGTTGATGATCGGCCGGCTTGAGTTCTTGTGTTAACTGAACTTTATAAGCCTTAAGACCCAAATCTTTATGCAAAATACGGTGTAATGACGTTTGTGGAATGCCTAATTCCAAAGAACGACGAGGAATGGACAAACCTGGGTTTTCTTCAACACTTTCGGCTACAGCAGCAATATTCTCGGCTGTTCTTGAGCGACGTGCACGGGTTTTATTCTTCACATCACTAACTTGTCCCGACAGCTCGAATATTTCTACCAATTTCTGTATTGCGATCCGACAAGGTGTTTCACGACGACCCAAAAATCGTCGAGTTTTACGAACCGTCTCTGCCCCATTTTCACCAATTTTATAGTGAATTTTAATAATTTCAATGCGTTGCCGAATCGTGTATCGTTCCATTTTTATAATTTGCGTAGTCTCTACTTGTCAAATATCAAAAAATGACAGCTCCAAAAGTGACATCTACCGAAATAGCGGGCCAATTGAAATAACACCTCTTATTGGAAAACCCTTTATTAGGCAATAGGGGGCCATGCTTCTTTTTCATATTCATAACAGCCTCATCAGCATTACGAACAAGAAATGCTTTTTGTTGTTTAATGAACCGCATATTGAAGACTATCGGAATTCCTATATATAAACCTATTTATATTACAATTTAACAGTATCGCCGGAACCTTATGAGATGCCGGATCACAAATCGAAACACTCCAGAAAAGCTTTGAAAGTTACAACAAAGATTGGCGAGACGAGATCCGGGTATAATACAATGGACGCAGCCTGCAAGGAACACGATATAGCACACTAGCGACATAAAGATACAGGTGGTCGACATATAGCTGGTAAAATATTAGCTGAAAAAGCCTGGCAGCGTGCAAAATCTATGGATGCAAATTTGAGTGAACGTCCCAACGCTTGGCTTACAACAAACGTAATCAAGGCTAAAATTAAGCTAGGTATGGGTCTTAAGGCTAGAAATAAACGCCAATCCACATTTGCAGAAGAAGTACGAAGTACACGTATGATTTTAAAACTCAAAAAAACAAAAGACTTGATGGAAGCTACAAAAGCAGCCCTTAGTGCAGCTAAAAATATAGTGAAAAGAAAGAAAAAATCTATTAAAACTCCACGAGTGTTACCTGTACCAAAGGTTGGTGGGGCAATTCCGTACTATCGGAGTACTATCGGTTGATGCAGTAGGCATAGCTAAAGCTGTAAATGATACCAGTGCGGCAAAGGCAAAATTGAAAAAAGCAAACATCATAATCAAGCAGTGGAAACTATAGCGGTTGGTATAGATGGAAACGGGCTGTTCCTGAAGCCATACAGAAAAGGACTTGGAGTCTATTTCCAACCTCAATGAAAAGATCGCTAAAGAAGTTGGATCTTCACAAGTATACCACACACCTGCCCCACTTCAGAGGAGTATTTATGCGTGACACCTACCTGAAGAGCCACTGAAGTAAGAAAGCGGTATTGTTAACTTGGATATCTCAACTGGATCAGGTACACACTGACTACAAGAAAGGTCATAACATCGAATACTTTGATAGCTTTGGCAATCTTTAACCACCAAGGCAGCTCATAAACAACTTGGGTAGTAATATAACGTAAAACTACATTTCTTATCAGAACTAAGATGTGATAATTTGTGGTCACTTATGTTTAGAGTTTTTATATAATTGTTATAACAATTAATTATTATCTATAAATAAATGTATCTATATTGAAATTCTGACAGTTCATAATCAACTACCATGGGAAATTCATCTCTACTCACTGCTGAGTGCTTTCCTCTGCTGGAGCTACCAACGGATTATGATTGTGGATTAATTGATTTTCAAACATACAACTCTAAAACAAATGTTGATGTGAGCAATAATCTGGTTCATGTAGACAATGAGGTTGTTGAGATATCTGCTGGATCCTATGGGATTGTTGATATAGCAAAATATGTACAAGGATACTTGGATAAAGAAGGGAAAAGGATAATAACAAAAAGATATTGAAGAGTGAAGTTAAGGCAACTGAAGAAATACATTTTGAACAACAGAGATCCATAACTCCTCTGCTTGGATTCCGTAAAAGGAACTTATCTGGTAATATAGTGCATACATCAGAGTTGCCAGTCAACATCATTAAAGTAAATACTATACGCATTGAATGTAATATTATATCAGGATCATTCTTCAACAACACACAAGTACACACTCTGCACGAGTTTTCACCGAACCTGGGGCCAGGGTATAAAATAGTGGAGGTACCCAAAAATGTAATCTATTTGCCAGTGAACATCAAACGCATAAGTTCTCTAACATTGAAGCTCCTTGACCAAGACGGTAACTTAATCAACTTCAGAGGAGAGACTATAACCATCATGTTACATTTGAAGGCACAGCATGCTGATATACAATAATGATAAATACGAGTTACGAGCAGACAATATCATTAGTCAGCGGACAACCTTGAAGCGGTCAGGACCTACATTAACACCTGCAAATACAGCATATTTAAAAGCGATAGGCTTAACTCTGAAACAATGAATAAAGGAATACTAGATATTGCACCAGACGCTCGCTTTGATAACAGTGTTACTTAAATTGAACATCACTCCTAATCAACATTTCTAATATAATTTAAAAACAGCGATGAAATCCGTATCTCTGTACAACATCACGACTTGAATCTTCTGCCAAGCAGGAGTTCTCTTTACATTGAAGGGTCGCTAACAACGCTGGATGGAACCGTTTCAGCAACCGCAAAGTAGCTAACAACGCTCTGCCATTTCTTTTTGGGGAATTACCCTATAAATTGAATGCAGCGGAAATCGATCGTACAAGAAATATTGGGATTGCAACAACATTAAAAAATACGTATCGCTAAATGCAAATGTAAGCACGATACTACCCAACGGGAGCTGGTCGCCAGATTCATCCGTTATACCAGCCAATGGGCTGTTCAACAATTGTGTACCTCTGAAATATTTATTGGTATTCGCTGAAGATTACAAGATAATTTTTATAAATTCCAAACTTGAACTCATATTAATCCGGAGCAGGACAGATGCTAATGCCACTACATCACCCACAGATGAGGTGAAAATTGAAATTACCAAACTTCAATGGAGCATTCCATATGTTACATTATCCCATGATGAAAAGCTGCAACTATTTAGAATTATCGGGAGAGGTCGCCCGATACAAATACCATTCCGTATCTGGGACATATATGAGTATCCAGTATTTGCCGGAATCTAAGCATCAAACCTGGTCAGTTAAGATTTCCACCCAGCTGGAGAAACCTCGATTTATCGTCTTAGCATTACACATGAATCGAAGGAACTATAAAGCCGATGGTATAGTTCATTTGAACTCAGAATCATATCCCTATGATGATTTGAATTTAAAATTTGATCTGAATAGTTACGCATTGCTGTATGACATATATATATAAAGTTTACACAATCATACTACGGTCTTAAGTGTCAGCCGTTCCTCACATGGGACAACTTCAAAACCGATGCTCCAATCGCTGTCATTGATTGCTCACATCGAAGTGACACAATACAAACTGGACCTGTTGACATACGGCTAGAATTCAAGACATCTGAACATATACCGGCTAATACAACAGCATATTGCCTGCTTCTACACGATCCAATAGTGGAATACAGTCCGCTGACAAGTGAAATTTGATATTTAAATTAAGAAGATGGCTGCCATCGTAGACGTCCAAGGATTCAAAAAAAACCTCAATGAATTTATACTAAAGAATTGGCAATTTTAACCAATGAAATCCAGATGCAGCACTTTATATTTCAACCACCGTTCAGATACAAAGATTTGACTGCAGCAAAAAAGAGAAAAAAATGGCTTCAGTAAAATTGCCATGGATTCCACTGGGACGACGGTTATATAGTATAACACAAGCTATACCACACAGTTGAATCACTGTTGCGAAATAAGACCTTATATGTAAAAGGTGTGGAAAAAGTGCAATGGATGCAGAAGCTACTTAGAGAATGATATCATTATCAACATTGATGATGAATACAATTGTGCAAATGAACCATTTTGATTAGTTCATATCGGACAATCTGTTATAAGAAGTATTTTTGCAATAAGAAATTTTTTTGAAAATAAAAACAAATTTTTGTAAAAAGAAACTTTAAAATAAAAAACCCATTTTTCATAAAACTTGTGACTTTTCAACACACACTCCTAGATTAAAAAACCATTGTTTACATTACTTGGCGGTCCGAAGAGGCGATATCAATTTACCAGCCACCTGGCTACCGAGGCACTACTTCTTACAAGCAGCCGTGATCTATTTTTAGATGTCATGAACACTCTTGGCTTTTTAATCCGCAGTTGTCTTTGTTTCTCAGCAAAAGAAATTTTCAATTATAGCTATTCATCTAAGACAATATATCAGTTGTTGTTTTGTTTTTCAGCTAAGCTATTGAGAATATTTCATAAATTTGTTTATTTTACTCGGCTCTGTGAGAATTTTGTTTACATTATTCAACTGCGATTTTGTTTACATTATTCGGCTGTACGAATTGTTTATGCAATGAATCAAATTAGAAGTATTACACCTGAAGATAAAAAATTAGGCTACTTCATATCTAAGTCATCATATCTACCTACGTTAGTTGTTGTTGTTGTTAATTTAATAACATGGTGCAATAGTGAATATTGCCTGGTAGAAAATCTTTTAGTATGACGTTGTGTGTGTGTGTGTGTGTGTGGGCGCGTGTGTTTGTGTGCCTGCGATATGTGCATGTGTGTGTGTATGTGATGCTAAGCTCTCATATTACATAGCATATCGAAGCAAGAATTGTCAACAATGGTTTGCATTAGAACTATAAAAATTGCATCCACAGCAGCGCAAGTAAAGCTCAACATGGGGCCAATGCACCCACTGACTAAAGAGGAGCGGTATTCGCCTAAGGAAGATACTTGCTGCCATATATGCGAAAAAACGTTTACAGCCGATGAAGGACGAGTCCGTGACCATTGCCAGTTAACCGGTAAATGCTGAGAAGCATAATTCAATTAATTTTTGCATAATTTCTTTTAACAGGAAAGTACCGAGGTCCAGCTCGTAATGAGTGTAATTGTTACAATATCATATCCTAATCAGCCAGTAATATAAAGGCTTTGAACCCTAACAAAGATGCACCGTCATCAATTACGTAAACTCATTTCCATTTTCATTCCCAGAGTTAAAGTCAATTCGTATGTAGAAATAATTTTACTGAAAACAAACTCAGCAAACTCTTAAAGTCAAGAACCTACATACCTGGTCTCACGTGTAATATTACTACTTGCCGCCTAAAAATTGCAGTTCGTATTTCCAACTCGCCCGGTAAAGTTACCTCGTTTTCGGATAGTAAAATAAAGTAAATGAGAATAAAATAAAGTAAATTCTAATTAGGATTATTGATCGCATTTTTATATTCGATTCATAGTAATTCGACAAAATAAATTTAAAGATCAAAAATTTACGGAGTGTTTTTTTATTTAGCAACTTTTATTTCTATTTTATAAATATATATTTTTTTTCCGATTGCTAAAGATAGCAATCAAAACTTGTAATCTCATGTATCAAGATTGCTCCATAGTTCCAGCCATTTTTCATAATTTATCTGGATATGATATAGCTATATCTTTCCCAGGAGAAGTTGATCTCTTACCAATAAACAAGGAAAGGTATATCTCGTTCAGCAAGCACATGGAAGGCAGCCACATAAAATTCAGATTCATTGATTCCTTCCGTTTTATGGCTGAATTTTTAGATGAGCTATAGTTATTGCTGCCAATGTATAAACTAAATATTAGAAGATCAGTATAGCAGGGATTGGATGATGATACCACACTATTAAACGTCTTACAACCAAAGGTGTCTTCCCATACGATTTTATTGATGACTGGGATAAAATGGATTTCTGGAACTTGCCAACAAAGGAACCGTACTTCAATAAACTGAATGACATTGCTATATCTCCTGAGGAGTACAATCATGCTGAAAAGGTCTTGCAAATATTTGAAATACAAACACTTGGTGAATAGAATAGACGAAGATTTACATGTCTGTAGCCGGTTCTTTTGTTATTGTTTTATTTTTTGTAAAAACTTCTGTCTATTAGTTCTTTTTGTTTTTGTACAAAATGATTTGGTTTTTCCACGAATTGTGTCCTTTTCATGTGCAAGTGGAGTTTTAATCCTAGATTCCCTAAGTGATTGGTGGTTTGCTTGTGTTACTAATCTGCTGACATCGCCTCTTTGTTGAGGCTTTTGTATTCATTCGTGCTTCGCGGGACCTCGTATACAGGTGGATTGATTTTCAATTGACTAATTCACTTTCGTTTCGCGTAGCTAATAAGTATATAGTTAAAATTCTTAAAATTATAAAAAGAAAAAATTATATATATTTTCGTCATTTTTGAGGTTATCTTTCTTTGGGCCTTTCTCATTATAATTTTAAGCTTCATTTAGTGCCATAAAACTTAACCAACCAAAGACACCGATCTTATTGCATCACATATTCGATCCTTTCGTTGAGCTGGATTTTCACATCCATTCTCACAACCGTAATCGATATAACTGAACTACTAATCAAAGATTTACCATATACGAAAACCAGCAAATTTATGAAGCTAATTGTGAATTATAAATCTCATTAATTTTAGCATCATAACATAAATTGTCTCCAATTGTACTGCCAGTTTGATTATATTAATTAAATTTGTTTTTAATGGCACTTTGCAGAATCTGCTCCACTAATATCAGTGGCAAAGTAGTAGATTGTGCGGCAATACTTTCCATGCTACATGCTTGAAGCGAAATGATTTGTCTTCTGGTCACACCACCTGTAGTGAATGCTCTGATATCAAGCCTTGTAACGTCTTAAGACTTATGAAAGCTTCTTCGGAAGCAATCTCTGGGGACCAGTCTGTTATGCTTGATAAAATCAGTCGGTTTTCTGCCGATTCTTCTAAATTTCAACAATTTTATGACGATGTACATATCCTGAACTGTAAGATGGATAATCTTCTCAGCCTGACTGGCACGTTAAATTCTAAAATGGTTGCGATACTTGAAAATACTCATGACATTACATCTAAAATTTCTCTTGTATCGAGCAGCTTAGACGATCTTCACTCCGTAGTAATTACATGTGACGCGCCTTTAACGTCAAGTGCTAATAGTGGGCTAGTTACACCTATCATTGAGGATATCAGGCGCTCTATTAAGCAGGTCAAGGGCGATAGTGGTTCCTGTTCATCAGCCGTTTTGAAGAATTCTTCGCTTCTGGGTTCTTTGGATCATGATATTGGTAGCTTAGCTTTAAAAGAGTCTTGCAGATCTGAAAATCTACTGTGAACCCCAACAGTCTTCGCATACTCAGCAGGACTCGTTTGTTTCAACTCCTCCCTCTTCTGTGAATATTTCGTCAGAGAAGTTAGGCCGCCGCCGGAGACAAAGGAACCAACGCAACCGCCCAAATAACATTCCGACTGCCTCAAGTCGACATGAGGTTACTAATGGAGCCCCAATTGGCAGCGTTTTGTCTACGGGTGGAGATAATGTGTTATCTTCGTTAGGGGATACGTCATCTGACGGGGGGACGGAGTTTTCCGTTTCAGATGTCGGTGTATTACGGTCTGTTTCTGCTGAGGATGGTGCCCCCACCAATGATACTTCGCCTGTGGGAATTGGTACATGGGTTTATTTTGGGCAGATCTACAACCAATAACTTGTTGGAATTTGTCTCGGATACCATTGGCGGATTTGCAAAAGGATACCAGACGGATTGTATTTATACAGACTTTAGTAAAGCGTTCGACAAGTTATATCACTCCGTGATACTCTTTAAAATGGGAAAGTATGGGTTTCCCCCCACATTTCTAAAATGGACGGAGTCTTATTTAGATAACAGAACATACCAAATCTTATTCCGCCATTCTATTTCTAAAATCTTGATGGCTTCGTCTGGCGTGCCTCAAGCTAGTCACGTGGGCCCGTTGTTCTTTATTCTATCTATTGACGACATTGTCTCTGTTGTGAGGCACTGTAAAGTCTTGATATATGCTGACGACATTAAGCTGTTCGCTCATATTAAATCTTTTAGCGATTGTGAACAGGTACAGGCTGACCTTCACAAATTTTACGACTGGTGCAAAAGTAATAACTTGGTACTCAATATAGACAAATGTGAGGTTATGACTTTGCACAGAAATCAGAAACCAATCAATTATGATTACGAGTTCTCGCATTCCTCGATTCGCTGTGTTGGCTCTGTCTGTAACTTGGGTGTCAAATGTGATCAAAGATTGAATTTTATCTCCCATATAAACTACAAGGTATCAAAGAGTAGTTCTATGCTGGGTTTTATAAAACGTTGGTCCCGAGAGTTTTCGAATCCTACCATAACTCTGCGTTTGTACACTTGCTTTGTGAGACCATTGCTTGAATACGCCAGGTCTAATCTCCATTTTATGGTACACACATCGACCGTATCGAGTCTGTTCAGCGGAACTTCCTACGATTTGCTCTCAGGCACCAACCCTGGAATAACTCATTAATTCTTCCACCCTATGAGGATCGGTTGAAGCTTCTAAATATGCACTCGCTTGTGAAACGTCGCATGGTTGCCGATGTAACTTTTGTACACCAACTTTTAAACGGGAATATTGACTCTCCTCTGTTACTTAACAAAATCTCTTTTCGCGATAGTAGGCACAATTTGAGAAGGCTACCTCTGTTGCATGTTAACCCCTCAAGGTCTAACTTTAGCAAGTATGAACCTGTTAATCGCATGTGCATTACTGTTAATAATATGGCTGAGAATTTTGTTATTGACGTTTCTAAGCATGTTTTAAAAAAAAATCTATATAATATTTAAGTTTTTGTTATATTTAAATTTTTTTAATTTTTGTTGTTTTGTTGCACGTCATTTTATCAGGTGTTCGGTTTATGTTTAGTTTAACATATCTATTAATACTAACACCGACTAAATGATGAAAAGCATGTATTGTTGACCGTTTATCTATCAATCGTGTTACCGCAGCGAGCTTGTGTTAAGCTGGTTCTGATAGTCAATAATATTCAGATCTATACCTTAAGACTGTTGTTCTTCTATTGACCGATGTGTTTGAGAAATTTCGAGAATTGTGCGTGAGGACATAAAATTTAAATCCTGCACATTATTACTCCATGCCGTACCTAACATGGGATGCTGTGCTAAAATACAACAAAATTAAACGAGAGATGTTAACCAACGTGGATATACTGATATTCATGGAGAGAGGTATTCGGGGTTGTATAAGTCAATGCTTGAACAGATATAGTAAAGCAAATAATAATTTTATGGATGATTTTAAGCCTAACGAGAAAGAGAAATGCCTAATGTTTTATGATGTAAATAACCTTTATGGATAGGTCATGTCACAGCATTTACCAACCGGAGGACTCAAATGGGTTGATATTCCCCATATTGACGTTTTCACAATTCCTGGTGATTCTCCAATTGGTTACATATTCGAAGTCGGTTTGGACTATCCTACACATCTACAAGATAATCATAAGGATTTACCGTTTTGCAGCACCACCTGGAGCAAAATTAGAAACGCTTTTGATAACATTACATCCCAAAACTAAATATGTTATACACTACCGAAATTTGAAGCAATGCTTATCACACGGCCTCATGCTGAAAAAAGTGCACCGGGTGCTTCAATTCAACCCATCAACTTGGTTTAAACCATTGTTGACTAAAGTACCACCAAACGGCTACCAGTGATCATGAGAAGGGCAGTTATAAAAAGATGAATAATGCAGCTTTTGGTAAGACCACGGAAAATCAACACAAGTATAGCGATATAAATCTTTGCGTAAAGTGGGAAGGTCGCTGTGGTGCAAAAGCTCGGATCGCTGCACTCAACTTCCACAGCGCAACGATATTTGATGAGAATTTATTTGCTGTAGAATTAAGGCGACTCAAGATCTTATTCAATAAGCCTCTCTATTTTGGAATGGTAGTATGCGAAACTTCAAAGATATGCCTCTATGATTTCCACTACAGTTTTATGCAGCATGAATTTGAAGATAAATGTAAAGTCATGTAAACAGATACAGATTGTCAAATATATGAACTTGAAGAGACAAATGCATATGAGCTTACGGCCGAAAATATAAACAAATTTGATTCAAGCGATTACCCAGAAAATAATCAATTTAAGTGGGAAAATCCTGAGCGAATTTGTAGGCTTGCGATCGAAAATGTACAGTCTGCGTATAAACGATGGTAAAACTCTAGATAAAGCAGATGGAATAAAGACTAATGTCGTCCACAGGCATATCAATTTCGAAGACTATGTCGACTCTTTGAATAACAAGTGAATATTAACTGCTAATCAGGGGCCGGATTCTGTAGCACGGAAAATTTGGGAATTTGGGAGATGAGAAGTGCGTTTTCTTAGAATTTTTAATTCCCTAATTCTCCATTCCCAATTCACTAACATGGTTGGAGAATTAGGGAAAACGTAAGAAATGTGGAAAAGTGCGAATCGCCTGGGACGATTAAGGGTATCAATTTTTGTTGTAGAGGGTTGGACTTTTTTTCATATGTGAGGTACATCTGCCTATTATCTTTTACTGTCGAAATAAATTTAAATTTCTTTTTTTGGGTTAGTTTTTGAGGGATGTAGAAGGGTAGTTTTCTCGAGTTTTTCCGGGATAACGAGAAAATGGAGAGTAGAAGGAGAATGTATGTGGTATCAAAAAAAAATGGGAGCTCAGCGCGAACAAGATAGATTTAGGAAAAGGGGCGGGGAGAGTGCGGGGTAGAAATGGGAGCTGATTAAGGGAAATTAAAAGAATTAAGACAATATCAGGAGCTGCAATAATTCGCAGGGGTAAGCTCAGGATCTCTAAGCCCAATAAAAAAAAAGTAAGAATTCACTTTGATAATTAGGCATGCATGGGTATTATAGGCTATATTTTATTTCGATTAACGGTAATTTGCAGATATGGCCGGCCTCGACGGTAAATTTTGCTATCCCAATATTCACGGGCGCCTAACTCTATGTGGGAGGGCTGTAGAGTATTGGAATTTTTTTGATAGATTAAGGGTTTAGAGTACAAAAATATGGGTGAACAATTTTTGGAGCAGGGTGTTTTGGGGGTTGGGGGTCGTACCACCCCTCATAGGGGGTTGCTAAAACTACGTCATGTTTCAAATTCAAATTGAGTTATATATTCACTGCGTGTCCTGGCTATATTGTAAAAAACAAATTATGGAAATCCATGCAATACTAACAGAGGAACAAGGATTTGGTCTCTCAAAGTACCCGCTAAAAATTATAAATCATGCGAAAATGATCAATTTGGTCGTCGTCCAGTACAGAAGAGATGCTGTAAAATTTTTAAATGTACACGGTAAAGCTTGTGTGTAGGATGAAATCGCATCTACATTTTGTCCCCTAATTAAATATGTAAATAATTTTTGAATTCGATAAACAGTTTTGGAAATAACTGTAAAAGAAGTGTAGCAGTCCTTTTTAAGGTGAAAAATTGGCCGTTTTTGATACAAAAATTGACATATTTTCATCTCATCATTGCGAAGAACTGGTAAGTCCTGGAAATTTACTTCCCATGACAAAAATGTTCACAACGGAGTACTAATGGATGTGAAACAAAGAACGGAAGAAATATATGCAAAATATGGAAACTGGGGTGTATATGACCGTAGTGTAAAAAAATAGGTTTCGGCGGTCAAAAGTCAGCTATCACGTTAAAACAATCAAAGACAAACTGCACCACTCGATTACCCTCTCCACCCTCTTTAATTTGGTATCAAACATGACGTAGTTTTAGCAACCCCCTATGAGGGGTGGTACGACCCCCAACCCCCAAAACACCCTGCTCCAAAAATTGTTCACCCATATTTTTGTACTCTAAACCCTTAATCTATCAAAAAAATTCCAATACTCTACAGCCCTCCCACATAGAGTTAGGCGCCCGTGAATATTGCGATAGCAAAATTTACCGCCGAGGCCGGCCATATCTGCAAGTTACCGTTAATCGAAATAAAATATAGCCTATAATACCCATGCATGCCTAATTACCAAAGTGAATTCTTACTTTTTTTTTATTGGGCTTAGAGATCCTGAGCTTACCCCTGCGAATTATTGCAGCTCCTGATATTGTCTTAATTCTTTTAATTTCCCTTAATCAGCTCCCATTTCTACCCCGCACTCTCCCCGCCCCTTTTTACTAAATCCATCTTGTTCGCGCTGAGCTCCCATTTTTTTTTTGATACCACATACATTCTCCTTTTACTCTCCATTCTCTCGTTATCCCGGAAAAACTCGAGAAAAACTACCCTCCTACATCCCTCAAAAACTAACCCAAAAAAAAAAAAAAAAATTTAAATTTATTTCGACAGTAAAAGATAATAGGCAGATGTACCTCACATATGAAAAAAAGTCCAACCCTCTACAACAAAAATTGATACCCTTAATCGTCCCAGGCGATTCGCACTTGTTCACATTTCTTACATTTTCCCTAATTCTCCAACCATGTTAGTGAATTGGGAATGGAGAATTAGGGACTTAAAAATTCTAAGAAAACGCAATTCTCATCTCCCAAGTTCCCAAATTCTCCGTGCTACAGAATCCGGCCCCAGATCTCCATACGATTGCATAACCATAATGTCTACACGATCAGCGAAAAGAAGATTGAATTGAGTCCACATGATAACAAGCCGTATATTTTGAGTGGAACAACGGATACTCTAACATGGGTACATTACTTGATTCAATCAGAACAGCAAGGAGCAGATGCAAAAAACATAAAATCTGAGGCTAGTCTAAGATATGTATTGTAAATAAGAATTTTATTTTAGCCAAAAGAGCATATAAAGAGATAGTTTGTTTTAATTGTATTATAGCCTAAAATATATATTACTTTAAAATACACAAGGTATTAGCACTATCATTAAGTTTATTGAAGAACGCTTCCTGTGTTTGGTTGCTGAACGAGATATATCTTTCCTTGTTTATTTATAAGAGAAAATTTCTCCTGGGAAAGCTGTAGCTATATCCTTAATTATGAAGTGGGCACCATATCCAGATAAATTATGAAAAATGACTGGACCTATGGGCAAACTTGATACATGGGATTACACGTATTGTCCACTGGACCTCGGCATGTTCCTGTTAAAAGAAATTATGATAAAATGAATTGAATCATGATTCACTGTATATAACTGTTAACTGACAATGGTCTCGGACTCGTTCTTTATCGGCTCTAAACGTTTTTTCGCATATATGGCAGCAAGCATCTTCCGTATGCGAACGCCGCTCCTATTTATTCAGTGGGTGCATTGTCCCCATATTGAGCTTTTCTTGCGCAGCTGTGGATGTAATTTTTACAATTCTAATGCAAACCATTGTTGACAATTCTTGCCTCGATATGCTGTGAAATATGAGAGCTTAGCATCATGTTTGCAGTGGAAGTAGAGTCCCAAACTTATTCCTGAATCAGCTTCAATATTGACTCAAGATCGGCATGCACACAAAACGTGACTGGATTCTTATGGTCATATTTCTTGTATTCCAGCCATTTCTTTTCCTCTGATGGAAGCATAATCCTGCAATTATTTTGTTACTCGCGTTCAGGAGTGTGTGATTCTAATTTTTCTTCAGAGTAAAAGCAGAGCAATCATCTGTCGCATATATGCCTTTCAGTATGATTTTTTGAAGTTTGTTTCGATACAAGGCGCGAAAGTTCTTTAATTCAGAAGACATGATACCTGTTATGATCATTGTCATGATTATCCTCATCCATATGATCTCGATCCTTTGCATTAACATAGCTGTCTAGTGTCTAGTGCTCTGTAAGTCTAACTGCAACTATGGTGAAGGAACGTTCCTTCTCTAGGATGAATACGTTAACTGATAAATCGTTCTGTCCTTCAAATTGGTTAATTTGGTGAAGCGTCATGGGAAATATTGCTACAGTTAAATTTAGCACTGTAGAATAATGATGATATGATGATTTCCTATCAGAGTTAGCATTTGTAGGGTGTAGTGCTGATGTTATGGCCCACGCGGAACATGCTTATTATTTTCACATTAATATAACCTTTCTTTGAAGCAATCTCTTTTGGTACAGGTATGTACGGAGGTCCTCGGAGCTGCTCAAATTGGTTAATATGCACTGCCAGATGTATTATTGAGTGCAGTGCCCAGCCACTATCTCTTTCCTGGAATTCCCCCAGCTGAGTGTGTATTGGATCCAAAATGTGTGATTTAAAACACTATTTTAAATTATCATCTTCACTATTTGGAGCAGCTCTCGCTTGGAAATATTTAATGTCTTTTTTCATTTCATTGTCGGCCGTTTGTTTTATACATTCACCACACATCGCCGTAGAAAATTTAACATTAAAATAACGTTTTAATGTATTTTTAATGCGGTGCATAAATAATTTGTCAGCGTCTTCCATAAATAGCATCGGATCGATATGTTTCACGTTTAAAATAACACCTTGTCGAATTCTGTCTGCGAACGTTTTCTTTGTTTCCTCCCACTTTACAAAATTACTTTTTCTGATGCGCTGTGTAATTCGTCCATCTCTACGGGGAGCACCCAATAGTGCTCTCAATCCGTTAATTTGCTCGAGACAGCTCTCAAATATCATTTCCTAGCATTATTTTTGCACTCCCGAAATGCAACTTGAAATATATGCATGATTCTTTTGCACGATTTCATTCACTGAATTTTTTAAATACTCCATCACATCTTTTCGCAAGTTTTCAATTATTAAAAAAGTTTAATTTACCAACTCCCAAGATATTTTTTTTTTTATATTTTAATCTAACGCTGAGACTTACTGAAACTGAATGGTGGCTCCTAGTGGTTTGCTTGCGCTTTTATAGGAACACCTCGCTGTTTACTTTATGCGAATTTCTTTACAGCGGTGATATTAAACTACGTGAGGATGGCTCATCGATTAAATTTGGTTACTTTGCACGAATTTGTTTACACAGGTGTGCATGACTCATTCGGCGAATTTGCTTACTTTATTGAGCTGCGCAGAATGGTTGCAGCAGGATCAAACTTGTTTTGGAAGCGTCGCTATTAATTCAGGAGCTGAATTAGTTTCATAATTATTTTAGAGTTAAAGGAAGCAGGAAGCAATTAAGCTAAAACAATAGCTAACGCAATGGATGAATTAAAGAAACTGGAACAGTACCAGTCATTCGTGAAGACTTCCCAAATGGAGTTGGGCATGGGATACCAGATTCTTGCTACTCCTGTGTTTTTGGATTTGGAGAATTATCAACTATTTCTTCCTTCACGGCACAACACAATTTTGGATGATACTTTGAGTAAAATAAATGCCCTGGGAGATTTCTCGGCGATTAGTAGGGGACATCACGGGCAATCATATAAAATTGTGTTTATTCAACATGATGTTAATCCGTATTCATATTATAGTAGTTTTGTAAATAACAACCAATAATGTGAAACTAGTGATAATGAAGGCCACATTTAGTACTGCTGATCCCCAAGTTCATATCATTGCTTCTGAAGTCAGAAAAGGACCAGCGGAGACCTATGTTCTGGATCGCATTCGCCTCCAAGAATTAATAGAACTTCAGATATATTGACACCAATTTTGGATATGAAGCACAGAGAAAAAGTTAGAATTTAATCACAATGAAATTGATGTGAATAAATATTAATAAACAGCTATTTTTTATAAAACTTAAGACTGTTCAATACACACTGGTAGATAAGCAGAAACTTTATTGAAAATAGAAAACAATTTTTCATATAACTGAAGACTGAAGATAAAAGAAAACATTGTTTACTTTACTTGGGGGGGCGCGAAGACGCGATATCAAATTACCAGCCACCTGACCACCGAGGTTTTAATTTTCATTACTGCATGTTTCTTACAAGCAGCCGTGATCTGTTTTTAGATATCATGATCACTCTTGGCTTTTTAATCCACTGCTGTTTGTTTTTTTAGCAAAAGAAATTTTCTATTATAACTACTCATCTAAGATAACGTATCAGTTGTTGTTTGTTTTTTAGATGAAGAAATTTAGAATCATTCATAAATCGTTGAATTTGTTTAATTTACTAGGGTCTGTGCGAATTTTGTTTACATTATTCGACTGCGATTTAGTTTACATTATTCGGCTGCACGGAGTTGTTTATGCTATAAATCAAATTAGAAACATTATACCTGAAGATCAAAATTGAGCCATTTCTTATCTAAGTCAACATATCTACCTACCTTAGTTATTGTTTCTAATTTAATAACCTGGTTCAATACTGAATATCGCCTGCAGAAAATCTGTTGGAATGACGTAGTGTGTTTGTGTGTGTGTGCGTGTTTATTTGTGTGGCGGGTGGATGGGTGTGTATGTGTGTGTGTACGGTTGTGTGGATGTGTGTGTAAAGTTGATGTCCAGATCCGTTAAACTGTCCTGATGCCTCTGTCTCAGGACTTGATGCGTATATAGCAACTTTAGACAACATTCACACAACACCTCCATGGGTTCATGGTAGAGTGCATCGGATTTTATAAAGGCAAGCGCTCTTGGTTCGTATCCAGCAAAAATCCAACATCATTTTATTAAAAATCAGCTAATACAGAGCTTGAACAGCTGACGAGGAAGCAAGCGACAGCTAACCAGATATTCTGATGCGTCAGTCAGACGATAGGAAAGGAATGATCCAGACCCGGTGACGTAGTTCATTAATCGGAATCCTAACAGTGGCCCAGAACACGTAAAAAAGTTGGGGAAAATGTTGCTACGTTTTGTATGGAAAACGTGAGCCAGAATGAACATAGCGAAACTACTGTCTCATCTCGGAGGATCTTAGTCTGCTGCTCATTTAGGAGCCCTACGTATATCGAGGCAGCATCGAAGAACTTCCAAGAAAACATGTAAGTTAATTTATAGTAATGAAATGAATATCCTGGAGCAGCATGACTGCTCAACACTTAAACGGTATTCCTCTTTCACAGATCATCTGGCCGGACGTGGTTACAGCAGCTGTCGAGGTACCAGTTTCGGGAAGTAGAGGCGAGCTAGCAGTTACTTTCCCGGAGAACCGAATAAATTACCTCCCTTAGAGCTAAAACGGTTCAACATCTGCTGCCGATGTGTAAGAAAGCAACTTATGGTTGGATGCGATGCAAACGCACATTATACGCTATGGGGCAGCACGGATACGATCGTCGGGGGTGAGTACTTTTACGATTTTATATTGCCTAACAATTTAGTGACACAAAATCGAGGTAATAACCCAACCGTTATGAACATTATTAAAGCAGAGGTCCTCGACTTATCACTTGACGGTATGCTCATAAGTACAAATATAAGCAGGTGGCTGGTGTCGAACAAGATTTCAATGTCTGATCACAGACATATAAGGTTCGACATAGACGCCAGACTCAACACATGTTAAGAGTACCGAATCTCTAAACTAACTAACTGGGAACTCTATCGGCCACACCTTAAGGCTATTGTTGACTCTTCCGGCATTAGCAGTAGGACAATGGAACAGCTAAACTCAGCCACTACGTACCTCCAAACGGCTGTAATATCTTCATTCGAACACAGCTGCCCTCTGAAGCAAAAGACCTGCGATAGACAGGTACCTTGTTGGAATAGGGAACTGAGCTATTCAACTCCCTGGCATATAGGGGAATATAAAAAGGTTTTAACGGAATACAATATGGCAATAAGGAGATGTAAAAGAAGAACCTGGCGGACATTCTGCGATAACATAGATCAATTGTCTGCACATACTAGGCTCCATAAGGTCGAAGGATCACATGAATGGTATAGGCTCAAATCAAAAGGAAGATGGAAGCTACACCGAAGGTTGCGAGGAAACAGTCAGGCTCTTATTAGAAACCCACTTTCCCGACGGTCTCATTCCCGATTAAGGAATAGTGGACAATCACAGGGTCTCTAATTGGAGCAAGATTTTTCCGGGTAAAATCTTCATCCCTAACAGGGTTAGATAGGGCATTGGCACACTTAAACCTTTAATATTGTTGGACGGTACGGTATCTTCCTCGCCTTACTACGGAAACGTGTTGAAGAAATACCCCTTCGACTACAAAGAACATTACGATCCAATTACGCACTAAAGTACGTTGCCTAATGTTGGAGGGTCGTCATGGTGGTATTTATACCCAAGAAAAAGAGCTAGTTCCCTAGCAAAATCGTTCTCACCTATCAGCCTCTCCTCATTTTTACTTAAGTTCATGGAAAAAATCCTGGACCTGCACATTCGAAGTGAAATTTTTATTAAATCACCACTTCATTCCAAGCAGTTCGCTTATCAATCTGGTAGCTTTACCGAGACTTCCATTCGCACATTAGTCAAAGACCTTGAAAAACTCTCGAAGCAAAAAGGTGGCCTTATGAGCATTTACTGTCATAGAAGGAGCCTTCGATAGTACCTTCTTTGAAGCAATTAAATCAGCTGCCGAGGACAAAGGCTTTGAGCCTTCCGCGGTAAATTGGATAGACTCCATATTTAAGACCAGGAGGATAACCACGACTCTAGGGAACTGTTCAGTCACGATTACCGCAGCAAATGTCTGCCCACAAGAAGCAGTTCTCTCTTCATTCTTATGGTCGATCGTGTTTGGGTTTCATTGTACACGGCTGCGAGAATGACCTAGAAGTCACAATACGGGGCGAGCATGATCAAACAATATCCGAGCTCATGCAAAAAGCCCTCTCCAACATCCGTGCGTTGTGGTTAAAACAAGGACCTGAGCAAAAAGCGCAACAAAACGCTTATCGTTCCGGTCAAGAAAATATCGAAGCTTTGACTAACGGCTTATGTTTTTGACCACACGAAACTGATAGTTTCAGATGAAGCCAAATAACTGAGGGTAAATTTAAATGAGAAATTTAACTCGAATTCGCATCTTTCCAGAGTAACGGATAATGCGGTGCGATCTCTCTGTACACCTGCCGTTGTTTATTATGCCGTACATGGCGTACTGGATGTACACCATGTTTGTCAGATCCATGGTCACCTATGCCGCCCCCGCATGGTGGCAAAAATTTAATCAAAAGGCGGCTGAGGCCCTGCTTAGAGAAAAGTTGTTTGTCGAGGAATAACTGGTGCCATGACAACATGACTAGCCATGGGAGCCTTATTAAACCTTCCTTCTCTACATTTACTGGTAAAAAAAGGAAGCGACCTCCAGTGCTATTAAAGTGCAAAAGAAAAAACAGGTAAAACCAGCAGATCTGGTTGGCCATTTGACTATTTCAAAACAGATATGCTTTGGGGCAAAAATGACAATATCTGATAGAATTACATCCAGGGTGGATTTTGTAAGACCATTTCAAGTGGTTCTGGAAGACAGACAACAATGGCGTCGCACTAAACCATCCTTCTAACAGGGATCGATGGTGTGGTATACAGACGGTTCAAAAACGAACAGTGGAGTCGGATTGGGCGTAAACGTTTCCAGTTGCTACATATCAAAGTGTTTCGGCTCTATCCCCACCGTATTCGAAGCGGAGATGTTGGCCATAGAATGACGTACAAATACTTGCATTAAAAGAGCAATAAATGTCTCAAACATTAATGTCCTCGCGGAGAGTTAAGCTGCCCTAAAGTCGTACACTGTCAAGTTAAAAACTTATCAAGGAGAAGTTATCCTCATGTTGGTACATGGACATGTGAGCCATAAAGCAACGAAATTGCTGACGGCCCAGTCAAAAGCGGAGCTGAAACTCTGTTTGTTGGACCAGAGCCATTTTGCGGAACTTCAAATGTTAACTCATAGACGCCTTAAATAACTGGGAGAATAAACCAAAATCCCTGTATTGGTAAAGACTACAAGGCTAGAGACCAGAGATCAAAATGCTTCCTGAGCTCTTCTTGTTGAAAAAATCTTCGACTTTATTATAGTTATATTGAATTTGTATATGATGTAATACTTAGACACATTATAGTATTGTTCTACATCTGAATTCTATTGCATACTTTACATACATTTGCGTTTATTAGTATTTTTTGTATCGCTCTCACTCTCGAATAAGTAAGTTCTAACTATAAGCAGTAATTTGTCGAGATAGTGTTCCTTTGACCGCGCAGCAGCGCAAATCATTTATTTGTATAGATTCGAATTGAATTTAATAAATAGTTAATCGAGAGATAAATTCCGTGTTTATTTAAATTTAGACCGAAAGATTTTTTTCATGGTGCCGAAACCCGGGAAAGCGGGAAACGAGAAATCAAAATAAACGGAGAAAAGTTTTTTTTCGTAACGGTTAACGCAAGAGCGGAGTTCATAACGTGTGAAAACTTTTCCAGATTAATCTTATTTATTTTCTAACGCTTTAAGGATGGAAATTCAATTTCGATCAGCGCTTAGAGGCCAGCTAACGAAAAAGGTAAACGACGCTAACGACTACTTATCGAACCTGTCCTCATCTACGGATTCAAGGGACATAAAACTCGAAACCCTTAATACGCACGAATCTCTTAAGGCAGCAGATTTATCTGTACGAGCTGAAGTGGAGGAAAAGAACTATGCATCTGAATGTAGCACTATATTAGAATACAATGAAAAGGCCATTACTGCCATTGCGCGAATTCTGTATAGGATAAGTGTTGTTCAACAGATTCCTACAGAAGGAGGTGTAAGTCATTCAAGTGCTCAAATGAACCAGAGTGCATCAAACAGCTTAACAACGTCGGTTATAAAGCTTCCAAGGCTAGAATTAAAAAAATTCAATGGTGATTACAATAAATGGCTCCCTTTTTGGGAGCAGTATAAAACTGCAGTGCATTTAAATAACGCCTTAGACGATTGCACCAAATTTAATTTCCTCCAAAGTGTCTTAACGGGACGAGCTGCTGATACAATAGCGGGACTCACACCCACAGAAGCTTGTTACAGTGAAGCGATAGAAATGCTAAAAGACGAGTATGGATCATCTGATCGAATAGTCGATAAATACATGCAGCAACTTATATCCATTAAGGCAGTAAAGTCCCGATATGACGCTGGCGGCTTACGGAACTTGTATAGTTCCATTACATCTGCAATGCGGTCGCTCAATTCTCTTAAAGTTACATCATCCCAGTACAATATGATGCTGACGTCCATCATACTCAAAGCCTTACCAAATGATTTAAGAGTCGAATACTATCGAATAGATGCACAAATAGGGAATCGTAATGCAGCAAGTGCTAGTGAAACAAACGATAATGTTGGGTTACAGCACACAACGCTATTGGACATATCTACACACACAATCGAGTGCGATCCCACCATAAAACGTAATTTAAACTTCATAAAAGTTGAAGCTGAATCGCTGGAAAAGGCCACAGTTACACTTTCAAATGCAAGTGAGCGACGGTCTGCTCCAACTCTTCGTCATACAGCCACGGGTTTGTTTACAGTATCTCAAAATTCAAAGACTTGCTTTTTTTGTCAATCCCCAGCTCATACAACAACGAACTGTGATTCCACCAACACAACAATAGCTGAACGAAAGGAAAAATTGAAGGCTGCTGGTAGATGTTTTAGATGTACACACCCAAAGCATTCATCTCGGTATTGTAAAAATAAATATGTACGCTGTAAGAAATGTAATGGTCGGCACGCAATGGCTATGTGTGATCCCAACTACGTCAGTAAAATATCAAATGGCACCGCTAAAATGCAAATCTCTGAGGAAAATGTAAACAACACCTGTGCAATAACGAAAAACAATGCTGTAAGTCTTTTATCGCCGATAAACGAACAAGTATTCTTACAAACGGGTTACGGAATTATAAATAACTTAGTAATTCGATTTATTTTAGACAGTGCAAGTACTAGAACGTACATTCGCGAAAATGTATCAAGGAAGTTAAACTTGCCAGTAGTTGGTGTTGTCGCTTTAAACATCATTCCGTTCGTTTGTCAAAAAATTCCCCCCAAGACAGTGTATAATTGTGTTGAAATAAAATTAAGAGATCAGTATAGTGATAATTGTGTGACATTAAAAGCTATCGAAGTGCCCGAAATCTGTGCAGACGTTTTACCTGTACTTAACGCAAGATTTTCTGAAATTGTACATCTTCCATTGGCTGATGCTCGGCCTAAAAATTTCGATGTAATTCGAGGGATGAGCTTATTCATAGGTGGTGACTACTATCAGAGTATTTTGGTTGTAGAAACGAGAAAGATTACGCAGTGTTTGGCAGCTGTTAACACGAAATTTGGTTGGACACTTCACGGACCTGCATCAGCGCAAATGATGAGTAAATCCAATAATGAAGAAATGGTAATGTTTGTAAATTCCTTTGAATTTAATTTAGAAAATTTTTGGAAGTTAGAGTCCATAGGCATTCATAACGAAAAGCAAGCAACGAATAACGATTTCTTACACAAATTTTTAGAAGAATCAATCAAAACAATCAATAAACGCTATGAGATTTCGCTTCCTTGGATAACAGAGAATAGTAAATTAGATGACAATTTTACTGGAGCAAGCGCACGTTTGCGCTCACTAACGCAACGACTAGCTAGGATCGAAAGCAAGTTAATTGAATACGACGATGCAATGCAGGAACTACTCAACTCAGGCATTACGGAAGTTGCCAGTGAAACGTCTAGTGACCGCACCTATTATTTGCCACATCGAGCTGTATATCGAAACGACAAGACAACATCACGAGTGAGAATTGTATTTGACGCGTCCTCTCACGCTCCTGGCGAAACATGCTTGAATGACCACTTGCATCAAGGACCAAATCTACTTCCCGATCTTTTGGCTGTCCTTTTAGACTTCCGCAGTGGTCAAATTGGCGTTGTTGCTGATATCGAAAGGGCATTTACGCAAATATGCATCAGTATAAAGGATCGTCACTCTCATCGTTTTCTATGGTATGCGAAAACATTAAAAGCTGGATCAGCATTACCACCTGTGCGTGCCTACAGATTTACAAGGGTAACGTTTGGAGTAAATTGTAGTCTTTTCTTGTTAAATGCTGTCATAAAACGACATTTGTATCTTTCTAGCAACCAATTTCAGGTGACTAAGGAAATCCTTTCTAGACACCTCTATATCGACGATTTAGTTACTTGTGTAGACTCGCCTCAAGCTGCAGAAAAATTATACAGAGAAGCCAAAACAATCATGGCAAAAGCATCGATGAATCTTCGCAAGTGGAACTCAAATCATGCCGGTTTGAGAGAGCTTTTCATAGCGGAACGAGATCATGAAAACACGCTTCTCATTCAAAAGGTTTTAGGATGCACATGGTGCACTTCAACGGATGACTTAAAGGTTGATCTCGGCCCAACAATCAATTTTGTTACCACACTACATACAGCTACTAAACGAATTATATTGCAAACTATGGCACGCGTGTATGATCCCTTAGGATTGCTGGGTCCTTTCATCATTAGAATGAAAATGCTAATGCAAACGATATGGAAGCTTAAACCAGAGTGGGATGAAGTCGTTCCATGAATTGGAAACAGTGGTGTTTGGAATTAGAAGATTTAAACAACTTTTATGTACCACGTTGTGTTTTTAACATGTCAACGAGCAATGAAGATGACATTCAACTACACCTCTTTTGTGACGCAAGCCCAAAAGCGTATGGAGTCGCAGCATTTGTTAGAAGAAAAAACGGAAATGGGGAAATATCCACAAATATTTTATGCGCCAAGCATAGAGTAGCACCTTTGAATAAAGATAATACTGACGAGCTTTCATTACCTAAATTGGAATTAACTGCTGCACTGCTTGCTAGTCGATTCAAGTCATTTATATGCAACAAAACGTCGTTTAAGTTCAACTCCGTTTGGTTTTGGAGTGATTCGAAAATAACTCTATGTTGGATTAAGGGCGATCCCAGGAGATGGAAGCAGTTCATTTGCAACAGGGTTAGCGAAATTAAACTCCACTCAACTGATAACGCCTGGCACTACTGTCCTGGAAAAGAGAATCCAGCTGATCTTCTTACTCGCGGTGTTTCAGCAAAAACATTGATGAAATCCGAAGCATAGAAATTTGTTCCACCTTGGCTATCGCAACTTGATACTGTTTGGCCGATGGAGAATCAATTTGAAGATACATCATCCGTAAATATATCTTTATCTGATAATATTTTAAAACAAACTCAAAACATGTTGGAAATAGAGAATTTTAGTAGCTATACGAATCTTTTGAGAGTTACAGCATACGTTTTCCGATTTATTACGAACGCTAAAAGAAAGAACACAAAAATCAAAGGAAATTTAACCGTAAGTGAGTTACAAACTGCTGAAAATTATTTAGTCTCCATCGAACAGCAACGATATTTTTCAAACGAGATTTCGACACTCAAGAGAGGTAACGGAGTCGACCGTCTATCTAAAATATTAAAACTGTGCCCGCAACTTGATTGTCTCGGAATTTTACGACTAGGAGGACGACTTCACGAAATCAATGATGAAACAAACTTAGCACATCCAATTATTTTGCCGAAAGAATCTTATCTAAGTCTTCTGTACGTCAGATACGCGCATACTGAAACGCTTCACGGAGGAATCAATGTAGCATTAACATTTGTAAGAAAAAGGTATTGGATTTTAAGGGCCCGACAGCTTGTGAAGTCTGTAATTAATAAGTGTGTTACATGCAAAAGACTCTTTAGTAAACGGGCTTCCCAGCCATTCGCGCCGATTCCCAGAGACAGATTGAATTCCGCGCGCGTATTTGAAACGACGGGGGTTGACTTCGCCGGCCCGATGTTTGTAAAATACGAGAGAGCTCCAGATTACAGAAAGTGTATCTAATGTTGTTTACTTGCGCAGTCGTTCGTGCTGTACATATCGAACTAGTTCCAGCTTTGTCCACCGAGTGCTGCATCAACGCTATTCGACGATTCACTGCAAGGAGAGGATTGCCGAAAACTATTTATTCGGACAACGCAAAAACTTTTAAAAGAGTTGACTATGAGATCCTGGTAATCACGCTGGTAATCACGGTATAACGTGGAAATTCATAGTCTAAAGAGCACCATGGTGGGGAGGATGGTGGGAACGATTAATAAGGACAATAAAAAACTCCCTCAAGGCAACGATTGGACGAAAAAATCTAAACTATGAGCAACTCCAGACAATTCTAATTGACGTAGAAGCAGTGATAAACTCACGGCCGCTCACATATGTGTCCGATGAGCCATCAGAACTAAAGCCGCTTTCTCCGTCCGATTTCCTAACTGGATGCGCAATAACTCAATTTCACAATACTGAAGAATCTGCAAAACTAAGCAGATACGAAATCATTAACATCTGGAAACATCGTCAAAGAGACCTGAACATTTTTTGGAAAAGATGGGTTTCTGAATATTTACATCAGCTGAAATCTGCTCATCAAATTCCATTCGGTAACACTTCAAACTTTAATGTTAACGATGTAGTATTAATTTCAGAGAAAAACATGCCAAGACTTATGTTGAAGTTAGCTAGAGTCATCAACGTATTTCCTGGTAGAGATGGTCGAGTCCGTGCTTGTGAACTAATTCTTCCGAATGGCAGAACGTTGCGAAGACCTATCCAGGTGCTCTATCCGCTGGAAATTAAGTAGAACTATTCAATCTTGGCCGGGGAGGATGTTGAAAAAATCTTCGACTTTATTATAGTTATATTGAATTTGTATATGATGTAATACTTAGACACATTATAGTATTGTTCTACATCTGAATTCTATTGAATACTTTACATACATTTGCGTTTATTAGAATTTTTTGTATCGCTCTCACTCTCGAATAAGTAAGTTCTAACTATAAGCAGTAATTTGTCGAGTTAGTGTTTCTTTGACCGCGCAGCAGCGCAAACCATTTATTTGTATAGATTCGAATTGAATTTAATAAATAGTTAATCGAGAGATAAATTCCGTGTTTATTTAAATTTAGACCGAAAGATTTTTTTCACTTCTCAAATCATTGCCACCTGAGATATCACCTAAATAAGCTGGACTTGGCTGAGACTTCATCCTGCTGCTTCTTTCAGGATGATCGCGAAGTCTTGGAGCACTTGACCTGCAACTGCAAAGCATTGGCCAGAAGGAGACTACTCCACCACGAACATGCTTTTTTCCTAATTTAATTTAGATACAAGTAAAAGCCGCATACTCTGCTTCTAACATAAATATCGACATACTCTACCACAACATTTATAAATTGACACATCCAGCTATAAAGATTATGTAACGAAGACGTTGTCAGGCGACAGATCTACCTACATCCACTCTTAACTGGATATAGGCGGATACCGAATCCTACCCCTCTTTGCTACAAAAATCATGTCCAGGTTAAGCGTGGGTGGCTGCACAGCAATTGCCGCCAGCGATCCTTCAGGTAGGGGGAGTCCTTGCCACCCACATCCCTTCAATGCGTATTAAGCTGTGCAAAATCGACAGAATAACTGACCAGACAGACGGACGAACAGTAAAAAGAAAAAGAACTTGTAATTGTGACTGCGGACGTACGGACAGACAAAAAAACATCTATATGGGTTTCCTCCTCATGGTGGTACCTGAAAGGCTGGAAAGAATAAAATTTATATGTTTGAATGCGGTCAGAAAAGAAGAACGGAAGACCTCAGCAACGTCGAACAAGTCTTAATTCACCCGAAGAGATTTCAACACCGACAGATGAACGCTTGAAAGAGAGTGAGAAAGCTGAGAGGAGTCTGCGATTACGTTGAGATTCCGGCTTTGGGAACTATTGGGCCCAGACGCCCCCATCCACACTGGCTAAGCCTCCAAAGCTGTGATAATATGCTTACCCCCGTCTGTGTTAAGTGTGTGTGTCTGTGTGTGTGTGTGTCCTAGCGGAGCCCCATCAGACCTCCACCTCCCATGTGCGAGGCTTACTCACTCATTATCGCCTACGAATGCGTGTGCTGAAGGAAACAAAATAAAAGAAATACCACGGTTTCATGCTAGAAAACGAGAAATTCAGGACACATTGTCAAAAGAAATCACTTTATTTTTCTCTCAATATCCGCCGTTCATCTTACAATATCCGCCTTTCTGTTCTTCCTTTTCTATGCCCTAGTCGTAAACTACCCTACGTTGCCCTACTAAGTGACCTTAGTAATACCTTAGCCAGTCTACACTGAAAGTCCCAATGTATACTTATAAATAATTAAATAATATCATGCGAAGGTACATGTATAAAGAAAGTGAGTAACAAAATAGACAAAAGGTACTTAGTTGCAGGTATACTACCCTACCCAACGAGCTCCCTCGCTGCTGTAAAGCGGAACTGTCGGGTGCACCCTTTTGATGTTACTTGTGTCCCAAACCGGATCACCTGCTTTTCTTCTATATCTTGAGTTGGTGCGTACATTGAACTCTTTTTTCTTGACCCTTTTCACGTCTTTTGGGTGCTTTCGGGTGTACACTAATTCCTTACTTGCCAATCTGGCCTACTATCCTGCATCACCTCACGATCTGTTACATCGGGTGATGAAAGGTGGATATTGACTAAGATTGAAATCAACAGGAGATGCACAGGAATTCTCCTTTGGGTTTTTTTTTTCGTTGGAAATGGGTATATAAGTATATAACGCTTGCTCATAGGGTGCACCAAAAGTTTCTCTTCCTTTCCTTGGGACGTGCCCGCACGAAACTAAATTTTCACTGGTATCGCAGGTAAGCAGAAAATTTCGCAAAAAAATGTGATTCATATTATTTAGGTATGTTCATAAAATTTCCTTTCCTTCACAAAAAAAAAAAAAAAACGCACCAAATTTCATAGGAAAATCTACGCACACAAAATTAACTTTCACAGCTATCACAAGTAAGAAAAATCTTTCACAAAATATGATTTGTAGGATTTGTAAATATTCATAAAATTTCCCTTCTTTCACAGGAAAAACTAAATTTCACTGCCATCGCAGGTGAGCAAAATATTTCGCAAAAATACGGTTTATAGGATTTGTAAATATTCCTTTCTTTCCTAGGAAAATTTACACGCACAAAACTAAATTTCACTGCCATCGCAGGTGAGCAAAATATTTCGCTAAAATATGATTCATAGGATTTGTAAATATTCATAAAATTTCCTATCATTCACAGGAAAGATAAGCACAAAACTAACTTTCACTGCCATCGCAGGTAAGCGAAATCTTTCGCGAAAAAAATATAATCTATATTATTCGTAAATATTAATAAGATTTCCACTCTTGCACAGGAAAAATTACGCACAATCTAATTTTCAAAAACTAATTTTCGCTGATATTGTAGGTACTTCGTATGATTCGTAAAACTTGATGAGTTTTTCTTTCTTTCACAGGAAAAGTACACGCACAAAACTTATTTTCAAAAACAGATTTTCGCTGCTATCGTAGGTAAGCGAAATCTGTCGCACAATGTAATTTGTATTATCCATGTATATTCATATAAATTTTCTTTCTTTCATAGGAAAATTACGCCCACGACACTAACTTTCACTGCTATCACAGGTAAGCAAAATCTTTCGCAATTTATATTATTCATGCATGTTCATAAAGATTTTCTTTCTTTCCTAGGAAAACTTACACGCACAAAACTAATTTTCACTGCTATAGCAGACAAACAAGCTCAGCCCGAGCAATCTAGTAAGCACTACCCAACATGTTGATTTTTCGCCGTCTCCCTACATCGTAGCCGTTCCTCGCTCAGCCACCGGCCAGCGAAAATTTTTTCAATTTGGTTGTTCTTCTTTCGGTCGACTACCGAAATCTCTTCGGGCAGCGGTGCTGTTGAATACGTACGGGTGTACGTGTATCATTTGCCTGCACTTTGGTAAGCAGAATTTGTGTTGTGAGCGAGAATTTTCTAGGGATTTTCGGCGGGCTTGCTGTAATACATTGCGTGATAGTATCACGCGATGTTTTACCGCTAGACGAATTGCCGTTTCCCGACTCTTGTAAGTTGGTGAATAGAGGTAAACTTTGAGTGACAAAATTATGATTTGTGCGCGTTTTGCACAATTTTAGAATTCTTCGTTTGGCAGTATTTTTGTTGTCGATGTTTTCTCTTCTTTTCAGGGTTCATAAGAAGGAATATAGATAGTGCTAGATCTGCCCGAATTAAATTCTTTCTTTTTCGACATTCTTGTCTTTCTCTTCCTTTCAGGGTTCATAAGAAGGAATATAGATCGTGCTAGTTCTGCCCGAATTAAATTCTTTCTTTTTGGACGTGCTTTGTCTTTCTCTTCTTTTCAGGGTTTTATGCTTTATGGAGAAGTAGCATAGAGCTGCTTCTCGAAATTGTATTTATAAACCTTTCCTTCTTTTCAGGTATTAATGTCTCAATAGAAAAGTAGCCAAGGGCTACTTTTCGAAAAAAATTACATAAACCTTTTGTCCCCCTTTTCAGAAAATATACGTGAAGACAAAAATGTAAAAGAAAACTTTGACAGGAGAAATTTCGAAAGATAGAAAAACAAAAAAAAATAAATGTGACGAGGAACTGAGACTGAGGCATTGAGTGGTTTAGGCAAAAAAAAAAAAAGAATAAAAGTGAAAGGTAGCGTGAGGGCAGAACGCTACAATTATCGGCTTGTACAAGAGATATAATCATAACAGCGGCTCCTTAGCCATATATATCGTAAATTTGGCATCTCTTTGCAGGAATAACTTAATCCAGCGACCAAAGTCTATTAAAAAACTTCACCATGACCAGCTTCAAAGAACATCGTGAAGCAGTTTTACCATATGGTGACCCAGCACATCGGACCGTCAACGAAGAACAATGACCCCAAAATAAGGAAAAGGACTGTACCAAGGCATTTAATATGTCCAAAAAGAATAACGCCTGAGGAAACAACTTCGACAACCGAGTATACACCCACTGCATTAACAAATAATATCAAAACCATACCAACATACATTTCTGCACCTAAGACGCTGCGAAAAACCATAATACCTGAGAGTACATACCAACAACAGCAGCAAATAAATACATAGATAAAAAATATACATACCAACTGCACAAGAAATACCTGCAAAAACAAGCTCACCGAATGAATACACACGGACTACACCACAGAAATCGACATGAAAATGCTGCTTATAAGAAGTATTGCATGAAAACCCCGCCGGTGGTTCAAAAGCAATAACAATCATTGATTATAAAGATAGGCAAAGGCCAGAGGCCAATCTCATAGAGGAGAACAAAACCCCTCTTCACACAAGAAACAAAAGGGCCGCGTACCGGTAAAACTCATGTAGCAAATGGAACTTTGGCAGCTCTCTGCCGATATAAATTAATCTAATGACCAAAATCTATTAACAAACTTCACCATGAATAACATCAACGAACAGCTTGTAGCGGCCTTACCACAACACGCTGGAGGAGTCCAGCACTTCTCTGTCAGCAAGCTTAACACAAACAACAACATTGCGCGCTGTGTCGGTCAAGCCAGCTCTTTTCTGGAGGAATAACTCGGTGCTGTGATTCCTCCAGCTACAGCCACAGCCGACTTGGCTGGCGTTATCCAAGACAAGAAGAGGTACAATCATGTCATTGGTGCATTCCATCACGGCCTGGTGTGCTTTGTGAGCGACGTTATCCGTAAACTATCGGCCTCACATAGGTATGATTAGATCAAAGAAACGTTGATTTCCAAGCCCCTAGCAACGACCAACTTAGCGAGTTGGTACTAAAGTTCCTCTGGCTGCAGCGTTTGCCAGCAAGCATGCAGACGATTCTTGCCTGTAATCTTGGTACACTTGAGATGTTGTCAACATATGCTGAGAAAATTACCGAAGTTCGTCACAGAGCATATGTGTTTTCAATAACTCCGGCTCCTGATAATCATTATCAGGCTATTACAAATTTGGAGAAGTAGTTGCATAACCTTACTTGCATGTTCGAAAAGTCTCTGACGCTTCGTAATTCATCAAAAAGTGAATCTAAGCACCGGTTATTTTCTCGGGAGTCGACATCTGACTCGAATTCAGGTTTCTGTGAGTACCATCGGAAATTGGGAACCAATATAAGAAAATGCATTGTTCAGTGCAAATTCAAGGAAAGTAATCTAAATTCAGCACTGCAAGGCGTTCTAACATGTAATGAAGGAAGAAATTACCTCATAGATACGGGAGCGGATACTTCCATCATTCCAAAACCGTCTCTATATCGGTTTTTGGAATTCAAATTGCAGTTGGTGGGGCCAAATTCCTTTCCTATTAGAATATTTGGTCGAAAAATGTTATCGTTGGACTTAGGCTTACGCAGAGTTATTTCCTCCCCCTTGCATATGTACCTAGGCCTATATTAAGCTCAGATTTTCAGTGTCATTACGGTCTTCTGGTAGATATTAAAAAGGAGTCTTTCAATGACCCGCTCACTTCTTTGGTAGCATTTGCACAGAGTAGTAGCAGTCCCAACTCAGACCTGTTGGTACTAATTAATCCAGTAATCTATTCAGCAATTTAGGACCTACACAAAAAGTATCGTGCCATCACTGTCGAAACAGGATATACTAAGCAGGTGGCATAGACATTTACGCACTACATTATCATAAAATCGACTGCCATTTCATCCAAAGTTTCTCGCCTTTATCTAGAAAAGTTATCAATAGCTAAAAAGAAATTTTAATTTCTTTAGAGCAAAAAATCTGGCGACTTTCAAACAGTATGCATATGTTACAAAAGAAAATTGGTGAATGGAGACAATGCGGGGACTACAGAAGGCTAAATTCCAGTACCGTAGCTAGTACTTTAATACGTGACTTCATCTACCAGTTATGAAATTACACACATATTACAACTCTTGACTTAGCAAAAACATACCTCCAAATTCCCATCGCGCAATTTTGGATCTTTTCGAGTTCACACGCACGACGCTTGGCCTGTGTAATGCTGCTCAATCTTTTCAAAGATTAATTCACATGGTTTTGCAAGAGTCTTTCTTCTGTTTTATATATTTGGAAGATATACTAATCGCTTCTACGTCTCAAGCTGAGCACACATCGAACAAGTGTTCAAACGACTACAGGATTAAGGACTTATTTTAAACGGGGAAAAATACGTATTCGTACAGTCGCAGGTAAAACTTTTAGACCATTTTTTCCCCCGAAGGACATTAGGCCAGCTCCCGATCGTGTAGAAACAATTTCAAATACAAAATTCCTGCAATCGTAAAGCAATTACGATGCTTCTTGAGTATGATTAATTTCTATCGCCATTTCTTGCCACACGCTGCGGCTCACCACGCTGATTTACACAGCTATCTGTCCGGCTCTAAGAAATGTGGTGCTAAACGTATTGACTGGTCTAGCCAAGCAACTAACTCCTTCCAGGTGGCTAAAACTCAACTGGCACAAACGGCTCTTGTCGCCTTTCCCATCGCTTCGGCCAAACTACCGACATTTGTAGATGCTTCGATATTGCTACTGGTGCGGCGATATAACAAACAGCCGACGGTGGCTGGAAAACGCTAGGATTTTACTCTTTTAAATTGAGCAGCGCTACCTGAAGTATAGCACCAATAACCGGGCGTTACTTATTTCAAGTATTTGCTCGATGGACGTGTCTTCACGCTCTACACAGACCAACAACCCATGCAATACGCATTTCTGCAAAACTCAGAAAAGGCTTCCCCCGGAAATTACGACATTTAGACTATGTGGGTCAATTCACTTCAAACAGCGGACACGTGCCCGGGCAAGACAACATGGTTGCCGGTGCTCTACCAAGAGTCGAGGAAGTCCAAGTTCCAGGCCCAATTAATTTTGATGCTATGACAGGAACGCAATTTCAAGATGCGGAATTTCAATTCGAAATTCTGGGTATAAATTAAAAACTTCCCGATTTTTGAATCTACTAAAGAATTATACTGTCAAGTTACGGACACTAAAATATGTCCATTCATTCCCAACGCCTTCGGAGTACACGCTTTCAAAATTATCCATGATTTGTCCCACCCAAACACAACGAACAAAATGATCACGTATAGATACTTCTGACGGTCCATCAGTAAGGATGTCAATACTTCGGCACGGTCCTGCCAAGCTCGTTCGCGGATCAAGGTATCGAGATATGGTAAAAAAGTTCAAACTCATTTCACGAATGCTGCGAGCCCTTCCAGACTATTCACACTGATCTCGTGGGTCCTCCGCCCCCCTCGGAAAGTTTTAGATATTGTGTTATGGTTATTGGTAGGTTTATGTGATAGCCAGAAGCCGTTTATCTATTCGAAATTAGTGCTGAAACAGTCGCGGCTGCACTCTGCCCAGTGTGAATAGCTCGTCTCAGTGCGCCTAGGATTATCATAACGGATCAAGGGTCACAATTTGATTCTTCATTATTTTCTGGACTTTGCAAGCTATTAGGTTTCCAAGGTAATGTGTACTACCGCCAACGGATTTTTAGAACGAGGGCATCGGACGTTTAAGGCCTGTCTAATGGCTTATCAAGAAAAGGCCTAGACAAAGGCTTAACATTTTATTCTGTTAGGATTACGAACTACTTTTACGGAGGTATTTCTCGCCACCCCTGCGGAGCTCATGTTCAGCCACCGTCTGGTAGTTCCCCGGTACAACGTAAGTGCATTGGGGAACGTTTCCAGCCAGTGTCGGTAGACTTCAATGCACCGAATGACTTACAAACTGACGCTATAGTATGGAATGAGATCAGATTGGCTCTTTACAAAGCGTCCTGTTCTTTCCGAAATCGCGATGAACTCGATTCACTTGGCTGAATATCCCCAGTTCCAATTAGTACTAAAATTTTGATGCAAGCTTTATTGTTTTCAGGATATTCTTGCGATAATCCAATATCGGCACCCATTTATAAGCAGGAGTTTTGATAGCACGACTCATAAATCGCATCAGAATAGATTTTCAATTGGACCAAGTTCCTACATATGCTTTGACAGATTCTTCTATTGTATTAGCTTGGATATCTGTAATCATTCAAACAAGTATAAAACATACCTGGCTAATAGAATTTCGGTAATTCAAGGATTAATCAACATTAAAGCATGACAATATGTGAGGTCTGTTGACAATCCTTTCGACTGAAATTCCAGAGGGGCTAAGTCTTTTTCGTTGAGAGATCACAAATTATGGTATCATAATTGGCAAGGTAGTGAAGAAAATTGGCCTACATCGAAACCAATTCTAGCTAACCAGAATGAGGTTGAACAAAGACGAGGAACTCATCTTACAACAACCCATTCAAACATCACATTTGTCCGAGAGATTCTCAAGTTTAACAAACTAAAACGCACAATTGCATATTGCATCAGGTTCATTCATAAATGCAGAAACGCGTTTGTAGAAATAACTCAAGAACAACAAATGGACCCAAGGATAGTTAGTAGTTAGAAATCTGCGACCATGCTTCCGATCTGCCTTGTTCGAGGGGGGGGGGACAACTTTAAAGGTAGACGTCGTCTACCAATTCACCTCGGCCGACGTGCTGACCAGGAACAGGCGCAGCGAACTATTCACTGGGGAACCGGACTACTAGGCTGGAGTCCACCCATGCGTCGGAGATACGTCACAACTTATCGTGCTCTGTTCTACTGAATCCGGTCGCGGAACCACGGAAATCCCCAAACCCAAGCAAGCAAATCGCTTCGTGAACAGATAGAACTCATCTATCAACTCACTCAGGACCAAAGAGATCCTGTGTGGTGCAGCGAGCGGGTTCCCAGTTCAATATGGACTGAAAGTCCGATACCGCATCGTATCGTAGAAAGGGACAAAAAGTAAGATCCTTCAGATGAAGGCTAACCCAGAAGGTTTTAGTAACAAAATGAAGACTATCTAAACTGGTTTGTTTAGAGGTATTGTGCTATATAAAAAAAATAATTTCGCCTGTACCTCATCCACACGCATTAGCTCGAACACCGCTCTACTAGGGAGAAATAGAAGGAAGGGCAGAAAAGCAAAATCCTTCAAATGTGGGCTAACCCAGATGGGGTTAGGCACAAAGAGAGGGGACGCTCTAAACTCGTTCTTTTAGAGGTATTGCACTAGAAACGTAATTTCCGCCGACTCCGCTCAGATGACACTACTTGACACGCCAGACTAATTGA
Organism: Dioctria rufipes; assembly: GCA_963924295.1. Lineage (NCBI taxonomy): Eukaryota > Metazoa > Arthropoda > Insecta > Diptera > Asilidae > Dioctria > Dioctria rufipes. The sequence goes on along the minus strand of OZ002740.1, from coordinate 160,265,395 downwards.
CAGAAAAATTGAAGAAAGGACAGGAAAATAAAATCATTCAGATGAAGGCTAACCCAGAAGAGGTTAGTAGCAAAAGGACAGAGGGCTATCACCCACCACTGAGGAAGTAGTTGGAGGGTTTGCGATAACCTGTGGTTCGCAAGTGAAGCTTGTCGGATGCCTTTTTAGGGCTACCGAGATTTAATAAACTTTGATCAAGACTTTATATCCTGAGCATGGAAAATTCAGATTGGAAGACACTTGTCGTTCTGCAGACAATATGAGACACGCCCGATTTGTTCTACTATAGTTGCTTTTACGAACTTAGGTGCCAATTTGGCAGCAAAGCGTTCGACTTCGCTACTTTATACAAAGTTTCGGACGTATACAGTCTGTCCAGGTACGAAGGCTCTTTCCCGAGTGCGCAAGTTGTAACCAGCGGCGTACTTTTGGTACGCCTCCGTGAGACGAAACTTCACTTCATCGCGCAATAGCTGAAGTTTTTGGTTGACAGGTACACACTCAATAGCCCCGTCCGAACCTGCCTTTAGCTCTCGAGGAAGTTGATACGAGCCCCCGCACGTTACTGGGTGTCAACCGAAGAGCAGGAAAAATGGTGAGCACGTAGATGACTCATGCACGACTTTGCGGATGGCAAAGCCGAACTCGCTCAGATGTTCGTCCCCATTACGTTGCTCTGTATTGACATAGGCGCAGATCACTGCCAGGATCGACTGATTAACAAGCTCGGAGGCGTTTGATTGGGGGGAATAAGCTGGTGAGAAAGTGTGTTTCACCCCATAAAGATCCAACATTTGGACGAATATTTTTGCAATGAAATGACTACAATTATCTGAGTGTACTATTTCCGCAACTCCAAACATTAAGAAGACATTTTGATCCAGGAATTTAACGACTCGTGAGGTTGTGGCCTCTGACATTGCTTCCAGCAACACAAACTTATATAATTGATCCAGTACGATGAAGATGTACCTACTTCCTCCGCAGCTGCGCGGGTAAGGACCTAGAAAGTCACAGAAGATGCGTTTACAAGGCAGATCGGTAGAACGTATCATGCTCAGAGGAGGTCTTGAAGACACATTGGTCATCTTGATAAGCTTGCAAGTATCGCAGACGTTTATGAACTGGCGTACCTCTGATGCCATGCTCGGCCAGTAGAACAGACGGCGTAGCTTTTCTAGAGTTTTTGCAAACCCGAAGTGGGATGCCATTGGAGGGCTATGCTCTGATTTAATCAAATCGCCCGTGAGACTATCAGGAACCCATAGCTTCCACTGACCGCGCTCGTCTGAGACGTTGTTATGTGGGATCGAGAGTGAGATATTGACCTTACCACCTCTAATTTGTAAGTTCCGAAGCCAGTTCGGACTAGAAGTGATTCGTTGGATTCTGTGCACGTACGTTTTCTCCTGCAGTACGGGTGATTTCAAGTCAAGCGAACTAACTTGCGCAGGGTACACTAACTCCTCTGTGTGGTGTTCTACTGCCTCGTCAGCAAACGACCTCGAGAGAGCATCGGCCACAATATTGTCCTTGCCTTTTCGGTATTCGGTATGGATTTGGAAGGCCTGGAATTTGAGGCTCCAACGAGCCAGCCTATCACATAGATCCCTTTGGTCCATGAGCTATTTGAGGCTAGCGTAGTCAGTAATGACCATAAACTCCAGTCCTTCCACATACGGCCTTTTTATACTCAATACGGCGGCCAGACACTCTAACTTGGTTATGCTGTCGTTGCTGTTAGTAGCGTTCAACTTCTGTGAAATGTAGGCAATGAGATGCTCATCCCCATCCACAGAATGCTGAATAAGACACTTCCGACTCCTGTAGTGCTAGCGCCGCACTGAATGAAGAAAGGGCTGGAGAAGTCAGGATTCGCGAGCACTGGTGCGGTCATCAGATACTGTTTTAGCTGTTGGAAAGCCAGTTAAGCTTGTTCGTTCCACTCAAACTTGATGTCGTTCTTTAGGAGGACCGTCAGGGGACTAGCGATTGTAGCGAAATGTGGGATGAACCTTCTATACCAGCCGCATACTCCGAGGAAGCTACGTATTTTCTTGATAGTTGTTGGCCTTGGCAAGCTCTGAATAGCCGTGAATTTTTCGGAGTCAGCTCGCAAGCACCCATCCTCAACTACAAAGCCGATATATCTGACCTCTCTCATACAAAACTTGCTTTCTCTACGTTGATCGTCAAACCGGCAGCGTGAACCAACGACGCGACGTCCGCCAGAAGCTTTAGGTGTTCGTCGAACGTGGAAGAAGTAATCAGTAAACCGTCAAGATACACAGATTTTCGGTCATGAAGTTGGTCAGGGATGACTTTGCACATCAACTTGCACACTGTTTGCGGGGCATTGCAAAGTGTAAACGGAAGTACCTTGAACTGGTGTAGGGGTCTTCCCGGCACAGCGAAAGCAGTTTTGTCTCTTGATCCCAGAGCGAAAGGAATTTGCCAGAACGCATCCTGTAGGTCTATGGCAAAAATAAAGTTTGCCTCCTGGATTCTACTGAGGATTCCATCTATAAGAGGTTACGGAAAGTCATCTGGGACTGTTACGGAATTTAATTTTCGGGCGTCCAGACAGAGGCGCACTTTACCGTTAGCCTTCTTAACTAAATTCACTGGTGACGACCATGCACTTTGGCTCTCCTCAATGACTAATAGCGACAGCAGTCGGTCGAGCTCGTCATATAAATATTTCTGCACTACTGGAGACACTGAGTAGAAACGCTGTTTAATGGGTGTCGCCAGACCGATATCTATCCATGCTCTACCAGGGTGGAGAGACCCTAGCCTTGTTGGCTGAATGACGGAGAAGATGTGATCACCTCCTGCAAACGCTGCGAATCGTATCCTGAAATATTGTGCTGTTGCGAACAAGACGGTGAAGCTTTTCGCAAGGAATGAGCTCACTTACCATAACAGAACTTAAGCCAAACGCTTTCCAAAAGTCGATTCCCATGTATAAGGGTTGCTGAAGAGAGGGAACTATGTGCAATCCCATCATGCGCGTCTTTTCGTCGTATTTAACGAGGACTCGTATGTGGCCGAGGACCTTTTGCTGCCGCCAACCGAAACTGAAGACGGCATCGACTGGAACGAAATGCCCATCTTGCCCAGGAAGCTATCCAATATGCCTCGTATCTTTTGTCCGTGAATGTAGACATCTGCGTAAGGCCGAGGATCTCAGGGATCCTCTTCATCAAATACTACTGTTTCAGCGATGGCAGGCTTTATGACTCTGCGCAGGCTGAGGTAACTATGTGTGCGTGGGACAGTCCTGGAGAAGATGGACCCCGAAGCCGATGGAAATTTGCTGACGCAAAACGATGCATCCTCTATATCAGAGGGGGAGATTGAAGTGCTTTCATCCGAGAGGGTCCAACTACAACTTTCTGAAGGACAAGGTTTCGAGTAGGTTGTAAAATTTTGACGTGCTTTGCGTACTGGAATTCTCCGTCTGTGTGGATAAGATAGACATGTTTACTTTAAGACTGTTATGATCGACTCTGGGTTCAAAGGTTTTGAGATTTGGAAATGTTGTAGCATCGCTGATAGCTTTACGCCGTGGAGTTAGCGGTAACGGTCGGACTCAGTGTTGGTAGCCGCCTCTTCTGTCGGGCGGCTTAAGGTGTGTCTTGGAGTCAAACGGTGCTGACTACCCACAAAATTTTGACTCCTGCCTCGGTTTCCCGACAAGCAAGCTCCACATTACGTTTTAATCACCCCCACTGGACCACATCCATAGCAGAAGACTCTGTGTGTGCCTTGTGGACAGTTGATGTAGACGTGACCCTCACCCGAAAAATTTCAGGATGTCACTCAAGGTCTAGCGGGTCGGTATATGCCTGTTGCAACTTATTTTGAACCCCTTGCAGTGGAACTTCAATGGCGGCTATTTGACCGGACAGCGCATGATTTAAATACGCCGTGTTCAAATAAATTTCAGGCACTGTTCGTCGCGGTGCGACCGCCCGCGAAGAGCCTATATCCGACCATAATTTTTCGAATCGATTGCATAGATCCCTCAGATCTAGCATACTGTCTTTCTGATAGAGGAGTAACGCTTCCTGTAAAGCCGGTTTCATTTTTTGACGCAACATTTCCACCAGCTCTGCTTCTGGGATCGGTGTGCTCATCTTGACCACTAACGCATGGACCGCTAATCGAAAATCGCTGAATGATTTGTTAATTCCCTGCTTCCTGGACTCAACTAGCTTGCAAATTTCGTAGTGCGAAATTCCCGTAGGAGCGCTGAACGTAGATCTTGCCAAGTGTGTGTACGGTGGTTTCTCAAGTATAGCCAATACCAGCTTTCCCAGTAACGAGTGTATGACACCCGGCGTACAATTCGGAGGCAGATACTTGCTCTAGTATTGCCAGGGACTCTACCCGAAATATAAACTCTGTTACGTCCAGGCCAGATGTACCATCAAAATTTGACTTCCAGCGGAAGACAGGAATGTGATGGCACTGTTAAGGTCTCTCGCTGCTGGCTTTCGGGGATGGCTTGGGGGTTAAGCGGAGAGACGAACGAACCCGGTAGGGTTGGTACACGAGACTCACCCAAAAGACTGGAGCCCTATTCAAATTTTCTAACCGCTCGTTGATCGACGGGATAAGAGACCTTCCCGAAAGTGGTTCAGCTGGCTCGTGTGGTATGTCTGTAAGAGACGCTTGATCACACCGATTCTCGAACATTTGTGCATTCAAGTATGACTCATCAGGAGCGCAAGTTCCTCCAGCTAGGTTCTGGTATGCTCAGCGAGGCGCATTTAGTTGTCGCAACTGTCTTCGACTTGGCACCCATCAGAGTATTTGACCCTCGAATGTCTGTGCTACTCACAGGAACTGGGGCCGTTAAGCCTGCAGCAAACCCGGCAGAAGGCACTGGCGTTAACTGGGTAGATGGACTAGATTCGACACGACTCAGGATACCCTCAAAGGTCTGAGCATAAGATTGCGCATCATAGTGGAAAGAGGGAGACGTATTATGCAGCCGCCGGGCTCTATTGAGTACATGGAGCACCTGACTGATATAACGCGTACGATGTTCGTTAGTTCGGATGGGATCCGAGCTCAGGTCCCCATTCAGAGCGTCCACTCGACTGATAATATAGTCTAATTCACGCGATGGATTCTTATGAGCGTGAGACCTAAAGGGTATTTTGCCGGATTCTGATTTCTCGGCCTCATACACTTCCACATGAACTTTCGACGAGCGTTAGCGTCGTCTGATCTAAGGTTGTGAAAAGCGAGTTCGACCTCAAGCTCGTCCAGCGATAAAAAGGAGAAGTCCATCTTCGTATGAATCTCAACGACACAAAAAAAAACCGCGGGGAAATGCTCTGGTGTTACTATTAAAAGACAATTCACCAGAGAATTTTACTGAATATGTATGTAAAGTGAGCTGTCTATAGTAATGCCAACAATAGTTCAGAATAATAGTGCCAAATAAGCTTAATAGACAGTGTTCTGATGTCACTATCTATGATAATTCAGCCGATAGTTACGCCCGGTATGTTTAAATGACAAAAAAACAAAAAACAAAAAAAATAAATGCGTTAATACTAATGTCGGAGATAATCCAGCCGACAATTGTGCCAAATATATATAGAAAAAAAAATTGCGTTTATACTAATGTCGACGATAATTCCATTGAGGATTGTGCCAAGTAATATTGAGAAAAAACAAAAAAAACCCAAAGTTCAGCTGAAAATTGTGCCAAGGAAACCTTATACAAAAAAAAAATGCGTCTATACTAATGTCACCAATGATTCCAGCGAAGGTGGTGCCAATAAGACCAAAAATAAAAACTGCTCTGATTTGATATCATAAGTTTTGCGTGTTCTACACAAGCAATATATATATACTATTAACGTTTTTCATTTATAAGAGGGGGGAGGGGGTCGGCATAACAGATCAACGCAGGAGGACTGCTTCTTCCACACAACAACACACAACAACAAAAATCCTATTCTCCAGCCCAGCTGGACCAAAAAAACTCTCTCTCTCTCTCTCTCTTCTCCGCAGAATATTGTTCATCGAAGTGCTTCGGTCAGTCCATACTGTGGGCTAATAATTGCAGAAAACTAAAATTGTGGAACCGGAGCCTGAAAGGCTGCCGTCCCATTTTAGGATGATCAGGACGAACACTTTTTTACCTAGGATAAAAATCAGAAAAGGATGAACAACGCCCATCAACTTGGCAGGGGGTGAAGCTGAGATCAAAGGCGGATGTGAGTTTATTTATTTATTTAGAACTTCATCAAAAATCTGATTACTAAGTTTACAAAAGAAAAATTAAAAAACAAAATAATTTAAAAATTATTATACATATGTAAACAATGATATTGACCAACAGTGTACAAACAAAATTAATAAAATGAAAAGTAACCTTAACTAAGCTGATCCCTTAATTCACTTTTTGAAAGATGAAAGTCAATGCAATCAAACCAGTTGTTAAAGAGACGAGACATTGATGAAATCGGCTCGTGAAAACCATAGTTCGTACTATGATGAGGAACGACGAGGAAGTCGTGGTTCCTCAAGGAGCGCGCAGGAATAGATATATTGAAAGTATTTAAGAGCTCAGGAGAATTTATCGCTCCCTGTATACACTGAAACGCAAAAACAACTCTGGAAGCTTTTCGCCTATTTTCGAGAGAATCCAATGGAAAGAGTTTAAGCCTATCAACATATGGAGGTAAAATAATAGGGTTATGCCAATGAAGTCCACGGAGAGCGAAACGAACGAATCTCCGCTGCACAGCCTCAATACGATTTATGTGTACAGCATAAAACGGAGACCAGACCGGACTAGCATACTCCAAAATAGGTCTAACGAATGTGCAGTAAAGGACCTTCGTTATGAATGGATCATTAAACTCCTTTGACCATCTCTTTACAAACCCCAGAGTAGCATTAGCCCTGGCCACGATTGAATTAATATGATGTTCGAAGGAAAGACGAGTATTAAGGAAGACACCCAAATCTTTGGTTTTGTCAAGTCTAGTTAATAAGCATCCATCTAAAGTATAATTAAACTCCAATGGCCTCCTTTTACGAGAAAAGGACATAGTAGTACATTTGCTTATATTAAGAGGAAGACAGTTAATAGCACACCATTTATGAAAGGTGTCTAAGTCCAAATTTAGAATTCCACACTCGTTTTCATTAGAAACAATGCGGAAGATTTTGGCATCGTCAGCATAGCAAAGTATTCTTGAATTAGTCAAAATCAGAGATACGTCATTAATGAAAATAATAAAAAGGAGTGGTCCGAGATGGCTGCCTTGAGGAACACCAGAAGTATTATCTATTACGTCAGAAAGAGCTTCGCGAAATATAACTCGCTGCGTACGATCCGATAAATAAGAATGAAGCCAATTGACAAAAACAGAAGGAAAACCAAGCAGAGTCAGCTTATGAATCAAGATTTTATGATTGATTCGGTCAAAAGCTTTACTAAAATCTGTGAATATGCAATCAACTTGCTTTCCGCTTTCAATTGCAGAAATGCAGAAATTAGTAAACTCTAACAAATTAGTCGTAGTAGATTTACCCTTCATAAAACCATGCTGAAAAGAGCGCAGGAAAGGCTTGCAGTGGAGTAACAAAACATCGCAAACCATGGCTTCAAATATCTTACCAATACAACATAACTTAGCGACGGGTCTGTAGTTAGAAATGTCACACTTATTACCCTTCTTGTGAAAAGGAATAATCAAAGAAAGCTTCCACTGTTTAGGAAAAACACCACAGGTTAAAGATAAATTAAATAAATAACACAAAACAGAAACTATGGACGTAGCACAATTTTTTATGAACGTGGAAGGAACGCCATCCGGACCACTAGAAAAACTATCAGCTATGCTTGAAATGTACTTGGAGACAGACGCTTCATCGAACAACAGGTCCTTAGGTTGAAGAGAAGTCGTCGGGAGCTTCGTCAAATGGGTAAAATCGTTATACCTAATATCACAGTGGTTATCACAGAAGACAGTTTTAAAGAAGTCACCAAAAAGATTGGAAGTCTCCAAGGGATCAACGCTATCTATGTTTCCAAGTCGCAACGATGAAGGGTATCCATCACAGTTGCGCTTAGAGTTCACAAACTTCCAAAATTGCTTAGGTTCCGTACGCAAGGCCGACCTCATTCTATGTATATAATCATTATAAGAATCATTCAGGTACGATATGTACTGAGCACGCAAATTAGAATAAGTTACGTAATCAGCATCGCTCCTTGAGGAACAGAACCTCCTCCAAGCTTTATTCTTCAAATTTTTAAGATGCTTCAAAGAGCCATTGATCCATGGTTGACAATGCGAAGTACGATTCGAACTTACAAGTGGTACACAGTGAGTAAAACAAAGAAATATGATGTCATAAAACGAGCTCACAGCTTTATCAATGTCACGTTCACCCAGAACACCGGTCCAGTCGCAGGCGGATAGCCATTCATTAATTTTATTAAAATCAGCTTTTTTAAAGTTATAACAATACTCGTAGTTACCAGAAGCATTAGATGATGAAGTTACAGGATCAAAAAACAAAACTGTATGTAGTGCCGGATGATGACTTGTTTCAGGAACCATAGGAGTTAAACAATGCTTAACGAGAGTACCATTGGGATCGGACGAAAATACCAGGTCAAGATATTTTCCAGAGTCATTAGTCACACCGCTAGACTGCATTAAGCCAGAAGAAATGATGTTGTCAATAAAAGATATGGCATGTTGAGGAGTCGCTATAAAAGAGGGCAGCAAGCCCTCATCGTCCGGAGAGTGTACCCAACTCACATTAGGTAAGTTAAAATCACCATAAAGCAACAACTCATCGGCAGGCAGCAGAACTTCAGTAAGCCTATCTATACATGAAGCCAACAAATCAAATATATCGGCAGATGGGCATGGAGGGATATAAACTGTAGCAATATATACGGTTTTGTGTGAAAGCCTGAGAGCCACACAAATAAACTCCAGATCACCGGAATCAACAAAGTCAACCAAGAAACAAGGAAGGTCGCGACGAACAGCACAAAGTACTCCACCTCCAACAGGAGCATCCAGACACAGACGATGGCGGTCACGGCGAAACAACAAGAACTCGGGACCAAAAAGCTCTTCATCAACGATCTTCCCACACAGCCATGTCTCGGTCAAGCAGACCACGTCGAAACAGGAATTCGTCGAACTTGTAAAAAGGCGAGTCGTCTTAGAGCGAAGACCAGTTACGTTGGCGTAGTAGACCGAGATTTCGCTAACAAGTTTTTTGCCATACTTGATGATCCGGAACGTCCCTTAGGAATAAATTCACGCACAATGGAATTGCAGGGCCATATATCAGGTGAAAGCACCGCCTGAAACAGATTTTCCGGAACTAAAATCCTGAAGGACGCAGAAAATGAGCGTTTCTCGTGTGCATGTCGAGTAGATAACTTCTTGCAGGCAATCAAAGAGCTCGAAGTGCCAACACGTGATGAAATGTGTTTAATAATTTCGTCTTCAGTGGTGTCAGGATGTACTCTAGAGACGAAAACACATTTAGGAAGCCTGGCTGGCCGCAACATAACATCATCTCCAACTGCAGGCGAGGTATCGTTGGTGGTGGCACTATCCGCAACCAAAGTCCGGGACGAAGCAACAGATTCTAATTCCTGTGCGGCAGAATGTAAGGATTGATGATCCAGTAGTTTCTGCTGTAACTGCGGTTGCCGTAGCTGCTGATGTAGATGTTGTTGCTGCAGCTGAAATTGTTGCTGTCCGCGCAACACCGGCTTTTGATACTGCTTGTTCTTGTACTGCTGTTCCTGTACCCGTGGTTTTCGTTGCTGTCCTTGGTGTATATGGCGTCGTTGTTGCTGCTGCTGATGCTGTAGTTGCTGATGTTGCTGGCTATGCTGTAGTTGCTGCTGTTGACGAAGATCAATCTGTGATTGTACCATCTGCGGTTGCAGCGAATGATTTTCGTTCTGCTGCAGTTGCTGCTGTTGCTGGTTATGCTGTAGTTGCTGCTGTTGATGATGATCAATCTGTGATTGTACCATCTGCGGTTGCAGCGAATGATTTTCGTTCTGCTGCAGGTCTTGAAGCAAATTTTCATGGTGCTCCAAGTCATCGCATGTTTGTTTAGAGTCAGGAGACAAATGAAAATGAAGTTGACGGCGCAAGTCAGTTTCGTTATTCCTATTGCGACTTCTAAGTAATTGTTGTTGCAATCGAAGTTGTTGCTGAGAGTTAATAGGTGGCAATGACTGAGGAGGTTCATGTAGTTGGTCATGTGATTGAAGAGGGTCCAACTTGTCCTTATGCGGATTTATGTTGTTAACAACAGCATTAATAGTGTTTTTCATTTCCTTACTGGAAGAAGTCAGATTATGAATGTCATTTTTAATGTCATTTATGCCAGTCTCTACTAAATCGAGAAATGGTCCAAGTGATAAAGGTTGAGCTTGATCAGAGGACAGAATATTGGAATTTAAATAATTCACTGAGTCAGTTAAAACATTAGTTTATGAAGCGAAGACACGGACTTTTCTAGAATAATTTCATTATTTGATTGCAAACATTCGCAGCTATTTGTGAATTTATCAATTTTGTCAGTTAGATAGCGAATCTCGGCATGCATGTCAACAATTTGATGCCAATTGTCAGAAATGTATTTTATCTTGGTGGCCAAGAAAGCAAAGTCAGAGGTAGCTGTGTTGAATGCAGATATTGCATTGTCCATATTGCCAGTTGATAACGATAAAGCCTTTAAAACGTGGCAGGGTTTAATCTCGGTACAGTCCTGGCATGTGAAACTGGCTTCTAAATTGGCATTACGCTTAGTAATCCAGTGGCTGCCAGTACTCAGGAGAAAAGCAGTAGAAGAAGAAGATTGTATGTGTAAATATCTCAAAATACTTACCAAGCAAAAAAAAAACTGAATGCTTATGTATGCCAATTGTGACAATACAAACCTCAGAGCACCTTTATAAAACAGAAAAAGTAAAATGGCTCACAGCTCGAAACGACATAGAAATTTAATAATATACTGGCTTCTCCCTGGAACTAGCAGATGTAAGCGAAACTAATTTCAACAGCGTATTCATCGCATACAACACTGACTGACCACTGCAAACTGAACAACTCACGCTTCTAATAGGTAATATCAATAGGGATTATAGAATTTTTAGATGATTGAAGAGGGGTTTGAGCAAATAAAATCTGCGCCCTGGAAACACTAAGCCAACCCTAATGGCCAGACAAGGACAAGAATCTCAAGATGAAAGTCGTTCATCAAATTGCCAGTTGTGGCTCAGCTGACCAACTCTTCAGGCAAATGCACTGTCAAGTGGTCAGCGCCCCAGTGTCCACAAGCCGAAGCTTGGCTTCAAAGATGGAGCGCCTCGCGCACAAAGCTCGCTAGACACCGAAGAGACGAGCACTTGGACAACGGAACCTATTAAATTTAGGGACGAAATTAATCTGGACTTGACCGAAGGCACTGTACTATCCCCCATGCAGCCAGGGCCATGGCCGAGTGACCCAGCCGCGATACAAAGGCCGAGCCTAACGAGAGCCAAAAAGGAGCAATCATGAAAGTAACGCACTTTACAGAAGTAAGACGAGCTGTGCGTAGACCCAGCACCTTGTATCCGGCCAGGCAACCGACGACCGGTCACGCGCTGTTGCAAACAAAAGACAGCATGAGTTCCATCGACAAACCAGTTTGAAGTTCACCGAAAGCACCTGAGTCAGTTCAAAACACTGAGGCCTTACATAACAAAAAAAAAAAAAATCTAATAATGATAACAAAAATTAAAAAATGATTCTTGAAGATGCACTAACACTTTAGTCAAGAGAGGCTAGACAAAAGACCGATAAAAAAACGATTTTGGGCGCCATTTGTAACGGAAAAGGGCGGCCAGAAAAATCACAAATTCACCTTAAAGTTGTGCTTACACTTTAGTCGAGGGAGGCTTGACTAAAGGCCTGAAAGAAAAACCGTTTGGGCGCCATTTGTAACTCAAATGAACGACCAGAAATATAACAAAGAAAAAATAAGATCTTAAGTCAAAGTTTGCCCAGAAATGATTTTTGACAATAGCAATAACAATTTGGTCAAGAGAAGCTTGACTAAATGCCACAAAACAAAAACGTTTGGGCGCCATTTGTAACGCAAATCGGCGACCAGATATATAACAAAAAAAAAATAAGATCTTAAGCCAAAGTTTGAACAGAAAATAATTTCGACAATATAATTATAATTTAGTCAAGAGAAGCTTGACTCAATGCCACAAAAAAAAACCGTTTGGGCGCCATCTGTAACGAAGAGCTTGTCAGGCGACAAGTCTACCTACATCCACTCTTACCTGGATATAGGCGGATACCGCATCCGACACCTGCTTGCAACAAAAATCATGTCCAGGATATGCGTGAGTGACTGCACAGCAATTACCGCCAGCGATCAGTCGGTTAAGGGGAGTCCTTGCCACCCACATCCCTTCAATGCTTGTTAAGCTGTCAGAATAACTGACCAGACAGACGGACGGACAGTAAAAAAAACGACTTGTAAGTGTGACTGCGGACGGATGGACAGACAAAAAAAAAGATCTATATGGGCTTCCTCCTTCTAGTGGTACCTAAAAGGCTGGAAAGAATAAAATTTATATGATTGAATGCGGTAAGAAAAGAAGAACGGAAGACCTCAGCAACGCCAAACAAGTTTTAATTCACCTGGAGAGTACTGATGAACGCTTGAAAGAGAGTGAGAGAGCTGAGAGGAGTCTCCGATTACGTTGAGACTCCGGCTTTGGGCACTATTGGGCCGAGACGCCCCATCCACCCTGGCTAAGCCTCAAAAGCCGTGATAATATGTTTAGCCCTCGTCTATATTGAGTGTGTGTGTGTCCTAGCGGCGCTCCATCAGACCTCCACCTCCCATGTGCCAGGATTACTCACCCATTATCGCATACGAATGCGTGTGCTGAAGGAAACAAAATAAAAGAAATACCACGGTTGCATGCTAGAAAACGAGAAATTCAGAGGACCCAGTGGCAAAAGGAATTACTTTGTTTCTCTTTCAATACCCGCCTTTCGTCTTACAATATCCGCCTCTCTGTTCTTCGTTTTCTATGCCCTAGTCGTAAACTACCCTACGTTGCCCTTCTAACTGACCTTAATAATACCTTAGTCAATCTAAACTGAAAGTTCCAATGTATACTTATAAATAATTAAATAATATAATGCGAAGGTACATGTATAAAGAAAATGAGTAACAAATTAGACAAAACTTACTTAGTTACAGGTAATTACCCTATGCGACCAGCTCCCTCGCTGCTATAAACCGGAATTGTCGGGGTGCACCGTTTTGATGTTACTTGCATCCCATACCGTATCAGTAGCTTTTCTTCTATACCTTGAGTGGGTGGGTACATTACCCTCTTTTTTCTTGACCCCTTTCACCTCTTTTGGGTGCTTTCGGGTGTACACTAATGCCTTACTTTTGCCAATCTGTCCTACTATCCTGCCTCACCTCAAGCTCTGATACATCGGGTGACTAAAAGTGGATATTGATTAAGATTGAAATCAACAGGAGATGCACAGGAATTCTCCTTTGGGTTTTTTTTTCGTTTGAAGTGGGTATAGAAGTATATGACGCCTGCTAATAAGGTTCACCAAAAGTTTCTCTTCCTTTCCTTGGGACGTGCCCCCACAAAACTAGATTTTCACTGCTATAGCAGGTAAGCAGAAACTTTCGCAAAAAATGTGATTCATATTATTTAGGTATGTTCATAAAATTTTCTTTCCTTCACAAAAAAAAATACGCACCAAATTTCATAGGAAAATCTACGCACACAAAACTAATTTTCACTGCTATCGCAGGTAAGCAAAATCTGTCCCAAAAATATAATATGATAGGATTCGTAAATATTCATAAAATTTCCTTACATTCACAGGAAAAATACCCAGAAAACTTACTTTCACTGCTATCGCAGGTAAGCAAAACCTATCGCAAAAATATGATTTATAGGAGTTGTAAATATTCACAAAATTTCCCTTCTTTCACAGGAAAAATACGCACAAAACTAATTTTCACTGCTATTGCAGGTAAGCGAAATCTTTCGCGGAAAAAATGTAATCTAGACTATTCGTAAATGGTCATAAGACTTCCACTGTTTCACCGGAAAAAATACGCATAAGTTAATTTTCAAAAACTAATTTTCGCTGCTATTACAGGTAAGCAAAATCTCTCGCACAGATATAATTTATATGATACGTAAATCTTAATGAAATTTTCCTTTGTTTCACAGTTAAAGTACACGCACAAAACTGATTTAAAAAAACTAATTTTCACTGCTATAGCAGACAAACAAGCTCAGCCCGAGCGATCTAGTAAGCACTACCCAACATGTTGATTTTTCGCCGTCTCCCTACATCGTAGCCGTTCCTCGCTCAGCCACCGGCCAGCGAAAATTTTTTCAATTTGGTTGTTCTTCTTTCGGTCGACTACCGAAATCTCTTCGGGCAGCGGTGCTGTTGAATACGTACGGGTGTACGTGTATCATTTGCCTGCACTTTGGTAAGCAGAATTTGTGTTGTGAGCGATAATTTTCTAGGGATTCTCGGCGGGCTTGCTGTAATACATTGCGTGATAGTATCACGCGATGTTTTACCGCTAGACGAATTGCCGTTTCCCGACTCTTGTAAGTTGGTGAATAGAGGTAAACTTTGAGTGACAAAATTATGATTTGTGCGCGTTTTGCACAATTTTAGAATTCTTCGTTTGGCAGTATTTTTGTTGTCGATGTTTTCTCTTCTTTTCAGGGTTCATAAGAAGGAATATAGATAGTGCTAGATCTGCCCGAATTAAATTCTTTCTTTTTCGACATGCTTGTCTTTCGCTTCCTTTCAGGGTTCATAAGAAGGAATATAGATCGTGCTAGTTCTGCCCGAATTAAATTCTTTCTTTTTGGACGTGCTTTGTCTTTCTCTTCTTTTCAGGGTTTTATGCTTTATGGAGAAGTAGCATAGAGCTGCTTCTCGAAATTGTATTTATAAACCTTTCCTTCTTTTCAGGTATTAATGTCTCAATAGAAAAGTAGCCAAGGGCTACTTTTCGAAAAAAATTACATAAACCTTTTGTCCCCCTTTTCAGAAAATATACGTGAAGACAAAAATGTAAAAGAAAACTTTGACAGGAGAAATTTCGAAAGATAGAAAAAAAAAATAAATAAATGTGACGAGGAACTGAGACTGAGGCATTGAGTGGTTTAGGCAAAAAAAAAAAAGAATAAAAGTGAAAGGTAGCGTGAGGGCAGAACGCTACAATTATCGGCTTGTACAAGAGATATAATCATAACAGCGGCTCCTTAGCCATATATATCGTAAATTTGGCATCTCTTTGCAGGAATAACTTAATACAGCGACCAAAGTCTATTAAAAAACTTCACCATGACCAGCTTCAAAGAACATCGTGAAGCAGTTTTACCATATGGTGACCCAGCACTTCGGACCGTCAACGAAGAACAATGACCCCAAAATAAGGAAAAGGACTGTACCAAGGCATTTAATATGTCCAAAAAGAATAACGCCTGAGGAAACAACTTCGACAACCGAGTATACACCCACTGCATTAACAAATAATATCAAAACCATACCAACATACATTTCTGCACCTAAGACGCTGCGAAAAACCATAATACCTGAGAGTACATACCAACAACAGCAGCAAATAAATACATAGATAAAAAATATACATACCAACTGCACAAGAAATACCTGCAAAAACAAGCTCACCGAATGAATACACACGGACTACACCACAGAAATCGACATGAAAATGCTGCTTATAAGAAGTATTGCATGAAAACCCCGCCGGTGGTTCAAAAGCAATAACAATCATTGATTATAAAGATAGGCAAAGGCCAGAGGCCAATCTCATAGAGGAGAACAAAACCCCTCTTCAAACAAGAAACAAAAGGGCCGCGTACCGGTAAAACTCATGTAGCAAATGGAACTTTGGCAGCTCTCGGCCGATATAAATTAATCTAATGACCAAAATCTATTAACAAACTTCACCATGAATAACATCAACGAACAGCTTGTAGCGGCCTTACCACAACACACTGGAGGAGTCCAGCACTTCTCTGTCAGCAAGCTTAACACAAACAACAACATTGCGCGCTGTGTCGGTCAAGCCAGCTCTTTTCTGGAGGAATAACTCGGTGCTGTGATTCCTCCAGCTACAGCCACAGCCGACTTGGCTGGCGTTATCCAAGACAAGAAGAGGTACAATCATGTCATTGGTGCATTCCATCACGGCCTGGTGTGCTTTGTGAGCGACGTTATCCGTAAACTATCGGCCTCACATAGGTATGATTAGATCAAAGAAACGTTGATTTCCAAGCCCCTAGCAACGACCAACTTAGCGAGTTGGTACTAAAGTTCCTCTGGCTGCAGCGTTTGCCAGCAAGCATGCAGACGATTCTTGCCTGTAATCTTGGTACACTTGAGATGTTGTCAACATATGCTGAGAAAATTACCGAAGTTCGTCACAGAGCATATGTGTTTTCAATAACTCCGGCTCCTGATAATCATTATCAGGCTATTACAAATTTGGAGAAGTAGTTGCATAACCTTACTTGCATGTTCGAAAAGTCTCTGACGCTTCGTAATTCAGCAAGGCAAAGTTCATCAAAAAGTGAATCTAAGCACCGGTTATTTTCTCGGGAGTCGACATCTGACTCGAATTCAGGTTTCTGTGAGTACCATCGGAAATTGGGAACCAATATAAGAAAATGCATTGTTCAGTGCAAATTCAAGGAAAGTAATCTAAATTCAGCACTGCAAGGCGTTCTAACATGTAATGAAGGAAGAAATTACCTCATAGATACGGGAGCGGATACTTCCATCATTCCAAAACCGTCTCTATATCGGTTTTTGGAATTCAAATTGCAGTTGGTGGGGCCAAATTCCTTTCCTATTAGAATATTTGGTCGAAAAATGTTATCGTTGGACTTAGGCTTACGCAGAGTTATTTCCTCCCCCTTGCATATGTACCTAGGCCTATATTAAGCTCAGATTTTCAGTGTCATTACGGTCTTCTGGTAGATATTAAAAAGGAGTCTTTCAATGACCCGCTCACTTCTTTGGTAGCATTTGCACAGAGTAGTAGCAGTCCCAACTCAGACCTGTTGGTACTAATTAATCCAGTAATCTATTCAGCAATTTAGGACCTACACAAAAAGTATCGTGCCATCACTGTCGAAACAGGATATACTAAGCAGGTGGCATAGACATTTACGCACTACATTATCATAAAATCGACTGCCATTTCATCCAAAGTTTCTCGCCTTTATCTAGAAAAGTTATCAATAGCTAAAAAGAAATTTTAATTTCTTTAGAGCAAAAAATCTGGCGACTTTCAAACAGTATGCATATGTTACAAAAGAAAATTGGTGAATGGAGACAATGCGGGGACTACAGAAGGCTAAATTCCAGTACCGTAGCTAGTACTTTAATACGTGACTTCATCTACCAGTTATGAAATTACACACATATTACAACTCTTGACTTAGCAAAAACATACCTCCAAATTCCCATCGCGCAATTTTGGATCTTTTCGAGTTCACACGCACGACGCTTGGCCTGTGTAATGCTGCTCAATCTTTTCAAAGATTAATTCACATGGTTTTGCAAGAGTCTTTCTTCTGTTTTATATATTTGGAAGATATACTAATCGCTTCTACGTCTCAAGCTGAGCACACATCGAACAAGTGTTCAAACGACTACAGGATTAAGGACTTATTTTAAACGGGGAAAAATACGTATTCGTACAGTCGCAGGTAAAACTTTTAGACCATTTTTTCCCCCGAAGGACATTAGGCCAGCTCCCGATCGTGTAGAAACAATTTCAAATACAAAATTCCTGCAATCGTAAAGCAACTACGATGCTTCTTGAGTATGATTAATTTCTATCGCCATTTCTTGCCACACGCTGCGGCTCACCACGCTGATTTACACAGCTATCTGTCCGGCTCTAAGAAATGTGGTGCTAAACGTATTGACTGGTCTAGCCAAGCAACTAACTCCTTCCAGGTGGCTAAAACTCAACTGGCACAAACGGCTCTTCTCGCCTTTCCCATCGCTTCGGCCAAACTACCGACATTTGTAGATGCTTCGATATTGCTACTGGTGCGGCGATATAACAAACAGCCGACGGTGGCTGGAAAACGCTAGGATTTTACTCTTTTAAATTGAGCAGCGCTACCTGAAGTATAGCACCAATAACCGGGCGTTACTTATTTCAAGTATTTGCTCGATGGACGTGTCTACACGCTCTACACAGACCAACAACCCATGCAATACGCATTTCTGCAAAACTCAGAAAAGGCTTCCCCCGGAAATTACGACATTTAGACTATGTGGGTCAATTCACTTCAAACAGCGGACACGTGCCCGGGCAAGATAACATGGTTGCCGGTGCTCTACCAAGAGTCGAGGAAGTCCAAGTTCCAGGCCCAATTAATTTTGATGCTATGACAGGAACGCAATTTCAAGATGCGGAATTTCAATTCGAAATTCTGGGTATAAATTAAAAAATTCCCGATTTTTGAATCTACTAAAGAATTATACTGTCAAGTTACGGACACTAAAATATGTCCATTCATTCCCAACGACGCCGTCGGAGTACAAGCTTTCAAAATTATCCATGATTTGTCCCACCCGAACACAACGAACAAAATGATCACGTATAGATACTTCTGACGGTCCATCAGTAAGGATGTCAATACTTCGGCACGGTCCTGCCAAGCTCGTTCGCGGATCAAGGTATCGAGATATGGTAAAAAAGTTCAAACTCATTTCACGAATGCTGCGAGCCCTTCCAGACTATTCACACTGATCTCGTGGGTCCTCCGCCCCCCTCGGAAAGTTTTAGATATTGTGTTATGGTTATTGGTAGGTTTATGTGATAGCCAGAAGCCATTCATCTATTCGAAATTAGTGCTGAAACAGTCGCGGCTGCACTCTGCCCAGTGTGGATAGCTCGTCTCAGTGCGCCTAGGATTATCATAACGGATCAAGGGTCACAATTTGATTCTTCATTATTTTCTGGACTTTGCAAGCTATTAGGTTTCCAACGTAATGTATACTACCGCCAACGGATTTTTAGAACGATGGCATCGGACGTTTAAGGCCTGTCTAATGGCTTATCAAGAAAAGGCCTAGACAAAGGCTTAACATTTTATTCTGTTAGGATTACGAACTACTTTTACGGAGGTATTTCTCGCCACCCCTGCGGAGCTCATGTTCAGCCACCGTCTGGTAGTTCCCCGGTACAACGTAAGTGCATTGGGGAACGTTTCCAGCCAGTGTCGGTAGACTTCAATGCACCGAATGACTTACAAACTGACGCTATAGTATGGAATGAGATCAGATTGGCTCTTTACAAAGCGTCCTGTTCTTTCCGAAATCGCGATGAACTCGATTCACTTGGCTGAATATCCCCAGTTCCAATTAGTACTAAAATTTTGATGCAAGCTTTATTGTTTTCAGGATATTCTAGCGATAATCCAATATCGGCACCCATTTATGAGCAGTGGTTTTGATAGCACGACTCATAAATCGCATCAGAATAGATTTTCAATTGGACCAAGTTCCTACATATGCTTTGACAGATTCTTCTATTGTATTAGCTTGGATATCTGTAATCATTCAAACAAGTATAAAACATACCTGGCTAATAGAATTTCGGTAATTCAAGGATTAATCAACATTAAAGCATGACAATATGTGAGGTCTGTTGACAATCCTTTCGACTGAAATTCCAGAAGGGCTAAGTCTTTTTCGTTGAGAGATCACAAATTATGGTATCATAATTGGCAAGGTAGTGAAGAAAATTGGCCTACATCGAAACCAATTCTAGCTAACCAGAATGAGGTTGAACAAAGACAAGGAACTCATCTTACAACAACCCATTCAAACATCACATTTGTCCGAGAGATTCTCAAGTTTAACAAACTAAAACGCACAATTGCATATTGCATCAGGTTCATTCATAAATGCAGAAACGCGTTTGTAGAAATAACTCAAGAACAACAAATGGACCCAAGGATAGTTAGTAGTTAGAAATCTGCGACCATGCTTCCGATCTGCCTTGATCGAGGGGGGGGGGACAACTTTAAAGGCAGACGTCGTCTACCAATTCACCTCGGCCGACGTGCTGACCAGGAACAGGCGCAGCGAACTATTCACTGGGGAACCGGACTACTAGGCTGGAGTCCACCCATGCGTCGGAGATACGTCACAACTTATCGTGCTCTGTACTATTGAATCCGGTCGCGGCACCACGGAAATCCCCAAACCCAAGCAAGCAAATCGCTTAGTGAACAGATAGAACTCATCTATCAACTCACTCAGGACCAAAGAGATCCTGTGTGGTGCAGCGAGCGGGTTCCCAGTTCAATATGGACTGAAAGTCCGATACCGCATCGTATCGTAAAAAGGGACAAAAAGTAAGATCCTTCAGATGAAGGCTAACCCAGAAGGTTTTAGTAACAAAATGACTATCTAAACTGGTTTGTTTAGAGGTATTGTGCTATATAAAAAAAATAATTTCGCCTGTACCTCATCCACACGCACTAGCTCGAACACAGCTCTACTAGCGAGAAATAGAAGGAAGGGCAGAAAAGCAAAATCCTTCAAATGTGGGCTAACCCAGATGGGGTTAGGCACAAAGGGAGGGGACGCTCTAAACTCGTTCTTTTAGTGGTATTGCACTAGAAACGTAATTTCCGCCGACTCCGCTCAGATAACACTACTTGACACGCCAGACTAATTGACAGAAAAATTGAAGAAAGGACAGGAAAATAAAATCATTCAGATGAAGGCTAACCCAGAAGAGGTTAGTAGCAAAAGGACAGAGGGCTATCACCCACCACTGAGGAAGTAGTTGGAGGGTTTGCGATAACCTGTGGTTCGCAAGTGAAGCTTGCCGGATGCCTTTTTAGGGCTACCGAGATTTAATAAACTTTGATCAAGACTTTATATCCTGAGCATGGAAAATTCACATTGGAAGACACTTATCGTTCTGCAGACGATATGAAACACGCCCGATTTGTTCTACTATAGTTGCTTTTACGAACTTAGGTGCCAATTTGGCAGCAAAGCGTTCGACTTCGCTACTTTATACAAAGTTTCGGACGTATACAGTCTGTCCAGGTACGAAGGCTCTTTCCCGAGTGCGCAAGTTGTAACCAGCGGCGTACTTTCGGTACGCCTCCGTGCGACGAAACTTCACTTCATCGCGCAATAGCTGAAGTTTTTGGTTGACAGGTACACACTCAATAGCCCCGTCCGAACCTGCCTTTATCTCTCGAGGAAGTTGATACGAGCCCCCGCACGTTACTGGGTGTCAACCGAAGAGCAGGAAAAATGGTGAGCACGTAGATGACTCATGCACGACTTTGCGGATGGCAAAGCCGAACCCGCTCAGATGTTCGTCCCCATTACGATGCTTTGTATCGACATAGGCGCGGATCACTGCCAGGATCGACTGATTAACAAGCTCGGTGGCGTTTGATTGGGGGGAATAAGCTGGTGAGAAAGTGTGTTTCACCCCATAAAGATCCAACATTTGGACGAATATTTTTGCAATGAAATGACTACCATTATCTGAGTGTACCATTTCCGCAACTCCAAACATTAAGAAGACATTTTGATCCAGGAATTTAACGACTCGTGAGGTTGTGGCCTCTGACATTGCTTCCAGCAACACAAACTAATATAAGTGATCCAGTACGATGAAGATGTACCTACTTCCTCCGCAGCTGCGCGGGTAAGGACCTAGAAAGTCACAGAAGATGCGTTTACAAGGCAGATCGGTAGACCGTATCATGCTCGGAGGAGGTCTTGAAGACACATTGGTCATCTTGATAAGCTTACAAGTATCGCAGACGTTTATGAACTCGCGTACCTCTGATGACATGCTCGGCCAGTAGTACAGACGGCGTAGCTTTTCTAGAGTTTTTGCAAACCCGAAGTGGGATGCCATTGGAGGGCTATGCTCTGATTTAATCAAATCGCCCGTGAGACTAACAGAAACCCATAGCTTCCACTGACCGCGCTCGTCTGAGACGTTGTTATGTGGGATCGAGAGTGAGATATTGACCTTACCACCGCTAATTCGTAAGTTCCGAAGCCAGTTCGGACTAGAACTGATTCGTTGGATTCTGTGCACGTACGTTTTCTCCTGCAATGCGGGTGATTTCAAGTCAAGCGAACTAAGTTGCGCAGGGTACACTAACTCCTCTGTGTGGTGTTCTACTGCCTCGTCAGCAAACGACCTCGAGAGAGCATCGGCCACAATATTGTCCTTGCCTTTTCGGTA
Organism: Dioctria rufipes; assembly: GCA_963924295.1. Taxonomy (NCBI): domain Eukaryota; kingdom Metazoa; phylum Arthropoda; class Insecta; order Diptera; family Asilidae; genus Dioctria; species Dioctria rufipes. The sequence goes on along the minus strand of OZ002740.1, from coordinate 160,243,012 downwards.
TTCGGTATGGATTTGGAAGGCCTGGAATTTGAGGCTCCAACGAGTCAGGCTATCACATAGATCCCTTTGGTCCATGAGCTATTTGAGGCTAGCGTGGTCAGTAATGACCGTAAACTCCAGTCCTTCCACATACGGCCTTTTTATACTCAATACGGCGGCCAGAGACTCTAACTTGGTTATGCTGTCGTTGCTGTGAGTAGCGTTCAACTTCTGTGAAATGTAGGCAATGAGATGCTCATCCCCATCCACAGAATGCTGAATAAGACACTTCCGACTCCTGTAGTCCTAGCGCCGCACTGAATGAAGAAAGGGCTGGAGAAGTCAGGATTCGCGAGCACTGGTGCGGTCATCAGACACTGTTTTAGCTGTTGGAAAGCCAGTTAAGCTTGTTCGTTCCACTCAAACTTGATGTCGTTCTTTAGGAGGACCGTCAGAGGACTAGCGATTGTAGCGAAATGTGGGATGAACCTTCTATACCAGCCGCATACTCCGAGGAAGCTACGTATTTTCTTGATAGTTGTTGGCCTTGGCAAGCTCTGAATAGCCGTGAATTTTTCGGAGTCAGCTCGCAAGCACCCATCCTCAACTACAAAGCCGATATATCTGATCTCTCTCATACAAAACTTGCTTTCTCTACGTTGATCGTCAAACCGGCAGCGTGAACCAACGACGCGACGTCCGCCAGAAGCTTTAGGTGTTCGTCGAACGTGGAAGAAGTAATCAGTAAACCGTCAAGATACACAGATTTTCGGTCATGAAGTTGGTCAGGGATGACTTTGCACATCAACTTGCACACTGTTTGCGGGGCATTGCAAAGTGTAAACGGAAGTACCTTGAACTGGTGTAGGGGTCTTCCCGGCACAGCGAAAGCAGTTTTGTCTCTTGATCCCAGAGCGAAAGGAATTTGCCAGAACGCATCCTTTAGGTCTATGGCAAAAATAAAGTTTGCCTCCTGGATTCTACTGAGGATTCCATCTATAAGAGGTTACGGAAAGTCATCTGGGACTGTTACGGAATTTAATTTTCGGGCGTCCAGACAGAGGCGCACTTTACCGTTAGCCTTCTTAACTAAATTCACTGGTGACGACCATGCACTTTGGCTCTCCTCAATGACTAATAGCGACAGCAGTCGGTCGAGCTCGTCATATAAATATTTCTGCACTACTGGAGACACTGAGTAGAAACGCTGTTTAATGGGTGTCGCCAGACCGATATCTATCCATGCTCTACCAGGGTGGAGAGACCCTAGCCTTGTTGGCTGAATGACGGAGAAGATGTGATCACCTCCTGCAAACGCTGCGAATCGTATCCTGAAATATTGTGCTGTTGCGAACAAGACGGTGAAGCTTTTCGCAAGGAATGAGCTCACTTACCATAACAGAACTTAAGCCAAACGCTTTCCAAAAGTCGATTCCCATGTATAAGAGTTGCTGAAGAGAGGGAACTATGTGCAATCCCATCATGCGCGTCTTTTCGTCGTATTTAACGAGGACTCGTATGTGGCCGAGGACCTTTTGCTGCCGCCAACCGAAACTGAAGACGGCATCGACTGGAACGAAATGCCCATCTTGCCCAGGAAGCTATCCAATATGCCTCGTATCTTTTGTCCGTGAATGTAGACATCTGCGTAAGGCCGAGGATCTCAGGGATCCTCTTCATCAAATACTACTGTTTCAGCGATGGCAGGCTTTATGACTCTGCGCAGGCTGAGGTAACTATGTGTGCGTGGGACAGTCCTGGAGAAGATGGACCCCGAAGCCGATGGAAATTTGCTGACGCAAAACGATGCATCCTCTATATCAGAGGGGGAGATTGAAGTGCTTTCATCCGAGAGGGTCCAACTACAACTTTCTGAAGGACAAGGTTTCGAGTAGGTTGTAAAATTTTGACGTGCTTTGCGTACTGGAATTCTCCGTCTGTGTGGATAAGATAGACATGTTTACTTTAAGACTGTTATGATCGACTCTGGGTTCAAAGGTTTTGAGATTTGGAAATGTTGTAGCATCGCTGATAGCTTTACGCCGTGGAGTTAGCGGTAACGGTCGGACTCAGTGTTGGTAGCCGCCTCTTCTGTCGGGCGCCTGAAGGTGTGTCTTGGAGTCAAACGGTGCTGACTACCCACAAAATTTTGACTCCTGCCTCGGTTTCCCGACAAGCAAGCTCTACATTACGTTTTAATCACCCCCACTGGACCACATCCATAGCAGAAGACTCTGTGTGTGCCTTGTGGACAGTTGTTGTAGACGTGACCCTCACCCGAAAAATTTCAGGATGTCACTCAAGGTCTAGCGGGTCGGTATATGCCTGTTGCAACTTATTTTGAACCCCTTGCAGTGGAACTTCAATGGCGGCTATTTGACCGGACAGCGCATGATTTAAATACGCCGTGTTCGAATAAATTTCAGGCACTGTTCGTCGCGGTGCGACCGCCCGCGAAGAGCCTATATCCGACCATAATTTTTCGAATCGATTGCATAGATCCCTCAGATGTAGCATACTGTCCTTCTGATAGAGGAGTAACGCTTCCTGTAAAGCCGGTTTCATTTTTTGACGCAACATTTCCACCAGCTCTGCTTCTGGGATCGGTGTGCTCATCTTGACCACTAACGCATGGACCGCTAATCGAAAATCGCTGAATGATTTGTTAATTCCCTGCTTCCTGGACTCAACTAGCTTGCAAATTTCGTAGTGCGAAATTCCCGTAGGAGCGCTGAACGTAGATCTTGCCAAGTGTGTGTACGGTGGTTTCTCAAGTATAGCCAATACCAGCTTTCGCAGTAACGAGTGTATGAAACCCGGCGTACAATTCGGAGGCAGATACTTGCTCTAGTATTGCCAGGGATTCTACCCGAAATATAAACTCTGTTACGTCCAGGCCAGATGTACCATCAAAATTTGACTTCCAGCGGAAGACAGGAATGTGATGGCACTGTTAAGGTCTCTCGCTGCTGGCTTTCGGGGATGGCCTGGGGGTTAAGCGGAGAGACGAACGAACCCGGTAGGGTTGGTACACGAGACTCACCCAAAAGACTGGAGCCCTATTCAAATTTTCTAACCGCTCGTTGATCGACGGGATAAGAGACCTTCCCGAAAGTGGTTCAGCTGGCTCGTGTGGTATGTCTGTAAGAGACGCTTGATCACACCGATTCTCGAACATTTGTGCATTCAAGTATGACTCATCAGGAGCGCAAGTTCCTCCAGCTAGGTTCTGGTATGCTCAGCGAGGCGCATTTAGTTGTCGCAACTGTCTTCGACTTGGCACCCATCAGAGTATTTGACTCTCGAATGTCTGTGCTACTCACAGGAACTGGGGCCGTTAAGCCTCCAGCAAACCCGGCAGAAGGCACTGGCGTTAACTGGGTAGAAGGACTAGATTCGACACGACTCAGGATACCCTCAAAGGTCTGAGCATAAGATTGCGCATCATAGTGAAAAGAGGGAGACGTATTATGCAGCCGCCGGGCTCTATTGAGTACATGGAGCACCTGACTGATATAACGCGTACGATGTTCGTTAGTTCGGATGGGATCCGAGCTCAGGTCCCCATTCAGAGCGTCCACTTGACTGATAATATAGTCTAATTCACGCGATGGATTCTTATGAGCATGAGACCTAAAGGGTATTTTGCTGGATTCTGATTTCTCGGCCTCATACACTTCCACATGAACTTTCGACGAGCGTTAGCGTCGTCTGATCTAAGGTTGTGAAAAGCGAGTTCGACCTCAAGCTCGTCCAGCGATAAAAAGGAGAAGTCCATCTTCGTATGAATCTCAACGACACAAAAAAAAACCGCGGGGAAATGCTCTGGTGTTACTATTAAAAGACAATTCACCAGAGAATTTTACTGAATATGTATGTAAAGTGAGCTGTCTATAGTAATGCCAACAATAGTTCAGAATAATAGTGCCAAATAAGCTTAATAGACAGTGTTCTGATGTCACTATCTATGATAATTCAGCCGATAGTTACGCCCGGTATGTTTAAATGACAAAAAAACAAAAAAAAAACAAAAATTCGTTAATACTAATGTCGGAGATAATCCAGCCGACAATTGTGCCAAATATATATAGAAAAAAAAATTGCGTTTATACTAATGTCGACGATAATTCCATTGAGGATTGTGCCAAGTAATATTGAGAAAAAACAAAAAAAACCCAAAGTTCAGCTGAAAATTGTGCCAAGGAAACCTTATACAAAAAAAAAATGCGTCTATACTAATGTCACCAATGATTCCAGCGAAGGTGGTGCCAATAAGACCAAAAATAAAAACTGCTCTGATTTGATATCATAAGTTTTGCGTGTTCTACACAAGCAATATATATATACTATTAACGTTTTTCATTTATAAGAGGGGGGAGGGGGTCGGCATAACAGATCAACGCAGGAGGACTGCTTCTTCCACACAACAACACACAACAACAAAAATCCTATGCTCCAGCCCAGCTGGACCAAAGAAAAACTCTCTCTCTCTCTCTCTCTCTTCTCCGCAGAATATCGTTCATCGAAGTACTTCGGTCAGTCCATACTGTGGGCTAATAATTGCAGAAAACTAAAATTGTGGAACCGGAGCCTGAAAGGCTGCCGTCCCATGTTAGGATGATCAGGACGAACACTTTTTTACCAAGGATAAAAATCAGAAAAAGATGAACAACGCCCATCAACTTGGCAGGGGGTGAAGCTGAGATCAAAGGCGGATGTGAGTTGTCAGTAATCCAGGGGCTGCCAGTACTCAGGAGAGAAGCAGTAGAAGAAGAAGATTGTATGTGTAAATATCTCAAAATACTTACCAAGCAAAAAAAAACTGAATGCCTATGTATGCCAATTGTGACAATACAAACCTCAGAGCACCTTTATAAAACAGAAAAAGTAAAATGGCTCACAGCTCGAAACGACATAGAAATTTAATAATATACTGGCTTCTCCCTGGAACTAGCAGATGTAAGCGAAACTAATTTCAACAGCGTATTCATCGCATACAACGCTGACTGACCACTGCAAACTGAACAACTCACGCTTCTAATAGGTAATATCAATAGGGATTATAGAATTTTTAGATGATGGAAGAGGGGTTTGAGCAAATAAAATCTGCTAGGTTGCGCCCTGGAAACACTAAGCCAACCCTAATGGCCAGACAAGGACAAGAATCTCAAGATGAAAGTCGTTCATCAAATTGCCAGTTGTGGCTCAGCTGACCAACTCTTCAGGCAAATGCACTGTCAAGTGGTCAGCGCCCCAGTGTCCACAAGCCGAAGCTTGGCTTCAAAGATGGAGCGCCTCGCGCACAAAGCTCGCTAGACACCGAAGAGACGAGCACTTGGACAACGGAACCTATTAAATTTAGGGACGAAATTAATCTGGACTTGACCGAAGGCACTGTACTATCCCCCATGCAGCCAGGGCCATGGCCGAGTGACCCAGCCGCGATACAAAGGCCGAGCCTAACGAGAGCCAAAAAGGAGCAATCATGAAAGTAACGCACTTTACAGAAGTAAGACGAGCTGTGCGTAGACCCAGCACCTTGTATCCGGCCAGGCAACCGACGACCGGTCACGCGCTGTTGCAAACAAAAGACAGCATGAGTTCCATCGACAAACCAGTTTGAAGTTCACCGAAAGCACCTGAGTCAGTTCAAAACACTGAGGCCTTACATAACAAAAAAAAAAAAAAATCTAATAATGATAACAAAAATTAAAAAATGATTCTTGAAGATGCACTAACACTTTAGTCAAGAGAGGCTAGACAAAAGACCGATAAAAAAACGATTTTGGGCGCCATTTGTAACGGAAAAGGGCGGCCAGAAAAATCACAAATTCACCTTAAAGTTGTGCTTACACTTTAGTCGAGGGAGGCTTGACTAAAGGACTGAAAGAAAAACCGTTTGGGCGCCATTTGTAACTCAAATGAACGACCAGAAATATAACAAAGAAAAAATAAGATCTTAAGTCAAAGTTTGCCCAGAAATGATTTTTGACAATAGCAATAACAATTTGGTCAAGAGAAGCTTGACTAAATGCCACAAAACAAAAACGTTTGGGCGCCATTTGTAACGCAAATCGGCGACCAGATATATAACAAAAAAAAAATAAGATCTTAAGCCAAAGTTTGAACAGAAAATAATTTCGACAATATAATTATAATTTAGTCAAGAGAAGCTTGACTCAATGCCACAAAAAAAAAACCGTTTGGGCGCCATTTGTAACGAAGAGCTTGTCAGGCGACAAGTCTACCTACATCCACTCTTACCTGGATATAGGCGGATACCGCATCCGACACCTGCTTGCAACAAAAATCATGTCCAGGATATGCGTGAGTGACTGCACAGCAATTACCGCCAGCGATCAGTCGGTTAAGGGGAGTCCTTGCCACCCACATCCCTTCAATGCTTGTTAAGCTGTCAGAATAACTGACCAGACAGACGGACGGACAGTAAAAAAAACGACTTGTAAGTGTGACTGCGGACGGATGGACAGACAAAAAAAAAGATCTATATGGGCTTCCTCCTTCTAGTGGTACCTAAAAGGCTGGAAAGAATAAAATTTATATGATTGAATGCGGTAAGAAAAGAAGAACGGAAGACCTCAGCAACGCCAAACAAGTTTTAATTCACCTGGAGAGTTTTCAATGCCGACTGATGAACGCTTGAAAGAGAGTGAGAGAGCTGAGAGGAGTCTCCGATTACGTTGAGACTCCGGCTTTGGGCACTATTGGGCCGAGACGCCCCATCCACCCTGGCTAAGCCTCAAAAGCCGTGATAATATGTTTAGCCCTCGTCTATATTGAGTGTGTGTGTGTCCTAGCGGCGCTCCATCAGACCTCCACCTCCCATGTGCCAGGATTACTCACCCATTATCGCATACGAATGCGTGTGCTGAAGGAAACAAAATAAAAGAAATACCACGGTTGCATGCTAGAAAACGAGAAATTCAGAGGACCCAGTGGCAAAAGGAATTACTTTGTTTCTCTTTCAATACCCGCCTTTCGTCTTACAATATCCGCCTCTCTGTTCTTCCTTTTCTATGCCCTAGTCGTAAACTACCCTACGTTGCCCTTCTAACTGACCTTAATAATACCTTAGTCAATCTAAACTGAAAGTTCCAATGTATACTTATAAATAATTAAATAATATAATGCGAAGGTACATGTATAAAGAAAGTGAGTAACAAATTAGACAAAACTTACTTAGTTACAGGTAATTACCCTATGCGACCAGCTCCCTCGCTGCTATAAACCGGAATTGTCGGGGTGCACCGTTTTGATGTTACTTGCATCCCATACCGTATCAGTAGCTTTTCTTCTATACCTTGAGTGGGTGGGTACATTACCCTCTTTTTTCTTAACCCCTTTCACCTCTTTTGGGTGCTTTCGGGTGTACACTAATGCCTTACTTTTGCCAATCTGTCCTACTATCCTGCCTCACCTCAAGCTCTGATACAGCGGGTGACTAAAAGTGGATATTGATTAAGATTGAAATCAACAGGAGATGCACAGGAATTCTCCTTTGGGTTTTTTTTTCGTTTGAAGTGGGTATAGAAGTATATGACGCCTGCTAATAAGGTTCACCAAAAGTTTCTCTTCCTTTCCTTGGGACATGCCCCCACAAAACTAGATTTTCACTGCTATAGCAGGTAAGCAGAAACTTTCGCAAAAAATGCGATTCATATTATTTAGGTATGTTCATAAAATTTTCTTTCCTTCACAAAAAAAATACGCACCAAATTTCATAGGAAAATCTACGCACACAAAACTAATTTTCACTGCTATCGCAGGTAAGCAAAATCTGTCCCAAAAATATAATATGATAGGATTCGTAAATATTCATAAAATTTCCTTACATTCACAGGAAAAATACCCAGAAAACTTACTTTCACTGCTATCGCAGGTAAGCAAAACCTATCGCAAAAATATGATTTATAGGAGTTGTAAATATTCATAAAATTTCCCTTCTTTCACAGGAAAAATACGCACAAAACTAATTTTCACTGCTATTGCAGGTAAGCGAAATCTTTCGCGGAAAAAATGTAATCTAGACTATTCGTAAATGGTCATAAGACTTCCACTGTTTCACCGGAAAAAATACGCAGAAGTTAATTTTCAAAAACTAATTTTCGCTGCTGTTACAGGTAAGCAAAATCTCTCGCACAGATATAATTTATATGATACGTAAATCTCAATGAAATTTTCCTTTCTTTCACAGGAAAAGTACACGCACAAAACTGATTTTAAAAAACTGATTTTCGCTGCTATCGCAGGGAATCGAAATCTGTCGCACAATGTAATTTGTATTATCCATGAATATTCTTATAAATTTTCTTTCTTTCATAGGAAAAATTACGCACACGACACTAATATTCACTTCTATTGCAGGTAAGCAAAATCTTTCGCAATTTATATTATTCATGCATGTTCATAAAAATTTTCTTTCTTTCATAGGAAAAATTACGCACACAACACTAATTTTCACTGCTATCGCAGGTAAGCAAAATCTTTCGCAATTTATATTATTCATACATGTTCATAAAGATTATCTTTCTTTCCTAGGAAAATTTACACGCACAAAACTAATTTTCACTGCTATAGCAGACAAACAAGCTCAGCCCGAGCAATCTAGTAAGCACTACCCAACATGTTGATTTTTCGCCGTCTCCCTACATCGTAGCCGTTCCTCGCTCAGCCACCGGCCAGCGAAAATTTTTTCAATTTGGTTGTTCTTCTTTCGGTTGACTACCGAAATCTCTTCGGGCAGCGGTGCTGTTGAATACGTACGGGTGTACGTGTATCATTTGCCTGCACTTTGGTAAGCAGAATTTGTGTTGTGAGCGATAATTTTCTAGGGATTCTCGGCGGGCTTGCTGTAATACATTGCGTGATAGTATCACGCGATGTTTTACCGCTAGACGAATTGCCGTCTCCCGACTCTTGTAAGTTGGTGAATAGAGGTAAACTTTGAGTGACAAAATTATGATTTGTGCGCGTTTTGCACAATTTTAGAATTCTTCGTTTGGCAGTATTTTTGTTGTCGATGTTTTCTCTTCTTTTCAGGGTTCATAAGAAGGAATATAGATAGTGCTAGATCTGCCCGAATTAAATTCTTTCGTTTTGGACGTGCTTTGTCTTTCTTTTCTTTTCAGGGTTTTATGCTTTATGGAGAAGTAGCATAGAGCTGCTTCTCGAAATTGTATTTATAAACCTTTCCTTCTTTTCAGGTATTAATGTCTCAATAGAAAAGTAGCCAAGGGCTACTTTTCGAAAAAAATTACATAAACCTTTTGTCCCCCTTTTCAGAAAATATACGTGAAGACAAAAATGTAAAAGAAAACTTTGACTGGAGAAATTTCGAAAGATAGAAAAAAAAAAAAAAAAAAATAAATGTGACGAGGAACTGAGACTGAGGCATTGAGTGGTTTAGGCACAAAAAAAAGAACAAAAGTGAAACGTAGCGTGAGGGCAGAACGCTACAATTATCGGCTTGTACAAGAGATATAATCATAACAGCGGCTCCTTAGCCATATATATCGTAAATTTGGCATCTCTTTGCAGGAATAACTTAATCCAGCGACCAAAGTCTATTAAAAAACTTCACCATGACCAGCTTCAAAGAACATCGTGAAGCAGTTTTACCATATGGTGACCCAGCACTTCGGACCGTCAACGAAGAACAATGACCCCAAAATAAGGAAAAGGACTGTACCAAGGCATTTAATATGTCCAAAAAGAATAACGCCTGAGGAAACAACTTCGACAACCGAGTATACACCCACTGCATTAACAAATAATATCAAAACCATACCAACATACATTTCTGCACCTAAGACGCTGCGAAAAACCATAATACCTGAGAGTACATACCAACAACAGCAGCAAATAAATACATAGATAAAAAATATACATACCAACTGCACAAGAAATACCTGCAAAAACAAGCTCACCGAATCAATACACACGGACTACACCACAGAAATCGACATGAAAATGCTGCTTATAAGAAGTATTGCATGAAAACCCCGCCGGTGGTTCAAAAGCAATAACAATCATTGATTATAAAGATAGGCAAAGGCCAGAGGCCAATCTCATAGAGGAGAACAAAACCCCTCTTCACACAAGAAACAAAAGGGCCGCGTACCGGTAAAACTCATGTAGCAAATGGAACTTTGGCAGCTCTCTGCCGATATAAATTAATCTAATGACCAAAATCTATTAACAAACTTCACCATGAATAACATCAACGAACAGCTTGTAGCGGCCTTACCACAACACACTGGAGGAGTCCAGCACTTCTCTGTCAGCAAGCTTAACACAAACAACAACATTGCGCGCTGTGTCGGTCAAGCCAGCTCTTTTCTGGAGGAATAACTCGGTGCTGTGCTTCCTCCAGCTACAGCCACAGCCGCCTTGGCTGGCGTTATCCAAGACAAGAAGAGGTACAATCATGTCATTGGTGCGTTCCATCACGGCCTGGTGTGCTTTATGGGCGACGTTATCCGTAAACTATCGGCCTCACATAGGTATGATTAGATCAAAGAAACGTTGATTTCCAAGCCCCTAGCAACGACCAACTTAGCGAGTTGGTACTAAAGTTCCTCTGGCTGCAGCGTTTGCCAGCAAGCATGCAGACGATTCTTGCCTGTAATCTTGGTACACTTGAGATGTTGTCAACATATGCTGAGAAAATTACCGAAGTTCGTCACAGAGCATATGTGTTTTCAATAACTCCGGCTCCTGATAATCATTATCAGGCTATTACAAATTTGGAGAAGTAGTTGCATAACCTTACTTGCATGTTCGAAAAGTCTCTGACGCTTCGTAATTCAGCAAGGCAAAGTTCATCAAAAAGTGAATCTAAGCACCGGTTATTTTCTCGGGAGTCGACATCTGACTCGAATTCAGGTTTCTGTGAGTACCATCGGAAATTGGGAACCAATATAAGAAAATGCATTGTTCAGTGCAAATTCAAGGAAAGTAATCTAAATTCAGCACTGCAAGGCGTTCTAACATGTAATGAAGGAAGAAATTACCTCATAGATACGGGAGCGGATACTTCCATCATTCCAAAACCGTCTCTATATCGGTTTTTGGAATTCAAATTGCAGTTGGTGGGGCCAAATTCCTGGCCTATTAGAATATTTGGTCGAAAAATGTTATCGTTGGACTTAGGCTTACGCAGAGTTATTTCCTCCTCCTTGCATATGTACCTAGGCCTATATTAAGCTCAGATTTTCTGTGTCATTACGGTCTTCTGGTAGATATTAAAAAGGAGTCTTTCAATGACCCGCTCACTTCTTTGGTAGCATTTGCACAGAGTATTAGCAGTCCCAATTCAGACCTGTTGGTACTAATTAATCCAGTAATCTATTCAGCAATTTAGGACCTACACAAAAAGTATCGTGCCATCACTGTCGAAACAGGATATACTAAGCAGGTGGCATAGACATTTACGCACTACATTATCATAAAATCGACTGCCATTTCATCCAAAGTTTCTCGCCTTTATCTAGAAAAGTTATCAATAGCTAAAGAGAAATTTTAATTTCTTTAGAGCAAAAAATCTGGCGACTTTCAAACAGTATGCATATGTTACAAAAGAAAATTGGTGAATGGAGACAATGCGGGGACTACAGAAGGCTAAATTCCAGTACCGTAGCTAGTACTTTAATACGTGACTTCATCTACCAGTTATGAAATTACACACATATTACAACTCTTGACTTAGCAAAAGCATACCTCCAAATTCCCATCGCGCAATTTTGGATCTTTTCGAGTTCACACGCACGACGCTTGGCCTGTGTAATGCTGCTCAATCTTTTCAAAGATTAATTCACATGGTTTTGCAAGAGTCTTTCTTTTGTTTTATATATTTGGAAGATATACTAATCGCTTCTACGTCTCAAGCTGAGCACACATCGAACAAGTGTTCAAACGACTACAGGATTAAGGACTTATTTTAAACGGGGAAAAATACGTATTCGTACAGTCGCAGGTAAAACTTTTAGACCATTTTTTCCCCCGAAGGACATTAGGCCAGCTCCCGATCGTGTAGAAACAATTTCAAATACGAAATTCCTGCAATCGTAAAGCAATTACGATGCTTCTTGAGTATGATTAATTTCTATCGCCATTTCTTGCCACACGCTGCGGCTCACCACGCTGATTTACACAGCTATCTGTCCGGCTCTAAGAAATGTGGTGCTAAACGTATTGACTGGTCTAGCCAAGCAACTAACTCCTTCCAGGTGGCTAAAACTCAACTGGCACGAACGGCTCTTCTCGCCTTTCCCATCGCTTCGGCCAAACTACCGACATTTGTAGATGCTTCGATATTGCTACTGGTGCGGCGATATAACAAACAGCCGACGGTGGCTGGAAAACGCTAGGATTTTACTCTTTTAAATTGAGCAGCGCTACCTGAAGTATAGCACCAATAACCGGGCGTTACTTATTTCAAGTATTTGCTCGATGGACGTGTCTACACGCTCTACACAGACCAACAACCCATGCAATACGCATTTCTGCAAAACTCAGAAAAGGCTTCCCCCGGAAATTACGACATTTAGACTATGTGGGTCAATTCACTTCAAACAGCGGACACGTGCCCGGGCAAGATAACATGGTTGCCGGTGCTCTACCAAGAGTCGAGGAAGTCCAAGTTCCAGGCCCAATTAATTTTGATGCTATGACAGGAACGCAATTTCAAGATGCGGAATTTCAATTCGAAATTCTGGGTATAAATTAAAAAATTCCCGATTTTTGAATCTACTAAAGAATTATACTGTCAAGTTACGGACACTAAAATATGTCCATTCATTCCCAACGACGCCGTCGGAGTACAAGCTTTCAAAATTATCCATGATTTGTCCCACCCGAACACAACGAACAAAATGATCACGTATAGATACTTCTGACGGTCCATCAGTAAGGATGTCAATACTTCGGCACGGTCCTGCCAAGCTCGTTCGCGGATCAAGGTATCGAGATATGGCAAAAAAGTTCAAACTCATTTCACGAATGCTGCGAGCCCTTCCAGACTATTCACACTGATCTCGTGGGTCCTCCGCCCCCCTCGGAAAGTTTTAGATATTGTGTTATGGTTATTGGTAGGTTTATGTGATAGCCAGAAGCCGTTCATCTATTCGAAATTAGTGCTGAAACAGTCGCGGCTGCACTCTGCCCAGTGTGGATAGCTCGTCTCAGTGCGCCTAGGATTATCATAACGGATCAAGGGTCACAATTTGATTCTTCATTATTTTCTGGACTTTGCAAGCTATTAGGTTTCCAACGTAATGTATACTACCGCCAACGGATTTTTAGAACGATGGCATCGGACGTTTAAGGCCTGTCTAATGGCTTATCAAGAAAAGGCCTAGACAAAGGCTTAACATTTTATTCTGTTAGGATTACGAACTACTTTTACGGAGGTATTTCTCGCCACCCCTGCGGAGCTCATGTTCAGCCACCGTCTGGTAGTTCCCCGGTACAACGTAAGTGCATTGGGGAACGTTTCCAGCCAGTGTCGGTAGACTTCAATGCACCGAATGACTTACAAACTGACGCTATAGTATGGAATGAGATCAGATTGGCTCTTTACAAAGCGTCCTGTTCTTTCCGAAATCGCGATGAACTCGATTCACTTGGCTGAATATCCCCAGTTCCAATTAGTACTAAAATTTTGATGCAAGCTTTATTGTTTTCAGGATATTCTTGCGATAATCCAATATCGGCACCCATTTATGAGCAGTGGTTTTGATAGCACGACTCATAAATCGCATCAGAATAGATTTTCAATTGGACCAAGTTCCTACATATGCTTTGACAGATTCTTCTATTGTATTAGCTTGGATATCTGTAATCATTCAAACAAGTATAAAACATACCTGGCTAATAGAATTTCGGTAATTCAAGGATTAATCAACATTAAAGCATGACAATATGTGAGGTCTGTTGACAATCCTTTCGACTGAAATTCCAGAGGGGCTAAGTCTTTTTCGTTGAGAGATCACAAATTATGGTATCATAATTGGCAAGGTAGTGAAGAAAATTGGCCTACATCGAAACCAATTCTAGCTAACCAGAATGAGGTTGAACAAAGACAAGGAACTCATCTTACAACAACCCATTCAAACATCACATTTGTCCGAGAGATTCTCAAGTTTAACAAACTAAAACGCACAATTGCATATTGCATCAGGTTCATTCATAAATGCAGAAACGCGTTTGTAGAAATAACTCAAGAACAACAAATGGACCCAAGGATAGTTAGTAGTTAGAAATCTGCGACCATGCTTCCGATCTGCCTTGTTCGAGGGGGGGGACAACTTTAAAGGCAGACGTCGTCTACCAATTCACCTCGGCTGACGTGCTGACCAGGAACAGGCGCAGCGAACTATTCACTGGGGAACCGGACTACTAGGCTGGAGTCCACCCATGCGTCGGAGATACGTCACAACTTATCGTGCGCTGTACTATTGAATCCGGTCGCGGCACCACGGAAATCCCCAAACCCAAGCAAGCAAATCGCTTAGTGAACAGATAGAACTCATCTATCAACTCACTCAGGACCAAAGAGATCCTGTGTGGTGCAGCGAGCGGGTTCCCAGTTCAATATGGACTGAAAGTCCGATACCGCATCGTATCGTAAAAAGGGACAAAAAGTAAGATCCTTCAGATGAAGGCTAACCCAGAAGGTTTTAGTAACAAAATGACTATCTAAACTGGTTTGTTTAGAGGTATTGTGATATATAAAAAAAATAATTTCGCCTGTACCTCATCCACACGCACTAGCTCGAACACCGCTCTACTAGGGAGAAATAGAAGGAAGGGCAGAAAAGCAAAATCCTTCAAATGTGGGCTAACCCAGATGGGGTTAGGCACAAAGGGAGGGGACGCTCTAAACTCGTTCTTTTAGAGGTATTGCACTAGAAACGTAATTTCCGCCGACTCCGCTCAGATAACACTACTTGACACGCCAGACTAATTGACAGAAAAATTGAAGAAAGGACAGGAAAATAAAATCATTCAGATGAAGGCTAACCCAGAAGAGGTTAGTAGCAAAAGGACAGAGGGCTATCACCCACCACTGAGGAAGTAGTTGGAGGGTTTGCGATAACCTGTGGTTCGCAAGTGAAGCTTGCCGGATGCCATTTTAGGGCTACCGAGATTTAATAAACTTTGATCAAGACTTTATATCCTGAGCATGGAAAATTCACATTGGAAGACACTTATCGTTCTGCAGACGATATGAAACACGCCCGATTTGTTCTACTATAGTTGCTTTTACGAACTTAGGTGCCAATTTGGCAGCAAAGCGTTCGACTTCGCTACTTTATACAAAGTTTCGGACGTATACAGTCTGTCCAGGTACGAAGGCTCTTTCCCGAGTGCGCAAGTTGTAACCAGCGGCGTACTTTCGGTACGCCTCCGTGAGACGAAACTTCACTTCATCGCGCAATAGCTGAAGTTTTTGGTTGACAGGTACACACTCAATAGCCCCGTCCGAACCTGCCTTTAGCTCTCGAGGAAGTTGATACGAGCCCCCGCACGTTACTGGGTGTCAACCGAAGAGCAGGAAAAATGGTGAGCACGTAGATGACTCATGCACGACTTTGCGGATGGCAAAGCCGAACCCGCTCAGATGTTCGTCCCCATTACGATGCTCTGTATCGACATAGGCGCGGATCACTGCCAGGATCGACTGATTAACAAGCTCGGAGGCGTTTGATTGGGGGGAATAAGCTGGTGAGAAAGTGTGTTTCACCCCATAAAGATCCAACATTTGGACGAATATTTTTGCAATGAAATGACTACCATTATCTGAGTGTACCATTTCCGCAACTCCAAACATTAAGAAGACATTTTGATCCAGGAATTTAACGACTCGTGAGGTTGTGGCCTCTGACATTGCTTCCAGCAACACAAACTAATATAAGTGATCCAGTACGATGAAGATGTACCTACTTCCTCCGCAGCTGCGCGGGTAAGGACCTAGAAAGTCACAGAAGATGCGTTTACAAGGCAGATCGGTAGACCGTATCATGCTCAGAGGAGGTCTTGAAGACACATTGGTCATCTTGATCAGCTTACAAGTATCGCAGACGTTTATGAACTGGCGTACCTCTGATGACATGCTCGGCCAGTAGTACAGACGGCGTAGCTTTTCTAGAGTTTTTGCAAACCCGAAGTGGGATGCCATTGGAGGGCTATGCTCTGATTTAATCAAATCGCCCGTGAGACTAACAGAAACCCATAGCTTCCACTGACCGCGCTCGTCTGAGACGTTGTTATGTGGGATCGAGAGTGGGATATTGACCTTACCACCGCTAATTCGTAAGTTCCGAAGCCAGTTCGGACTAGAACTGATTCGTTGGATTCTGTGCACGTACGTTTTCTCCTGCAATGCGGGTGATTTCAAGTCAAGCGAACTAAGTTGCGCAGGGTACACTAACTCCTCTGTGTGGTGTTCTACTGCCTCGTCAGCAAACGACCTCGAGAGAGCATCGGCCACAATATTGTCCTTGCCTTTTCGGTATTCGGTATGGATTTGGAAGGCCTGGAATTTGAGGCTCCAACGAGCCAGGCTATCACATAGATCCCTTTGGTCCATGAGCTATTTGAGGCTAGCGTGGTCAGTAATGACCGTAAACTCCAGTCCTTCCACATACGGCCTTTTTATACTCAATACGGCGGCCAGACACTCTAACTTGGTTATCCTGTCGTTGCTGTGAGTAGCGTTCAACTTCTGTGAAATGTAGGCAATGAGATGCTCATCCCCATCCACAGAATGCTGAATAAGACACTTCCGACTCCTGTAGTGCTAGCGCCGCACTGAATGAAGAAAGGGCTGGAGAAGTCAGGATTCGCGAGCACTGGTGCGGTCATCAGACACTGTTTTAGCTGTTGGAAAGCCAGTTAAGCTTGTTCGTTCCACTCAAACTTGATGTCGTTCTTTAGGAGGACCGTCAGAGGACTAGCGATTGTAGCGAAATGTGGGATGAACCTTCTATACCAGCCGCATACTCCGAGGAAGCTACGTATTTTCTTGATAGTTGTTGGCCTTGGAAAGCTCTGAATAGCCGTGAATTTTTCGGAGTCAGCTCGCAAGCACCCATCCTCAACTACAAAGCCGATATATCTGACCTCTCTTATACAAAACTTGCTTTCTCTACGTTGATCGTCAAACCGGCAGCGTGAACCAACGACGCGACGTCCGCCAGAAGCTTTAGGTGTTCGTCGAACGTGGAAGAAGTAATCAGTAAACCGTCAAGATACACAGATTTTCGGTCATGAAGTTGGTCAGGGATGACTTTGCACATCAACTTGCACACTGTTTGCGGGGCATTGCAAAGTGTAAACGGAAGTACCTTGAACTGGTGTAGGGGTCTTCCCGGCACAGCGAAAGCAGTTTTGTCTCTTGATCCCAGAGCGAAAGGAATTTGCCAGAACGCATCCTTTAGGTCTATGGCAAAAATAAAGTTTGCCTCCTGGATTCTACTGAGGATTCCATCTATAAGAGGTTACGGAAAGTCATCTGGGACTGTTACGGAATTTAATTTTCGGGCGTCCAGACAGAGGCGCACTTTACCGTTAGCCTTCTTAACTAAATTCACTGGTGACGACCATGCACTTTGGCTCTCCTCAATGACTCCTAGCGACAGCAGTCGGTCGAGCTCGTCATATAAATACTTCTGCACTACTGGAGACACTGAGTAGAAACGCTGTTTAATGGGTGTCGCCAGACCGATATCTATCCATGCTCTACCAGGGTGGAGAGACCCTAGCCTTGTTGGCTAAATGACTGAAAAGATGTGATCACCTCCTGCAAACGCTGCGAATCGTATCCTGAAAAATTGTGCTGTTGCGAACAAGACGGTGAAGCTTTTCGCAAGGAATGAGCTCACTTACCATAACAGAACTTAAGCCAAACGCTTTCCAAAAGTCGATTCCCATGTATAAGGGTTGCTGAAGAGAGGGAACTATGTGCAATCCCATCATGCGCGTCTTTTCGTCGTATTTAACGAGGACTCGTATTTGGCCGAGGACCTTTTGCTGCCGCCAATCGAAACTGAAGACGGCATCGACTGGAACGAAATGCCCATCTTGCCCAGGAAGCTATCCAATATGCCTCGTATCTTTTGTCCGTGAATGTAGACATCTGCGTAAGGCCGAGGATCTCAGGGATCCTCTTCATCAGATACTACTGTTTCAGCGATGGCAGGCTTTATGACTCTGCGCAGGCTGAGGTAACTATGTGTGCGTGGGACAGTCCTGGAGAAGATGGACCCCGAAGCCGATGGAAATTTGCTGACGCAAAACGATGCATCCTCTATATCAGAGGAGGAGATTGAAGTGCTTTCATCCGAGAGGGTCCAACTACAACTTTCTGAAGGACAAGGTTTCGAGTAGGTTGTAAAATTTTGACGTGCTTTGCGTACTGGAATTCTCCGTCTGTGTGGATAAGATAGACATGTTTACTTTAAGACTGTTATGATCGACTCTGGGTTCAAAGGTTTTGAGATTTGGAAATGTTGTAGCATCGCTGATAGCTTTACGCCGTGGAGTTAGCGGTAACGGTCGGACTCAGTGCTGACTACCCACAAAATTTTGACTCCTGCCTCGGTTTCCCGACAAGCAAGCTCTACATTACGTTTTAATCACCCCCACTGGACCACATCCATAGCAGAAGACTCTGTGTGTGCCTTGTGGACAGTTGATGTAGACGTGACCCTCACCCGAAAAATTTCAGGATGTCACTCAAGGTCTAGCGGGTCGGTATATGCCTGTTGCAACTTATTTTGAACCCCTTGCAGTGGAACTTCAATGGCGGCTATTGACCGGACAGCGCATGATTTAAATACGGCGTGTTCGAATAAATTTCAGGCACTGTTCGTCGCGGTGCGACCGCCCGCGAAGAGCCTATATCCGACCATAATTTTTCGAATCGATTGCATAGATCCCTCAGATCTAGCATACCGTCCTTCTGATAGAGGAGTAACGCTTCCTGTAAAGCCGGTTTCATTTTTTGACGCAACATTTCCACCAGCTCTGCTTCTGGGATCGGTGTGCTCATCTTGACCACTAACGCATGGACCGCTAATCGAAAATCGCTGAATGATTCGTTAATTTCCTGCTTCCTGGACTCAACTAGCTTGCAAATTTCGTAGTGCGAAATTCCCGTAGGAGCGCTGAACGTAGATCTTGCCAAGTGTGTGTACGGTGGTTTCTCAAGTATAGCCAATACCAGCTTTCCCAGTAACGAGTGTATGAAACCCGGCGTACAATTCGGAGGCAGATACTTGCTCTAGTATTGCCAGGGACTCTACCCGAAATATAAACTTTGTTACGTCCAGGCCAGATGTACCATCAAAATTTGACTTCCAGCGGAAGACAGGAATGTGATGTGCACTGTTAAGTTCTCTCGCTGCTGGATTTCGGGGATGGCTTGGGGGTTAAGCGGAGAGACGAACGAACCCGGTAGGGTTGGTACACGAGACTCACCCAAAAGACTCGAGCCCTATTCAAATTTTCTAACCGCTCGTTGATCGACGGGATAAGAGACCTTCCCGAAAGTGGTTCAGCTGGCTCGTGTGGTATGTCTGTAAGAGACGCTTGATCACACCGATTCTCGAACATTTGTGCATTCAAGTATGACTCATCAGGAGCGCAAGTTCCTCCAGCTAGGTTCTGGTATGCTCAGCGAGGCGCATTTAGTTGTCGCAACTGTCTTCGACTTGGCACCCATCAGCGTATTTGACCCTCGAATGTCTGTGCTACTCACAGGAACTGGGACCGTTAAGCCTCCAGCAAACCCGGCAGAAGGCACTGGCGTTAACTGGGAAGAAGGACTAGATTCGACACGACTCAGGATACCCTCAAAGGTCTGAGCATAAGATTGCGCATCATAGTGGAAAGAGGGAGACGTATTATGCAGCCGCCGGGCTCTATTGAGTACATGGAGCACCTGACTGATATAACGCGTACGATGTTCGTTAGTTCGGATGGGATCCGAGCTCAGGTCCCCATTCAGAGCGTCCACTCGACTGATAATATAGTCTAATTAACGCGATGGATTCTTATGAGCGTGAGACCTAAAGGGTATTTTGCCGGATTCTGATTTCTCGGCCTCATACACTTCCACATGAACTTTCGACGAGCGTTAGCGTCGTCTGATCTAAGGTTGTGAAAAGCGAGTTCGACCTCAAGCTCGTCCAGCGATAAAAGGGAGAAGTCCATCTTCGTATGAATCTCAACGACACAAAAAAAAACCGCGGGGAAATGCTCTGGTGTTACTATTAAAAGACAATTCACCATTCATTTTACTGAATATGTATGTAAAGTGAGCTGTCTATAGTAATGCCAACAATAGTTCAGAATAATAGTGCCAAATAAGCTTAATAGACAGTATTCTGATGTCACTATCTATGATAATTCAGCCGATAGTTACGCCCGGTATGTTTAAATGACAAAAAAACAAAAAAAAAAAAAAATGCGTTAATACTAATGTCGGAGATAATCCAGCCGACAATTGTGCCAAATATATATAGAAAAAAAAATTGCGTTTATACTAATGTCGACGATAATTCCATTGAGGATTGTGCCAAGTAATATTGAGAAAAAACAAAAAAAACCCAAAGTTCAGCTGAAAATTGTGCCAAGGAAACCTTATACAAAAAAAAAATGCGTCTATACTAATGTCACCAATGATTCCAGCGAAGGTGGTGCCAATAAGACCAAAAATAAAAACTGCTCTGATTTGATATCATAAGTTTTGCGTGTTCTACACAAGCAATATATATATACTATTAACGTTTTTCATTTATAAGAGGGGGGAGGGGGTCGGCATAACAGATCAACGCAGGAGGACTGCTTCTTCCACACAACAACACACAACAACAAAAATCCTATGCTCCAGCCCAGCTGGACCAAAGAAAAACTCTCTCTCTCTCTCTCTCTCTCTTCTCCGCAGAATATTGTTCATCGAAGTACTTCGGTCAGTCCATACTGTGGGCTAATAATTGCAGAAAACTAAAATTGTGGAACCGGAGCCTGAAAGGCTGCCGTCCCATGTTAGGATGATCAGGACGAACACTTTTTTACCAAGGATAAAAATCAGAAAAGGATGAACAACGCCCATCAACTTGGCAGGGGGTGAAGCTGAGATCAAAGGCGGATGTGAGTTGTCAGTAATCCAGGGGCTGCCAGTACTCAGGAGAGAAGCAGTAGAAGAAGAAGATTGTATGTGTAAATATCTCAAAATACTTACCAAGCAAAAAAAAACTGAATGCCTATGTATGCCAATTGTGACAATACAAACCTCAGAGCACCTTTATAAAACAGAAAAAGTAAAATGGCTCACAGCTCGAAACGACATAGAAATTTAATAATATACTGGCTTCTCCCTGGAACTAGCAGATGTAAGCGAAACTAATTTCAACAGCGTATTCATCGCATACAACGCTGACTGACCACTGCAAACTGAACAACTCACGCTTCTAATAGGTAATATCAATAGGGATTATAGAATTTTTAGATGATGGAAGAGGGGTTTGAGCAAATAAAATCTGCTAGGTTGCGCCCTGGAAACACTAAGCCAACCCTAATGGCCAGACAAGGACAAGAATCTCAAGATGAAAGTCGTTCATCAAATTGCCAGTTGTGGCTCAGCTGACCAACTCTTCAGGCAAATGCACTGTCAAGTGGTCAGCGCCCCAGTGTCCACAAGCCGAAGCTTGGCTTCAAAGATGGAGCGCCTCGCGCACAAAGCTCGCTAGACACCGAAGAGACGAGCACTTGGACAACGGAACCTATTAAATTTAGGGACGAAATTAATCTGGACTTGACCGAAGGCACTGTACTATCCCCCATGCAGCCAGGGCCATGGCCGAGTGACCCAGCCGCGATACAAAGGCCGAGCCTAACGAGAGCCAAAAAGGAGCAATCATGAAAGTAACGCACTTTACAGAAGTAAGACGAGCTGTGCGTAGACCCAGCACCTTGTATCCGGCCAGGCAACCGACGACCGGTCACGCGCTGTTGCAAACAAAAGACAGCATGAGTTCCATCGACAAACCAGTTTGAACTTCACCGAAAGCACCTGAGTCAGTTCAAAACACTGAGGCCTTACATAACAAAAAAAAAAAAAAATCTAATAATGATAACAAAAATTAAAAAATGATTCTTGAAGATGCACTAACACTTTAGTCAAGAGAGGCTAGACAAAAGACCGAAAAAGAAAACGATTTTGGGCGCCATTTGTAACGGAAAAGGGCGGCCAGAAAAATCACAAATTCACCTTAAAGTTGTGCTTACACTTTAGTCGAGGGAGGCTTGACTAAAGGCCTGAAAGAAAAACCGTTTGGGCGCCATTTGTAACTCAAATGAACGACCAGAAATATAACAAAGAAAAAATAAGATCTTAAGTCAAAGTTTGCCCAGAAATGATTTTTGACAATAGCAATAACAATTTGGTCAAGAGAAGCTTGACTAAATGCCACAAAACAAAAACGCTTGGGCGCCATTTGTAACGCAAATCGGCGACCAGATATATAACAAAAAAAAAAATAAGATCTTAAGCCAAAGTTTGAACAGAAAATAATTTCGACAACATAATTATAATTTAGTCAAGAGAAGCTTGACTCAATGCCACAAAAAAAAACCGTTTGGGCGCCATTTGTAACGAAGAGCTTGTCAGGCGACAAGTCTACCTACATCCACTCTTACCTGGATATAGGCGGATACCGCATCCGACACCTGCTTGCAACAAAAATCATGTCCAGGATATGCGTGAGTGACTGCACAGCAATTACCGCCAGCGATCAGTCGGTTAAGGGGAGTCCTTGCCACCCACATCCCTTCAATGCTTGTTAAGCTGTGCTGTCAGAATAACTGACCAGACAGACGGACGGACAGTACAAAAAAGGACTTGTAAGTGTGACTGCGGACGGATGGGCAGACAAAAAAAAAAGATCTATATGGGCTTCCTCCTTCTAGTGGTACCTAAAAGGCTGGAAAGAATAAAATTTATATGATTGAATGCGGTAAGAAAAGAAGAACGGAAGACCTCAGCAACGCCAAACAAGTCTTAATTCACCTGGAGAGTTTTCAATGCCGAGACGCCCCCATCCACCCTGGCTAAGCCTCCAAAGCCGTGATAATATGTTTAGCCCTCGTCTATATTGAGTGTGTGTGTGTCCTAGCGGCGCTCCATCAGACCTCCACCTCCCATGTGCCAGGATTACTCACCCATTATCGCATACGAATGCGTGTGCTGAAGGAAACAAAATAAAAGAAATACCACGGTTGCATGCTAGAAAACGAGAAATTCAGAGGACCCAGTGGCAAAAGGAATTACTTTGTTTCTCTTTCAATACCCGCCTTTCGTCTTACAATATCCGCCTCTCTGTACTTCCTTTTCTATGCCCTAGTCGTAAACTACCCTACGTGGCCCTTCTAACTGACCTTAATAATACCTTAGTCAATCTAAACTGAAAGTTCCAATGTATACTTATAAATAATTAAATAATATAATGCGAAGGTACATGTATAAAGAAAGTGAGTAACAAATTAGACAAAACTTACTTAGTTACAGGTAATTACCCTATGCGACCAGCTCCCTCGCTGCTATAAACCGGAATTGTCGGGGTGCACCGTTTTGATGTTACTTGCATCCCATACCGTATCAGTAGCTTTTCTTCTATACCTTGAGTGGGTGGGTACATTACCCTCTTTTTTCTTGACCCCTTTCACCTCTTTTGGGTGCTTTCGGGTGTACACTAATGCCTTACTTTTGCCAATCTGTCCTACTATCCTGCCTCACCTCAAGCTCTGCTACATCGGGTGACTAAAAGTGGATATTGATTAAGATTGAAATCAACAGGAGATGCACAGGAATTCTCCTTTGAGTTTTTTTTTTCGTTTGAAGTGGGTATAGAAGTATATGACGGCTGCTAATAAGGTTCACCAAAAGTTTCTCTTCCTTTCCTTGGGACGTGCCCCCACAAAACTAGATTTTCACTGCTATAGCAGGTAAGCAGAAACTTTCGCAAAAAATGTGATTCATATTATTTAGGTATGTTCATAAAATTTTCTTTCCTTCACAAAAAAAAAATACGCACCAAATTTCATAGGAAAATCTACGCACACAAAACTAATTTTCACTGCTATCGCAGGTAAGCAAAATCTGTCCCAAAAATATAATATGATAGGATTCGTAAATATTCATAAAATTTCCTTACATTCACAGGAAAAATACCCAGAAAACTTACTTTCACTGCTATCGCAGGTAAGCAAAACCTATCGCAAAAATATGATTTATAGGAGTTGTAAATATTATTAAAATTTCCCTTCTTTCACAGGAAAAATACGCACAAAACTAATTTTCACTGCTATTGCAGGTAAGCGAAATCCTTCGCGGAAAAAATGTAATCTAGACTATTCGTAAATGGTCATAAGACTTCCACTGTTTCACCGGAAAAAATTTTCAAAAACTAATTTTCGCTGCTATTACAGGTAAGCAAAATCTCTCGCACAGATATAATTTATATGATACGTAAAACTTAATGAAATTTTCCTTTCTTTCACAGGAAAAGTACACGCACAAAACAGATTTTCGCTGCTATCGCAGGGAATCGAAATCTGTCGCACAATGTAATTTGTATTATCCATGAATATTCTTATAAATTTTCTTTCTTTCATAGGAAAAATTACGCACACGACACTAACATTCACTTCTATTGCAGGTAAGCAAAATCTTTCGCAATTTATATTATTCATGCATGTTCATAAAAATTTTCTTTTTTTCATAGGAAAAATTACGCACACAACACTAATTTTCACTGCTATCGCAGGTAAGCAAAATCTTTCGCAATTTATATTATTCATGCATGTTCATAAAGATTATCTTTCTTTCCTAGGAAAATTTACACGCACAAAACTAATTTTCACTGCTATAGCAGACAAACAAGCTCAGCCCGAGCAATCTAGTAAGCACTACCCAACATGTTGATTTTTCGCCGTCTCCCTACATCGTAGCCGTTCCTCGCTCAGCCACCGGCCAGAGAAAATTTTTTCAATTTGGTTGTTCTTCTTTCGGTCGACTACCGAAATCTCTTCGGGCAGCGGTGCTGTTGAATACGTACGGGTGTACGTGTATCATTTGCCTGCACTTTGGTAAGCAGAATTTGTGTTGTGAGCGAGAATTTTCTAGGGATTTTCGGCGGGCTTGCTGTAATAAATTGCGTGATAGTATCACGCAATGTTTTTCCGCTAGACGAATTGCCGTTTCCCGACTCTTGTAAGTTGGTGAATAGAGGTAAACTTTGAGTGACAAAATTATGATTTGTGCGCGTTTTGCACAATTTTAGAATTCTTCGTTTGGCAGTATTTTTGTTGTCGATGTTTTCTCTTCTTTTCAGGGTTCATAAGAAGGAATATAGATAGTGCTAGATCTGCCCGAATTAAATTCTTTCTTTTTCGACATGCTTGTCTTTCTCTTCCTTTCAGGGTTCATAAGAAGGAATATAGATCGTGCTAGTTCTGCCCGAATTAAATTCTTTCTTTTTGGACGTGCTTTGTCTTTCTCTTCTTTTCAGGGTTTTATGCTTTATGGAGAAATAGCATAGAGCTGCTTCTCGAAATTGTATTTAGAAACCTTTCCTTCTTTTCAGGTATTAATGTCTCAATAGAAAAGTAGCCAAGGGCTACTTTTCGAAAAAAATTACATAATCCTTTTGTCCCCCTTTTCAGAAAATATACGTGAAGACAAAAATGTAAAAGAAAACTTTGACAGGAGAAATTTCGAAAGATAGAAAAAAAAAAAACAAAAAAAAATGTGACGAGGAACTGAGACTGAGGCATTAAATGGTTTAGGCAAAAAAAAGAAGAAAAGCAAAAGGTAGCGTGAGGGCAGAACGCTACAATTATCGGCTTGTACAAGAGATATAATCATAACAGCGGCTCCTTAGCCATATATATCGTAAATTTGGCAGCTCTTTGCAGGAATAACTTAATCCAGCGACCAAAGTGTATTAAAAAACTTCACCATGACCAGCTTCAAAGAACATCGTGAAGCAGTTTTACCATATGGTGACCCAGCACATCGGACCGTCAACAAAGAACAATGACCCCAAAATAAGGAAAAGGACTGTACCAAGGCATTTAATATGTCCAGAAAGTATAACGCCTGAGGAAACAACTTCGACAACCGAGTATACACCCACTGCATTAACAAATAATATCAAAACCATACCAACATACATTTCTGCACCTAAGACGCTGCGAAAAACCATAATACCTGAGAGTACATACCAACAATAGCAGCAAATAAATACATGGATAAAAAATATACATACCAACTGCTCAAGAAATACCTGCAAAAACAAGCTCACCGAATGAATACACACGCACTACACCACAGAAATCGACATGAAAATGCTGCTTATAAGAAGTATTGCATGAAAACCCCGCCGGTGGTTCAAAAGCAATAACAATCATTGATTATAAAGATAGGCAAAGGCCAGAGGCCAATCTCATAGAGGAGAACAAAACCCCTCTTCACACAAGAAACAAAAGGGCCGCGTACCGGTAAAACTCATGTAGCAAATGGAACTTTGGCAGCTCTCTGCCGATATAAATTAATCTAATGACCAAAATCTATTAACAAACTTCACCATGAATAACATCAACGAACAGCTTGTAGCGGCCTTACCACAACACACTGGAGGAGTCCAGCACTTCTCTGTCAGCAAGCTTAACACAAACAACAACATTGCGCGCTGTGTCGGTCAAGCCAGCTCTTTTCTGGAGGAATAACTCGGTGATGTGATTCCTCCAGCTACAGCCACAGTCGACTTGGCTGGCGTTATCCAAGACAAGAAGAGGTACAATCATGTCATTGGTGCGTTCCATCACGGCCTGGTGTGCTTTGTGAGCGACGTTATCCGTAAACTATTGGCCTCACATAGGTATGATTAGATCAAAGAAACGTTGATTTCCAAGCCCCTAGCAACGACCAACTTAGCGAGTTGGTACTAAAGTTCCTCTGGCTGCAGCGTTTGCCAGCAAGCATGCAGACGATTCTTGCCTGTAATCTTGGTACACTTGAGATGTTGTCAACATATGCTGAGAAAATTACCGAAGTTCGTCACAGAGCATATGTGTTTTCAATAACCCCACTCCTGATAATCATTATCAGGCTATTACAAATTTGGAGAAGTAGTTGCATAACCTTACTTGCATGTTCGAAAAGTCTCTGACGCTTCGTAATTCAGCAAGGCAAGGATCAACAAAAAGTGAATCTAAGCACCGGTTATTTTCTCGGGAGTCGACATCGGACTCGAATACAGGTTTCTGTGAGTACCATCGGAAATTGGGAACCAATATAAGAAAAAGCATTGTTCAGTGCAAATTCAAGGAAAGTAATCTAAATGCAGCACTGCAAGGCGTTCTAACATGTAATGAAGGAAGAAATTACCTCATAGATACGGGAGCGGATACTTCCATCATTCCAAAACCGTCTCTATATCGGTTTTTGGAATTCAAATTGCAGTTGGTGGGACCAAATTCCTGGCCTATTAGAATATTTGGTCGAAAAATGTTATCGTTGGACTTAGCCTTACGCAGAGTTATTTCCTCCCCCTTGCATATGTACCTAGGCCTATATTAAGCTCAGATTTTCTGTGTCATTACGGTCTTCTAGTAGATATTAAAAAGGAGTCTTTCAATGACCCGCTCACTTCTTTGGTAGCATTTGCACAGAGTATTAGCAGTCCCAACTCAGACCTGTTGGTACTAATTAATCCAGTAATCTGTTCAGCAATTTAGGACCTACACAAAAAGTATCGTGCCATCACTGTCGAAACAGGATATACTAAGCAGGTGGCATAGACGTTTACGCACTACATTATCATAAAATCGACTGCCATTTCATCCAAAGTTTCTCGCCTTTATCTAGAAAAGTTATCAATAGCTAAAAAGAAATTTTAATTTCTTTAGAGCAAAAAATCTGGCGACCTTCAAACAGTATGCATATGTTACAAAAGAAAATTGGTGAATGGAGACAATGCGGGGACTACAGAAGGCTAAATTCCAGTACCGTACCTAGTACTTCAATACGTGTTTTCATCTACCAGTTATGAAATTATACACATATTACAACTCTTGACTTAGGAAAAGCATACCTCCAAATTCCCGTCGCGCAATTTTGGATCTTTTTGAGTTCACACGCTCGACGCTTGGCCTGTGTAATGCTGCTCAATCTTTTCAAAGATTAATTCACATAGTTTTGCAAGAGTCTTTCTTCTGTTTTATGTATTTGGAAGATATACTAATCGCTTCTACGTCTCAAGCTGAGCACACATCGAACAAGTGTTCAAACGACTACTGTTTGTAGGAACACTAAGAGAGGTGGACTGTAAAATAAAGACAGACTTTTCTACTAACCATCACACCTTCGAAAGTATGTTTTCTGAAACAACTCTTCGCAGTACCTCTCATCTTTAGTTTGGAGGCGCTGAGTGGAGACCTCTTCAGTTTCCCAAAAGCATCGTAATTGTTGTTCAAGTTGGAGAAGGGAACTGCAATGCGAATTTACGATTGTAGAAGGTGTTAAAGTTACGTCATCTGATGGGTTGTTTACTCCAGATAGTATCCATCCCAGCTGCGTGCTCTGTGCGAGAAGCGCGCTCGTAGGACATCTTTTAATGCCGGGCAGCATTATGTTCGAATAGATCTCTGCTCCCAAAATAAGATCAATACTAGCAGGTTCAAAGTATGTCGGATCTGCTATCTGGAGATAGTCTAACTGTGGCCAGTTACTAACATTAAGATGCCTTGCAGGTAGGAGATTAGTGAGTTTGTTCAGTACGAGAGTTTCCATAGCTAAGAAATAGTCCTTGTTATGGCAAGATATTAGTTCAAAGTTGACAGAGCCTTTAGTTGGAATGGCGGTAGAAGCCCCGATACCAGAAACAGAAATATTGGCTTTCTGTCTTGGCAGATTAAGTCGTTGACATGCAGACTCTGAAATAAAGCTGGCCTCAGAACCCTGGTCTAATAGAGCTCGAAGAAGGAGCTGATTCCCCTTTGGATGTCTGACCTTGACCCAAGCAGTAGCAAGGACAATTTGTTTGCAATTAGAGTCTGAATTAACTAGATGTTTGAATGTAGATTTCTTGTTAACTACATGAGCAATTATATTTCGCCCTAGGCTCTCACCATCTTCCCTTTGATCAGCTGTATGTAACATAGTATGATGAGCCTTCTTACATAGCTGACAACGATTTATTGATGGACAGCTGGTTCTATTGTGATCTTTACGCAAGCAATTGAAACAAAGATTTTCGGCTGCCGCAAAGCTCCTTCGTTGATTAACAGTCATTTCCCGAAAGCTTGGACAGAACATTACGAGATGTAAAGCCTTGCAGAGAGAACATTTACCACGGGAAGGTATTTTATCTTTATTTGTTCTCGTGGTTAAGGATGTACATCGAGTTGGTATTCGTGCGCTCTTTGTATTAGATTTAGTGGGTTGTTTAGAAGATATGATAGCGTCAAGCATCCGGATACGATTTATCAGAAAATTCTCTAGACTGGAAAAGGTAGGTAACTCGGAGTTCTCACTGATGTGTTGTTCCCAGTCTAGGCGAATATTTACTGATAACTTTTCACTTGTAATATACACCAACCAATCATCCCAGTGTTCTACGGGTCTTTTCAGAGTCTCGAGGGCCTTTACAGCTTGTTGGGTTCCATTCAACAACATCTTTAAGTCACCAGCTGAATTCGAAGACATATTGGATAAAGCAAAAAGAGCCCGAAGTTGATGATGGACGAGCATGCGAGTGTTGTCATAGCGACTAACAAGAATATTCCAAGCCGGGTTGTAATTATTATTAGAAATTTGAATATTTTCAAGCAATTGTGCAGCTTCCCCAGTCAAGCTTGCTCGCAAATAGTGCAGCTTTTGTGCACCTGTCAAGCGTGAATTCTTATCAATAATGGAAATAAACAAATCTTTGAAAGAAATCCACTCTGTATAAGAACCATGAAACTTAGGGATACTGATTCGCGGAAGAAGAGATTCCGAATGATAAACGTTAGCTTGCGTTTGAGATGATAGGTTCTGCTCCGAATCGGTAGTCTGATTTGAGTTATTAAATGTATCCAAAAGGTCATTCATTTCAGCCATTGCCTCTAAATAACTACATTCGACCTCAGCGAAGTGATCCATCGTGAAATATTCTAGTGTCTCCATACTTTTAGAATCACAATTTATTAAAAGTTGATCATGCCTCGACGAAAAGTCTGCCCAATACGAACTTAATAAGGCAATACGGGATCGTACCACTCCCTTTGTTATATTATTTTTTCCAAGTTTATTGAAATTCTCCAGAAATCGTTGAACCAAACGTTTTTTATGGGCTTGCTTTGTTTACAGATTCTCCATATTACTAGTTAATTGCCTAGACCGATAATAATAAATTGGAACGTACTTACTTGGATTTTCGCTCTAATGATTTATTGCACAATCTCGAATAAATCTCAGGTGTAATTAATATCCAATATCGCTTTTTTCACTGATTTGCACCTCAGTTTATAGTGCAAAGGTTCTCACAATATTCACAAATAATAAATAAATTTAAAAGCTATTTACTGAATCCAGCAATTTGTCACAGTAGATAATCCAATTACAGCACTGATTACTGCCCGAACATACTTCAATTTAACTTAAATAATTTTGTAGAGTATTTTCCTCCAATGAAGATAGTCTACAGATAATATTGTCTCCTGCGAGTTGAATTGATAAGCTATTCAATTATTATACAAGTACTAAAAGTCCATGCACCAAAATTTATCACTTCGATCACTTTAGGGCGCTATGTACAGCTGGAAAATGTTAGGCACCCACAATTTAGATATAAACGCACGAGTTGTATGTAAGTATGTACCTATGTATGTATGTACTAAATGCCGTATGAAGCCGATCCGCACTTAAATTTTGTGGGTTTTCTCAAATGATTAATTTTTATTGAAACTGCAATTTAATTATAGCACTAATTTTTATGTTTCAAGTACATAACTGAGAACTAGTAGCCACTGGCCAGAAGTTTAGATATTGTTCACAAGCGTGAGTCCGTGGTTTTGAAAGTTCACAACCGCGGAAAATAAGAAAAAGTTCACAAGCGCGAACCGGTAGCGAGCGTTTTTAGCAAAAGTCGCGATTTTGATCTGGCTCCGATGGACCAAATTTATGTTTGTAGGAACACTAAGAGAGGTGGACTGTAAAATAAAGACAGACCTATGGACTGTGGACTGTAAATCCATAGGTCGCTGGTTCAAATCCGGCTCGAAGGACCAAATTTATGTTTGTAGGAACACTAAGAGAGGTGGACTGTAAAATAAAGACAGACTTTTCTACTAAAACTTCTGGTTTTATTCTTTAACGAGTCTAATCAGTTTACAGCAAGACTGTTACTTGACTACTGAGACTACTGACTATTTTATAGGCAAACAAAAAAATGGTTACAGTAAATTGATGATCGTATGACGTTGAATAGGATGTATAGACCGATCGAGAGGTGCTGAATACGATTAATCAGTTTGTTACCAAGGGCATCTCGTTGTATCAAACAACTACAGGATTAAGGACTTATTTTAAACGGGGAAAAATATGTATTCGTACAGTCGCAGGTAAAACTTTTAGACCATTTTTCCCCCGAGGACATTAGGCCAGCTCCCGATCGTGTAGAAACAATTTCAAATACAAAATTCCTGCAATCGTAAAGCAATTACGATGCTTCTTGAGTATGATTAATTTATATCGCCATTTCTTGCCACACGCTGCGGCTCACCACGCTGATTTACACAGCTATCTGTCCGGCTCTAAGAAATGTGGTGCTAAACGTATTGACTGGTCTAGCCAAGCAACTAACTCCTTCCAGGTGGCTAAAACTCAACTGGCACAAACGGCTCTTCTCGCCTTTCCCATAGCTTCGGCCAAACTACCGACATTGGTAGATGCTTCGATATTGCTACTGGTGCGGTGATATAACAAACAGCCGACGGTGGCTGGAAAACGCTAGGATTTTACTCCTTTAAATTGAGCAGCGCTACCTGAAGTATAGCACCAATAACCGGGCGTTACTTATTTCAAGTATTTGCTCGATGGACGTGTCTTCACGCTCTACATAGACCAACAACCCATGCAATACGCATTTCTGCAAAACTCAGAAAAGGCTACCCCCGGAAATTACGACATTTAGACTATGTGGGTCAATTCACTTCAAACACCAGACACGTGCCCGGGCAAGACAACATGGTTGCCGATGCTCTACCAAGAGCCGAAGAAGTCCAAGTTCCAGGCCCAATTAATATTGAAGCTATGACAGGAACGCAATTTCAAGATGCGGAATTTCAATTCGAAATTCTGGGTATAAATTAAAAAATTCCCGATTTTTGATTCTACTAAAGAATTATACTGTCAAGTTACGGACACTAGCATATGTCCATTCATTCCCAACGCCTTCGGAGTACAAGCTTTCAAAATTATGAATGATTTGTCCCACCCGAACACAACGAACAAAATGATCACGTATAGATACTTCTGACGGTCCATCTGTAAGGATGTCAACACTCCGGCACGGTCCTGCCAAGCTCGTCCGCGGATCAAGGTATCGAGATATGGTAAAAAGGTTCAGACTCATTTCACGAATGCTGCGAGCCCTTCCAGACTATTCAGACTGATCTCGTGGGTCCTCCGCCCCCCGGAAAGTTTTAGATATTGTGTTACGGTTATTGGTATGTTTACGTGATGGCCAGAAGCCGTTTATCTATTCGAAATTAGTGCTGAAACAGTCGCGGCTGCGCTCTGCCCTGTGTGGATAGCTCGTCTCAGTGCGCCTAGGATTATCATAACAGATAAAGGGTCACAATTTGATTCTTCATTATTTTCTGGACTTTGCAAGCTATTAAGTTTCCAACGTAATATGTACTACCGCCAACGGATTTTTAGAACGATGGCATCGGACGTTTAAGGCCTGTCTAATGGCTTATCAAGAAAACTTAACATTTTATTCTGCTAGGATTCCGAACTACTTTTAGGGAGGTATTTCTCGCCACACCTGCGGAGCTCATGTTCAGCCACCGTCTGGTAGTTCCCCGGTACAACGTAAGTGCATTGGGGAACGTTTCCAGCCAGTGTCGGTAGACTTCAATGCACCGAATGACGTACAAACTGACGCTATAGTATGGAATGAGATCAGATTGGCTCTTTACAAAGCGTCCTGTTCTTTCAGAAATCGCGATGAACTCGATTCACTTGGCTGAATATCCCCAGTTCCAATTAGTACTAAAATTTTGAAGCGAGCTTTATGGTTTTCAGGATGTTCTTGCGATAATCCAATATCGGCACCCATTTATGAGCTGTGGTTTTGATGTTTAGACTCATCATCGATAGCCGGAGACACATTTAAAGAAATCATACAATATTCATAATTTAAAATATTTACGATAGTCAAACATAAGTAATTCACACAAAATAATAAAATTCTGCTGAAACGTTGTTTTTCCATAGATCTAATTACGAGCACACAATTTTTACCTGCAAAAGCTTTTGTTACCGGAGCCGCCCGACTCGCGGTGAGAAAATTTCTGCATTAAAAACAACAAATGCTTACGCAGGTGAAAATTTGTGCTCGTAAATAAAAATGTGAATTAAAAGCATAAAAATATTATATAATTTCCTGTTTTGTTCCCAACTCGATTTTGAGTGTGGGAATATGGTCATCATACCTGTGCGATGGCTGTATAATCTATATAAACAATAAACTGAACCCCGATGGGGTCATAAGTGAAAAATAAGTCAAATTGAAAAGTGCGTTTTTATTTTCTTCTCCATACATCATTTTAGCTGGATGCATAGGTATTGTACCTAAGCATCACTTTCATCAGTGTCACGGTATTGTACCCTGACAAATCAACATCCACAGCGGCTGATAAAAGAATCGGTCGCTTAATAAACATTTTGGTGACCCCGACGTGATCCAGGCGATACGCTTGTGATACGCTCACTCAATAGCATCAAGGCTTCAATCGTTTCACGCTGAAGAGACGTGATCCAGGCGATACGCTTGTGATACGTAAATCTAAAAATCAACAATTATTGCACAAAAGGTCCAATCCTCTCTACTAAGGAGTCGTGATCTAGGCGAGTTGGTTATCATCACTGTACTGAATCCAGAATAGAGTCACTTGCCGTCACAATGGAGGAGTTGGCCGCTCAACAAGAGCAAACTGGAAAGCAAATCCAGGCAATCATCGAAGGTTACAGAATTGACCCTCCCAGTCTCAAGTTGCTAGAAGAAGCCTGGGTTTCCTTCGAGGAAACAGACAGCGACATCAGACAGCAACATGCAGATCAACTACAGTATGCCTATTTCTCCAAAGACTACTACGAAGCCATAAGAGTAATTTTTGAAAGGTATTCGAATCAATTTAAGGAGAAATTATCCGAACTTCATGAAGAAGCTACTACAATAGATAAATTAGTAGCAACCCAAGGTAGCATAGGAAAAGCCATTCAGCAGCTTTTCGAAAAGTTCGGCAAAGAAAAGATAGCTCGTAGAACTCCTGAAGTCACAAACAAGTATAAGCGTAATCTTGACGAGCAATGGACCCAGTTTGTCAAGAACGACAATCAACTCAGCGAATTGCAAGCTGAGAACAAGGATAATCTCTACTTCTCTAAAAATTACTTTGAGAAGGTTCAAGTACAATATCTAACGTTCTTAAGAAAAATAATGGAACGATTAGAGAAATGGCCAGAATCTGGTGGCAGTACACAAGCCACGGAGGTGCACAAAACAGGGGAAGAGAACAATGCTGAATCTCAACCATCTCAAAATAATATTAATGCAGCAGAAGAGGTAGCCAAGATGGTAAGGAAGCAGAAAGCAATAATCGAATCCCTGCGTCGACTTTTGACAAGGCTCAGCGAAGATAATCAGCACATCTCGAAGCAGGATGCGAAGCAAAAACATCAACTATTACGCGCTATTGGAATCAAATTGAGACGTTTCATCAAAGTATTTGCGAGCTTACCGATGATCCAACTAGTCACGGTTTTAATTCTGCTGATTACTTTAACTTGGAGAAACTTGTACAAGAAACTATAATACAACTTTCAGAAAAGTTATCCATGTTGTCCCCGGCTATTTCGAACACCGCGACGTTATCTAGTTCAATAATGAAGCTACCAAAGATAACCTTGCCCAATTTCGATGGGGACTATTTAAAATGGCGGCAATTCTATGACCTCTTTAATCAAATGGTCCATAATCAAGCCATAGGGGCTTGTCAAAAAATGTGGTATTTGAAATCACACTTAACCGGGGAAGCTGAAAAACTTGTTCGCCATCTAAGCTTGTCTGATGAGAATTACGTCGCTGCCTGGACAATGTTAAAAGACCGCTATGACAACCATAGGCTATTAGTCACGGCAATTGAATAAACTACTGTCTCAACAGAACATAATGTCCGAAAGTTCAGCTGCAATCAAATCACTTCATGACACCACTCAAGAATGCCTATTGGGACTAGAAAACCTTGGAATCAATACCACCAATTGGGATCCTTTGCTGTTTTATCTGTTAACTAGAAAGTTGGATAAAACCACTCATGGATTGTATGAGCAGTCATTGTCCCATCCTAAAAAGCTGCAGCCCATAAAGGAGTTTCTAGATTTTTTGGAAACTCGTTTTCAATCATTAGAGGCTTTGGGAAGCAAAGCAAGAGGCCGCGAAAAGTATCAAGGGAGACTTTCAGCTAAATCACTTACTTCAATCGCCAAGGTTACTCAACAATGTATGCTTTGTAAGGGGAATCATCCGCTGTTCGCGTGTCAAGAATTTCTACGAATACAGCCATACCGTCGACTGACCTTCCTTAGAAAGACAAACTTGTGCACGAACTGTCTCAAGCCTGGACATTGTGCATCGCAATGTACCTCAAGAGGATGTTCTAAGTGCTCAAAAATGCATAACACTTTGGTGCACCTAGAGAAGGTGTCAACTCCAGTTCCTAAGAAGAGCCAGCCATCATACACAAATACACAATTGAAGGTCAAAGAAGCAGTCGTCAATTCGCCTCAAGAGAATGTGCATGTATTGAAAGAGAATGCAACCACACTGTCAATACACGGTACTCGCCAAAAGAGAGGTTACGTCATCTTGGGCACTGTACTTATCAAACTCGTTAATCATGAGGGCAAAACCGTGGAGTGTAGAGCCATTGTCGACTCCGGATCGCAGCTAAATTTCGTGACAGAGAAATTGGTTAAAGAGCTTGGATTAAACGAAACGCCTGAGCTCATGCAAATTCAAGGTGTTGGGCAAAGCAAGCAACACACACAAAAACGAGTCAGTGTTCTATTACAGTCAAGAACAAATGGGTTTTCTAGCAGACTGGAAGCCTTTGTTTTACCCAGGATCACCTCTCATCAACCAACGCAATTAGTAGACGCTACAGATTGGCCGATTCCCTGCAATGTGACATTGGCCGATCCGCAGTTCCACCGACCAAGTCGAGTCGATTTTCTGATCGGAGCAGAAATATATTGTCAAATCATGTCAATTGGTCAAATAAGGTTGGCAGACAACTTACCAACCTTACAGAATACAGTGTTTGGATGGGTGGTATCTGGCAAGGTTGACGCAGAATCCCCAAATACATTAACATGTGGCATTTGTAGCGAGGATGAAAGGACTGAACAACAAATAGAAAAATTCTGGAAGTTGGAAGAAGTTTATTCAGCATATGAAGAAAACAACATAACAATTTCAGAACAGCGATGCGTAAATGATTTTAATCAAAATATGAAGAGAACCCAAGATGGAAGGTTCATAGTAAGGCTGCCCTTCTCACAGAATCCTAAGGCATTGGGGGAATCAAAAACCGTTGCACTTAACAGATTCCTATCATTGGAGCGGAAACTTGGCAGGCAACCTATCCTCAAGGCACAGTATATTGACTTTATTCGGGAATATATCAGGCTAGGCCACATGGACCAAGTCGATCCTCTTGAAATAAGGAAGCCACACTATTTCTTACCACATCATTGCGTCAAAAAACCGGATAGCAGTACCACGAAGCTCCGAGTAGTATTCGACGCATCTGCGAAAACGTCATCAAACATTTCACTCAACGACATCTTGTATAAGGGGCCTACTATCCAGGACGAATTGTTCTCCATTCTGTTACGATTCAGCCTACCGAGATTCGTTTTCACTGCCGATATAGAGAAAATGTATCGGCAAGTTTGCTTAGACGATAAAGATCAAATGTACCAGCTCATTTTATGGAGGGAAGATCCAAATAAACCCGTAAATTATTACAAACTTCGAACTGTGACATACGGGACGACAGCTGCTCCTTTCCTAGCAACAAAGTGCTTAGAATCCCTAGCGGAAGCAGAAAAGGCAAGATTCCCACTAGGATCGGAAACTCTCAGAAGAGATTTTTATGTTGATGACGTGATGACTGGTTCCAACAGTCTATCTGAAGCAAAGGAAATTCAAAGGCAGCTAAACGAACTTCTTCAATCAGGAGGTTTCAACCTCCGAAAATGGTGCGCGAACCACCCGCAATTACTGCACGGAATTCCTACAGAAGATATCGAGCTACAACTGGACTTCACTGAAGCAACTGAAGGTCACATAAAGACTCTCGGTTTAACTTGGCTTCCGAAAACTGATGTGTTTTCCATAAACACAACATGGAGTGACAGTAAAAGGGTTACAAAGCGATCAGTATTATCGGACACTGCTCACATTTTTGATCCCCTCGGATTGGTAAATCCTGTTACAGTGACTGCAAAATTATTCATACAAAAGCTGTGGACACTTAAGCTGGACTGGGACGCAGCCTTACTTACCACTAGAAATGCACACTAACTGGCTGATATTTCGTGAAGGCCTCAAGGCGCTTAATGATATAAAGGTTCCGCGACATGTATTTTCAAATCAACAGCCGCGGTCTACACAGGTCCATGCCTTTTCCGACTCATCTGAAAAGGCATATGGCTCCGCGATCTACATCAGGTCGACATCTCAAGATGGTGTTGTAATTGTACGACTATTATGTGCAAGATCCAAGGTAGCACCCATCAAAACTGTAACACTTCCTCGGCTGGAATTATGTGCCGCAAAATTATCTGCTCAGTTAGTTCAACGGGTTACAAGAGACCTAAGACTGCACAACATACCAACATACTTCTGGACAGACTCAGAAATTGTGCTTGCTTGGATCTATTCTAAGTCTTCATCTTACAACACTTTTGTGGCTAACAGGGTTGCCACCATTCAAAGGTTATCGGATATAGAGCAATGGCGTCATGTTAAGTCCAGTGATAATCCTGCCGACATTGTGTCACGCGGAATGCTTGCAGAAAAATTAGCAAATTGCAGTATGTGGTTCTATGGCCCTCCGTTCCTGCATGGATCAGAGGGATACTGGCCCCCCAGATATTCGAAGGTGAGTGTTGATTTAGAGAGAAAAAGGTCCAACGTCGTACTCACTACAAGCAACATATGGTCACCATTCATCAGTACCATCAATCATGGTAATTCATTCAAAAGGCTCCAAAGGGTGATCGGATATACGCTGAGATTCGCTCATAATGCAAGACAACGTGAGCGACAAATGAGACACAATGGCTCCTTAAGAATCGAAGAATTGGACAGAGCACTCATCATCATTCTGAAGGAAATACAACATGAAGGGTTCACAGAAGACCTGAGTCAATTGAATCAAACTGGAACCATTAATAATTGAAGCCCCTTAAGTAGCCTAGCTCCTTTTCTTGACGACGAAACCGGAATCATCAGAGTAGGTGGCAGATTAGAGCACTCTAGCTTGTCGTACGATGCAAAACATCCTATGCTCCTGCCTTATTCTCATCATTTAACGAAGTTAATAATGACCGACATCCACATCAACAATCTACATGCTGGTCCACAAACACTACTTGCAATCACCCGACAAAGGTACTGGCCAGTCAAGGGAAAGACAATTGCTAGATCAATTATACAGAACTGCATTCGCTGCAACAGAGTGAAACCTAAGCTACTGACCCAGCTCATGGGAAACCTTCCTTCAGCCCGAGTCCAACCCGCAATACCGTTCATAAGATCTGGAGTAGACTTCTGTGGTCCAATTTGGACACATTATAAGTTAAGGGGAAAACGTCCTCAAAAGACTTATTTGGCAGTATTCTGCTGCTTTGCCACAAAGGCAACTCACCTTGAAGTTGTCAGTGACTTAACCACGGATGGGTTTCTTGGCGCACTTAAACGTTTCATCGCCAGACGAGGTTATTGCAAGGATTTGTACTGTGATAACGCCACCAATTTTGTGGGAGCAAGAAATCGAATCGAGCAGCTCCAACACATATTATATCCCAGTGAAGCTCAAGAAAAGATTTCGTCATTATGTCACAAAAAAGGAATAGAATTTCATTTTATTCCACCACGTGCCCCACATTTTGGTGGTCTGTGGGAAGCTGCAATAAAGTCGGCAAAGACTCTGCTACAAAAATCGCTATCATCAGCCTCTCTGACTTACGAGGAGTTGTCAACAGCAGCAACTGAAATCGAGGCAATTTTAAATTCGAGGCCAATTACTCCATTATCAGCAGATCCTAACGACTTGACGGCATTAACACCAGGACATTTTCTTATCGGAGAGCCTCTAACAGCAATCGTCGACCCACATTCAAGCGAGCATAAATTGAGTTTAGTGCAAAGATTGAAGCTAGTCTCACACGTTAAACAGGAATTTTGGCGTAGATGGTCAAATGAGTACCTATGCGACTTGCAACACAGACATAAGTGGAAGCGGCCATCCCAGAATGCTCATCCCGGAATGATGGTGCTCGTAAAAGAAGACAATTTGCCACCTCTCAAATGGCAGATCGGAAGAATTACTCAGATTGTCAAGGGAAATGACGGCCTTGTGGGAGTTGCTGATGTTAAAACTACGTCTGGAATCATGAGAAGGCCAATACACAAACTAGCACCACTACCAATAGACACTGAGGATAATCAACAATCGAACCCGTGTACGGAAGAACCATCAAGACCGTCAAGAGACAGTGAGAGAGATCAGCATCCTGAGTCCACTCCTGCCAAAAAAAGACGATCATCTCAAAGCTCAGCATTGAGCGCATTTTTACTAACATGCCTTATTATGTCCATACTTGGAAGTCCACCAGTAGAAATAATACCATTCGTATCGCAGCCGGGAATCTACTTCGAGAGTCTAGGATCAACCCATCTAATCTCCAATGAGTGGGACCTAGTCGTATACTATGACATGAAAGGCTATTGGAAGGAGTACCAATCTATAAAAGGCGGCATTCATAAGCTACATACCACATGCGACCGTTTAGTAGACAAAACCTACTGCTCGGTGATCACAAGGCAGGCGACACTACTACAGAAGGAGCTTGGCAACAGCAATGAGCTACTAGTCGCAACACCTCGGAATAGAATTGCACGAGCACCGTTAAATATTGTGGGTAATTTGGCTAGCTCTCTGTTCGGGGTACTCGCCTCCGAATATGCGGAAAAAATGGCTCTCACTATTGACAAGGTCAGATTTAATGAAGAACATCTGTTAAATTTA
This sequence comes from Dioctria rufipes, assembly GCA_963924295.1. Classification (NCBI taxonomy): domain Eukaryota; kingdom Metazoa; phylum Arthropoda; class Insecta; order Diptera; family Asilidae; genus Dioctria; species Dioctria rufipes. Next base: position 160,202,353 of record OZ002740.1, on the reverse strand, counting down.
GTCAAAAATCAGACTTCCATAATTGAATCAACTACAAATATACTGAAAAGAGATGAGGACCGTATCCAAAATCAATTTAAAGAAGTAGACGCTCATCTTGATCAAATAACAAACCATGTCCACAATATTACCGAAGCGCTACATCAGCAGAAATTATCCGAGCTGTTCACATCACTAGCTTTACAGATAACTTTAATGTCTTCAAGCTTTCGATTCGCACAGAATGCCATTGTTGATGTATTGATGGATACCCACCACGGAAAAATCAACCCTCAACTTCTCACTCCGAAGCAATTAAAGGAAGCTTTGACTACGGTAAAAGATCACTTGCCATCCAGCCTCAGGTTACCTGGACAACGTGACAATCTGCTTAAACTCTATAGCCTGATGACAGTAGAAGGCCGGATGACTTCAAGATATGCTATATTTAGAATAAAATTACCGTTGTTCGCATTTGAAGAATTCGAATTATTCCGCATCATTCCCGTTCCCGTAGCAATAAACAACACCATTGTGGCTATCAAGCCTTCAACTGATTTCATGGTAGTTAACTTGCACCGCGATCAATACTACCCACTCAGCGAACAAGAGCTGAACACTTGCGTATGTTTTGCCGAAGCTTCCCACATATGCAAACAGAAAGATCCAATCTACCGAAAGGGGGCAAATATCACATCCTGCGAAATGAGCTTCATGAATCATCTGCCACCATCACCTAGTTGTCGAACAATGAATGCTGAAAATATCCCCAAGTGGATTCAACTATATAATCCAAATCAATGGATTTACGCAATGAAGGATAAAACCACTATAAACGTAGTCTGTGGAACAGATGTAATTCAACAAATCCTGGAAGGTTCCGGAATTTTGAAAATTCAAGCCAACTGTGCAGTGAAGCAAGAACTTGTTACTCTCCAATCGCACAATGTCTACCCCAGCACACTTCGAGCCTCATTCATGCCAACTGTAAATCTCACGGATTTCATGTCATCAGATCAACTGGCGGACCTATCCTACACACCAATTCAATTTCAAAATCATCAGGCCGAATTTACCCAATTACAGCAAAGGATCACCGAACTAAAGGAGACCCAAAAGCTACCAAAGGACTTAAAATCAACAGATATTCATCAATTCGCCTTAGGATACATAGCCCTAATTCTGGGAACCAGTATTGGTGTCAGCATATCTTACAGATATGTGAAGAAAAGACTCAACCGCCATAAAGTAAATAGACCAACTCCGAGACCGCGTCAACCGGTCAGCATAAGCGAAGACGATGGCTGAACTAATAGTCCAACGAGGGGGAGGATGTTTAGACTCATCATCGATAGCCGGAGACACATTTAAAGAAATCATACAATATTCATAATTTAAAATATTTACGATAGTCAAACATAAGTAATTCACACAAAATAATAAAATTCTGCTGAAACGTTGTTTTTCCATAGATCTAATTACGAGCACACAATTTTTACCTGCAAAAGCTTTTGTTACCGGAGCCGCCCGACTCGCGGTGAGAAAATTTCTGCATTAAAAACAACAAATGCTTACGCAGGTGAAAATTTGTGCTCGTAAATAAAAATGTGAATTAAAAGCATAAAAATATTATATAATTTCCTGTTTTGTTCCCAACTCGATTTTGAGTGTGGGAATATGGTCATCATACCTGTGCGATGGCTGTATAATCTATATAAACAATAAACTGAACCCCGATGGGGTCATAAGTGAAAAATAAGTCAAATTGAAAAGTGCGTTTTTATTTTCTTCTCCATACATCATTTTAGCTGGATGCATAGGTATTGTACCGAAGCATCACTTTCATCAGTGTCACGGTATTGTACCCTGACAAATCAACATCCACAGCGGCTGATAAAAGAATCGGTCGCTTAATAAACATTTTGGTGACCCCGACGTGATCCAGGCGATACTCTTGTGATACGCTCACTCAATAGCATCAAGGCTTCAATCGTTTCACGCTGAAGAGACGTGATCCAGGCGATACGCTTGTGATACGTAAATCTAAAAATCAACAATTATTGCACAAAAGGTCCAATCCTCTCAACTAAGGAGTCGTGATCTAGGCAAGTTGGTTATCATCACTGTACTTAATCCAGAATAGAGTCACTTGCCGTCACAATGGAGGAGTTGGCCGCTCAACAAGAGCAAACTGGAAAGCAAATCCAGGCAATCATCGAAGGTTACAGAATTGACCCTCCCAGTCTCAAGAATTCTGCGTATTACCAGCAGAAGCTAGGGTTGCTAGAAGAAGCCTGGGTTTCCTTCGAGGAAACAGACAGCGATATCAGACAGCAACATGGAGATCAACTACAGTATGCCTATTTCTCCAAAGACTACTACGAAGCCATAAGAGTAATTTTTGAAAGGTATTCGAATCAATTTAAGGAGAAATTATCCGAACTTCATGAAGAAGCTACTACAATAGATAAATTAGTAGCAACCCAAGGTAGCATAGGAAAAGCCATTCAGCAGCTTTTCGAAAAGTTCGGCAAAGAAAAGATAGCTCGTAGAACTCCTGAAGTCACAAACAAGTATAAGCGTAATCTTGACGAGCAATGGACCCAGTTTGTCAAGAACGACAATCAACTCAGCGAATTGCAAGCTGAGAACAAGGATAATCTCTACTTCTCTAAAAATTACTTTGAGAAGGTTCAAGTACAATATCTAACGTTCTTAAGAAAAATAATGGAACGATTAGAGAAATGGCCAGAATCTGGTGGCAGTACACAAGCCACGGAGGTGCACAAAACAGGGGAAGAGAACAATGCTGAATCTCAACCATCTCAAAATAATATTAATGCAGCAGAAGAGGTAGCCAAGATGGTAAGGAAGCAGAAAGCAATAATCGAATCCCTGCGTCGACTTTTGACAAGGCTCAGCGAAGATAATCAGCACATCTCGAAGCAGGATGCGAAGCAAAAACATCAACTATTACGCGCTATTGGAATCAAATTGAGACGTTTCATCAAAGTATTTGCGAGCTTACCGATGATCCAACTAGTCACGGTTTTAATTCTGCTGATTACTTTAACTTGGAGGAACTTGTACAAGAAACTATAATACAACTTTCAGAAAAGTTATCCATGTTGTCCCCGGCTATTTCGAACACCGCGACGTTATCTAGTTCAATAATGAAGCTACCAAAGATAACCTTGCCCAATTTCGATGGGGACTATTTAAAATGGCGGCAATTCTATGACCTCTTTAATCAAATGGTCCATAATCAAGCCATAGGGGCTTGTCAAAAAATGTGGTATTTGAAATCACACTTAACCGGGGAAGCTGAAAAACTTGTTCGCCATCTAAGCTTGTCTGATGAGAATTACGTCGCTGCCTGGACAATGTTAAAAGACCGCTATGACAACCATAGGCTATTAGTCACGGCATTATTGAATAAACTACTGTCTCAACAGAACATAAAGTTCAGCTGCAATCAAATCACTTCATGCCACCACTCAAGAATGCCTATTGGGACTAGAAAACCTTGGAATCAATACCACCAATTGGGATCCTTTGCTGTTTTATCTGTTAACTAGAAAGTTGGATAAAACCACTCATGGATTGTATGAGCAGTCATTGTCCCATCCTAAAAAGCTGCAGCCCATAAAGGAGTTTCTAGATTTTTTGGAAACTCGTTTTCAATCATTAGAGGCTTTAGGAAGCAAAGCAAGAGGCCGCGAAAAGTATCAAGGGAGACTTTCAGCTAAATCACTTACTTCAATCGCCAAGGTTACTCAACAATGTATGCTTTGTAAGGGGAATCATCCGCTGTTCGCGTGTCAAGAATTTCTACGAATACAGCCATACCGTCGACTGACCTTCCTTAGAAAGACAAACTTGTGCACGAACTGTCTCAAGCCTGGACATTGTGCATCGCAATGTACCTCAAGAGGATGTTCTAAGTGCTCAAAAATGCATAACACTTTGGTGCACCTAGAGAAGGTGTCAACTCCAGTTCCTAAGAAGAGCCAGCCATCATACACAAATACACAATTGAAGGTCAAAGAAGCAGTCGTCAATTCGCCTCAAGAGAATGTGCATATATTGAAAGAGAATGCAACCACACTGTCAATACACGGTACTCGCCAAAAGAGAGGTTACGTCATCTTGGGCACTGTACTTATCAAACTCGTTAATCATGAGGGCAAAACCGTGGAGTGTAGAGCCATTCTCGACTCCGGATCGCAGCTAAATTTCGTGACAGAGAAATTGGTTAAAGAGCTTGGATTAAACGAAACGCCTGAGCTCATGCAAATTCAAGGTGTTGGACAAAGCAAGCAACACACACAAAAACGAGTCAGTGTTCTATTACAGTCAAGAACAAATGGGTTTTTTAGCAGACTGGAAGCCTTTGTTTTACCCAGGATCACCTCTCATCAACCAACGCAATTAGTAGACGCTACAGATTGGCCGATTCCCTGCAATGTGACATTGGCCGATCCGCAGTTCCACCGACCAAGTCGAGTCGATTTTCTGATCGGAGCAGAAATATATTGTCAAATCATGTCAATTGGTCAAATAAGGTTGGCAGACAACTTACCAACCTTACAGAATACAGTGTTTGGATGGGTGGTATCTGGCAAGGTTGACGCAGAATCCCCAAATACATTAACATGTGGCATTTGTAGCGAGGATGAAAGGACTGAACAACAAATAGAAAAATTCTGGAAGTTGGAAGAAGTTGATTCAGCATATGAAGAAAACAACATAACAATTTCAGAACAGCGATGCGTAAATCATTTTAATCAAAATATGAAGAGAACCCAAGATGGAAGGTTCATAGTAAGGCTGCCCTTCTCACAGAATCCTAAGGCATTGGGGGAGTCAAAAACCGTTGCACTTAACAGATTCCTATCATTGGAGCGGAAACTTGGCAGGCAACCTATCCTCAAGGCACAGTATATTGACTTTATTCGGGAATATATCAGGCTAGGCCACATGGACCAAGTCGATCCTCTTGAAATAAGGAAGCCACACTATTTCTTACCACATCATTGCGTCAAAAAACCGGATAGCAGTACCACGAAGCTCCGAGTAGTATTCGACGCATCTGCGAAAACGTCAACAAACATTTCACTCAACGACATCTTGTATAAGGGGCCTACTATCCAGGACGAATTGTTCTCCATTCTGTTACGATTCAGCCTACCGAGATTCGTTTTCACTGCCGATATAGAGAAAATGTATCGGCAAGTTTGCTTAGACGATAAAGATCAGATGTACCAGCTCATTTTATGGAGGGAAGATCCAAATAAACCCGTAAATTATTACAAACTTCGAACTGTGACATACGGGACGACAGCTGCTCCTTTCCTAGCAACAAAGTGCTTAGAATCCCTAGCGGAAGCAGAAAAGGCAAGATTCCCACTAGGATCGGAAACTCTCAGAAGAGATTTTTATGTTGATGACGTGACGACTGGTTCCAACAGTCTATCTGAAGCAAAGGAAATTCAAAGGCAGCTAAAAGAACTTCTTCAAGCAGGAGGTTTCAACCACCGAAAATGGTGCGCGAACCACCCGCAATTACTGCACGGAATTCCGGCAGAAGATATCGAGCTACAACTGGACTTCACTGAAGCAACTGAAGGTCACATAAAGACTCTCGGTTTAACTTGGCTTCCGAAATCTGATGTGTTTTCCATAAACACAACATGGAGTGACAGTAAAAGGGTTACAAAGCGATCAGTATTATCGGACACTGCTCACATTTTTGATCCCCTCGGATTGGTAAATCCTGTTACAGTGACTGCAAAATTATTCATACAAAAGCTGTGGACACTTAAGCTGGACTGGGACGCAGCCTTACCACTAGAAATTCACACTAACTGGCTGATATTTCGTGAAGGCCTCAAGGCGCTTAATGATATAAAGGTTCCGCGACATGTATTTTCAAATCAACAGCCGCGGTCTACACAAATCCATGCCTTTTCCGACTCATCTGAAAAGGCATATGGCTCCGCGATCTACATCAGGTCGACATCTCAAGATGGTGTTGTAATTGTACGACTATTATGTGCAAGATCCAAGGTAGCACCCATCAAAACTGTAACACTTCCTCGGCTGGAATTATGTGCCGCAAAATTATCTGCTCAGTTAGTTCAACGGGTTACAAGAGACCTAAGACTGCACAACATACCAACATACTTCTGGACAGACTCAGAAATTGTGCTTGCTTGGATCTATTCTAAGTCTTCATCTTACAACACTTTTGTGGCTAACAGGGTTGCCAGCATTCAAAGGTTATCGGATATAGAGCAATGGCGTCATGTTAAGTCCAGTGATAATCCTGCCGACATTGTGTCACGCGGAATGCTTGCAGAAAAATTAGCAAATTGCAGTATGTGGTTCTATGGCCCTCCGTTCCTGCATGGATCAGAGGGATATTGGCCCCCCAAATATTCGAAGGTGAGTGTTGATTTAGAGAGAAAAAGGTCCAACGTCGTACTCACTACAAGCAACATATGGTCACCATTCATCAGTACCATCAATCATGGTAATTCATTCAAAAGGCTCCAAAGGGTGATCGGATATACGCTGAGATTCGCTCATAATGCAAGACAACGTGAGCGACAAATGAGACACAATGGCTCCTTAAGAATCGAAGAATTGGACAGAGCACTCATCATCATTCTGAAGGAAATACAACATGAAGGGTTCACAGAAGACCTGAGTCAATTGAATCAAACTGGAACCATTAATAATGGAAGCCCCTTAAGTAGCCTAGCTCCTTTTCTTGACGACGAAACCGGAATCATCAGAGTAGGTGGCAGATTAGAGCACTCTAGCTTGTCGTACGATGCAAAACATCCTATGCTCCTGCCTTATTCTCATCATTTAACGAAGTTAATAATGACCGACATCCACATCAACAATCTACATGCTGGTCCACAAACACTACTTGCAATCACCCGACAAAGGTACTGGCCAGTCAAGGGAAAGACAATTGCTAGATCAATTGTACAGAATTGCATTCGCTGCAACAGAGTGAAACCTAAGCTACTGACCCAGCTCATGGGAAACCTTCCTTCAGCCTGAGTCCAACCCGCAATACCGTTCATAAGATCTGGAGTAGACTTCTGTGGTCCAATTTGGACACATTATAAGTTAAGGGGAAAACGTCCTCAAAAGACTTATTTGGCAGTATTCTGCTGCTTTGCCACAAAGGCAACTCACCTTGAAGTTGTCAGTGACTTAACCACGGATGGGTTTCTTGGCGCACTTAAACGTTTCATCGCCAGAGGAGGTTATTGCAAGGATTTGTACTGTGATAACGCCACCAATTTTGTGGGAGCAAGAAATCGAATCGAGCAGCTCCAACACATATTATATCCCAGTGAAGCTCAAGAAAAGATTTCGTCATTATGTCACAAAAAAGGAATAGAATTTCATTTTATTCCACCACGTGCCCCACATTTTGGTGGTCTGTGGGAAGCTGCAATAAAGTCGGCAAAGACTCTGCTACAAAAATCGCTATCATCAGCCTCTCTGACTTACGAGGAGTTGTCAACAGCAGCAACTGAAATCGAGGCAATTTTAAATTCGAGGCCAATTACTCCATTATCAGCAGATCCTAACGACTTGACGGCATTAACACCAGGACATTTTCTTATCGGAGAGCCTCTAACAGCAATCGTCGACCCACATTCAAGCGAGCATAAATTGAGTTTAGTGCAAAGATGGAAGCTAGTCTCACACGTTAAACAGGAATTTTGGCGTAGATGGTCAAATGAGTACCTATGCGACTTGCAACACAGACATAAGTGGAAGCGGCCATCCCAGAATGCTCATCCCGGAATGATGGTGCTCGTAAAAGAAGACAATTTGCCACCTCTCAAATGGCAGATCGGAAGAATTACTCAGATTGTCAAGGGAAATGACGGCCTTGTGGGAGTTGCAGATGTTAAAACTACGTCTGGAATCATGAGAAGGCCAATACACAAACTAGCACCACTACCAATAGACACTGAGGATAATCAACAATCGAACCCGTGTACGGAAGAACCATCAAGACCGTCAAGAGACAGTGAGAGAGATCAGCATCCTGAGTCCACTCCTGCCAAAAAAAGACGATCATCTCAAAGCTCAGCATTGAGCGCATTTTTACTAACATGCCTTATTATGCCCATACTTGGAAGTCCACCAGTAGAAATAATACCATTCGTATCGCAGCCGGGAATCTACTTCGAGAGTCTAGGATCAACCCATCTAATCTCCAATGAGTGGGACCTAGTCGTATACTATGACATGAAAGGCTATTGGAAGGAGTACCAATCTATAAAAGGCAGCACTCATAAGCTACATACCACATGCGACCGTTTAGTAGACAAAACCTACTGCTCGGTGATCACAAGGCAGGCGACACTACTACAGAAGGAGCTTGGCAACAGCAATGAGCTACTAGTCGCAACACCTCGGAATAGAATTGCACGAGCACCGTTAAATATTGTGGGTAATTTGGCTAGCTCTCTGTTCGGGGTACTCGACTCCGAATATGCGGAAAAAATGGCTCTCACTATTGACGAGGTCAGATTTAATGAAGAATATCTGTTAAATTTAGTCAAAAATCAGACTTCCATAATTGAATCAACTACAAATATACTGAAAAGAGATGAGGACCGTATCCAAAATCAATTTAAAGAAGTAGACGCTCATCTTGATCAAATAACAAACTATGTCCACAATATTACCGAAGCGCTACATCAGCAGAAATTATCCGAGCTGTTCACATCACTAGCTTTACAGATAACTTTAATGTCTTCAAGCTTTCGATACGCACAGAATGCCATTGTTGATGTATTGATGGATACCCACCACGGAAAAATCAACCCTCAACTTCTCACTCCGAAGCAATTAAAGGAAGCTTTGACTACGGTAAAAGATCACTTGCCATCCAGCCTCAGGTTACCTGGACAACGTGACAATCTGCTTAAACTCTATAGCCTGATGACAGTAGAAGGCCGGATGACTTCAAGATATGCTATATTTAGAATAAAATTACAGTTGTTCGCATTTGAAGAATTCGAATTATTCCGCATCATTCCCGTTCCCGTAGCAATAAACAACACCATTGTGGCTATCAAGCCTTCAACTGATTTCATGGTAGTTAACTTGCACCGCGATCAATACTACCCACTCAGCGAACAAGAGCTGAACACTTGCGTATGTTTTGCCGAAGCTTCCCACATATGCAAACAGAAAGATCCAATCTACCGAAAGGGGGCAAATATCACATCCTGCGAAATGAGCTTCATGAATCATCTGCCACCATCACCTAGTTGTCGAACAATGAATGCTGAAAATATCCCCAAGTGGATTCAACTATATAATCCAAATCAATGGATTTACGCAATGAAGGATAAAACCACTATAAACGTAGTCTGTGGAACAGATGTAATTCAACAAATCCTGGAAGGTTCCGGAATTTTGAAAATTCAAGCCAACTGTGCAGTGAAGCAAGAACTTGTTACTCTCCAATCGCACAATGTCTACCCCAGCACACTTCGAGCCTCATTCATGCCAACTGTAAATCTCACGGATTTCATGTCATCAGATCAACTGGCGGACCTATCCTACACACCAATTCAATTTCAAAATCATCAGGCCGAATTTACCCAATTACAGCAAAGGATCACCGAACTAAAGGAGACCCAAAAGCTACCAAAGGACTTAAAATCAACAGATATTCATCAATTCGCCTTAGGATACATAGCCCTAATTCTGGGAACCAGTATTGGTGTCAGCATATCTTACAGATATGTGAAGAAAAGACTCAACCGCCATAAAGTAAATAGACCAACTCCGAGACCGCGTCAAACAACCCCTCAGATGTTTACGGTCAGCATAAGCGAAGACGATGGCTGAACTAATAGTCCAACGAGGGGGAGGATGTTTAGACTCATCATCGATAGCCGGAGACACATTTAAAGAAATCATACAATATTCATAATTTAAAATATTTACGATAGTCAAACATAAGTAATTCACACAAAATAATAAAATTCTGCTGAAACGTTGTTTTTCCATAGATCTAATTACGAGCACACAATTTTTACCTGCAAAAGCTTTTGTTACCGGAGCCGCCCGACTCGCGGTGAGAAAATTTCTGCATTAAAAACAACAAATGCTTACGCAGGTGAAAATTTGTGCTCGTAAATAAAAATGTGAATTAAAAGCATAAAAATATTATATAATTTCCTGTTTTGTTCCCAACTCGATTTTGAGTGTGGGAATATGGTCATCATACCTGTGCGATGGCTGTATAATCTATACAAACAATAAACTGAACCCCGATGGGGTCATAAGTGAAAAATAAGTCAAATTGAAAAGTGCGTTTTTATTTTCTTCTCCATACATCATTTTAGCTGGATGCATAGGTATTGTACCTAAGCATCACTTTCATCAGTGTCACGGTATTGTACCCTGACAAATCAACATCCACAGCGGCTGATAAAAGAATCGGTCGCTTAATAAACATTTTGGTGACCCCGACGTGATCCAGGCGATACGCTTGTGATACGCTCACTCAATAGCATCAAGGCTTCAATCGTTTCACGCTGAAGAGACGTGATCCAGGCGATACGCTTGTGATACGTAAATCTAATAATCAACAATTACTGCACAAAAGGTCCAATCCTCTCAACTAAGGAGTCGTGATCTAGGCGAGTTGGTTATCATCACTGTACTGAATCCAGAATAGAGTCACTTGCCGTCACAATGGAGGAGTTGGCCGCTCAACAAGAGCAAACTGGAAAGCAAATCCAGGCAATCATCGAAGGTTACAGAATTGACCCTCCCAGTCTCAAGAATTCTGCGTATTACCAGCAGAAGCTAGGGTTGCTAGAAGAAGCCTGGGTTGCCTTCGAGGAAACAGACAGCGACATCAGACAGCAACATGGAGATCAACTACAGTATGCCTATTTCTCCAAAGACTACTACGAAGCCATAAGAGTAATTTTTGAAAGGTATTCGAATCAATTTAAGGAGAAATTATCCGAACTTCATGAAGAAGCTACTACAATAGATAAATTAGTAGCAACCCAAGGTAGCATAGGAAAAGCCATGCAGCAGCTTTTCGAAAAGTTCGGCAAAGAAAAGATAGCTCGTAGAACTCCTGAAGTCACAAACAAGTATAAGCGTAATCTTGACGAGCAATGGACCCAGTTTGTCAAGAACGACAATCAACTCAGCGAATTGCAAGCTGAGAACAAGGATAATCTCTACTTCTCTAAAAATTACTTTGAGAAGGTTCAAGTACAATATCTAACGTTCTTAAGAAAAATAATGGAACGATTAGAGAAATGGCCAGAATCTGGTGGCAGTACACAAGCCACGGAGGTGCACAAAACAGGGGAAGAGAACAATGCTAAATCTCAACCATCTCAAAATAATATTAATGCAGCAGAAGAGGTAGCCAAGATGGTAAGGAAGCAGAAAGCAATAATCGAATCCCTGCGTCGACTTTTGACAAGGCTCAGCGAAGATAATCAGCACATCTCGAAGCAGGATGCGAAGCAAAAATTTGAGACGTTTCATCAAAGTATTTGCGAGCTTACCGATGATCCAACTAGTCACGGTTTTAATTCTGCTGATTACTTTAACTTGGAGGAACTTGTACAAGAAACTATAATACAACTTTCAGAAAAGTTATCCATGTTGTCCCCGGCTATTTCGAACACCGCGACGTTATCTAGTTCAATAATGAAGCTACCAAAGATAACTTTGCCCAATTTCGATGGGGACTATTTAAAATGGCGGCAATTCTATGACCTCTTTAATCAAATGGTCCATAATCAAGCCATAGGGGCTTGTCAAAAAATGTGGTATTTGAAATCACACTTAACCGGGGAAGCTGAAAAACTTGTTCGCCATCTAAGCTTGTCTGATGAGAATTACGTCGCTGCCTGGACAATGTTAAAAGACCGCTATGACAACCATAGGCTATTAGTCACGGCATTATTGAATAAACTACTGTCTCAACAGAACATAATGTCCGAAAGTTCAGCTGCAATCAAATCACTTCATGACACCACTCAAGAATGCCTATTGGGACTAGAAAACCTTGGAATCAATACCACCAATTGGGATCCTTTGCTGTTTTACCTGTTAACTAGAAAGTTGGATAAAACCACTCATGGATTGTATGAGCAGTCATTGTCCCATCCTAAAAAGCTGCAGCCCATAAAGGAGTTTCTAGATTTTTTGGAAACTCGTTTTCAATCATTAGAGGCTTTGGGAAGCAAAGCAAGAGGCCGCGAAAAGTATCAAGGGAGACTTTCAGCTAAATCACTTACTTCAATCGCCAAGGTTACTCAACAATGTATGCTTTGTAAGGGGAATCATCCGCTGTTCGCGTGTCAAGAATTTCTACGAATACAGCCATACCGTCGACTGACCTTCCTTAGAAAGACAAACTTGTGCACGAACTGTCTCAAGCCTGGACATTGTGCATCGCAATGTACCTCAAGAGGATGTTCTAAGTGCTCAAAAATGCATAACACTTTGGTGCACCTAGAGAAGGTGTCAACTCCAGTTCCTAAGAAGAGCCAGCCATCATACACAAATACACAATTGAAGGTCAAAGAAGCAGTCGTCAATTCGCCTCAAGAGAATGTGCATATATTGAAAGAGAATGCAACCACACTGTCAATACACGGTACTCGCCAAAAGAGAGGTTACGTCATCTTGGGCACTGTACTTATCAAACTCGTTAATCATGAGGGCAATGTGACATTGGCCGATCCGCAGTTCCACCGACCAAGTCGAGTCGATTTTCTGATCGGAGCAGAAATATATTGTCAAATCATGTCAATTGGTCAAATAAGGTTGGCAGACAACTTACCAACCTTACAGAATACAGTGTTTGGATGGGTGGTATCTGGCAAGGTTGACGCAGAATCCCCAAATACATTAACATATGGCATTTGTAGCGAGGATGAAAGGACTGAACAACAAATAGAAAAATTCTGGAAGTTGGAAGAAGTTGATTCAGCATATGAAGAAAACAACATAACAATTTCAGAACAGCGATGCGTAAATCATTTTAATCAAAATATGAAGAGAACCCAAGATGGAAGGTTCATAGTAAGGCTGCCCTTCTCACAGAATCCTAAGGCATTGGGGGAATCAAAAACCGTTGCACTTAACAGATTCCTATCATTGGAGCGGAAACTTGGCAGGCAACCTATCCTCAAGGCACAGTATATTGACTTTATTCGGGAATATATCAGGCTAGGCCACATGGACCAAGTCGATCCTCTTGAAATAAGGAAGCCACACTATTTCTTACCACATAATTGCGTCAAAAAACCGGATAGCAGTACCACGAAGCTCCGAGTAGTATTCGACGCATCTGCGAAAACGTCATCAAACGTTTCACTCAACGACATCTTGTATAAGGGGCCTACTATCCAGGACGAATTGTTCTCCATTCTGTTACGATTCAGGCTACCGAGATTCGTTTTCACTGCCGATATAGAGAAAATGTATCGGCAAGTTTGCTTAGACGATAAAGATCAAATGTACCAGCTCATTTTATGGAGGGAAGATCCAAATAAACCCGTAAATTATTACAAACTTCGAACTGTGACATACGGGACGACAGCTGCTCCTTTCCTAGCAACAAAGTGCTTAGAATCCCTAGCGGAAGCAGAAAAGGCAAGATTCCCACTAGGATCGGAAACTCTCAGAAGAGATTTTTATGTTGATGACGTGATGACTGGTTCCAACAGTCTATCTGAAGCAAAGGAAATTCAAAGGCAGCTAAAAGAACTTCTTCAATCAGGAGGTTTCAACCTCCGAAAATGGTGCGCGAACCACCCGCAATTACTGCACGGAATTCCGGCAGAAGATATCGAGCTACAACTGGACTTCACTGAAGCAACTGAAGGTCACATAAAGACTCTCGGTTTAACTTGGCTTCCGAAATCTGATGTGTTTTCCATAAACACAACATGGAGTGACAGTAAAAGGGTTACAAAGCGATCAGTATTATCGGACACTGCTCACATTTTTGATCCCCTCGGATTGGTAAATCCTGTTACAGTGACTGCAAAATTATTCATACAAAAGCTGTGGACACTTAAGCTGGACTGGGACGCAGCCTTACCACTAGAAATGCACACTAACTGGCTGATATTTCGTGAAGGCCTCAAGGCGCTTAATGATATAAAGGTTCCGCGACATGTATTTTCAAATCAACAGCCGCGGTCTACACAGATCCATGCCTTTTCCGACTCATCTTAAAAGGCATATGGCTCCGCGATCTACATCAGGTCGACATCTCAAGATGGTGTTGTAATTGTACGACTATTATGTGCAAGATCCAAGGTAGCACCCATCAAAACTGTAACACTTCCTCGGCTGGAATTATGTGCCGCAAAATTATCTGCTCAGTTAGTTCAACGGGTTACAAGAGACCTAAGACTGCACAACATACCAACATACTTCTGGACAGACTCAGAAATTGTGCTTGCTTGGATCTATTCTAAGTCTTCATCTTACAACACTTTTGTGGCTAACAGGGTTGCCACCATTCAAAGGTTATCGGATATAGAGCAATGGCGTCATGTTAAGTCCAGTGATAATCCTGCCGACATTGTGTCACGCGGAATGCTTGCAGAAAAATTAGCAAATTGCAGTATGTGGTTCTATGGCCCTCCGTTCCTGCATGGATCAGAGGGATACTGGCCCCCCAGATATTCGAAGGTGAGTGTTGATTTAGAGAGAAAAAGGTCCAACGTCGTACTCACTACAAGCAACATATGGTCACCATTCATCAGTACCATCAATCATGGTAATTCATTCAAAAGGCTCCAAAGGGTGATCGGATATACGCTGAGATTCGCTCATAATGCAAGACAACGTGAGCGACAAATGAGACACAATGGCTCCTTAAGAATCGAAGAATTGGACAGAGCACTCATCATCATTCTGAAGGAAATACAACATGAAGGGTTCACAGAAGACCTGAGTCAATTGAATCAAACTGGAACCATTAATAATTGAAGCCCCTTAAGTAGCCTAGCTCCTTTTCTTGACGACGAAACCGGAATCATCAGAGTAGGTGGCAGATTAGAGCACTCTAGCTTGTCGTACGATGCAAAACATCCTATGCTCCTGCCTTATTCTCATCATTTAACGAAGTTAATAATGACCGACATCCACATCAACAATCTACATGCTGGTCCACAAACACTACTTGCAATCACCCGACAAAGGTACTGGCCAGTCAAGGGAAAGACAATTGCTAGATCAATTATACAGAACTGCATTCGCTGCAACAGAGTGAAACCTAAGCTACTGACCCAGCTCATGGGAAACCTTCCTTCAGCCCGAGTCCAACCCGCAATACCGTTCATAAGATCTGGAGTAGACTTCTGTGGTCCAATTTGGACACATTATAAGTTAAGGGGAAAACGTCCTCAAAAGACTTATTTGGCAGTATTCTGCTGCTTTGCCACAAAGGCAACTCACCTTGAAGTTGTCAGTGACTTAACCACGGATGGGTTTCTTGGCGCACTTAAACGTTTCATCGCCAGACGAGGTTATTGCAAGGATTTGTACTGTGATAACGCCACCAATTTTGTGGGAGCAAGAAATCGAATCGAGCAGCTCCAACACATATTATATCCCAGTGAAGCTCAAGAAAAGATTTCGTCATTATGTCACAAAAAAGGAATAGAATTTCATTTTATTCCACCACGTGCCCCACATTTTGGTGGTCTGTGGGAAGCTGCAATAAAGTCGGCAAAGACTCTGCTACAAAAATCGCTATCATCAGCCTCTCTGACTTACGAGGAGTTGTCAACAGCAGCAACTGAAATCGAGGCAATTTTAAATTCGAGGCCAATTACTCCATTATCAGCAGATCCTAACGACTTGACGGCATTAACACCAGGACATTTTCTTATCGGAGAGCCTCTAACAGCAATCGTCGACCCACATTCAAGCGAGCATAAATTGAGTTTAGTGCAAAGATTGAAGCTAGTCTCACACGTTAAACAGGAATTTTGGCGTAGATGGTCAAATGAGTACCTATGCGACTTGCAACACAGACATAAGTGGAAGCGGCCATCCCAGAATGCTCATCCCGGAATGATGGTGCTCGTAAAAGAAGACAATTTGCCACCTCTCAAATGGCAGATCGGAAGAATTACTCAGATTGTCAAGGGAAATGACGGCCTTGTGGGAGTTGCTGATGTTAAAACTACGTCTGGAATCATGAGAAGGCCAATACACAAACTAGCACCACTACCAATAGACACTGAGGATAATCAACAATCGAACCCGTGTACGGAAGAACCATCAAGACCGTCAAGAGACAGTGAGAGAGATCAGCATCCTGAGTCCACTCCTGCCAAAAAAAGACGATCATCTCAAAGCTCAGCATTGAGCGCATTTTTACTAACATGCCTTATTATGTCCATACTTGGAAGTCCACCAGTAGAAATAATACCATTCGTATCGCAGCCGGGAATCTACTTCGAGAGTCTAGGATCAACCCATCTAATCTCCAATGAGTGGGACCTAGTCGTATACTATGACATGAAAGGCTATTGGAAGGAGTACCAATCTATAAAAGGCGGCATTCATAAGCTACATACCACATGCGACCGTTTAGTAGACAAAACCTACTGCTCGGTGATCACAAGGCAGGCGACACTACTACAGAAGGAGCTTGGCAACAGCAATGAGCTACTAGTCGCAACACCTCGGAATAGAATTGCACGAGCACCGTTAAATATTGTGGGTAATTTGGCTAGCTCTCTGTTCGGGGTACTCGCCTCCGAATATGCGGAAAAAATGGCTCTCACTATTGACAAGGTCAGATTTAATGAAGAACATCTGTTAAATTTAGTCAAAAATCAGACTTCCATAATTGAATCAACTACAAATATACTGAAAAGAGATGAGGACCGTATCCAAAATCAATTTAAAGAAGTAGACGCTCATCTTGATCAAATAACAAACCATGTCCACAATATTACCGAAGCGCTACATCAGCAGAAATTATCCGAGCTGTTCACATCACTAGCTTTACAGATAACTTTAATGTCTTCAAGCTTTCGATTCGCACAGAATGCCATTGTTGATGTATTGATGGATACCCACCACGGAAAAATCAACCCTCAACTTCTCACTCCGAAGCAATTAAAGGAAGCTTTGACTACGGTAAAAGATCACTTGCCATCCAGCCTCAGGTTACCTGGACAACGTGACAATCTGCTTAAACTCTATAGCCTGATGACAGTAGAAGGCCGGATGACTTCAAGATATGCTATATTTAGAATAAAATTACCGTTGTTCGCATTTGAAGAATTCGAATTATTCCGCATCATTCCCGTTCCCGTAGCAATAAACAACACCATTGTGGCTATCAAGCCTTCAACTGATTTCATGGTAGTTAACTTGCACCGCGATCAATACTACCCACTCAGCGAACAAGAGCTGAACACTTGCGTATGTTTTGCCGAAGCTTCCCACATATGCAAACAGAAAGATCCAATCTACCGAAAGGGGGCAAATATCACATCCTGCGAAATGAGCTTCATGAATCATCTGCCACCATCACCTAGTTGTCGAACAATGAATGCTGAAAATATCCCCAAGTGGATTCAACTATATAATCCAAATCAATGGATTTACGCAATGAAGGATAAAACCACTATAAACGTAGTCTGTGGAACAGATGTAATTCAACAAATCCTGGAAGGTTCCGGAATTTTGAAAATTCAAGCCAACTGTGCAGTGAAGCAAGAACTTGTTACTCTCCAATCGCACAATGTCTACCCCAGCACACTTCGAGCCTCATTCATGCCAACTGTAAATCTCACGGATTTCATGTCATCAGATCAACTGGCGGACCTATCCTACACACCAATTCAATTTCAAAATCATCAGGCCGAATTTACCCAATTACAGCAAAGGATCACCGAACTAAAGGAGACCCAAAAGCTACCAAAGGACTTAAAATCAACAGATATTCATCAATTCGCCTTAGGATACATAGCCCTAATTCTGGGAACCAGTATTGGTGTCAGCATATCTTACAGATATGTGAAGAAAAGACTCAACCGCCATAAAGTAAATAGACCAACTCCGAGACCGCGTCAACCGGTCAGCATAAGCGAAGACGATGGCTGAACTAATAGTCCAACGAGGGGGAGGATGTTTAGACTCATCATCGATAGCCGGAGACACATTTAAAGAAATCATACAATATTCATAATTTAAAATATTTACGATAGTCAAACATAAGTAATTCACACAAAATAATAAAATTCTGCTGAAACGTTGTTTTTCCATAGATCTAATTACGAGCACACAATTTTTACCTGCAAAAGCTTTTGTTACCGGAGCCGCCCGACTCGCGGTGAGAAAATTTCTGCATTAAAAACAACAAATGCTTACGCAGGTGAAAATTTGTGCTCGTAAATAAAAATGTGAATTAAAAGCATAAAAATATTATATAATTTCCTGTTTTGTTCCCAACTCGATTTTGAGTGTGGGAATATGGTCATCATACCTGTGCGATGGCTGTATAATCTATATAAACAATAAACTGAACCCCGATGGGGTCATAAGTGAAAAATAAGTCAAATTGAAAAGTGCGTTTTTATTTTCTTCTCCATACATCATTTTAGCTGGATGCATAGGTATTGTACCGAAGCATCACTTTCATCAGTGTCACGGTATTGTACCCTGACAAATCAACATCCACAGCGGCTGATAAAAGAATCGGTCGCTTAATAAACATTTTGGTGACCCCGACGTGATCCAGGCGATACTCTTGTGATACGCTCACTCAATAGCATCAAGGCTTCAATCGTTTCACGCTGAAGAGACGTGATCCAGGCGATACGCTTGTGATACGTAAATCTAAAAATCAACAATTATTGCACAAAAGGTCCAATCCTCTCAACTAAGGAGTCGTGATCTAGGCAAGTTGGTTATCATCACTGTACTTAATCCAGAATAGAGTCACTTGCCGTCACAATGGAGGAGTTGGCCGCTCAACAAGAGCAAACTGGAAAGCAAATCCAGGCAATCATCGAAGGTTACAGAATTGACCCTCCCAGTCTCAAGAATTCTGCGTATTACCAGCAGAAGCTAGGGTTGCTAGAAGAAGCCTGGGTTTCCTTCGAGGAAACAGACAGCGACATCAGACAGCAACATGGAGATCAACTACAGTATGCCTATTTCTCCAAAGACTACTACGAAGCCATAAGAGTAATTTTTGAAAGGTATTCGAATCAATTTAAGGAGAAATTATCCGAACTTCATGAAGAAGCTACTACAATAGATAAATTAGTAGCAACCCAAGGTAGCATAGGAAAAGCCATTCAGCAGCTTTTCGAAAAGTTCGGCAAAGAAAAGATAGCTCGTAGAACTCCTGAAGTCACAAACAAGTATAAGTGTAATCTTGACGAGCAATGGACCCAGTTTGTCAAGAACGACAATCAACTCAGCGAATTGCAAGCTGAGAACAAGGATAATCTCTACTTCTCTAAAAATTACTTTGAGAAGGTTCAAGTACAATATCTAACGTTCTTAAGAAAAATAATGGAACGATTAGAGAAATGGCCAGAATCTGGTGGCAGTACACAAGCCACGGAGGTGCACAAAACAGGGGAAGAGAACAATGCTGAATCTCAACCATCTCAAAATAATATTAATGCAGCAGAAGAGGTAGCCAAGATGGTAAGGAAGCAGAAAGCAATAATCGAATCCCTGCGTCGACTTTTGACAAGGCTCAGCGAAGATAATCAGCACATCTCGAAGCAGGATGCGAAGCAAAAACATCAACTATTACGCGCTATTGGAATCAAATTGAGACGTTTCATCAAAGTATTTGCGAGCTTACCGATGATCCAACTAGTCACGGTTTTAATTCTGCTGATTACTTTAACTTGGAGGAACTTGTACAAGAAACTATAATACAACTTTCAGAAAAGTTATCCATGTTGTCCCCGGCTATTTCGAACACCGCGACGTTATCTAGTTCAATAATGAAGCTACCAAAGATAACCTTGCCCAATTTCGATGGGGACTATTTAAAATGGCGGCAATTCTATGACCTCTTTAATCAAATGGTCCATAATCAAGCCATAGGGGCTTGTCAAAAAATGTGGTATTTGAAATCACACTTAACCGGGGAAGCTGAAAAACTTGTTCGCCATCTAAGCTTGTCTGATGAGAATTACGTCGCTGCCTGGACAATGTTAAAAGACCGCTATGACAACCATAGGCTATTAGTCACGGCATTATTGAATAAACTACTGTCTCAACAGAACATAAAGTTCAGCTGCAATCAAATCACTTCATGCCACCACTCAAGAATGCCTATTGGGACTAGAAAACCTTGGAATCAATACCACCAATTGGGATCCTTTGCTGTTTTATCTGTTAACTAGAAAGTTGGATAAAACCACTCATGGATTGTATGAGCAGTCATTGTCCCATCCTAAAAAGCTGCAGCCCATAAAGGAGTTTCTAGATTTTTTGGAAACTCGTTTTCAATCATTAGAGGCTTTGGGAAGCAAAGCCAGAGGCCCCGAAAAGTATCAAGGGAGACTTTCAGCTAAATCACTTACTTCAATCGCCAAGGTTACTCAACAATGTATGCTTTGCAAGGGGAATCATCCGCTGTTCGCGTGTCAAGAATTTCTACGAATACAGCCATACCGTCGACTGACCTTCCTTAGAAAGACAAACTTGTGCACGAACTGTCTCAAGCCTGGACATTGTGCATCGCAATGTACCTCAAGAGGATGTTCTAAGTGCTCAAAAATGCATAACACTTTGGTGCACCTAGAGAAGGTGTCAACTCCAGTTCCTAAGAAGAGCCAGCCATCATACACAAATACACAATTGAAGGTCAAAGAAGCAGTCGTCAATTCGCCTCAAGAGAATGCATATATTGAAAGAGAATGCAACCACACTGTCAATACACGGTACTCCCCAAAAGAGAGGTTACGTCATCTTGGGCACTGTACTTATCAAACTCGTTAATCATGAGGGCAAAACCGTGGAGTGTAGAGCCATTCTCGACTCCGGATCGCAGCTAAATTTCGTGACAGAGAAATTGGTTAAAGAGCTTGGATTAAACGAAACGCCTGAGCTCATGCAAATTCAAGGTGTTGGACAAAGCAAGCAACACACACAAAAACGAGTCAGTGTTCTATTACAGTCAAGAACAAATGGGTTTTCTAGCAGACTGGAAGCCTTTGTTTTACCCAGGATCACCTCTCATCAACCAACGCAATTAGTAGACGCTACAGATTGGCCGATACCCTGCAATGTGACATTGGCCGATCCGCAGTTCCACCGACCAAGTCGAGTCGATTTTCTGATCGGAGCAGAAATATATTGTCAAATCATGTCAATTGGTCAAATAAGGTTGGCAGACAACTTACCAACCTTACAGAATACAGTGTTTGGATGGGTGGTATATGGCAAGGTTGACGCAGAATCCCCAAATACATTAACATGTGGCATTTGTAGCGAGGATGAAAGGACTGAACAACAAATAGAAAAATTCTGGAAGTTGGAAGAAGTTGATTCAGCATATGAAGAAAACAACATAACAATTTCAGAACAGCGATGCGTAAATCATTTTAATCAAAATATGAAGAGAACCCAAGATGGAAGGTTCATAGTAAGGCTGCCCTTCTCACAGAATCCTAAGGCATTGGGGGAATCAAAAACCGTTGCACTTAACAGATTCCTATCATTGGAGCGGAAACTTGGCAGGCAACCTATCCTCAAGGCACAGTATATTGACTTTATTCGGGAATATATCAGGCTAGGCCACATGGACCAAGTCGATCCTCTTGAAATAAGGAAGCCACACTATTTCTTACCACATCATTGCGTCAAAAAACCGGATACCAGTACCACGAAGCTCCGAGTAGTATTCGACGCATCTCCGAAAACGTCATCAAACATTTCACTCAACGACATCTTGTACAAGGGGCCTACTATCCAGGACGAATTGTTCTCCATTCTGTTACGATTCAGGCTACCGAGATTCGTTTTCACTGCCGATATAGAGAAAATGTATCGGCAAACTGGAGGAGTCCAGCACTTCTCTGTCAGCAAGCTTTACACAAACAACAACATTGCGCGCTGTGTCGGTCAAGCCAGCTCTTTTCTGGAGGAATAACTCGGTGCTGTGATTCCTCCAGCTACAGCCACAGCCGACTTGGCTGGCGTTATCCAAGACAAGAAGAGGTACAATCATGTCATTGGTGCGTTCCATCATGGCCTGGTGTGCTTTGTGAGCGACGTTATCCGTAAACTATCGGCCTCACATAGGTATGATTAGATCAAAGAAACGTTGATTTCCAAGCCCCTAGCAACGACCAACTTAGCGAGTTGGTACTAAAGTTCCTCTGGCTGCAGCGTTTGCCAGCAAGCATGCAGACGATTCTTGCCTGTAATCTTGGTACACTTGAGATGTTGTCAACATATGCTGAGAAAATTACCGAAGTTCGTCACAGAGCATATGTGTTTTCAATAACTCCGGCTCCTGATAATCATTATCAGGCTATTACAAATTTGGAGAAGTAGTTGCATAACCTTACTTGCATGTTCGAAAAGTCTCTGACGCTTCGTAATTCAGCAAGGCAAAGTTCATCAAAAAGTGAATCTAAGCACCGGTTATTTTCTCGGGAGTCGACATCTGACTCGAATTCAGGTTTCTGTGAGTACCATCGGAAATTGGGAACCAATATAAGAAAATGCATTGTTCAGTGCAAATTCAAGGAAAGTAATCTAAATTCAGCACTGCAAGGCGTTCTAACATGTAATGAAGGAAGAAATTACCTCATAGATACGGGAGCGGATACTTCCATCATTCCAAAACCGTCTCTATATCGGTTTTTGGAATTCAAATTGCAGTTGGTGGGGCCAAATTCCTGGCCTATTAGAATATTTGGTCGAAAAATGTTATCGTTGGACTTAGGCTTAGGCAGAGTTATTTCCTCCCCCTTGCATATGTACCTAGGCCTATATTAAGCTCAGATTTTCTGTGTCATTACGGTCTTCTAGTAGATATTAAAAAGGAGTCTTTCAATGACCCGCTCACTTCTTTGGTAGCATTTGCACAGAGTATTAGCAGTCCCAACTCAGACCTGTTGGTACTAATTAATCCAGTAATCTATTCAGCAATTTAGGACCTACACAAAAAATATCGTGCCATCACTGTCGAAACAGGATATACTAAGTAGGTGGCATAGACCTTTACGCACTACATTATCATAAAATCGACTGCCATTTCATCCAAAGTTTCTCGCCTTTATCTAGAAAAGTTATCAATAGCTAAAAAGAAATTTTAATTTCTTTAGAGCAAAAAATCTGGCGACTTTCAAACAGTATGCATATGTTACAAAAGAAAATTGGTGAATGGAGACAATGCGGGGACTACAGAAGGCTAAATTCCAGTACCGTAGCTAGTACTTTAGTACGTGACTTCATCTACCAGTTATGAAATTACACACATATTACATCTCTTGACTTAGCAAAAGCATACCTCCAAATTCCCATCGCGCAATTTTGGATCTTTTCGAGTTCACACGCACGACGCTTGGCCTGTGTAATGCTGCTCAGTCTTTTCAAAGATTAATTCACATGGTTTTGCAAGAGTCTTTCTTCTGTTTTATATATTTGGAAGATATACTAATCGCTTCTACGTCTCAAGCTGAGCACACATCGAACAAGTGTTCAAACGACTACAGGATTAAGGGCTTATTTTATTTTATTTGGGGGAATCAAAAACCGTTGCACTTAACAGATTCCTATCATTGGAGCGGAAACTTGGCAGGCAACCTATCCTCAAGGCACAGTATATTGACTTTATTCGGGAATATATCAGGCTAGGCCACATGGACCAAGTCGATCCTCTTGAAATAAGGAAGCCACACTATTTCTTACCACATCATTGCGTCAAAAAACCGGATACCAGTACCACGAAGCTCCGAGTAGTATTCGACGCATCTCCGAAAACGTCATCAAACATTTCACTCAACGACATCTTGTACAAGGGGCCTACTATCCAGGACGAATTGTTCTCCATTCTGTTACGATTCAGGCTACCGAGATTCGTTTTCACTGCCGATATAGAGAAAATGTATCGGCAAACTGGAGGAGTCCAGCACTTCTCTGTCAGCAAGCTTTACACAAACAACAACATTGCGCGCTGTGTCGGTCAAGCCAGCTCTTTTCTGGAGGAATAACTCGGTGCTGTGATTCCTCCAGCTACAGCCACAGCCGACTTGGCTGGCGTTATCCAAGACAAGAAGAGGTACAATCATGTCATTGGTGCGTTCCATCATGGCCTGGTGTGCTTTGTGAGCGACGTTATCCGTAAACTATCGGCCTCACATAGGTATGATTAGATCAAAGAAACGTTGATTTCCAAGCCCCTAGCAACGACCAACTTAGCGAGTTGGTACTAAAGTTCCTCTGGCTGCAGCGTTTGCCAGCAAGCATGCAGACGATTCTTGCCTGTAATCTTGGTACACTTGAGATGTTGTCAACATATGCTGAGAAAATTACCGAAGTTCGTCACAGAGCATATGTGTTTTCAATAACTCCGGCTCCTGATAATCATTATCAGGCTATTACAAATTTGGAGAAGTAGTTGCATAACCTTACTTGCATGTTCGAAAAGTCTCTGACGCTTCGTAATTCAGCAAGGCAAAGTTCATCAAAAAGTGAATCTAAGCACCGGTTATTTTCTCGGGAGTCGACATCTGACTCGAATTCAGGTTTCTGTGAGTACCATCGGAAATTGGGAACCAATATAAGAAAATGCATTGTTCAGTGCAAATTCAAGGAAAGTAATCTAAATTCAGCACTGCAAGGCGTTCTAACATGTAATGAAGGAAGAAATTACCTCATAGATACGGGAGCGGATACTTCCATCATTCCAAAACCGTCTCTATATCGGTTTTTGGAATTCAAATTGCAGTTGGTGGGGCCAAATTCCTGGCCTATTAGAATATTTGGTCGAAAAATGTTATCGTTGGACTTAGGCTTAGGCAGAGTTATTTCCTCCCCCTTGCATATGTACCTAGGCCTCTATTAAGCTCAGATTTTCTGTGTCATTACGGTCTTCTAGTAGATATTAAAAAGGAGTCTTTCAATGACCCGCTCACTTCTTTGGTAGCATTTGCACAGAGTATTAGCAGTCCCAACTCAGACCTGTTGGTACTAATTAATCCAGTAATCTATTCAGCAATTTAGGACCTACACAAAAAATATCGTGCCATCACTGTCGAAACAGGATATACTAAGTAGGTGGCATAGACCTTTACGCACTACATTATCATAAAATCGACTGCCATTTCATCCAAAGTTTCTCGCCTTTATCTAGAAAAGTTATCAATAGCTAAAAAGAAATTTTAATTTCTTTAGAGCAAAAAATCTGGCGACTTTCAAACAGTATGCATATGTTACAAAAGAAAATTGGTGAATGGAGACAATGCGGGGACTACAGAAGGCTAAATTCCAGTACCGTAGCTAGTACTTTAGTACGTGACTTCATCTACCAGTTATGAAATTACACACATATTACATCTCTTGACTTAGCAAAAGCATACCTCCAAATTCCCATCGCGCAATTTTGGATCTTTTCGAGTTCACACGCACGACGCTTGGCCTGTGTAATGCTGCTCAGTCTTTTCAAAGATTAATTCACATGGTTTTGCAAGAGTCTTTCTTCTGTTTTATATATTTGGAAGATATACTAATCGCTTCTACGTCTCAAGCTGAGCACACATCGAACAAGTGTTCAAACGACTACAGGATTAAGGGCTTATTTTAAACGGCGAAAAATACGTATACGTACAGTCGCAGGTAAAACTTTTAGACCATTTTTTCCCCCGAAGGACATTAGGCCAGCTCCCGATCGTGTAGAAACAATTTCAAATTTCTATCGCCATTTCTTGCCACACGCTGCGGCTCACCACGCTGATTTACACAGCTATCTGTCCGGCTCTAAGAAATGTGGTGCTAAACGTATTGGCTGCTCTAGCCAAGCAACTAACTTTCCCATCGCTTCGGCCAAACTACCGACATTTGTAGATGCTTCGATATTGCTACTGGTGCGGCAATATGACAAACAGCCGACGGTGGCTGGAAAACGCTAGGATTTTACTCTTTTAAATTGAGCAGCGCTACCTGAAGTATAGCACCAATAACCGGGCGTTACATATTTCAAGTATTTGCTCGATGGACGTGTCTTCACGCTCTACACAGGCCAACAACCCATGCAATACGCATTTCTGCAAAACTCAGAAAAGGCTTCCCCCGGAAATTACGACATTTAGACTATGTGGGTCAATTCACTTCAAACAGCGGACACGTGCCCGGGCAAGACAACATGGTTGCCGGTGCTCTACCAAGAGTCGAGGAAGTCCAAGTTCCAGGCCCAATTAATTTTGATGCTATGACAGGAACGCAATTTCAAGATGCGGAGTTTCAATTCGAAATTCTGGGTATAAATTAAAAAATTCCCGATTTTTGAATCTACTAAAGAATTATACTGTCAAGTTACGGACACTAAAATATGTCCATTCATTCCCAACGCCTTCGGAGTACAAGCTTTCAAAATTATCCATGATTTGTCCCACCCGAACACAACGAACAAAATGATCACGTATAGATACTTCTGACGGTCCATCAGTAAGGATGTCAATACTTCGGCACGGTCCTGCCAAGCTCGTTCGCGGATCAAGGTATCGAGATATGGTAAAAAAGTTCAAACTCATTTCACGAATGCTGCGAGCCCTTCCAGACTATTCACACTGATCTCGTGGGTCCTCCGCCCCCCTCGGAAAGTTTTAGATATTGTGTTACGGTTATTGGTAGGTTTATGTGATAGCCAGAAGCCGTTTATCTATTCGAAATTAGTGCTGAAACAGTCGCGGCTGCACTCTGCCCAGTGTGGATAGCTCGTCTCAGTGCGCCTAGGATTATCATAACGGATCAAGGGTCACAATTTGATTTTTCATTATTTTCTGGACTTTGCAAGCTATTAGGTTTCCAACGTAATGTGTACTACCGCCAAAGGACTTTTAGAACGATGGCATCGGACGTTTAAGGCCTGTCTAATGGCTTATCAAGAAAAGGCCTAGACAAAGGCTTAACATTTTATTCTGTTAGGATTACGAACTACTTTTAGGGAGGTATTTCTCGCCACCCCTGCGGAGCTCATGTTCAGCCACCGTCTGGTAGTTTCCCGGTACAACGTAAGTGCATTGGGGAACGTTTCCAGCCAGTGTCGGTAGACTTCAATGCACCGAATGACTTACAAACTCACGCTATAGTATGGAATGAGATCAGATTGGCTCTTTACAAAGCGTCCTGTTCTTTCCGAAATCGCGATGAACTCGATTCACTTGGCTGAATATCCCCAGTTCCAATTAGTACTAAAATTTTGATGCAAGCTTTATTGTTTTCAGGATGTTCTTGCGATAATCCAATATCGGCACCCATTTATGAGCAGTGGTTTTGATAGCACGACTCATAAATCGCATCAGAATAGATTTTCAATTGGACCAAGTTCCTACATATGCTTTGACAGATTCTTCTATTGTATTAGCTTGGATATCTGTAATCATTCAAACAAGTATAAAACATACCTGGCTAATAGAATTTCGGTAATTCAAGGATTAATCAACATTAAAGCATGACAATATGTGAGGTCTGTTGACAATCCTTTCGACTGAAATTCCAGAGGGGCTAAGTCTTTTTCGTTGAGAGATCACAAATTATGGTATCATAATTGGCAAGGTAGTGAAGAAAATTGGCCTACATCGAAACCAATTCTAGCTAACCAGAATGAGGTTGAACAAAGCCGAGGAACTCATCTTACAACAACCCATTCAAACATCACATTTGTCCGAGAGATTCTTAAGTTTAACAAACTAAAACGCACAATTGCATATTGCATCAGGTTCATTCATAAATGCAGAAACGCGTTTGTAGAAATAACTCAAGAACAACAAATGGACCCACGGATAGTTAGTAGTTAGAAATCTGCGACCATGCTTCCGATCTGCCTTGTTCGAGGGGGGGGGGGGACAACTTTAAAGGTAGTCGTCGTCTACCAATTCACCTCGGCCGACGGGCTGACCAGGAATAGGCGCAGCGAACTATTCACTGGGGAACCGGACTACTAGGCTGGAGTCCACCCATGCGTCGGAGATACGTCACAACTTATCGTGCTCTGTTCTACTGAATCCGGTCGCAGCACCACGGAAATCCCCAAACCCAAGCAAGCAAATCGCTTCGTGAACAGATAGAACTCATCTATCAACTCACTCAGGACCAAAGAGATCCTGTGTGGTGCAGCGAGCGGGTTCCCAGTTCAATATGGACTGAAAGTCCGATACCGCATCGTATCGTAGAAAGGGACAAAAAGTAAGATTCTTCAGATGAAGGCTAACCCAGAAGGTTTTAGTAACAAAATGAAGACTATCTAAAATGGTTTGTTTAGAGGTATTGTGCTATATAAAAAAAAAAATTTCGCCTGTACCTCATCCACACGCACTAGCTCGAACACCGCTCTACTAGGGAGAAATAGAAGGAAGGGCAGAAAAGCAAAATCCTTCAAATGTGGGCTAACCCAGATGGGGTTAGGCACAAAGGGAGGGGACGCTCTAAACTCGTTCTTTTAAGGTATTGCACTAGAAACGTAATTTCCGCCGACTCCGCTCAGATAACACTACTTGACACGCCAGACTAATT
Source organism: Dioctria rufipes (assembly GCA_963924295.1). Lineage (NCBI taxonomy): Eukaryota > Metazoa > Arthropoda > Insecta > Diptera > Asilidae > Dioctria > Dioctria rufipes. Next base: position 160,173,580 of record OZ002740.1, on the reverse strand, counting down.
GACAGAAAAATTGAAGAAAGGACAGGAAAATAAAATCATTCAGATGAAGGCTAACCCAGAAGAGGTTAGTAGCAAAAGGACAGAGGGCTATCACCCACCACTGAGGAAGTAGTTGGAGGGTTTGCGATAACCTGTGGTTCGCAAGTGAAGCTTGCCGGATGCCATTTTAGGGCTACCGAGATTTAATAAATTTTGATCAAGACTTTATATCCTGAGCATGGAAAATCCAGATTGGAAGACACTTGTCGTTCTGCAGACGATATGAAACACGCCCGATTTGTTCTACTATAGTTGCTTTTACGAACTTAGGTGCCAATTTGGCAGCAAAGCGTTCGACTTCGCTACTTTATACAAAGTTTCGGACGTATACAGTCTGTCCAGGTACGAAGGCTCTTTCCCGAGTGCGCAAGTTGTAACCAGCGGCGTACTTTCGGTACGCCTCAGTGAGACGAAATTTCACTTCATCGCGCAATAGCTGAAGTTTTTGGTTGACAGGTACACACTCAATAGCCCCGTCCGAACCTGCCTTTAGCTCTCGAGGAAGTTGATACGAGCCCCCGCACGTTACTGGGTGTCAACCGAAGAGCAGGAAAAATGGTGAGCACGTAGATGACTCATGCACGACTTTGCGGAAGGCAAAGCCGAACTCGCTCAGATGTTCGTCCCCATTACGATGCTCTGTATCGACATAGGCGCGGATCACTGCCAGGATCGACTGATTAACAAGCTCGGAGGCGTTTGATTGGGGGGAATAAGCTGGTGAGAAAGTGTGTTTCACCCCATAAAGATCCAACATTTGGACGAATATTTTTGCAATGAAATGACTACCATTATCTGAGTGTACCATTTCCGCAACTCCAAACATTAAGAAGACATTTTGATCCAGGAATTTAACGACTCGTGAGGTTGTGGCCTCTGACATTGCTTCCAGCAACACAAACTTATATAAGTGATCCAGTACGATGAAGATGTACCTACTTATTCCGCAGCTGCGCGGGTAAGGACCTAGAAAGTCACAGAAGATGCGTTTACAAGGCAGATCGGTAGACCGTATCATGCTCAGCGGAGGTCTTGAAGACACATTGGTCATCTTGATCAGCTTGCAAGTATCGCAGACGTTTATGAACTGGCGTACCTCTGATGCCATGCTCGGCCAGTAGTACAGACGGCGTAGCTTTTCTAGAGTTTTTGCAAACCCGAAGTGGGATGCCATTGGAGGGCTATGCTCTGATTTAATCAAATCACCCGTGAGACTAACAGGAACCCATAGCTTCCACTGACCGCGCTCGTCTGAGACGTTGTTATGTGGGATCGAGAGTGAGATATTGACCTTACCACCTCTAATTCGTAAGTTCCGAAGCCAGTTCGGACTAGAAGTGATTCGTTGGATTCTGTGCACGTACGTTTTCTCCTGCAGTGCGGGTGATTTCAAGTCAAGCGAACTAACTTGCGCAGGGTACACTAACTCCTCTGTGTGGTGTTCTACTGCCTCGTCAGCAAACGACCTCGAGAGAGCATCGGCCACAATATTGTCCTTGCCTTTTCGGTATTCGGTATGGATTTGGAAGGCCTGGAATTTGAGGCTCCAACGAGTCAGGCTATCACATAGATCCCTTTGGTCCATGAGCTATTTGAGGCTAGCGTGGTCAGTAATGACCGCAAACTCCAGTCCTTCCACATACGGCCCTTTTATACTCAATACGGCGGCCAGACACTCTAACTTGGTTATGCTGTCGTTGCTGTGAGTAGCGTTCAACTTCTGTGAAATGTAGGCAATGAGATGCTCATCCCCATCCACAGAATGCTGAATAAGACACTTCCGACTCCTGTAGTGCTAGCGCCGCACTGAATGAAGAAAGGGCTGGAGAAGTCAGGATTCGCGAGCACTGGTGCGGTCATCAGACACTGTTTTAGCTGTTGGAAAGCCAGTTAAGCTTGTTCGTTCCACTCAAACTTGATGTCGTTCTTTAGGAGGACCGTCAGAGGACTAGCGATTGTAGCGAAATGTGGGATGAACCTTCTATACCAGCCGCATACTCCGAGGAAGCTACGTATTTTCTTGATAGTTGTTGGCCTTGGCAAGCTCTGAATAGCCGTGAATTTTTCGGAGTCAGCTCGCAAGCACCCATCCTCAACTACAAAGCCGATATATCTGACCTCTCTCATACAAAACTTGCTTTCTCTACGTTGATCGTCAAACCGGCAGCGTGAACCAACGACGCGACGTCCGCCAGAAGCATTAGGTGTTCGTCGAACGTGGAAGGAGTAATCAGTAAACCGTCAAGATACACAGATTTTCGGTCATGAAGTTGGTCAGGGATGACTTTGCACATCAACTTGCACACTGTTTGCGGGGCATTGCAAAGTGTAAACGGAAGTACCTTGAACTGGTGTAGGGGTCTTCCCGGCACAGCGAAAACAGTTTTGTCTCTTGATCCCAGAGCGAAAGGAATTTGCCAGAACGCATCCTTTAGGTCTATGGCAAAAATAAAGTTTGCCTCCTGGAGTCTACTGAGGATTCCATCTATAAGAGGTTACGGAAAGTCATCTGGGACTGTTACGGAATTTAATTTTCGGGCGTCCAGACAGAGGCGCACTTTACCGTTAGCCTTCTTAACTAAATTCACTGGTGACGACCATGCACTTTGGCTCTCCTCAATGACTCCTAGCGACAGCAGTCGGTCGAGTTCGTCATATAAATATTTCTGCACTACTGGAGACACTGAGTAGAAACGCTGTTTAATGGGTGTCGCCAGACCGATATCTATGCATGCTCTACCAGGGTGGAGAGACCCTAGCCTTGTTGGCTGAATGACGGAAAAGATGTGATCACCTCCTGCAAACGCTGCGAATCGTATCCTGAAATATTGTGCTGTTGCGAACAAGACGGTGAAGCTTTTCGCAAGGAATGAGCTCACTTACCATAACAGAACTTAAGCCAAGCGCTTTCCAAAAGTCGATTCCCATGTATAAGGGTTGCTAAAGAGAGGGAACTATGTGCAATCCCATCATGCGCGTTTTTTCGTCGTATTTAACGAGGACTCGTATGTGGCCGAGGACCTTTTGCTGCCGCCAATCGAAACTGAAGACGGCATCGACTGGAACGAAATGCCCATCTTGCCCAGGAAGCTATCCAATATGCCTCGTATCTTTTGTCCGTGAATGTAGACATCTGCGTAAGGCCAAGGATCTCAGGGATCCTCTTCATCAGATACTACTGTTTCAGCGATGGCAGGCTTTATGACTCTGCGCAGGCTGAGGTAACTATGTGTGCGTGGGACAGTCCTGGAGAAGATGGACCCCGAAGCCGATGGAAATTTGCTGACGCAAAACGATGCATCCTCTATATCAGAGGAGGAGATTGAAGTGCTTTCATCCGAGAGGGTCCAACTACAACTTTCTGAAGGACAAGGTTTCGAGTAGGTGGTAAAATTTTGACGTGCTTTGCGTACTGGAATTCTCCGTCTGTGTGGATAAGATAGACATGTTTACTTTAAGACTGTTATGATCGACTCTGGGTTCAAAGGTTTTGAGATTTGGAAATGTAGTAGCATCGCTGATAGCTTTACGCCGTGGAGTTAGCGCTAACGGTCGGACTCAGCGTTGGTAGCCGCCTCTTCTGTTGGGCGCCTGAGGGTGTGTTGTTATGGTCGTAGCGTATTGTATATAGCAGTATGCTACACGTACTGTAGGGTGTATGTCGGCTGCTGTCCATAGCGGAAAGCGAACGCCCCTTGACTGGGAGAAGTGCTTTACTCAAGCTCAAGTGACATGTCGTTGAAGACAAGTAAGAAGAAGACAATCGTTTTGTCTTGTCAAAAACGTGAAAGTGAAAGGACGTGAAAAGTTGAAGACAACAAATCATAAAATTTCAACGGCATCGGTGGAAATCCATCCCTCATGAGAAAATTTTTCGTACACTTCCAGCCGACATATTCCGAAATATCTCGACAGTAAGTACACTGTAAATACATCGGCCATCTGGGCGAATTGTTACACCACTAGCACAATTTCAGGCAAAACCCTGTTGAACTCATGGATGCCTGTTTTATGGCAATTCATGCACAAGTTTCTACCGCACGAAGAGTTGGCAGCCGTAGTGCGAACTGGATTACCTGTTCAAAATTCTTCCATGATTCTACACCATTTAGTACAGTATATTCACCAGTAACAGCTGCAACAAATAAAACTGGGAGCAAAATCAGCATTTAAAATAGTACTCGGACTAACATAGCATATAGATAAAACAAGAGAGAATCAAATAATCTCTTCTACCAAGAATCTCTATAACAAGCAACAAAAAATGTTAGGAAGTAAACGCCGAAATAGTATTGAAACTTCAGAACATCTCTTTACAAAAGGGTAAATTGCAGCGGCAATACAGCTAAGTACCATTAGCAAGTAATTTAATAATAGAATAACAAAGAAAAAAAAACACAGAAGCACGGAACCAATTATTAAATGTGCAGCAAAGATCATTTTAAATAAATATAGCTTAAGATTTTTTTTTTTTGGTAAATCATAGCAAATATACAAATAGCATTTTCGGGAGTTGAAATTATCACACAGCGTACACAGGCTGGACCTGTTATTATAAAGGAAAATATACATACATGCATTCATTGTCTCAAAATCGAGAAAATAATGAAAAGCTTTAAAGATTCTTCTTCATTTATATCTGCACATTAGGTATTATCTTGAATCATTGAATACAGTAATGCTCACATGAAATACGTTGTAGATTATTTAATTTAATTTAGAAACAAAACTCAGGTTTTATTTAATTTTGTGGCTAAGCAGCCGTATATTCAATTTATTTAGGATTTGTCTGAACTCTACAAAGATCTGTACAAGAGTGAGTGCTGATAGTTGATGATTATTGAAACCAAAATTTATTAACAAAAGAGCAACGTTATTCAGCATACTAACATATAAAAGTAGTTAAGAGAATGACAATTTACATTAAATGTTATGAATGTATGCAGTCTGAATTTTAGATTAAAGTGTTGATTGATTTCTTTTTGTGTTGGTTTGGTGATGAATTCGAACATTCCGCCCGCCTCGTAGTGATACGACGAAGATCGTTCTTCTCCGCCCGCCATGATCTATGTGATTTACCAGTTAGATTCACAGGATTATCTGTTGAAAGAGTTGTAGGTATAAGTTACATGAAGTCACAAGGCATTTGAAATAGGACATAGAGGTAAGGAGGCTATTTTAAAGGAAATATGAAGATTTAATTGTTTTCTGTAAGTGGTAAAACGCAAAGTTTGGTTATTGGTCTCGTAAAGCAGCCATCCTTATGTCTGAGCTTGGCGACTCGTACGTTACCATCAGGACCAGGGTAGGTCTCCAGCACACGACCAAGCAGCCATTTAGATGGAGGAAGACGTTCATCCTTAATCAAAACAAGGTCATTAACTTTAACTGGAATCTCTTGCCGGAACCATTTATGCCGGAGTTGGAGCGAATGCACATATTCTTTATACCATCGTTGCCAAATGTGTTCATACATTTGTTGGACGAGTTGCCACCTGTCGAGACGATTGATTGGAATATCCTTAAATGATGGTGCGGGTGCCGTAAATAGATTTTTTCCCACAAGAAAATGAGCTGGAGTTAAAGCCGACAAGTCTTCAGGATCGTCTGATAACGCATAAAGAGGCCTGGAGTTTAGGCATGCCTCGATTTGTGTGAGTAGGGTACTCATCTCCTCCATGGTTAGACGATGATCGCCGACCACTCTCCGTAAATGATGTTTAAATGCTTTCACTCCTGCTTCTCACAATCCTCCAAAGTGAGGAGCAGAAGGAGGTATAAAATGCCAGGTTGTAGAATCCTGTAGGAGAAATTCTGCAACTAATGAGTTCCTGATAAGCTGATTAAAGTGAGTTGAGAGGATCTTATCGGCAGCAACAAAATTAGTAGCATTGTTGCTGTACAAATTAGCACACCTCCCACGTCGAATGATGAAGCGTCTGTATGCTGCGATGAAGGCATCTGCAGTTAAATCTGTTACGAGCTCCAAATGACATGCCCGAGTCGAGAGGCAAATGAAGACTGCTACATAAACTTTCATCGTCTTATAACCTCTTCCTTTTATTGGTTTAATGTAGAGTGGCCCGGCATAGTCTACCCCACTATTTAAGAAGGGTTTTGATGGACGAACTCTTGATGATGGAAGTTCACCCATTAATTGTTTGTTTGTTGACGCTCTGTAGCGATGGGACGTGACGCACCCATTAATGTATCGACGAACTTTGCTCCGCCCACTAAGTACCCAATATTTAGTATGAATGCGATGTAGTGTAGAATGAGCTCCGCCATGTAGTGTCGCTTTATGAGCTTGAGCGATGATTAGCTGTGTTAAATGGCACTCTTTGGGCAATATGACAGGATATTTTTCTTCAAAAGATAGAAACGATTGTCGTAGTCGTCCAGAAAGACGCAGCACACCATGGTCATCAAGAAAAGGGTTTAATTTAAGCAGTTTGCTGTTTGAAGATAGAGACCTCTTCGTCGAAATGCAGTGAATGTCGTTTGCAAAGAAGCCTTGCTAAACAATTTTTATCCACCTCTCTAAAGCATTGTTTATTTCATCGACAGTTAATCGAATTGTTTTATGATGACACTGTGAACCTTTGAAATTTTGAACAAATCTGACGCAATACGCAGTAACGTACAGCAATTTGGTAAGATCCGAGAAACGTGCTAGTAGTTCATTATTAAACTCCTCTTTTCTGCAGATTAACACAGCGGCAGGGCGCAACTCTTCTTCAATCGATGAAGGGGGTGAGCACGCTGGGTTACGAGGCCATTCAGAGGACCTTTTTTGTAGCCATGATGGTTCAGACCACCATAACGTAGACTCTTGAAGTTGGTGTGTTGAAATTCCACGCGTAGCACAATCAGCGGGATTTTCACTGGTGGGTACATGATGCCATGTAGCCTGAGGTAGTCTTTCATGAATCAGTGAGGTTCTGTTTGCGATAAATACCTTCCATTTAGAAGGATGCTCATGAAGCCATGACAGAACAATAGTGGAATCTGTCCACACATGCACAGGTATGTTGGCATAAGGTAGAATTCCTTGAATAGACTGAAGAAGCTCAGCAACAAGTGTAGCACCGCATAGCTCAAGGCGAGGCAGCGAAATAGTTTTCAACGGACTAACTCGAGTTTTTGCAGCTACAAGCGATTTCTGAATGATATCGAAATTATGGATGATACGTAGATATACTGTTGCACTATAGGCCGACAGTGACGCATCACAGAAGCCATGTAGTTCGAGTCCTATATGTGAATCTGTAGTCCCTAACCACCTAGCTAGTTGAATTGCCTTTAATGATTCAATATCATCTCTATAACTTAGCCAAATATTTCGCAACTCATCTGGTAATTCCTCGTCCCATTCTAGCTTAGCTAGCCATAACTTCTGTAAAAATATTTTGGATGAAATTGTAGTGGGCGACAACCAGCCTAGAGGATCGTATATCCTGCTAACATCGGCAAGAACAGACCGTTTTGTATGCTTTTCGATTTTAGGCAGATCAATTGTACTGCTGAACGTATCATATTCAGGACACCATCCAATGCCTAAAGCTTTGATTTGAATGTCGTTCACAATTTTCGTTGTAGTATTCTTTTCAATGTCCGTATCAAGAAGATCAACTAGGAGTTCCGGAGCATTCGATAACCACTTGCGGAGATTAAACCCACCATGCTGCAGCAGTTGACGCAATTCATTGCGTAGTAAGATACAAGTATCTTTATCAAAGGCACCGAAAAGGGCATCATCAACGTAAAAATGTTCTCTTAAAATTTTAGCAGCCATTGGAAACTGTAACTCATGATCGTCAGCAAGTTGACGCAATACTCGACATGCCAAATATGGTGCGCTTGCTGTTCCGTACGTGACGGTAAGGAGTCGGTATATAGAAACTGACTCAGATGTTGAACTCCGCCATAAAACTCTCTGGAAATCTATATCTTGACGATCTACAAGTATCTGGCGATACATTTTCTCTGCATCGGCTGCTAGCACAAATGGAAACAAGCGCCATTTGAGAAGTACAACAAAAACATCATTTTGAAGCTTTGGGCCAATTTGCAGGATATCGTTAAGTGACGTGCCGCTTGTGGTCTTCTGTGAAGCATTGAAGACCACCCTTAGCTTCGTCGTAGTGCTACTTGATTTTAGTACTGCATGGTGAGGTAAATAATACGCATTATCAGCTAGCTCTTCGCTTTTCGGTACTTTTTCCATATGATTTAATGTTAAATATTCAGACATGAATACTTCGTATTGCTTGAAAAGGCTTTGATCTTTCAAAAATTGTCGTTCCATTCTATATAGCGCAGCAAGGGAAGCCCCTTTTGACTGACCCAGTGACGATGGATTTGATTTAAACGGAAGACGAATAACATACCGTCCTTCTACTGTGCGATAGTGGGAGTCCACGAAGAATTTCTCGCAATCTTCTTCGTCAGCAGTCATGCTAGAAACAGTGGGAAGCTCTTCAATTTCCCAGAATCTTTTTAACAATGTATCACTGTCACTAGTTGAAGTATTCGTAGTAGTGTGAAAGCTCTGTGTAGTCATTACTGTACATGGAGAAATGTCAATGGCTCCAGAAAGAACCCAACCTAATGATGTCAATTGTGCTATTGGTGTACCACGAGGACCTCTTCTCACTTCATCTCTCAGAACTTTAGCGTATGTCTCAACACCAACTCAATGACTCCTAGCGACAGCAGTCGGTCGAGTTCGTCATATAAATATTTCTGCACTACTGGAGACACTGAGTAGAAACGCTGTTTAATGGGTGTCGCCAGACCGATATCTATGCATGCTCTACCAGGGTGGAGAGACCCTAGCCTTGTTGGCTGAATGACGGAAAAGATGTGATCACCTCCTGCAAACGCTGCGAATCGTATCCTGAAATATTGTGCTGTTGCGAACAAGACGGTGAAGCTTTTCGCAAGGAATGAGCTCACTTACCATAACAGAACTTAAGCCAAGCGCTTTCCAAAAGTCGATTCCCATGTATAAGGGTTGCTAAAGAGAGGGAACTATGTGCAATCCCATCATGCGCGTTTTTTCGTCGTATTTAACGAGGACTCGTATGTGGCCGAGGACCTTTTGCTGCCGCCAATCGAAACTGAAGACGGCATCGACTGGAACGAAATGCCCATCTTGCCCAGGAAGCTATCCAATATGCCTCGTATCTTTTGTCCGTGAATGTAGACATCTGCGTAAGGCCAAGGATCTCAGGGATCCTCTTCATCAGATACTACTGTTTCAGCGATGGCAGGCTTTATGACTCTGCGCAGGCTGAGGTAACTATGTGTGCGTGGGACAGTCCTGGAGAAGATGGACCCCGAAGCCGATGGAAATTTGCTGACGCAAAACGATGCATCCTCTATATCAGAGGAGGAGATTGAAGTGCTTTCATCCGAGAGGGTCCAACTACAACTTTCTGAAGGACAAGGTTTCGAGTAGGTGGTAAAATTTTGACGTGCTTTGCGTACTGGAATTCTCCGTCTGTGTGGATAAGATAGACATGTTTACTTTAAGACTGTTATGATCGACTCTGGGTTCAAAGGTTTTGAGATTTGGAAATGTTGTAGCATCGCTGATAGCTTTACGCCGTGGAGTTAGCGCTAACGGTCGGACTCAGCGTTGGTAGCCGCCTCTTCTGTTGGGCGCCTGAGGGTGTGTTGTTATGGTCGTAGCGTATTGTATATAGCAGTATGCTACACGTACTGTAGGGTGTATGTCGGCTGCTGTCCATAGCGGAAAGCGAACGCCCCTTGACTGGGAGAAGTGCTTTACTCAAGCTCAAGTGACATGTCGTTGAAGACAAGTAAGAAGAAGACAATCGTTTTGTCTTGTCAAAAACGTGAAAGTGAAAGGACGTGAAAAGTTGAAGACAACAAATCATAAAATTTCAACGGCATCGGTGGAAATCCATCCCTCATGAGAAAATTTTTCGTACACTTCCAGCCGACATATTCCGAAATATCTCGACAGTAAGTACACTGTAAATACATCGGCCATCTGGGCGAATTGTTACACCACTAGCACAATTTCAGGCAAAACCCTGTTGAACTCATGGATGCCTGTTTTATGGCAATTCATGCACAAGTTTCTACCGCACGAAGAGTTGGCAGCCGTAGTGCGAACTGGATTACCTGTTCAAAATTCTTCCATGATTCTACACCATTTAGTACAGTATATTCACCAGTAACAGCTGCAACAAATAAAACTGGGAGCAAAATCAGCATTTAAAATAGTACTCGGACTAACATAGCATATAGATAAAACAAGAGAGAATCAAATAATCTCTTCTACCAAGAATCTCTATAACAAGCAACAAAAAATGTTAGGAAGTAAACGCCGAAATAGTATTGAAACTTCAGAACATCTCTTTACAAAAGGGTAAATTGCAGCGGCAATACAGCTAAGTACCATTAGCAAGTAATTTAATAATAGAATAACAAAGAAAAAAAAACACAGAAGCACGGAACCAATTATTAAATGTGCAGCAAAGATCATTTTAAATAAATATAGCTTAAGATTTTTTTTTTTTGGTAAATCATAGCAAATATACAAATAGCATTTTCGGGAGTTGAAATTATCACACAGCGTACACAGGCTGGACCTGTTATTATAAAGGAAAATATACATACATGCATTCATTGTCTCAAAATCGAGAAAATAATGAAAAGCTTTAAAGATTCTTCTTCATTTATATCTGCACATTAGGTATTATCTTGAATCATTGAATACAGTAATGCTCACATGAAATACGTTGTAGATTATTTAATTTAATTTAGAAACAAAACTCAGGTTTTATTTAATTTTGTGGCTAAGCAGCCGTATATTCAATTTATTTAGGATTTGTCTGAACTCTACAAAGATCTGTACAAGAGTGAGTGCTGATAGTTGATGATTATTGAAACCAAAATTTATTAACAAAAGAGCAACGTTATTCAGCATACTAACATATAAAAGTAGTTAAGAGAATGACAATTTACATTAAATGTTATGAATGTATGCAGTCTGAATTTTTGATTAAAGTGTTGATTGATTTCTTTTTGTGTTGGTTTGGTGATGAATTCGAACATTCCGCCCGCCTCGTAGTGATACGACGAAGATCGTTCTTCTCCGCCCGCCATGATCTATGTGATTTACCAGTTAGATTCACAGGATTATCTGTTGAAAGAGTTGTAGGTATAAGTTACATGAAGTCACAAGGCATTTGAAATAGGACATAGAGGTAAGGAGGCTATTTTAAAGGAAATATGAAGATTTAATTGTTTTCTGTAAGTGGTAAAACGCAAAGTTTGGTTATTGGTCTCGTAAAGCAGCCATCCTTATGTCTGAGCTTGGCGACTCGTACGTTACCATCAGGACCAGGGTAGGTCTCCAGCACACGACCAAGCAGCCATTTAGATGGAGGAAGACGTTCATCCTTAATCAAAACAAGGTCATTAACTTTAACTGGAATCTCTTGCCGGAACCATTTATGCCGGAGTTGGAGCGAATGCACATATTCTTTATACCATCGTTGCCAAATGTGTTCATACATTTGTTGGACGAGTTGCCACCTGTCGAGACGATTGATTGGAATATCCTTAAATGATGGTGCGGGTGCCGTAAATAGATTTTTTCCCACAAGAAAATGAGCTGGAGTTAAAGCCGACAAGTCTTCAGGATCGTCTGATAACGCATAAAGAGGCCTGGAGTTTAGGCATGCCTCGATTTGTGTGAGTAGGGTACTCATCTCCTCCATGGTTAGACGATGATCGCCGACCACTCTCCGTAAATGATGTTTAAATGCTTTCACTCCTGCTTCTCACAATCCTCCAAAGTGAGGAGCAGAAGGAGGTATAAAATGCCAGGTTGTAGAATCCTGTAGGAGAAATTCTGCAACTAATGAGTTCCTGATAAGCTGATTAAAGTGAGTTGAGAGGATCTTATCGGCAGCAACAAAATTAGTAGCATTGTTGCTGTACAAATTAGCACACCTCCCACGTCGAATGATGAAGCGTCTGTATGCTGCGATGAAGGCATCTGCAGTTAAATCTGTTACGAGCTCCAAATGACATGCCCGAGTCGAGAGGCAAATGAAGACTGCTACATAAACTTTCATCGTCTTATAACCTCTTCCTTTTATTGGTTTAATGTAGAGTGGCCCGGCATAGTCTACCCCACTATTTAAGAAGGGTTTTGATGGACGAACTCTTGATGATGGAAGTTCACCCATTAATTGTTTGTTTGTTGACGCTCTGTAGCGATGGGACGTGACGCACCCATTAATGTATCGACGAACTTTGCTCCGCCCACTAAGTACCCAATATTTAGTATGAATGCGATGTAGTGTAGAATGAGCTCCGCCATGTAGTGTCGCTTTATGAGCTTGAGCGATGATTAGCTGTGTTAAATGGCACTCTTTGGGCAATATGACAGGATATTTTTCTTCAAAAGATAGAAACGATTGTCGTAGTCGTCCAGAAAGACGCAGCACACCATGGTCATCAAGAAAAGGGTTTAATTTAAGCAGTTTGCTGTTTGAAGATAGAGACCTCTTCGTCGAAATGCAGTGAATGTCGTTTGCAAAGAAGCCTTGCTAAACAATTTTTATCCACCTCTCTAAAGCATTGTTTATTTCATCGACAGTTAATCGAATTGTTTTATGATGACACTGTGAACCTTTGAAATTTTGAACAAATCTGACGCAATACGCAGTAACGTACAGCAATTTGGTAAGATCCGAGAAACGTGCTAGTAGTTCATTATTAAACTCCTCTTTTCTGCAGATTAACACAGCGGCAGGGCGCAACTCTTCTTCAATCGATGAAGGGGGTGAGCACGCTGGGTTACGAGGCCATTCAGAGGACCTTTTTTGTAGCCATGATGGTTCAGACCACCATAACGTAGACTCTTGAAGTTGGTGTGTTGAAATTCCACGCGTAGCACAATCAGCGGGATTTTCACTGGTGGGTACATGATGCCATGTAGCCTGAGGTAGTCTTTCATGAATCAGTGAGGTTCTGTTTGCGATAAATACCTTCCATTTAGAAGGATGCTCATGAAGCCATGACAGAACAATAGTGGAATCTGTCCACACATGCACAGGTATGTTGGCATAAGGTAGAATTCCTTGAATAGACTGAAGAAGCTCAGCAACAAGTGTAGCACCGCATAGCTCAAGGCGAGGCAGCGAAATAGTTTTCAACGGACTAACTCGAGTTTTTGCAGCTACAAGCGATTTCTGAATGATATCGAAATTATGGATGATACGTAGATATACTGTTGCACTATAGGCCGACAGTGACGCATCACAGAAGCCATGTAGTTCGAGTCCTATATGTGAATCTGTAGTCCCTAACCACCTAGCTAGTTGAATTGCCTTTAATGATTCAATATCATCTCTATAACTTAGCCAAATATTTCGCAACTCATCTGGTAATTCCTCGTCCCATTCTAGCTTAGCTAGCCATAACTTCTGTAAAAATATTTTGGATGAAATTGTAGTGGGCGACAACCAGCCTAGAGGATCGTATATCCTGCTAACATCGGCAAGAACAGACCGTTTTGTATGCTTTTCGATTTTAGGCAGATCAATTGTACTGCTGAACGTATCATATTCAGGACACCATCCAATGCCTAAAGCTTTGATTTGAATGTCGTTCACAATTTTCGTTGTAGTATTCTTTTCAATGTCCGTATCAAGAAGATCAACTAGGAGTTCCGGAGCATTCGATAACCACTTGCGGAGATTAAACCCACCATGCTGCAGCAGTTGACGCAATTCATTGCGTAGTAAGATACAAGTATCTTTATCAAAGGCACCGAAAAGGGCATCATCAACGTAAAAATGTTCTCTTAAAATTTTAGCAGCCATTGGAAACTGTAACTCATGATCGTCAGCAAGTTGACGCAATACTCGACATGCCAAATATGGTGCGCTTGCTGTTCCGTACGTGACGGTAAGGAGTCGGTATATAGAAACTGACTCAGATGTTGAACTCCGCCATAAAACTCTCTGGAAATCTATATCTTGACGATCTACAAGTATCTGGCGATACATTTTCTCTGCATCGGCTGCTAGCACAAATGGAAACAAGCGCCATTTGAGAAGTACAACAAAAACATCATTTCGAAGCTTTGGGCCAATTTGCAGGATATCGTTAAGTGACGTGCCGCTTGTGGTCTTCTGTGAAGCATTGAAGACCACCCTTAGCTTCGTCGTAGTGCTACTTGATTTTAGTACTGCATGGTGAGGTAAATAATACGCATTATCAGCTAGCTCTTCGCTTTTCGGTACTTTTTCCATATGATTTAATGTTAAATATTCAGACATGAATACTTCGTATTGCTTGAAAAGGCTTTGATCTTTCAAAAATTGTCGTTCCATTCTATATAGCGCAGCAAGGGAAGCCCCTTTTGACTGACCCAGTGACGATGGATTTGATTTAAACGGAAGACGAATAACATACCGTCCTTCTACTGTGCGATAGTGGGAGTCCACGAAGAATTTCTCGCAATCTTCTTCGTCAGCAGTCATGCTAGAAACAGTGGGAAGCTCTTCAATTTCCCAGAATCTTTTTAACAATGTATCACTGTCACTAGTTGAAGTATTCGTAGTAGTGTGAAAGCTCTGTGTAGTCATTACTGTACATGGAGAAATGTCAATGGCTCCAGAAAGAACCCAACCTAATGATGTCAATTGTGCTATTGGTGTACCACGAGGACCTCTTCTCACTTCATCTCTCAGAACTTTAGCGTATGTCTCAACACCAAGAATTAAATCGACTTGAGTGGGCTTATCAAATTCAGGATCAGCTAGTTTTAACCTACTTACATGAGGCCATTCTTTTCTAAATATCTGTTTTGAGGGAATGAGATGTGTGAGAGACGGCAACACTAAGGATTGAATGGTGTACTTGACTGACTTATTCATTGATGAAATGATTTCATGTGTAACACAGTTTTTTGCTATGCCTGCATCGCAACTTCCAACACCACTTACTGATACATGAACTGACTTTTTATAAGTTTAATAGCTTTGCAAGAGATGATGATATGAAATTGGATTCGGAACCTTGGTCCAATAATGCTCGCACACGTAATATTCCATTGTCAGCAGATCGAATGAAAACAATGGCCGTAGCCAATAACAATGACGACCTTGCGTATTGAGTACCCGATACGTAAGCCCTAGTTGATGCAATTGGTACATCAGAAGAAGGACTGCGTGACGTTGATGTAAGTTGATTACCAGTGGAGTCCACTTTATGAACCATTGTATGGTGTTTCTGGTTACAATTTTTACATCGATTGGATGATAGACAATTTAATGCAGTATGGCCAGATTTAAGACAATTGTGACATATCCTCTTATCACTTAGTGTACAACTTTGAACAAAATGTTTGTTTGTTTGCTTACAAGAAAACTTTTGATTGATTGTATGTCAATTCCTGTAATTGACATATAATGATCTACGTTTACAAATCACAAACTTCGTCGATTCTGATAAGCAACGTGGACATTTCTGGTGTTCCGAAATTTAAAATGGTGGTAGGTAGTGTAGCGATTGAAAAGATATCATTTGATTATCATTCACCTTTAATCATTGAGTTCAGTAATCTAACAAAATTTAACTAATTCTACACTTAAAAATATTAAACTTAGCACAATTGAATTTATCGTTTTTTTTCTCAAAAAAAAAAATGCAACAAAAATTTACTCAAATATAGTTCTAGTTTACTGACAAGTCAGTCCGTTTTTGTTTTAATTTACTCTAGGTTTTCCCTTTTTTTAATTCACTACTTAGTTACCTAATTAATATTTATAACTAATTATTTATTTTACAAACAATTACTCTGTTTGAATTTTATTGTTTGAGCATGGTTTGCAAAATATGCCATACAGGCATGTTTTTCGCAAAATGTCACAACACAATAAAATTTACAATTAAATTTATTTATAACAAAAAAAAAAAAAATGTATTCTGAAAAAAGAAAGGAAATTTATTTATTATTAATAATCAATTTGCTTAGGTTAATTGTGACCCGTAATTATATCCTTATGACATGCTATTACATATGTCCCATAACCTCAAATTGATTAAAACTGAAAATATAATACCTTTGCGAATATTTATACACTATCCTTCCAAAAAAAGGTGTTGTTGCTTGCTGCTATTTCGCAATAAAAAAACTTAAATGGAAGTGATACGAAATTCACTGACAGACTTATCTCAATTTGAGCACTCAAATCCTTATGAAAAATTCTAAGTCCAAACCGTGGACAATAATTTTATGAAAAAAATCGCAAGTCCAAAACTACAAAAAAACTCTAAACTCTTGAAAATATTTGCATGAACTAGAAAATTATGCTTAGCATGTGTTTTCTAGATGACAACTCGATGAAAATAAGAGATCGAATGAAGGAATGACACGCCTTTTATGGACAGATTTGTTTCAATTTCACTATCCATAAAGTGAAATTATCAAATTATTGGCCTTTTGTGAATGAATTAAGGATTTTAATTATTATTGGTGTATGCCAAAATGAATTTTACATTTTTTGACATATTTACCATAAAGATTTAATATTAAATTTCTTGATTTTAATTGATTTTTACGACTTTTCTCATCTACATTATCGACGCGCCATTTTTGATTCATTCTAAGTAATTCCTCTCTAGATTTTTGCTGTTTTGTCTTGCTCGCACCGTGCATCTCTTTCGCACTCGTTAGTGCAAATTGAAATTATAAATATCGCGAATTACGCGAATCCCGCGAAAAATACCGCGAAACGAACGGCACCATTAAAATCGCGCGACGATTTTACCCCAATATGATATGTCAAATGTCATGGGAGATTGAAGTTTCGCTGTAAATCTTTACTCGTATGTCAAACGCGCGCGAAGTGTTATTTAATAGTTTTCTTTTGATTTAATAGTGTTTTTGTGTGTTATATGCTAGTTTTTCATCGCTGGATACTATAATCTTCAGGTAATGTGCAAGATTTATTGATTTTATTGTGGTTTATTGTTGTTTTTAAAGGTTGGTGGACACCTGTACAGGTGAGTTTGTTTTGGGTGTTTTCTCACCTGAAATATCCACTAACCTTCCGCATGCACCTTGTAATATCATTATTAATTGTAGTTTATGTATTTGTTATGTTGTAGCAAGGAAATTATTGTTAAATTCCTATGTTCTATGTTGTATATTAGGTTATGGTATGTGTGTAGTAAAACTCTTATTTGTTTAATTAGCTTGAAAATTTGCATGTTTTATTCGTTTATTAGTTAATGTTTGTTTACTTCATTTGTTTATAATTCATTTTCTTGTTTTCTTTCCATGTCGTCGAGGGACCTTTGAACCTGTCGTACGCTCCAGGTGCAGGTAAGATGCTTTAATTAAGTTCATTTTGATCGAGGTACATTGTTATTTTTCTTTTTTAGGTTCGTCGAACACTTAGAAACTTCATGCGATCTTCAATTGATTTTGACCGAAATTCAGGGCAGAACAAAAGTGGATGCTTTGTGTTACATGAGATGCATCGATTACCAGAAGATGCGAAATGGCTATGTGAAAATGCCTTAAATGGTTTATAAGCAGTTGTTGGATTCCTTTCCGGATTATTGCCAATCGCATCGAGCATGTGGACTCTGCCCTCTAGAAATTTCCGTACGGATTCAAAAGTAGGTACTTCTGTTGAAGATTTTAACGATGTTTCCCAATATTGGCGTGTGCTTGAATCTATTTTTGATGAGATAAAGTAAACAAGCCAATCATCCCATTCTTTCACTGGTCTTTTCATGTTTCCTAAAGCACGGACGGTCTGAATAAAAGAGTCTAGCACTCGTCGAAGTTCCACAGATGTCTCAGAAGTCATGCCACGTAAATTTACTAAAGAAGCGAGTTGAGCATTGACTAGTATGCGAGTATTATCATAGCGATTAATCAATATATCCCAGGCAGTATTATAATTAGCATTTGTGACTGATAAATGCTTTAAAAGTTTAGCAGCTTCCCCTGTAAGTGATGACTTAAGGTAATGAAACTTCTGAATATCGGGCAATGACGTATTTTCGTGGATTAAAGATACGTAAATATCATGAAATGATGACCAATCTGTGTAAGATCCGGTGAAATTTGGTAGATTTATTTTAGGAAGCTTAAGAGCTTGCACTGAAGTAGAAGGTTTTGATGTTGAATTAAGAAATGTCTCATCTCGAGGATGGAGTTCAGATAAGTCATCTTGAATCCAACTTAAATATTCCATGTAAGCACGTTCAGTTTTTGAAAAGGCACCATCTGAGAGATATTTATCAGTTTCTGATTTCTCAGGGGCGATTAACTCAATTATCTCATCATGTATCTGGAGATATTGCGACCAATACTTCTCTAACAAGTTGAGACGTGCTTTTAAATATGACTCGTTTCGTTTGTCCTTTCCCGTTTGTTGAGTATTTTCTGTAAAGTTTCCTATTCGGGTAGCGAGGACTACAGCCTGATTTTTTAACTTATCCATTTCGTTTTCGACTTCAAAATTATTTAATTTCAATTAATGTCTTTTAATTCAGATAATCGTATTAATCGTTAGAAATGCACGAAAATCCAAACACTGTGATATAATGTTTATATGTAGTAAACGATTTTCGAAATATTCGCGAATGTCAGAAAATTTTTCATAAAAATACAATAACTCTTTAAAAATGTTCACAATCAAGTTGAGATAACTGAAATAAATTATCAGTAACGAATTACTAAAGAAATCCACTAATTATTTTATTCTTTCTTTATTGAAAATAGCTATGTGCAAAGGTAATATATATATGTAGTGAGCGCCGCAATATTTCATTTGTCACAAGAATTCAAGTTTTTTTTTTTTGTACTTGTCGTTTAAAATATAATGCGTTTGTGAAAATCAGTGCTGATAAATTAACGACGGTGAATGTTCACTGACGATCCATGTCCACATGAAACTTAATTTTAATGGATCTTACTCCGGCATACAAATTTAGTTGTCTGCTTGCTTGCAAATGCCGTAACTCTAATTACCTTAGGCACATACATAAATATAGAGATATATGTAAGTTAAAAATGGAACGGACTCACTTGATTTGTATTGGATACTTATCCGATGCTAGATGATAACTGCTGACTACAAAGCTGATGCTTATCTATGACATTGATTAGCTGAACAGCAACGTTGACCTGCTTGACCTCGACAATGTCCGTGCTCTCTATTTGATCACTAAAGAAGATTGGCACAATTTTTTGTTTTGTTTTTTATATTAGCTACACCACGTAAAGTTTTAATGGTTCACTAAAATTATATAAAAAAAAACGCGTATTTTACTTCACAATGTATCTATAATATGTAATTTCGCAGGAAACACCGAGAGTCACTGTAATCTTTCAAATTCACCAGTTATACGTGTGTGTCTCAATAACGAAAAGTTTCGCTGATTTTTAAATGTCTAACTACACGACGCGGTATCCCGACTCGAAGGACCAAAAATAATGTAGATTATTTTATTTAATTTAGAAACAAAACTCAGGTTTTATTTAATTTTGTGGCTAAGCAGCCGTATATTCAATTTATTTAGGATTTGTCTGAACTCTACAAAGATCTGTACAAGAGTGAGTGCTGATAGTTGATGATTATTGAAACCAAAATTTATTAACAAAAGAGCAACGTTATTCAGCATACTAACGTATAAAAGTAGTTAAGAGAATGACAATTTACATTAAATGTTATGAATGTATGCAGTCTGAATTTTAGATTAAAGTGTTGATTGATTTCTTTTTGTGTTGGTTTGGTGATGAATTCGAACATACGTACATATGTTCCTGTTAAATTAGATACTTACCTCAAAGTTATGTCACTTTACAATCAATTAAACTTAACTAAATTTTAATATTTAAGAGTGATTCTACACCCACATACCCAAAGCAAGCTAAGGTTGGGGATTTGTGCGCACAAGTTACTTCTTCTTTACTTACTTCGAATCTCTTAACAGCTAACAATATATTCTCATTCATTTTCCGTCTCGCATCGTACGTATATGTTAGATTATCACCTCACATCGCGGCATATTTTTTGAGACTATGAAACTGGCATACACATTTGTATAAAAGAATTTTAATATTTAATTTCTCTCGTTTAGTTAAGGGTAGATAAGAAAAAAAAATGCATTATCATTCAAACATTTATGTACATACATTTTGAAACATTTCTTACGATAAGTTAGTCTGAAATTAAAAGCCGAAATTTATGAATTATGGCTGCAGGGCAAGATCGAGATATTTTTATATGGAATCATTTTCTTTAAATGGTATTTATCTTTACTCTATTATTATCCTAGGAAGTTCAATAATCTTAGTTCTATTTGTTTTAATGTGAAAAGCAAAATTAAACATATGCTATGAGTCTTGCCATGAACGTTTTGGCGATTTAAAATTAAACTAATTATAGGAATCAATAGTATTTTTTTTGGAAGAAGGAAACACGTGCGATTATAACGTGAACATGATTGGCTGAGTTTTTACTTTTCCTTCACATCCCGGAGCCCTCAATCGCATGAGACCGGGGCCGTCTAGGCCTAGTCTCTTTCTTTCTATAGCTCAACAAAGGGACTGTGGACGATTGTGCCACCCAAAGTCGATGGGAGGATGGGGCTTGGCAGGAAGGCATGCCATCTGCGCCTTCAATGGAGCATAGGTAAGTGACGTAAGGGTCCCTTCAGGACCGAGTGTGTGCTGGCTCGTTCAAGTAGGCATGAAGATTTTTTTTTATTGTGGGTGGTGACAGCGGCAGGTATTATCGGGAACCTCCCCACACTCTCCGCCACCCTTAGCCGAGGTGCTAGCATGCCGCCCTGTGCTATCGCTGTCATCGAGTGATCTGTCAGCTTAGGCTGGCAGTTTGGACTTCACGTCCTGACCATTCACTCTCAACATACTTCCATAACAGTGTCTTGGAGTCAAACGGCGCTTACTACCCACAAAATCTTGACTCCTGCCTCGGTTTACATTACGTTTTAATCACCCCCCACTGCACCACATCCATAGCAGAAGACTCTGTGTGTGCCTTGTGGATAGTTGATGTAGACGTGACCCTCACCCGAAAAATTTCAGGATGTCACTCAAGGTCTAGCGGGTCGGTATATGCCTCTTGGAACTTATTTTGAACCCCTTGCAGTGGAACTTCAATGGAGGCTATTTGACCGGACAGCGCATGATTTAAATACGGCGTGTTCGAATAAATTTCAGGCACTGTTCGTCGCAGTGCGACCGCCCGCGAAGAGCCTATATCCGACCATAATTTTTCGAATCGATTGCATAGATCCCTCAGATCTAGCATACTGTCCTTCTGATAGAGTAGTAACGATTCCTGTAAAGCCGGTTTCATTTTTCGACGCAATATTTCCACCAGCTCTGCTTCATTCAGAGCGTCCACTCGACTGATAATATAGTCTAATTCACGCGATGGATTCTTATGAGCGTGAGACCTAAAGGGTATTCTGCCGGATTCTGATTTCTCGGCCTCATACACTTCCACATTAACTTTCGACGAGCGTTAGCGTCGTCTGATCTACGGTTGTGAAAAGCGAGTTCGACCTCAAGCTCGTCCAGCGATAAAAAGGAGAAGTCCATCTTCGTATGAATCTCAACGACACAAAAAAAACCGCGGGGAAATGCTCTGGTGTTACTATTAAAAGACAATTCACCAGAGAATTTTACTGAATATGTATGTAAAGTGAGCTGTCTATAGTAATGCCAACAATAGTTCAGAATAATTGTGCCAAATAAGCTTAATAGACAGTGTTCTGATGTCACTATCTATGATAATTCAGCCGATAGTTACGCCCGGTATGTTTAAATGACAAAAAAAAAAAAAAAAAAAAAAAATGCGTTAATACTAATGTCGGAGAAAATCCAACCGACAATTGTGCCAAATATATATAGAAAAAAAAAAATTGCGTGTATTCTAATGTCGACGATAATTCCATTGAGGATTGTGCCAAGTAATATTGAGAAAAAAAAAAAAAAAACCCAAAGTTCAGCTGAAAATTGTGCCAAGGAAACCTTATACAAAAAAAAAAAAATGCGTCTATACTAATGTCACCAATGATTCCAGCGAAGGTGGTGCCAATAAGACCAAAAATAAAAACTGCTCTGATTTGATATCATAAGTTTTGCGTGTTCTACACAGGCAATATATATATACTATTAACGTTTTTCATTTATAAGAGGGGGAGGGGGTCGGCATAACAGATCAACGCAGGAGGACTGCTTCTTCCACACAACAACACACAACAACAAAAATCCTATTCTTCAGCCCAGCTGGACCAAAGAAAAACTGGGCTAATAATTGCAGAAAACTAAAATTGTGGAACCGGAGCCTGAAAGGCTGCCGTCCCATGTTAGGATGATCAGGGCGAACACTTTTTACCAAGGATAAAAATCAGAAAAAAGATGAACAACGCCCATCAACTTGGCAGGGGGTGAAGCTGAGATTAAAGGCGGATGTGAGTTGTCAGCAATCCAGTGGCTGCCAGTACTCAGGAGAGAAGCAGTAGAAGAAGAAGATTGTATGTGTAAATATCTCAAAATACTTACCAAGCAAAAAAAAACTGAATGTTTATGTATGCCAATTGTGACAATACAAACCTCAAAGCACCTTTATAAAACAGAAAAAGTAAAATGGCTCACAGCTCGAAACGACATAGAAATTTAATAATATACTGGCTTCTCCCTGGAACTAGCAGATGTAAGCGAAACTAATTTCAACAGCGTATTCATCGCATACAACGCTGACTGACCACTGCAAACTGAACAACTCACGCTTCTAATAAGTAATATCAATAGGGATTATAGAATTTTTAGATGATGGAAGAGGGGTTTGAGCAAATAAAATCTGCCAGGTTGCGCCCTGGAACCACTAAGCCAACTCAAATGCCCAGACAAGGACAAGAATCTCAAGATGAAAGTCGTTCATCAAAGTGTCAGTTGTGGCTCAGCTGACCAACTCGTCACGCAAATGCACTGTCAAGTGGTCAGCGCCCCAGTGTCCACAAGCCGAAGCTTGGCTTCAAAGATGGAGCGCCTGGCGCACAAACCTCGCTAGACACCGAAGATACGAGCACTTGGACAACGGAACCTATTAAATTTAGGGACGAAATTAATCTGGACTTGACCGAAGGCACTGTACTATCCCCCATGCAGCCAGGGCCATGGCCGAGTGACCCAGCCGCGATGCAAAGGCCGAGCCTAACGAGAGCCAAAAAGGAGCAATCATGAAAGTAACGCACTTTACAGAAGTAAGACGAGCTGTGCGTAGACCCAGCACCTTGTATCCGGCCAGGCAACCGACGACCGGTCACGCGCTGTTGCAAACAAAAGACAGCATGAGTTCCATCGACAAACCAGTTTGAAGTTCACCGAAAGCACCTGAGTCAGTTCAAAACACTGAGGAATTACATAACAAAAAAAAAATCTAATAATGATAACAAAAATTAAAAAATTATTCTTGAAGATGCACTAACACTTTAGTCAAGAGAGGCTAGACTAAACACCGAAAAAAAAAACGATTTTGGGCGCCATTTGTAACGCAAAAGGGCGGCCAGAAAAATCACAAATTCACATTAAAGTTGTGCTTACACTTTAGTCGAGGGAGGTTTGACTAAAGGCCTGAAAGAAATATGAAAAAATATAACAAAGAAAAAATAAGATCTTAAGTCAAAGTTTGACCAGAAATGATTTTTGACAATAGTAATAACAATTTGGTCAAGAGAAGCTTGACTAAATGCCACAAAAACAAAAACCTTTGGGCGCCATTCTTAACGCAAATCGGCGACCAGAAATATAACAAAGAAAAAATAAGATCTTAAGCCAAAGTTTGAACAGAAAATATTTTCGACAATATAATTAAAATTTGGTCAAGAGAAGCTTGACTAAATGCCAAAACAAAAAAACCGTTTGGGCGCCATTTGTAACGAAGAGCTTGTCAGGCGACAAGTCTACCTACATCCACTCTTACCTGGATATAGGCGGATACCGCATCCGACACCTGTTTGCAACAAAAATCATGTCCAGGATATGCGTGAGTGATTGCACAGCGATTACCGCCAGCGATCAGTCGGTTAAGGGGAGTCCTTGCCACCCACATCCCTTCAATGCTTGTTAAGCTGTGCTGTCAGAATAACTGACCAGACAGACGGACGGACAGTAAAAACAAGGACTTGTAAGTGTGACTGCGGACGCATGGACAGACAAAAAAAAAAGATCTATATGGGCTTCCTCCTTCTTGTGGTACCTAAAAGGCTGGAAAGAATAAAATTTATATGATTGAATGCGGTAAGAAAAGAAGAACGGAAGACCTCAGCAACGCCAAACAAGTCTTAATTCACCTGGAGAGTTTTCAATGCCGACTGATGAACGCTTGAAAGAGAGTGAGAGAGCTGAGAGGAGTCTCCGATTACGTTGAGACTCCGGCTTTGGGCACTATTGGGCCGAGACGCCCCCATCCACCCTGGCTAAGCCTCCAAAGCCGTGATAATATGTTTAGCCCTCGTCTATATTGAGTGTGTGTGTGTCCTAGCGGCGCTCCATCAGACCTCCACCTCCCATGTGCCAGGATTACTCACCCATTATCGCATACGAATGCGTGTGCTGAAGGAAACAAAATAAAAGGAATACCACGGTTGCATGCTAGAAAACGAGAAATTCAGAGGACCCAGTGGCAAAAGAAATTACTTTATTTCTCTTTCAATACCCGCCTTTCGTCTTACAATATCCGCCTCTCTCTTCTTCCTTTTCTATGCCCTAGTCGTAAACTACCCTACGTTGCCCTTCTAACTGACCTTAATAATACCTTAGTCAATCTAAACTGAAAGTTCCAATGTATACTTATAAATAATTAAATAATGTAATGTGAAGGTACATGTATAAAGAAAGTGAGTAACAAATTAGACAAAACTTACTTAGTTACAGGTATATTACCCTATACTACCAGCTCCCTCGCTGCTATAAACCGGAATTGTCGGGGTGCACCGTTTTGATGTTACTTGCATTCCAAACCGGATCAGTAGCTTTTCTTCTATACCTTGAGTGGGTGGGTACATTACCCTCTTTTTTCTTGACCCCTTTCACCTCTTTTGGGTGCTTTTGGGCGTACACTATAGCCTTACTTGCCAATCTGTCCTACTATCCTGCCTCACCTCAAGCTCTGCTACATCGGGTGACTAAAAGTGGATATTGATTAAGATTGAAATCAACAGGAGATGCACAGGAATTCTCCTTTGGGTTGTTTTTTCGTTTGAGGTGGGTATATAAGTATATGACGCCTGCTAATAAGGTTCACCAAAAGTTTCTCTTCCTTTCCTTGGGACGTGCCCCCACAAAACTAGATTTTCACTGCTATAGCAGGTAAGCAGAAACTTTCGCAAAAAATGTGATTCATATTATTTAGGTATGTTTGTTGAATATCACATACCATATAAATCAGTAATAGAAATAAAAGTATTAAAATTCCATAAAATTTAGCAAACAGATGAATGTATGTATATAACATTCATCATTATTGCTAAATTTTACAGCTCTTACAGCAAATTTGTTGACTAGACATTTCCCACATTCTTGTCGCCACAAAATCGTCTGGCAATGAAAGTAGAATCCGACAAAGGTATTGCAATGTAATTAGAATCCGACAAAAATATTTTGTGGTGATAAGGTGTGGGAAAATATGAAATGATAAAATTTTATGTTGTTTAGAATTTAAGGTTTACGAAAATGTCAAATAAGCATCTTTTTATTATAAAAACGTAATTTTGTGTAAGGTAAAATATAGTACAGTTTTCACTTTTATCGAAGCAGGCGTTCATTCATTTCTTACCCAGTTCTCCACGAATCGTTGCACTAGTTTTGTACTAGGGTAACACGCAAGGTTGCATAGGTATTGTACTTAGGCAACGTTCGACTAAACGGGCGGCAATTAAAACAATTGAATTGGCGCGGTACAAAAAACATTTGGTGACCCCGACGTGATTCTCTATTAAGAGAATTGCACTACACTGCTTCCATATCGAGGAAGGCCGCAGACACCAGCATCGAAGGTGAATTTATAGCAGCACCCTATTACTGCTGCACATCATAGAGGATCATTACAAAGGCTAAAATCAAGAAGTTTTATCCGGATTCGAACCATGGCTGATGAAGAAGTTGCACGGATGCTGCAAGAACAGCATGATATTGGTAGTAAACTAGAAAGGCTACTAATAAATTTCGGCAAGGATTCATTAGACCGTAAAACTGAAGATTACATCGCAAAGAGAATACAGTTATTAGACAAATACTGGCGTATAATTCAATGAAACCACAAAAGACTCACTCCATTCCAGGAGCGGCTTGCCAGTTCACACCACTTCAAAAACGAGTATTTCAAGAAGCCAGAACAGGTGTACCTTACACTAAACAGTTTATTATTGGAACATCAAGCTACGTGCGAGCCCACGGGTACTACTAAAGAAGGCAATCATGGAGCGACAAGCTCAGCAGGCGCTGCATCCAGCAGCAACAATAAGCAGGCTGATGAGAACAGTGGTAATTTAGATGATGAGGAAGGTAGCAGCGACGACGACTACGATGACAATGTTAAACAAAATGACAACGAACGCAAACCTTCATATGATGGCAAAACTATGGATGTGGACGCTTGCAAGCTAATACGCAAGCAAAAGGCCCTAATGCGGCTCACAACACACCAAATAAGAGATATTGAGTCAAGGCAGGATCAACAGCATCCAAGCCAATATTTCAAACTAAAAATTAATATACTCAAACAATATCAGAGAGAGATGGTTGACAATGACCAACAAATTTGGGAAATTGCCAATGAAGACAATCCATTGGGCTATAAATCAGATCTGTTCTATAACCTTGATGGCTGGACGCAAGATACTATCATTTCACTCCAACAGCAAGTATCAATTCTTGAAGATAAATCCACCGAACAGCCTGCACCTTCAAGACCTCAAGAAAGCTTGATTAAATTGCCAAAGATTTCTCTGCCCATATTTGATAGCAACTATTTACAGTGGACACAGTTCCATGATTTGCATGTCCAGCTAATACACAACCAAACTATAAGCAACACTCAGAAGATGTTCTATCTAAAAACCAATCTGAGCGGAGAAGCAAGGGCGTTAATTCAACATCTGCAAATTTCTAATGAGAACTACGACGATGCGTGGGGTACTCTGAATAACCGATATAATAATAAGCGGTTACTTGTGACGGCGACATTGAGTCGACTACTGTCACAACCAACAATTCAAGCTGAATCGGCTGCAGCTATTAAGAGCCTGCACGACACAACCAATGAATGTCTGTGTGGACTGAAAAATTTAGGATTGCACACAGAAACATGGGATCCTTTGATAATACATATATTAATAAAAAAATTAGACAAAACTACACATGGCTTATACGAGCAATCACTAGATGCACCAAGAGAACTAGACACAATTGAGAACTTTCTGAAATTTCTAGAAACTCGATTTCAGTCCCTAGAAGCTCTTGGAGGCCGAACTTTATGCAACGTAAGAAATAGCCCGAAACTTACAAATCAGTCGAAATCTTCCGCACTCATGGCAACTTCAATGAAGAGCAAGTGTATTATTTGCAAACAGAGTCATCCATTATATTCTTGCAAGGACTTCCTTTCCAAGAGCCCATCAAGCAGGCTTGACATGGTTAGAAAACATAATCTATGTGTAAACTGCATGAAGGGGGGCCATTCCGTTAAGAATTGCTCTCCTAGAGGTTGTAAAACGTGTTCATCAAAACATAACACCTTATTACATCTTGAAAGAGAAGGTAAAATTCAGTACAACACAAGAGGAGAAACTCTACAGAAGACACAGGAATCAAACAAGGTATACCCACCATCGAGTCAACAAAACTCACACCTTTTGCCAATCAGCTCATCTTCTCAAAAACCAACCACTTTAGCTGCACAAGTAACGAAGTCGCAAAGGAGTTATGTTTTGTTGAGCACTGTGATTGTAAGGTTACGAAATAACGAGGGATTGGAAGTGGAGTGCAGGGCAATACTAGATTCCGGTTCTCAATTGAATTTTATAACAGAGCAGCTGGCGAAGAAACTGTCACTAAGAGAAACATTTGACCCATTACAAATTCAAGGCATTGGTCAACGTCCGCAGAAGGCCCACAAGAGGATCAATGTAGAGCTGCGATCAAGAACATGCAACTTCTCAACCAGAATCGAAGCGCGTATTCTGCCAGAAATAACAACACATCAACCATCTCAGTCTGTGGATATCACAAACTGGTCCATTCCACGGAATATTGAATTAGCAGACCCGGGATTCAATTGTCCAGGAAGAATCGACTTGCTTATAGGAGGAGACACCTTTTTCCAACTACTCCTAGCTGGACAGATTAAACTAGAAGATACCCTTCCCATCCTGCAAAACACTAAATTAGGTTGGATAGTCAGCGGAAAAACGTCGAACACATCCGCTACCCATGTCTTGTGTGGTATTTGCTCCAAAGAAGAACTAAATGAACAAGTTGAACGATTTTGGAAACAAGAAGAAGTTGACTCTACTAACCCAACCTTGTCGTCATCAGAAATCAAGTGTGAATCACACTTCAATCAATCCGTGAGAAGGGATGATACAGGTCGTTTTGTGGTAAGGCTGCCCTTCGCAAATGAAGCAACGAATCTAGGAGAGTCGAAAGACATCGCGCTTAATAGATTTTATTCGTTAGAACGAAAGCTGACTAGAAACCCAGATATAAGGGCGCAGTATATTGACTTCCTTAACGAATATAAAAATCTTGGGCATATGGAAGAGATCAGTTTAAAAGAAATCTCAGGACCATACTTCTTCCTTCCACATCACTGCGTGACTAAGCCAGATAGTACCACCACGAAGCTTCGTGTAGTTTTCGATGCATCGATGAAAACGTCATCGAACGTTTCATTGAACGACATCTTATATACTGGGCCCACTATTCAAGATGAACTCTTCTCCATATTACTACGCTTTCGTCTACCACGGTATGTGTTCACAGCGGACATAGAAAAAATGTACCGTCAAGTAATACTGAACAAGGATGACAGGAAATATCAATTAATCCTTTGGAGAGATGATCCATCCAAGCAGTTGAAATGTTATCAATTATCTACGGTTACCTACGGTGTAAGAACGGCTCCGTACTTGGCGACGAAATGTCTCCAACGACTGGCGGGCCAAATGGCAAAGCAACGCCCTCTGGGAGCCTCGACACTCATGCAAGATTTCTACGTCGACGATGTTATGACTGGTTGCAATAGTCTCAGTGAAGCCATGGAAACACAAGAACAACTAACTCAAATTCTCCAATCTGGAGGATTCAAATTATGTAAGTGGTGCGCGAACCACACTGCATTATTGGAAAATATCGCTTCAGAAGACAGGGCACCACAGCTAGAACTCCATGACGATAATGAATGCCACGTAAAAACTTTGGGAATAACATGGCTACCACGTTCTGATGAGTTTGCTATCAAAACTCAATGGACAGACGAACAAACTATTACCAAGAGAAGTGTTTTGTCAGACATAGCTCATCTATTTGATCCTCTTGGTTTCATGAGTCCGGTTATTGTAAAGATGAAGATTTTCTTATGAGAATTGTGTGCACTTAACCTAGGCTGGGACGATAAACTACCAGACGAACATAGCTCTATCTGGATCAACTTTCGTCAGAGTTTTGGTGTCTTAAATGACATAAAAATACAGAGACATGTTAGTTCAGGAAATGTGCCGTGCTCTATGCAATTACATGCTTTCTCAGATGCATCTGAACAAGCAATAGGGGCTGTAATATATATACGATTTATTCTTCAGAATGGACTTATAATAGTGAGATTGCTATGTGCCAAATCTAAAGCAGCACCAAAGAAAAACGTAACAATACCCAGATTAGAGTTGTGCGCTGCAAAGTTAATAGCCAACTTAATGCATCGAGTTAAAAGGGATTTGAAATGGAATCACCCCTGTTATTGTTGGTCCGATTCAGAAATAGTGCTAGCTTGGCTAAACTCATCATCATCTTCACATTACACATTTGTAGCGAATCGCATAGCTGCAATCCAAGAAGTAAGTACAGCCGATCAGTGGCTCCATGTACCATCAAAGCACAACCCTGCGGATCTAGCTTCATGGGGAACTACGCCAGGGCGCCTAAAGAACAATTCTCTATGGTGGTATGGGCCACTCTTCCTACATGGGCATCAATCCTCATGGCCGCTGAAACCATCAAATTTGACGACAGACTTGGAAAAGAGACAGGCAAAGGTGGTGCTATCAACAATCACCAGGAGGATTTCTATATTAGAAGGTATTGAGCACAGAAATTCGTTCAAATATTTACAAAGAACGTTGGCATACATCCTGAGATTTATTAAAAACATCGGTCAACTGCCGAAGGAACGTAAAAACGGTCAGCTTAGCGTACAAGAATTAGATAGTGCATTAATGGTGATCCTAAAGGAAGTTCAACAGCAAGGTTTCGAAGAAGACATAGCACATCTTCAAGGAAGTAAGCACGTTAATGCAAACAGCAACTTATGCAGTCTTACCCCATTCTTAGATGAAACGGGGATTATAAGAGTTGAAGGAAGGCTTCAAGAATCCGAACTGCCTTACGACGCTAAACATCCGATTCTTCTACCATATGGTCACCACGTAACCAAATTATTACTGACTCATATTCATGAAACAAACTCACACGTAGGCGCCCAAGCACTACTGGCAATAACAAGACAAAAATTTTGGCCCATCAAAGGAAAAACTATTGCCAGGTCAATAATTCAAAATTGCGTACGTTGCTGCAAATTTAAGCCGAAACTCTTTGGGCAGTTTATGGGAAATCTTCCTGCTCACAGAGTTCAACCGTCAAGACCATTTATCAACGTGGGAATTGACTTCTGTGGACCGTTCGCCATTCATTTCAAGCTGAGAGGTAAGAGACCTCAAAAATGTTACGTGGCCATATTTTGTTGCTTTTCCACCAAAGCAGTCCATATAGAAGTGGTAAGCGATCTTAGTACCGATGCATTTGTTGGAGCCCTGAAGCGATTTGTGAGCAGGCGAGGTAACTGTAGAAATATTTACTGTGACAATGCAACTAACTTCGTGGGAGCCAGAAACCAGTTAAAGGAGATTCAACAAGCAGTGTATAGCAAAAATGCTGAAGGAAAAATAACACAGTTCTGCACAAATAGAGGCATTGACTTCCATTTTATCCCACCAAGAGCTCCTCATTTCGGTGGCCTATGGGAAGCTGCAGTAAAGTCAGCTAAGCATTTATTTAAAAAGAGTGTAGCTTCAGCTTCCCTGACTTTTGAAGAATTAACGACAATAATGACAGAGATTGAGGCAATTTTGAACTCAAGGCCTTTAACACCAATGTCAAGCAATCCAAATGATCTTTGTGCGCTAACACCAGGTCATTTTCTAATTGGCGAACCACTAACAAGTGCTGTTGATCCCAATGCACATTCTTCAAAGACGTCTCTGCTCAAAAATTGGAAACAAATATCAGAGTTAAAAAACCAGTTCTGGCAGCGATGGACAAGGGAGTACTTATGTGAGTTGCAGCATCGCTACAAATGGAAGCAGCGCTGCGCAAACGTGCTACCAGGGACTATGGTCGTGATAAAGGATGACAATCTCCCTCCATTAAGTTGGCAATTAGGACGAATAGTTAACACTATTAAGGGACCAGATGGCTTGGTTCGAGTGGCTGATGTCAAAACAATATCCGGAATGTTAAAACGGCCGATACATAAATTAGCTGCATTACCTATAGAACAAGAACTAAACATTTCCGCTGGAGTCGAGCCTTCAGCAGATCCTAATATTCAGAGCACTCTTCCTTCAGGCAACAAGAGAGACGAAGAGAGAGAACCGCAACATGGGACTCCTGCCAAAAAACCCCGACGTGCAATCTCACCTATAAGTGTGGTTCTTCTGGCATGCCTGATTGTACCGATATTAGCGAACAGTCCAATACAGTTATCTCCTTTTAAAACTCAACCAGGATTGTACTTTGAAAGCATGGGATCCACTCACCTCGTGACCAACGAATGGAAACTGATTATATAGTACAACTTGGAATCATACTGGAAGGAGCTTGAAAACATCAAGAATGGGATAAACAATCTAAGGAAGATTTGTGATTCAACAAGCAGTACTCAAGCATGCACACAAACAGTTGTTCAATTTTCTAACACAGTAACAGAACTCGAAAACAACAATGCGTTGCTCACCCGTGACTCGAGTACAAGACATAGAAGGGCCCCATTAGATATTGTGGGAAATCTTGCACATTCCTTGTTTGGAGTATTGGATTCGACCTATGCCGAGAAAATGTCTCAAATAATAAATAATCTTGAGGGAAATCAGCAACATTTACTGGAATTACTAAAAAACCAAACTTCTATAGTGGACTCAACGGTAAATGTAATCAAAAAATCTAGTGAGATAATGGCAGGTCGACTACAAGGGTTTGAAGACAATATAAATCGAACCATTCTCCAACTAAAAGGGATAACCAAGGAAGTTCAAGAACAAAGAATCTTAGAAATCTTCAACGCCTTGGCAGTGCGTTTAATTTTGGCAACCACCAACTATCAACGAATGCAGACAATGTTGCTGGATGTCATTATAGACACTCACCACGGAAAGGTGAATCCCACACTACTAACACCGAAGCAGTTTCGAAATCAATTAATTATTATCAAAGAAAATCTACCACCGACCTTGCGGTTACCAGCAAATCAAGGTAATTCATTAGAACTCTACAGCCTCATGACCGTTGAAGTGCGTGTAGCAAAAACACAGTTGATCTTCAGAGTGAAACTACCACTACTTTCTTACGAACCATTCGAATTACTACGAATTGTTCCGGTTCCAGTTTTGGTTTACGACTCATTTGTGATCATCGAGCCGTCATCTCAATTCCTCATGATCAATCTACATCGTGATCAATACTATCCGTTGTCAGAACAAGAAATGGCAATATGTTCTACAATTGGCCACTTCAATCATTTGTGCAAGCATCATCATCCTCTATTTAGAAAGGGAGCCAACACCAGCGCTTGTGAAATTGGATTTCTCACAAACTCTCCATCATTACCTACCTGCAAGATTAACAAATCTTATAATACACCCCGATGGATACAACTTGCCAGTTCGAATTGGATCTACATCATGAAGGAAGAAACAACAATAAACATTGTATGCGGAAACACAGTTGTACAAAAATCCCTATCAGGATCAGGAGTACTCAATATCAGCAATGGCTGCACCATCAAGGATGAATCAACTACTATCCAAGCACATAACCTATACCCTTCTACATTAAGAACATCGTTTATTCCTACCAAGAATCTAACTGAACTTTTAGGTCCAGTTGAGATTGCAGAGCTCTATTATAAACCCTCAGAACATCAAAATATCTCCAATGACATTATTGAGCTTAAGGATAAACTACAACAACTACGTGTTGCAGAAGAATCCACCAAGGTTATCACTCATCAAGATGCCCATCAGTTTGCCATCGGATACATTGGCCTGCTCATAACTCTAATCATCTGTAGTTATCTCCTCTGGAAGCATCTCACAAGACAACACCCAGCAAGACGACCATTGCCTCCAACCCCGGAAGCTAGAGTAACACGGCCCAACAATGCAGGCTCTCAATTCAGCCTCCGACCTGAAACGGTAGAAATGGTTGAACTTAATGTTCAACGCGGGGGAGGATGTAGAATATCACATACCATATAAATCAGTAATAGAAATAAAAGTATCAAAATTCCATAAAATTTAGCAAACAGATGAATGTATGTATATAACATTCATCATTATTGCTAAATTTTACAGCTCTTACAGCAAATTTATTGACTAGACATTTCCCACATTCTTGTCGCCACAAAATCGTCTGGCAATGAAACTAGAATCCGACAAAGGTATTGCAATGTAATTAGAATCCGACAAAAATATTTTGTGGTGATAAGGTGTGGGAAAATATGAAATGATAAAATTTTATGTTGTTTAGAATTTAAGGTTTACGAAAATGTCAAATAAGCATCTTTTTATTATAAAAACGTAATTTTGTGTAAAGTAAAATATAGTACAGTTTTCACTTTTATCGAAGCAGGCGTTCAATCATTTCTTACCCAGTTCTCCACGAATCGTTGCACTAGTTTTGTACTAGGGTAACACGCAAGGTTGCATAGGTATTGTACTTAGGCAACGTTCGACTAAACGGGCGGCAATTAAAACAATTGAATTGTCGCGGTACAAAAAACAATGTTCATAAAATTTTCTTTCCTTCACAAAAAAAAAAATACGCACCAAATTTCATAGGAAAATCTACGCACACAAAACTAATTTTCACTGCTATCGCAGGTAAGCAAAATCTGTCCCAAAAATATAATATGATAGGATTCGTAAATATTCATAAAATTTCCTTACATTCACAGGAAAAATACCCAGAAAACTTACTTTCACTGCTATCGCAGGTAAGCAAATCCTTTCGCAAAAATATGATTTATAGGAGTTGTAAATATTCATAAAATTTCCCTTCTTTCACAGGAAAAATACGCACAAAACTAATTTTCACTGCTATTGCAGGTAAGCGAAATCTTTCGCGGAAAAAATGTAATCTAGACTATTCGTAAATGGTCATAAGATTTCCACTGTTTCACCGGAAAAAATACGCACAAACTAATTTTCGCTGCTATTACAGGTAAGCAAAATCTCTAGCACAGATATAATTTATATGATACATAAATCTTAATGAAATTTTCCTTTCTTTCACAGGAAAAGTACACGCACAAAACCGATTTTAAAAAACTGATTTTCGCTGCTAACGCAGGGAATCGAAATCTGTCGCACAATGTAATTTGTATTATCCATGAATATTCATATAAATTTTCTTTCTTTCATAGGAAAAATTACGCACACGACACTTATATTCACTTCTATTGCAGGTAAGCAAAATCTTTCACAATTTATATTATTCATGCATGTTCATAAAAATTTTCTTTCTTTCATAGGAAAAATTACGCACACAACACTAATTTTCACTGCTATCGCAGGTAAGCAAAATCTTTCGCAATTTATATTATTCATGCATGTTCATAAAGATTATCTTTCTTTCCTAGGAAAATTTACACGCACAAAACTAATTTTCACTGCTATAGCAGACAAGCAAGCTCAGCCCGAGCAATCTAGTAAGCACTACCCAACATGTTGATTTTTCGCCGTCTCCCTACATCGTAGCCGTTCCTCGCTCAGCCACCGGCCAGCGAAAATTTTTTCAATTTGGTTGTTCTTCTTTCGGTCGACTACCGAAATCTCTTCGGGCAGCGGTGCTGTTGAATACGTACGGGTGTACGTGTATCATTTGCCTGCACTTTGGTAAGCAGAATTTGTGTTGTGAGCGAGAATTTTCTAGGAATTCTCGGCGGGCTTGCTGTAATACATTGCGTGATGGTATCACGCGCTGTTTTACCGCTAGACGAATTGCCGTTTCCCGACTCTTGTAAGTTGGTGAATAGAGGTAAACTTTGAGTGACAAAATCATGATTTGTGCGCGTTTTGCACAAGTTTAGAATTCTTCGTTTGGCAGTATTTTTGTTGTCGATGTTTTCTCTTCTTCTCAGGGTTCATAAGAAATAATATAGATAGTGCAAGTTCTGCCCGAATTAAATTCTTTCTCTTTCGACATGCTTGTCTTTCTCTTCTTTTCAGGGTTCATAAGAAGGAATATAGATCGTGCTAGTTCTGCCCGAATTAAATTCTTTCTTTTTGGACGTGCTTTGTCTTTCTCTTCTTTTCAGGGTTTTATGCTTTATGGAGAAGTTGCATAGAGCTGCTTCTCGAAATTGTATTTATAAACCTTTCCTTCTTTTTAGGTATTAATGTCTCAATAGAAAAGTAGCCAAGGGCTACTTTTCGAAAAAATTACATAAACCTTTTGTCCCCCTTTTCAGAAAATATACGTGAAGACAAAAATGTAAAAGAAAACTTTGACAGGAGAAATTTCGAAAGATAGAAAAAAAAAATAAATGTGACGAGGAACTGAGACTGAGGCATTGAGTGGTTTAGGCAAAAAAAAGAAGAAAAGTAAAAGGTAGCATGAGAGCAGAACGGTACAGTTATCGGCTTGTACAAGAGATATAATCATAACAGCGGCTCCTTAGCCATATATATCGTAAATTTGGCAGCTCTTTGCAGGAATAACTTAATCCAGCGACCAAAGTCTATTAAAAAACTTCACCATGACCAGCTTCAAAGAACATCGTGAAGCAGTTTTACCATATGGTGACCCAGCACATCGGATCGTCAACGAAGAACAATGACCCCAAAATAAGGAAAAGGACTGTACCAAGGCATTTAATATGTCCAAAAAGAATAACGCCTGAGGAAACAACTTCGACAACCGAGTATACACCCACTGCATTAACAAATAATATCAAAACCATACCAACATACATTTCTGCACCTAAGACGCTGCGAAAAACCATAATACCTGAGAGTACATACCAACAACAGCAGCAAATAAATACATAGATAAAAAATATGCATACCAACTGCACAAGAAATACCTGCAAAAACAAGCTCACCGAATGAATACACACGCACTACACCACAGAAATCGACATGAAAATGCTGCTTATAAGAAGTACTGTATGAAAACCCCACCGGTGGTTCAAAAGCAATAACAATCATTGATTATAAAGATAGGCAAAGGCCAGAAGGCAAACTCATAGAGGAGAACAAAACCCCTCTTCACACAAGAAACAAAAGGGCCGCGTACCGGTAAAACTCATGTAGCAAATGGAACTTTGGCAGCTCTCTGCCGATATAAATTAATCTAATGACCAAAATCTATTAACAAACTTCACCATGAATAACATCAACGAACAGCTTGTAGCGGCCTTACCACAACACACTGGAGGAGTCCAGCACTTCTCTGTCAGCAGGCTTAACACAAACAACAACATTGGGCGCTGTGTCGGTCAAGCCAGCTCTTTTCTGGAGGAATAACTCGGTGCTGTGATTCCTTCAGCTACAGCCACAGTCGACTTGGCTAGCGTTATCCAAGACAAGAAGAGGTACAATCATGTCATTGGTGCGTTCCATCACGGCCTGGTGTGCTTTGTGAGCGACGTTATCCGTGAACTATCGGCCTCACATAGGTATGATTAGATCAAAGAAACGTTGATTTCCAAGCCCCTAGCAACGACCAACTTAGCTAGTTGGTACTAAAGTTCCTCTGGCTGCAGCGTTTGCCAGCAAGCATGCAGACGATTCTTGCCTGTAATCTTGGTACACTTGAGATGTTGTCAACATATGCTAAGAAAATTACCGAAGTTCGTCACAGAGCATATGTGTTTTCAATAACTCCGGCTCCTGATAATCATTATCAGGCTATTACAAATTTGGAGAAGTAGTTGCATAACCTTACTTGCATGTTCGAAAAGTCTCTGACGCTTCGTAATTCAGCAAGGAAAAGCTCATCAGAAAGTGAATCTAAGCACCCGTTGTCTTCTCGGGAGTCGACATCTGACTCGAAATCAGGTTTCTGTGAGTACCATCGGAAATTGGGAACGAATATAAGAAAATGCATTGTTCAGTGCAAATTCAAGGAAAGTAATCTAAATTCAGCACTGCAAGGCGTTCTAACATGTAATGAAGGAAGAAATTACCTCATAGATACGGGAGCGGATACTTCCATCATTCCAAAACCGTCTCTATATCGGTTTTTGGAATTCAAATTGCAGTTGGTGGGGCCAAATTCCTGGCCTATTAGAATATTTGGTCGAAAAATGTTATCGTTGGACTTGGGCTTACGCAGAGTTATTTCCTCCCCTTTGCGTATGTACCTAGGCCTATATTAAGCTCAGATTTTCTGTGTCATTACGGTCTTCTAGTAGATATTAAAAAGGAGTCTTTCAATGACCCGCTCACTTCTTTGGTAGCATTTGCACAGAGTAGTAGCAGTCCCAACTCAGACCTGTTGGTACTAATTAATCCAGTAATCTATTCAGCAATTTAGGACCTACACAAAAAGTATCGTGACATCACTGTCGAAAAAGAATATACTAAGCAGGTGGCATAGACGTTTACGCACTACATTATCATAAAATCGACTGTCATTTCATCCAAAGTTTCTCGCCTTTATCGAGAAAAGTTATCAATAGCAAAAAAGAAATTTTAATTTCTTTAGAGCAAAAAATCTGGCGACTTTCAAACAGTATGCATATGTTACAAAAGAAAATTGGTGAATGGAGACAATGCGGGGACTACAGAAGGCTAAATTCCAGTACCGTAGCTAGCACTTTAATACGTGACTTCATCTACCAGTTATGAAATTACACACATATTGCAACTCTTGACTTAGCAAAAGCATACCTCCAATTTCCCATCGCGCAATTTTGGATCTTTTCGAGTTCACACGCACGACGCTTGGCCTGTGTAATGCTGCTCAATCTTTTCAAAGATTAATTCGCATGGTTTTGCAAGAGTCTTTCTTCTGTTTTATATATTTGGAAGATATACTAATCGCTTCTACGTCTCAAGCTGAGCACACATCGAACAAGTGTTCAAACGACTACAGGATTAAGGACTTATTTTAAACGGGGAAAAATACGTATTCGTACAGTCGCAGGTAAAACTTTTAGACCATTTTTTCCCCCGAAGGACATTAGGCCAGCTCCCGATCGTGTAGAAACAATTTCAAATACAAAATTCCTGCAATCGTAAAGCAATTACGATGCTTCTTGAGTATGATTAATTTCTATCGCCATTTCTTGCCACACGCTGCGGCTCACCACGCTGATTTACACAGCTATCTGTCCGGCTCTAAGTAATGTGGTGATAAACGTATTGACTGGTCTAGCCAAGCAACTAACTCCTTCCAGGTGGCTAAAACTCAACTGGCACAAACGGCTCTTCTCGCCTTTCCCATCGCTTCGGCCAAACTACCGACATTTGTAGATGCTTCGATATTGCTACTCGTGTGGCGATATAACATACAGCCGACGGTGGCTGGAAAACGCTAGGATTTTACTCTTTTAAATTGAGCAGCGCTACCTGAAGTATAGCACCAATAACCGGGCGTTACTTATTTCAAGTATTTGCTCGATGGACGTGTCTTCACGCTCTACACAGACCAACAACCCATGCAATACGCATTTCTGCAAAACTCAGAAAAGGCTTCCCCCGGAAATTACGACATTTAGACTATGTGGGTCAATTCACTTCAAACACCATACACGTGCCCGGGCAAGACAACAAGGTTGCCGGTGCTCTATCAAGAGTCGAGGAAGTCCATGTTCCAGGCCCAATTAATTTTGAAGCTATGACAGGAGCGCAACTTCAAGATGCGGAATTTCAATTCGAAATTCTCGGTATAAATTAAAAAATTCCCGATTTTTGAATCTACTAAAGAATTATACTGTCAAGTTACGGACACTAAAATATGTCCATTCATTCCCAACGCCTTCGGAGTACAAGCTTTCAAAATTATCCATGATTTGTCCCACCCGAACACAACGAACAAAATGATCACGTCTAGATACTTCTGACGGTCCATCAGTAAAGATGTCAACACTTCGGCACGGTCCTGCCAAGCTCGTCCGCGGATCAAGGTATCGGGATATAGCAAAAATGCGCAGACTCATTTCACGAATGTTGCGAGCGCTTCCAGACTATTCACATTGATCTCGTGGGTCCTCCGCCTCCCTCGGAAAGTTTTAGATATTGTGTTACGGTTATTGGTAGGTTTATGTGATGGCCAGAAGCCGTCTATCTATTCGAAATTAGTGCTGAAATAGTCGCGGTTGCACTCTGCCCAGTGTGGATAGCTCGTCTCAGTGCGCCTAGGATTATCATAACAGATCAAGGGTCACAATTTGATCCTTCATTATTTTCTGGACTTTGCAAGCAATTAGGTTTCCAACGTAATGTGCACTACCGCTTATCGTCCTCAGGCCAACGGATTTTTCGAACGATGGCATCGGACGTTTAAGGCCTGTCTAATGGATTATCAAGAAAAGTCCTAGACAAAGGCTTAACGTTTTGTTCTGTTAGGATTACGAGCTACTTTTAGGGAGGTATTTCTCGCCACCCCTGCGGAGCTCATGTGCAGCCACCGTCTGGTAGTTCCCCTTTACAACGTAAGTGCACTGGGGAACGTTTCCAGCCAGTGTCGGTAGACTTCAATGCACCGAATGACTTACAAACTGACGCCATAGTATGGAATGAGATCAGATTGGCTCTTTACAAAGCGTCCTGTTCTTTCAGAAATCGCGATGAACTCGATTCACTTGGCTGAATATCCCCAGTTCCAATTAGTACTAAAATTTTGATGCGAGCTTTATGGTTTTCAGGATGTTCTTGCGATAATCCAATATCGGCACCCATTTATGAGCAGTGATTTTGATAGCACGACTCATAAATCGCATCAGAATAGATTTTCAATTGGACCAAGTTCCTACATTGCTTGGACAGATTCTTCTAATGTATTAGCTTGGATATCTGTAATCATTCAAACAAGTATAAAACTTACCTGGCTAATAGAATTTCGGTAATTCAAGGATTAATCAACATTAAAGCATGACAATATGTGAGGTCTGTTGACAATCCTTTCGACTGAAATTCCAGAGGGGCTAAGTCTTTTTCGTTGATTGATCACCAATTATGGTATCATGGACCTAATTGCAAGGTAGTGAAGAAAATTGGCCTACATCGAAACCAATTCTAGCTAACCAGACTGAGGTTGAACAAAGACGAGGAACTCATCTTACAACAACCCATTAAAACATCAAATTTGTTCGAGAGAATCTCAAGTTTAACAAACTACAACGTACAATTGCATATTGCATCAGTTTCATTCATAAATGAAGAAACGCGTTTGTAGAAATAACTCAAGAACAACAAATGGACCCAAGGATAGTTAGTCCGGCAGAAATTCCTATAGCAAAAATTCAGGTCGTTAAATTAGCACAGAATACCATTTTCGGTATTGAAATTCAATACTTACAATCACGGAATGCACTTCCAGCTAAAAGCAAAATTTCATCTCTTGAGCCTTTCTTAGATAAAGACGGTCTAATTCGGTACTGAGGTCGATTAAAAAATAATAGTATTAACTATAATCAAAAATAACCCATCATTCACCCAAAGGAAAGCAAGTTAACAATTTTGATAATTGAAAATTTCTATACAAAAATTTTGCAAGGGCCTGGAATTGATCTCTTCCACCATATGAAGTGAATTTTGGATTCCACAATGAAAAAAACCTTTAAAAATATATTACATAAATTCGTAGTTTGTTTTAAGAAATCCGCTGCAATCAACACATAGGCAGTCTACCTTCAACCCAGGTCAATATAACCAGACCTTTTCAACAAGGTGGTTTCGATTATTCTGGCCCTTTCAATTTAAAGCTATCTAAATTTTAAATAGAACTAATTGTGTTTATAAATGGTATATATGATCTTCTTTTGAAAGCCATTCATGCAGAAGCCGTATCCGACTTATCCACTGCGCCTGCAAATGTTTTTTCCAACATATGAAGTGAATTTTGGATTCTACAAAGACGAAAAACCGTTAGATATGTATTACATCTATCCGTAGTTTGTTCTAAGCAATTCGAGTCTAACAGATATCAACTCATGGGCAATCTACCTTCACCCCGGGCCAACATAACCATCCCTCTTCAACGAAGTTGGTTAGATTACGTTGGCCATTTCAATTTAAAGCTGTCTAAATTTAGAAATAATCGTCTATATACAG
Organism: Dioctria rufipes; assembly: GCA_963924295.1. Classification (NCBI taxonomy): domain Eukaryota; kingdom Metazoa; phylum Arthropoda; class Insecta; order Diptera; family Asilidae; genus Dioctria; species Dioctria rufipes. Next base: position 160,131,658 of record OZ002740.1, on the reverse strand, counting down.
GGAATATATGTATTTTCGTTTGCAAGCCATTCATATAGAAGCTGTATCCAATCTGTCCTCTGCAGCCTTCATGGCGTTCCGACAGCCCTGTAGTCGGAGGAGTGTCAGCACTGCTATCTTTTCAGACTGCGATGAAAGAAATTAAGAAGAGCTACACTACAAGCTAACAATCAGATGGCGGAAATACTAACCCACGATCGTATATGTTGACACTTTAACCAGCTTCCGCAGTTCGTTTTGGATGATTGTTGGAGGGCGGAGTTAAGTCAATAAATTTCCATTTGAACCGAATTTTAGGGAGTTTTTCATTGACAAAAACTCGCTACTGTGTTGACACAAATTGAAGCCTGCCTAAATTCTTGGCCTCAGTGCCCTATCACAAAAGATCCAGACGATCTCAATATTTTAAATCCAGGACATTTTTTAATCGGTACTTCCTTATTACTTCCACCTGAACCTATGATGAAAAAAAATGTTTCCTTACTTATAACGTGGCGACATCTTCATTTGTTGCAGCAGCAGCTTTGGCATGAATGGTTGAATGGTTATTATAAATTCCCTGCAAAGTCTGCTCGAATGGCAGTACCCAATCTCAAATCCCAAAATAGGAGACTTAGTCGTTGGTTATTAGGAAGAATAGCTGAAGCCTATCCAGCTGGTGACAAATAAGTGTGTATAGTTAGCGTAAAAACGGAAAATGGACTTGCAAAAAGACCATTATCTAGAATGCGTATCTTTCCGAAGAAAAGTCCATTGCATCTATTACGAAAAAAACAAATTCACAATCAGGCAAACAAACAAAGATTTAAATCTGTTCATGTTGTACTCTCTAGTAGAAAAATCCGTACGATAAACGCTCATTTATTTATTGCAATCATAGAAATGAACTCAAGTCCCGTTATCGATTAATCGAAATATTCATTGCCAGGAAACAATTTCCAATCTAAACCGATGCATTTAAATGCAATTTTTTTTTCTATAACAAACACCTCTAATAACAAAGGTAATTAAATTGCAATTTTCAACCAAATGCAAGTATACCGTGATATTTCAAACATACTAGTCACTTTTATGCAAGAAACTCAATCGTTTATTTGTTTAGACCGTTGCATTTTAAACAAAGTCTTGTACTGCAGCCGATCAATGCACGCAAGTATTAAAAAATATATTTAAAAAAAAATTAAAAATAACTACCGTTTGTATATTGAAGGGACTAGAAAGTAAAAATTTTTTTTTTCTTTCTCAGTGATATGAAGAAAAAAAGTTTAATGCAAAATAAGAAATGCTACTACTCAGATTAAATCTTAAATGTTTGGGCATGATTTGCAGTTAGACAATTGTGATTATAGTTATGGATGCCCAAACTTTTACGATTTAATCTGAGTTGTAGCATTTCTTACTTCGAATGATAACTATCTTGTTTATATCACTGAGAAAGAAAAAAATTGTTTTTTACTTTTTAGTCCATTTTATTTACAAAAGTTATTCGTTTTAAGTTTTCTTAATATACTTCATTTTCTACTTTTTAGTTATACGCTCGAAAATGGACTACCAAAACACGAGTCTCGAAACTCGACTCTCGGAAATAGACTCGAAATACGACTCTTGAAAATCAATTCTCGCAATACTACTCTCGAAAATCGACTCTCGAAATTGGCATCTCGAAATTCGGCTCTCCAAATTCGACTCTCAAAATTCGATTCTCGAAATCGACTGTCGAAATTAGACTCTCGAAACTTGTTTCTCGACTCTCGAATCTCGAAGGGCGGCAGCTACCACTATCACCAAAAAACCCCAACATGTAAGAACATTTTAGCCCATCGGAAAGGTCCCCATTCAGATATCCTAAATCAAAAAACCCCATGTAAATCCATCCACATTTATTACACTAAAACCATTCCGTCACGAACGGCACTCTCAAAGGGTTGCAGTTACGACCCCCTCCCCAAACCCACAACACGTACGGATATTTTACACCTCCGGAAAGCTCCCCATGCACACACTCTAAATCATAAAACCCATGTAAATCAATCCGTGTACACTACCCTAAAAATATTTCGTCCGGAACGGCACTCTCAGTTGCTCTGGCGCTCAGACACAAACATTATGAATCAGGGGTCTCTAAGTTGATAGAAAGTTATTTAAAAAAAAGCCATGTTATGTTTGTATAAAATAAATTGCTACCTTCTAAAATTTCCCATTTTAGGTAACTGTGTTTTACACACCCCTTGCCGTGCAATCTTGGGAACTCAGTGGAGAAGGGTCTTGAGACCCAGCGAACTCGTGCATTCAATGGGCGCCAGGTGATTTTCAATAGCAATAGATACTACGAAATTTACAAAATTGGATGTAAAGTTGTTTTGGACAAGGAGGGACACAATCGTTTTCAATTTTCAATTTCAATTTAAATGAAAGAGAATATATGTGTGATTACGTTATAATTCTAAGAGGCGTAAATTAATTTCATATATATATATATGTACGTGGCCACGCAACATATTAGTTCGCCTGACGCCGTACAAACGATAAGCCGGTGTAACCACGGTAAACAGCTAGTAGAAAAAGCAACGCGAAATACTTTGCTGATAACAAGAGGAATTAGGTAGGTAGACTTTCTTGAATATATGTAGGCGCAGATTTTGTGGGTCATTATGGACTTCTGGTGGACCTGAAGAGGAAGTCACTAATTGACCTACTAACTTCATTAAACTCTTCTGCACAATGTGTCGCATGCCAGTCTACAAGTCCTTCTGTCCTCATAAAGTCGGGTATTGCTCGTAAAATTAGAAACTACTGAGTAAATACTAGTCCATTACAGTGGGATCAAATTTCATCAAGCCAATAACTCATACTGTTACGCATAGAATTGATACTAAAGGCCCTTCTATTGCTTCCAAAGTTCGTCCTCTCTCTCATACCAAAAATTAGCAATCGCAAAAAGGAGTTCCAATTTCTTCTAAAGTATGGTATCTGTCATCCGTCAAATATTTTTTGGACCTCACCATTCCACCTTGTAAAAAAGAAAGACGGTAAATGAAGATCATGCGATGACTACAGCCGCAGGTTAAATTCTTGGGACATCTCGTCACATCTCAGGGTTTAAGCCCTTCCTAGCAGAAGTCGACGCATTTTCTAACTCCCCGAGACCATAAAATATTTGCAACGTTTTTTGTGCATGTTAAAATTCTATCGTCGTTTTTTGTCACACGCAGCGGAACATCAAGCTGCCTTAAACAATTACCTGACCGGTTGAAAAAGACAGCGCCAGGCGAATCATTTGGAGTGAAAAAACGAAGGAAGCATTCCATGCATTCAAAACCCACCTAGTTGAAACAACCCTACTAGCATTCCCTATTGCAGAATCTGAGCTTTGCTTATGGGTAGATGCCTGGGATTCCGCTATTGGTGTAGCGATCCACCAAAAAGTGAACGAATCTTGGCAATCACTAGGCTTATACTCCGTCAAATTGAATAAGGCACAACGCAAATACAGCACTTATAACAAAGAGCTTCTGGCAGAGTACGAAGGAATCAAGTATTTACGATAATTATTAGAGGGTCGAATTTTCACTCTATACCCACAGACCCATGATATACGCTTTCCAAAGGAATCCCGAAAAAGCTTCACCTCGGCAGCTCAGACATTTAGATTTCATTGGTGATTTCACTACAAACATTCGACATGTATCAGGCAAGGATAATGTAGAAGCTGATGCACTTTCTAGGGTCGGCGAGATTCAACTTGCTGCATCAATCGATTTTTAATCCATTGCCGATGTTCAACGATCCCGAATTTCAACAACTTTTCTTAAACTCACAGTTAGATTCAAGAAATTCCCAATTTTTGGAACGAATAAAGAATTAAGCTGCGAAATTTCCAATAAGGGAATCAGACCATTTATTCCAAAAGATTTTAGAGTCCAAGTTTTCAATGCAATAAATTATTTATCTCATCAAGTTTTCCGAACAACAAATAAAATGGTTACTGCCAGGTAGATTTGGCCCTCCATTAACAAGGACGTCAATTCTTGGGAACGATCTTGTTTACCTTGACAACGGTGTAAAGTTTCACGGCATTGCAAAAATACGCTGTGTACGTTCCAACACTGCTCCGGCAGTTCATGTAGACATCGTAAGAACTCTACCTCCCTCGCAGAGCTTTAGATACTGTCTCACTATGATAGACAGACTTACGCGATGACCTGAGGTAGTTCCTCTAACTAATATTACAGCGGACACGATCGCAGGGGCACCTTTGGAAGTTCGGATCTCCCGTTTCGGAGCACCTAGAGCAATCATTACAGATCGAGGGGTACAATTTGAATCTGAATTATTCGAAAAACTCTCCATATTATTAGGTTTTGAAAGAAATCGCATTACAGCGTATCACCCACACGCTAATGGGTTTTTAGAAATATTGCATCGTAGACTAAAAGCATCTCCCATGTCATACCAAGAGAAGTCATGGTCAAAAACCTTCCCACTAGCTTTATTGGGATTGAGAACCACATTTCGGGATGAATTTCTTGCCATCCTCGCAGAGCTCGTTTATGGCGAGAGTTTGGGTATTCCGGCCTATTTTTTGAAAAAGTCGCAGTGCCAACCACAAAATGAATTTGTTATTCCTCCGCGCAATTCCTTTTCTGATATCAGACCTGTTCCAGTAAATAACCACTCTCATCAAGTTGATTTAAACTCAAGGACCTTTATAAGTATTCGTTTGCTTCTTTAACCACAGACGCTATTCGTGCTGCACTTCAACCACCTTCAGAGGAACCATTTAAAATTCTAAAGCGTTCTGAAAATTTCCTCAGCCTCAAAATCAGAAATAGAGAGAGGAACATCTCGATTAACCGGCTCAAGCTTAATTTTGGAGATTTCGAAATTACTAATCGTAATAAAAACCTCTTAGCACCAACTAAACACAACACACATCCATCTGACTCTGTTCAGCCAGAGACTGTAGGTCCTATGATCCAATACGAACACGTTAAAGCGAGGTTCCAGCCAGTGTAGGAAGACTTACGTTTGCAGACAGAATCAAACACACTCTCTAGTATATCACCAAGTCGCCACATCATCTACACAATCGCTAAAACCCAAAGGTTTTGTTGACAGGTAAGCAATGTAGCGACGCAACACATTAGTTCGCCTGACGCCGTATATCCGATAAACCACTGTAAACAACTAGTAGTAAAAACAACGTGAAATACTTTTCTGATGAGAAGAGGAATTAGTTAAGTAGGCGTTCATGAATATATGTAAAGAAATACAAAAAGAATTAGTCAGTCTGTTTTAAAAATATATATATAAAAGGAAAAAGAAAGCAAAAACCTCAAGATCGGACTAAGGACTTTTAATGAATTAAAATATTCAAGTTTATTCCAGAGTTTTCAGAAAATCAAGCTGTCTGAAGACTTTTATGTATGCAAAAAATATAAACGTATTTTTTTTCAGAGAACCGTTCTTAATTTAGATAGCAGTCGCCTACAAGGCCCCGCTTTGAGTTTGTCCGCCTCAGCAACAGTCGAAAATTGCCGAGATGACAATATTCAGCAAGCCTGTAGTTACACTCTTCAAGAGGACGACACTTTTCCACCACCTCAATCGGCCAATCTACAGCCTAATCACCAGTTCATGTTCCGGCTGGCATAGTGACAGCCCGAAGTATCAATCTGGCAACTGGCTCGTCCAGATTGATTTAACCAACCATCAAACCGCAGTGGGCCACGCATCTATCTTCGTTAAAACTTTATGTTCTGGTGGTTATAAGAACAACCGAACTAGCCTTCGTCTTCAGCAGCAATTCCATGATGGCGGTTGCCCGAATAGAACTATAGGGCAACTTGTCTTACCATTCCAGAATTGATTGCATCTCTCTCAAATAGTACAAGCCAGCTCGTACTCGAGCTTTTAAGAAGTTCATGATCCTCCTGAAGCACGTCAGCAAATTGAGTGTGTATGCTATATTCCCTTTACCTTGACAACAACTATGTGGTATTATATAGACAGGTAGTAGGTAATAATTGGCACGATCGCCATGTATTAAATAAAACGTTTATATGGCCCAAGATTTTGTTAAAGCGGGAGTAGCAAGTACTGCATAACTCCGGTTTTATATAATTGTGGGGAGCAGCTATAATAGCATAACTCCACCGAATAAATTAAAACACAAAAATCAATTGGTGATCACTGATCGATGACTTTAATTATAATCTCTTCCATGGTTTTACTACATGCTATTTATATCTTAAAATTAACTTACGTTTACCTTACCTATAGTACCCGGGTCAACATATCGGCACAAAAATGAAAGCCGTGTAAATTGTGCGAGTAATTTCATAAACTATGTGTTTGCTTGCATTTTTGTGGCGGTGCTTGGTTGACACAATATTCTTTCTCAATGGTGTAATTATATTTATGTGGGGCAATGCGCAGGGGCGGATTTGATCACTTGGCCGCCCTAGGCCTATGGAAGATTGCCGCCCCCCTACTCCCTGTAAAACACGAAAAATTGATCTATATCCAGTGAAGGGACCCCAGGCTAGAATTAGCGGAGTAGGCTGCCTCATAAATCGGAGTAGATTTGAAAAAAATGGAGTAGAATTAAATATAACACTTTCCAACGAATTATTTTATTTAAAAAAACGAAAAAGTATAAAAATGTAATGAAATACCCACAACTACAAGAAAAAATCGCCGCCCCCTAAATCTGCCGCCCTAGGCCCGGGACTACTCGGCCTATAGGGAAATCCGCCCCTGGCAATGCGTGATTGCCTCATAAGCAATATGTTTTGTTTATTATTTATTGAAATCGCTTATGGGTTCATCACAACTAGGTAGTTCGCCCATCACTCCGGCAAGAATATTCCCTAAACGTATATAAATATTCTAAAATTCTTATAAATGCCGTAAAAGAAGGAAATTAATAAAAGAAAGGAGAATAATTAACTTTGGCCAGCTTCCCTCAAAAGCATTTGGCCGAGTCCAAAATTGTATCAAAAAGCATCACTGCACTTAAAGAAAATACCGCCAATCATGAGACTCCTTCTCACCACCTTGTCTGTTGAACCTCTTTCTTTTATCTTATTTTTCACCCACTTTTGTGTTCTTCTATTTTAAGTTTACTTTTCTCCTAATTTTCATTTTCTTTTCCTCTGATTCACATTTTCTTTTCTTCTATTTTTTTTCCTGGAAGTCTTTGGAAGCCTTCACTTTAGCCATCTACTGCAAAAAAAAAGTGCTCGTTTCACCTACCTGACGAGGAAGCATAGTCATTTCTTTTTAAGTAGATCGTCGAACCCCGACGAGACTTGAAATTTTGGCGATGCGTTGCCGACATTACAGCCGGGATATTTAAAGTTTTATTGCTCAATCTTAAAATTGACTTCGATCATATTTTATTCGAATATTTAAAAATATCAACCCTGTTCGCAAATCTCGTTATTCTCCGTCCGAACTGCTAACACCTTCGATTGCCTATATCTTGAAGTTTATTGTGAGTTTATTTGAGGTAAGGATGAAAACTGCTTCTACATTCCAAATAAATCGACGGTGATTTCGCCTTTAAGCTTCTTGTGGACCCATCCGTGTAAGAACAAAAGCAATTTACATGTGTAGCTGTGTGTGTGTGTATATATTATGTTAAGCCTTAACTATTTTATATAAGTATGGATGTGTATATACGTCCAGAATGCGTGACTTGATGGTTAAGTGTATTACATTGTGTATGTGGATTGGTGTTCCTGTAGTTTAATTTAACTGTTGACTAATATTTGTGTATACATTGCTGCATGCCTGTGTAGTGAATAAGTGACAATAATGTAGAACAGCGTAATGTGATTGCGTATTGGGTAATTATCTGCCATTTTGATTTATACGTTATTTGCGTTATCGGACTGCGCAGTATTTGCTAATGTGTGACTAGTAATATTAGTGCTTCTATGTATGCGTTGAGGATCGTGCTGAGTTGCAGTTAAATCGCTCGTTAACTTGTGGATGGTTTGCCGGCCGTCCTTTCGCTCGCTGAAATGGGCATAGATCACAAATTCAACAGTTCATCAATTTCGTTATTTATATTGGACCATAGCTCATAACTAACACAATGACAGACAATCTAACGCATGACAAAAACTAACCCGTAAAAAATTATATCAAGCATCAGTTAAATTCAAACATTTAACGTGAATACACCGATGCATATAAATGATTGTGAAAGTGAGAAGCCTATTAGCCCAGAACGAGTCTGGGAGGATGAGCTTGAGGAACGGTGGGTGCTGGTGAGAGAGCTTACAAAGAGACCCCATTCGCCCAAGCATAAATCAGGGAGTTACTCCACGGACGAGGATTGGGATCTGGACTAAGAAATTGCCACGCTACCACCATCTCCTCAAAGAACTCAAGACTAGCAAGAAAAATTAAAACAGCAACGGTCTAATATGTTGAAGGTTAGCCAACGCCTCAACAAGGTGACGTTAAGCAGTAGACCAGCGCCAATCATTGTAATTGAGACTTAACCTGCTGCTTCCCCAAATTCTGAGAAGGCATCACCTTCAAATTTGAGCAGGAACAACAACAGGACAGCTGTTTAAATGGTCAAGAGGCTGAGACGACGCCGCCTAAAATAGATGACATACAGCAATTATCAGCCAAAGTCTAACAGAAAAGTTGTTTAAATGGTTAATCAGCGGCCACTAAAATAAATATTTTAAGTGACCAGTACCACAACCGTTACCGATAACGACCACCTCACCAGTATTGTAGACGAGCAGAGCAAATTTAGAGAGGATTACGCAGTATCTATGGCGACTTTAAAACGATCTAAATAGCGAAATTGTCGGTCTACCAACGACGCGACTGTACAAAAATCAAAGTGAAACTTTTGGCCAATGGAAATATTAAGATAATAATCGCAATCATCGAATGGGAATTTGTTATTTCTTTATTACTTCCTGCACAGAAATTTCGTTTATCACAGCATCATGTGTTTTTAATAATTTTTTTTTATGTATATAATGACACTTTAATAGAGAAAAACGTTATAAAATGGCTCTTAATAATAAAAAAGAAAACAAAAAAAATGGCTCTGAAAAAACGAAATGAGAAAGGCTCTATATAACTAAAAATTAAATGCGACGCAAAAGGCTTAAACAATTGTATAAGACTAAAAAAACAATAGAAGAAGCTGAATAAGGCACATTAAAAAAGATTAAGCTAACAATATAAAGGAAACGTAAGGTAGAATTTTCACAATAATTTTGAAAACAAAGATTTGGAACCAAAGTCGAGATAAAATGCTAAAATTTAAAATGTGCCCATATTTGCAGGTAAGTGGCAGTTCCAAGAAGAACTCACCAAGTAAAGTTTCCAAAATAGATAACAAGAATTTTTGTAAGATGACCGCATGCGAAATTTAGCATTTTTTGTTAAAAACAAATAATTTTGTCCAATGTCACCGATATCATAGCGTCCCGCGAGTACAGCCTGTAGTATCATAGACCTCTACAAACTGCCCTAATCATTCATCCAGCTTAGCATCTCTAACAGAATACTAGTCCTTCCCACAGCACGTGCAACGCTTCTTAAGCGGGGAGAAGCCGGTGGACAAGTGTTGCAAATGCTGTGGCCTGCTAACACCAGCGAACGACAAGAGATCGTCCTGCTCCGACGATAGTGGTTGCCATGTGCAGTTGAATGTGGCTGCGTTCGTTGCCAGATATTCAAGATGTAAACGTCTCTTCAATCTGTCAACGAAGTGGCGCTTAAGTGCTTGTGCGTGTTGTTGTGGGTCAGTGTTCTGATTCCCATCTGCGACTCTCACGTAGAACAAATGAGTTGTATATATGGCAAGTGTCAACACAAAGCTAATCAAACAATTCACCCGACTACAAACCTTTGGTCCCCGTAGAAACGATGTCCTAGTAATGCCGAAATTCGCGTGGATCAACTGACACATATCGCGCACCAGTTCCATTAGACTCTGCAAAGCTGGACTGGTGAAGAAACTGTGAAACGAGGTGCCTTCACCAGAAGAACAAACTGTGCAGATCATCTGAACCTGCCGGTCGATATGTGACAACTGATTAGGATGCATAAGACTGTGATGCAGCAATTTGAATGCTACATCAGCATCTTTGTAACTAGAAGGATAACTGTAGACTACTCTTCAAGCTATACTTCCCATCACGCCCATATTCACCCCGAGGTGTGTTCGCTATCTGTTGTATCCTGTATACTTCCGAGGTCTTATTGACATAAGCACGTCATGGAGCACACCTGTTGTAAGTATGCTGAAAGGTGTGTTAGGTAGTCTGTTCAAAACGAAAGCATCTTCCAACATAGTGCAAGGGACACTGGTCCCAAGTTGGCGAAATCTCTCCCGCGAAGAAGCAGCCAGGTCGTGTAGTTGTTCAGTGTTATTGTTTATTCTACAGTTTCAAGATATATCAATAATATCTGCGAGAACTGTCAGTGTATGCGTGTCAGCTCCAAAACCTCGACCATTAATGAACACTGAATCTATTAACTCAGGATTAAACCTGATTGGAATCGACGCGAATTGCGTGTACCGTACAGCATTCCATTTGAAGCGAAATGCTGGCTTGATTCTTCTTCCAGGTCTGAATCGTTGAGATTAGATCCTGTGGTCAGTCACGAGGATAGGGTGGTCGAACAGAGAGCAGGTAGTAATACTCCCCGATGCCGAACCCTCCTAGTGCATTTAAACACAGTTGAGAAATTAAGGTGTCTCTCTGGAAAAACACTCGTTGGAATGCACGCACTTAGAGACACATTGATTTCACAACCAATTTTGACTGGTACTTTCAGCAACCCATCGTCTTCCGCACCAAAAGGCGTCTATCGCTTTTGCTTGAAGAAGACCTACGAAGCCTTCCCCAAATGTCTCAGACTTTAGCAGATGAACGACGGACGAGGTAAACAAATATGGATAAAGAAGAATTTTAAGAACTTTTGTTTTTAACGATTCCAAATCAAATTAATAAATACACGTAGAAAACACAACCGCGTCGTCCGGGGTTTGAAACCGGGACCATCCGCTTGCCGGGCGGCTGCTCTTACGACTGAGCTAAAGAGACAGATGATTTTCCATCTTGCATTTCTCAATTTGTTATGAACCTACTAAGCCACGATTTGCTTTCAGCTGGCATTAACCAGTAACGATGAAAGCTCATAAATAAATTGTAATTTAAATTTTTATTTATTTTTTCCCGGACGGGAATCGAAACTACACTTGTTAGAATCAGTCAATGATGGATAAAGAAGAATTTTTAGAACTTTTATTCTTAACGATTCTAAATCAAATTAATAAATACAAGAAGAAAAAACAACCGCCTCGTTCGGGGTTTGAAACTCGGACTTTCCGCTTGCCGGGTGGCTGCTCTTACCACTGAGCTAACGAGACAGATGATTTTCCATCTTGCATTTATCAATTTGCTACGAGCCTACTAAGCCACTATTTCCCTTCAGCTGGCATTAACCAGTAACGATGAAAACTCACAAACAAATTGTAAATTCAATTTTTATTTATTTTTTCCCGGACGGGAGTCGAACCTACACTTGTTAGAATCAGTCAATGATGGATAAAGAAGAATTTCAAGAACTTTTATTTTTAACGACTCTAAATCAAATTAATAAATACAAGAAGAAAAAACAACCGCCTCGTCCGGGGTTTGATACCGGGACCTTCCGCTTGCCGAGTGGCTGCTCTTACCACTTAACTAATGAGACAGATGATTTTCCCTCCTGCATATATAAATTTGTTACTAGCCTACTAAGCCACAATTTGCTTTCAGCTGGCATTAACCAGTAACGATGAAAGCGTACAAATAAATTGTAAATTCAATTTTTATTTATTTTTTCCCGGACGCGAATCGAACCTACTCTTGTAAGAATCAGTCAATGACGCATAAAGAAGAATTTTAAGAAGCTTTAATTTTAACAATTCTAAATCAAATTAATAAATACAAAAAAAAAAAAACCGCCTCGTCCGGGGTTTGAAACCGGGACTTTCCGCTTGCCGGGCGGCTGCTCTTACCACTGAGCTAACGAGACAGATGATTTTCCCTCTTGCATTTATCAATTTGTTACTAGCCTACTAAACCACAATTTGCTTTCAGCTGGCATTAACGAGTAACGATGAAAGCGCACAAATAAATTGTAAATTCAATTTTTATTTATTTTTTCCCGGACGGGAATCGAACCTACACTTGTTAGAATCAGTCAATGATGGATAAAGAAGAATTTCAAGAACTTTTATTTTTAACGACTCTAAATCAAATTAATAAATACAAGAAGAAAAAACAACCGCATCGTCCGGGGTTTGAAACCTAGACCTTCCATTTGCCGGGCGGCTGCTCTTACCACTGAGCTAACGAGACAGATGATTTTCCCTCTTGCATTTATCAATTTTTTATTAGCATACTAAGCCACGATTTGCTTTCAGCAGGCATTAACCAGTAACGATGAAAGCGCACAGATAAATTGTAAATTCAATTTTTATGTATTTTTTCCCGCACGGGAATCGAACCCACACTTGTTAGAATCAGTCAGTGATGGATAAAGAAGAATTTTAAGAACTTTTATTTTTAACGATTCTAAATCAAATTAATAAATACAAGAAGAAAAAACAACCGCCTCGTCCGGGGTTTGATACCGGGACCTTCCGCTTGCCGAGTGGCTGCTCTTACCACTTAACTAATGAGACAGATGATTTTCCCTCCTGCATATATAAATTTGTTACTAGCCTACTAAGCCACAATTTGCTTTCAGCTGGCATTAACCAGTAACGATGAAAGCGTACAAATAAATTGTAAATTCAATTTTTATTTATTTTTTCCCGGACGCGAATCGAACCTACTCTTGTAAGAATCAGTCAATGACGCATAAAGAAGAATTTTAAGAAGCTTTAATTTTAACAATTCTAAATCAAATTAATAAATAAAAAAAAAAAAAACCGCCTCGTCCGGGGTTTGAAACCGGGACTTTCCGCTTGCCGGGCGGCTGCTCTTACCACTGAGCTAACGAGACAGATGATTTTCCCTCTTGCATTTATCAATTTGTTACTAGCCTACTAAACCACAATTTGCTTTCAGCTGGCATTAACGAGTAACGATGAAAGCGCACAAATAAATTGTAAATTCAATTTTTATTTATTTTTTCCCGGACGGGAATCGAACCTACACTTGTTAGAATCAGTCAATGATGGATAAAGAAGAATTTCAAGAACTTTTATTTTTAACGACTCTAAATCAAATTAATAAATACAAGAAGAAAAAACAACCGCATCGTCCGGGGTTTGAAACCTAGACCTTCCATTTGCCGGGCGGCTGCTCTTACCACTGAGCTAACGAGACAGATGATTTTCCCTCTTGCATTTATCAATTTGTTATTAGCCTACTAAGCCACGATTTGCTTTCAGCAGGCATTAACCAGTAACGATGGAAGCGCACAGATAAATTGTAAATTCAATTTTTATGTAATTTTTCCCGCACGGGAATCGAACCTACACTTGTTAGAATCAGTCAATGATGGACAAAGAAGAATTTTAAGAACTTTCATTTTTAACGATTCTAAATCAAATTAATAAATACAAGAAGAAAAAGCAACCGCATCGTCCGGGGTTTGAAACCGGGACCTTCCGCTTGCGGGGCGGATGCTCTTACCACTGAACTAACGAGACAGATGATTTTCCCTCTGATATTTATCAATTTGTTATCAGCCTACTAAGCCACGATTTTCTTTCAGACGGCATTAACCAGTAACGATGAAAGCGCACAAATAAATTGTAAATTAAATTTTTATTTATTTGTTCAAGGACGGGAATTTAACCTACACTTGTTAGAATCAGCCAATGATGGATAAAGCAGAATTTTACGAACTTTTATTTTTAACGATTCTAAATCAAATTAATAAATACTAGAAGAAAAAAACAACCGCATCGTCCGGGGTTTGAAATCGGGACCTTCCGCTTGCGGGGCGGATGCTCTTACCACTGAGCTAACGAGACAGATGATTTTCCCTCTGATATTTATCAATTTGTTATTAGCCTACTAAGCCACGATTTTCTTTCAGACGGCATTAACCAGTAACGATGAAAGCGCACAAATAAATTGTAAATTCAATTTTTATTTATTTTTTCAAGGACGGGAATTTAACCTACACTTGTTAGAATCAGCCAATGATGGATAAAGCAGAATTTTACGAACTTTTATTTTTAACGATTCTAAATCAAATTAATAAATACTAGAAGAAAAAACAACCGCCTCGTCTGGGGTTTGAAACCGGGACCTTCCACTTGCCGGGCGCTGCTCTTACCACTTTGCTAACGAGACAGATGATTTTCCCTCTTATATTTATCAATTTGTTACTAGCCAACTAAGCCACGATTTGCTTTCAGCTGGATTTAACCAGTAACGATGAAAGCGCACAAAAAAATTGTAAATTCAATTTCTATTTATTTTTTCCCGGACGCCAATCGAACCTACACTTGTTAGGATCAGTCAATGATGGACAAAGAAGAATTTTAAGAACTTTCGTTTTTAACGATTCTAAATCAAATTAATAAATACAAGAAGAAAAATCAACCGCATCGTCCGGGGTTTGAAACCGGGACCTTCCGCTTGCGGGGCGGATGCTCTTACCACTGAGCTAACGAGACAGATGATTTTCCCTCTGATATTTATCAATTTGTTATTAGCCTACTAAGCCACGATTTTCTTTCAGACGGCATTAACCAGTAACGATGAAAGCGCACAAATAAATTGTAAATTCAATTTTTATTTATTTTTTCAAGGACGGGAATTTAACCTACACTTGTTAGAATCAGCCAATGATGGATAAAGAAGAATTTTACGAACTTTTATTTTTAACGATTCTAAATCAAATTAATAAATACTAGAAGAAAAAAACAACCGCCTCGTTCGGGGTTTGAAACCGGGACCTTCCGCTTGCCGGGCGCTGCTCTTACCACTGAGCTAACGAGACAGATGATTTTCCCTCTTATATTTATCAATTTGTTACTATCCTACTAAGCCACGATTAATAAATACAAGAAGGAAAAGCAACCGCTTCGTCCGGGGTTTGAAACCGGCACGTTCCGCTTGCCGGGCGGCTGCTCTTACCGCTGAGCTAACAAGACAGATGATTTTCCCTCTTGCATTTATCAATTAATCAATTTGTTAGCAGCCTAATAAGCCATGATTTGCTTTCAGCTGGCATTAACCAGTAACGATGAAAGCGCACAAATAAATTGTAAATTCAATTTTTATTTATTTTTTGCAAGGACGGGAATTTAACCTACACTTGTTAGAATCAGTCAATGATGGATAAAGCAGAATTTTACGAACTTTTATTTTTAACAATTCTAAATCAAATTAATAAATACAAGTAGTAAAAAACAACCGCCTCGTCCGGGGTTTGAAACCGGGACCTTTCGCTTGCCGGGCGGCTGCTCTTACCACTGAGCTAACGAGAAAGATGATTTTCCCTCTTGCGTTTATCAATTTGGTACTAGCCTACTAAGCCACGATTTGCTTTCAGCTGGCATTAACAAGTAACGTTGAAAGCGCACAAAAATTGTAAATTCAATTTTTATTAATCTTTTCCCGGACGGGAGTCGAACGTACACTTGCTAGAATCAGTCGATGACGGATAAAGAAGAATTTTAAGAACTTTTATTTTTAACGATTCTAAATCAAATTAATGAATACAAGAAGAAAAAACAACCGCCTCGTCCGGGGTTTGCAACCGGGACCTTCCGCTTGCGGGGCGGCTGCTCTTACCACTGAGCTAACGAGACAGATGATTTTCCCTCTTATCTTTATCAATTTGTTACTATCCTACTAAGCCACGATTTGCTTTCAGCTGGCATTAACCAGTAACAATGAAAGCGCACAAATAACTTGTAAATTCAATTTTTATTTATTTTTTCCCGGACGGGAATCGAACCTACACTAGTTAGAATCAGTCAATGATGGATAAAGAAGAATTTCAAGAACTTTTATTTTTAACGACTCTAAATCAAATTAATAAATACAAGTAGTAAAAAACAACCGATCCGTCCGGGGTTTGAAACCGGGACCTGTTGCTTGTTACTAGCCTACTAAACCACGATTTTCTTTCAGACGGCATTAGCCAGTAACGATGAAAGCGCACAAATAAATTGTAAATTCAATTTTTATTAATTTTTTCCCGGACGGGAGTCGAACGTACACTTGTTAGAATCAGTCAATGACGGATAAAGAAGAATTTTAAGAACTTTTATTTTTAACGATTCTAAATCAAATTAATAAATACAAGAAGAAAAAACAACCGCCTCGTCCGAGGTTTTAAACCGGGACCTTCCGCTTGCCGGCCGGCTGCTCTTACTGCTGAGCTAACGAAACAGATGATTTTCCCTCTTGCATTTACCAATTTGTTACCAGCCTACTAAGCCACGATTTGCTTTCAGCGGGCATTAAGCAGTAACGATGAAAGCGCACAAATAAATTGTAAATTCAATTTTAATTTATTTTTTCCCGGGCGGGAATTGAACCTACACTTGTTAGAATCAGTCAATGGTGGACAAAGTAGAATTTTAAGAACTTTTATTTTTAACGATTCTAAATCCAATTAATAATTACAAGAAGAAAAAAAAACCGCCTCGTCCGGGATTTGAAACCGGGACCTTCCGCTTGCCTGGCGGTTGCACTTACCACTGAGCTAACGAGACAGATGATTTTCCCTCTTGCATTTACCAATTTGTTACTAGCCTGATAAGCCACGATTTGTTTTCAGCTGACATTAACCTGTAACGATGAAAGCGCACAAGTAAATTGTAAATTCAGGCTAGTAACAAATTGATAAATTCAAGAGGAAAAATCATCTGTCTCGTTAGCTCAGTGGTAAGAGCAGCCGCCCCGCAAACGGAAGGTTCCGGTTGCAAACCCCGGACGAGGCGGTTTTCTTTTCTTCTTGTATTCATTAATTTGATTTAGAATCGTTAAAAATAAAAGTTCTTAAAATTCTTCTTTATCCGTCATTGACTGATTCTAACAAGTGTAGATCCGATTCCCGTCCGGGAAAAATTAAGTAATCAAATAGTTTATCACGACTGACCTTTCCATTAAGGATATAGGAAACAGTCGACTGCGTCATGAATTTACAGTTCTAGAGAATTTCTCAAGAGCGATGCGGCTATTATTTGATTTACTCTCGCGTCCGATATACACACCTAAATACTTCAGACAAGTATTAGTCCTTTGGATGTTCAGTGGGGTATCCATACGATCGCTCCACCTTCCACACGACAAGCCTTAACTCTTGCTAAGATTGATTTTAGCGACCGCTATACGATTGTACTGTTCGAAAACAGCACGAGTGACCGAAAAAGCTTCATCTCTTGTCATGACAATAGAATGACATCCGCATATGCCAACATAAGTGGCCTCACATTGGTATATGTTAGACGCACTGAATATTGTCCGAGCATTCGACTAAGACTCGCCAGTAGCGTTTCCAACGAAAGATCAGAAAGCATACCTGACTATGGACAGACCTGTCTCATCACTCAATGGAACGAGATCTGAGACAGAACCTCTACTTGATGCTTAATCAAAATCGCTGAAGCTCTATGCAGTTTCCCGATGATATCGAACCACCTGTGCGGGATCCCAAATGCCTCCAGAGCATTTAAGAAGATACCCGTTCGAGACGCTATCAAAAGCCTTTTGCTGGTCAAGTGTAATCATGGCAATTTGTGTACCTGTCTGTTCATGGCAATCACACAAATGTTTGGCTACCGCGATGTTTTCGGAGATACTACGACCAGGAACACAATAGAACTGTTCGGGGTGTATTACCGAAGCAATCACTGAGCGGAATATCGCCCCTAACGCTTTGTAGACGATTTTGTAGTCGACATTGCATAGGGTATCTGGCCTCCAATTCACCATCCTCTGCAAATCTCTTTCCTTGGAATCAATCGCATAACAGACGAGAAGGAAAGTCTGAATATGTCTCAAACGCCGAATTGAAGACTTCCAAAAAGTCAGAAATTAATAAATCCCTGAAACGTATGAAGAATTCTGGAGTCAAGCCGTCATAACCAGGTGAAGTGTGTCGCCTTAAGTCCTTTGTCGCAGCGATCATATCCTACAATGTGAATACTGTATCCAGGAGCCCCTTACTGTCTTTAGAGAAATTGGAAATATTCTCAAGAAATTCATGAGTGGTCGAGGATTTTGTCGACGTCTATTCAGAGTAGACACTACTGTTGTAGTCTCCTCGAATAAATTCTGATAGCTGTTGTCCGTTCACGACTTGTCCGAATTCATCAAATATCGATTCGACTTCACAAGAAATAGTACGTCGTCTAGTTGCCTGAAAGAAGCACTCGGTTGGAGAATCGCCTTCCCTCAGCCAACGTGGTTGGCTGCGCAGCACAAACTCCAAGCTGTGCTTGTAAGTTTGTGCTGCCAAGCGTTCCTTTATTCTGTTAAAATAAAAAATCAACTCCGGCTAAGTTGGGAGATGAGCTGTCACCCGAGATATTTCGACCGACAAGCTAAAATCATGCTACCCACTTCGATTGAAATTCGTTTCGATAAAAGATCGATTTCGGAGCTTTCCAACATCCCACCATTGACTAAGAAAAGTAAAGTCAGCTTTCCTCTCTTGCCAATCGTGCCAGAATTCCATGACCTCATTGGTGAACTGCTCGGAATTCAACAAATAGTTGTTGAATATCCAATATGCAGTTCTTCTTTCAAATAGAATGCTGGTTGCCACTACAAGAAGATGATCACTAACGGAACACACTTCATGAGCGACATCAACGAAATGTTCTAGTATTCCAGGTGAGACGTAAAGTCTATCGATTTTGGAGCCTGCGAGACTTCCGTGAATATTTCGCGAGACCCTCGTGTATGATCTAGTCATAGGATGCATCCAAATCACCTCCGAGGACAGTTTCGCCGCTAAAATTTACCAGACTAGACGCAACACAATCAAGAACTTGTCTTGTAATGTCCTGGTCTTGAGGAAGGTACACGTTTACTACCTTGATATGTTTGTCTTGAACGACAAATTCTAAGGAAGAAGCTAAGCTTTGCCAGATATCTGTATAGACAGGAGACGATAGTGTACTCTCCGTTAATAGAATGTACACGCAAATTTGATTAAGTGACTGAAATGATTGCACTGATAAATTTGGATAAAGATCAGTGGTGTATTTCTTAACAACGAATCAACACTATTCAGTTTATTTTAACTTTCAAGTAAATATTGCACTTCTTTTTTTCAGAATGCCCACTAATTATATTAAGATCAGATTATGTAATGAGGTATTAGGTAGAATATACGATTATTAAGAAAAGTTGTATTGGGATAAAACTCAATATATAAGTTTTGGGTCAGAGAATTTTTACATCACACCGAAAAACACTTATTGGCAAAAATTTCAATATAAAATCGTCAATATATATATATATATATATGTAAAATTAATAGAATAAAGTCATTATTAAATAAATATGCACCAAAAGAGTATAATATGTAAATATATATATGATGAGTAAATATATAATAAAATAGATATATGAATAAATATTATATTGTTCCAAGTGACTGGTACTCACCGATCTATAACTTGACGCTTCAGAGTTGGTTTTAAACTAATGTTAAGACCCTTGTTCTAACCATGGGTTAAAACAATTCTTTATTTCCGTTATTTTATCTTCAGTCTAGACCCGAAATAAGATGCGTTTATTTCCATCGAGACCAGAAATAGTAAACGATTATCTCCGTCGAGACCCGAGATAATATTCTTTAAGTCAGTTGCGACCCGGCTTAAAGTGTTATCTTATCTTCAGTCGAGACCCGAAATAAGATGCGTTTATTTCCGTCGAGACCAGAAATGATTGTTAGTTGTTAAAAGTGAAATATCAGTCGATCCCCGATATAAATGTTAGTCCCTAACAGCCAACTTACCCCAAGCGATGCCAAGTACAAAAAGGGATCGAGATCAGTCAGCTTGGCGTTCATATAGCCCTTTCTTGCACACGACACCACTGATGGAGTAGCAGAGGCGCATGATTGCAAGAATTGGCAGTGCAGCTGTGATATTACGGTACTAGTGATAAAATTTGCATAGCAACGAACAAAAATGCATATCAACAAGAAATTTAGAGTAACACATGCTCCTGTGTTAAATTGAATTATATTTGCAAAAAAATATTGTGTCTATCACGTAGCGAAGGAATTCCCGTTGGATATTACTTGTAATGATGATAATGATAGTGTTGCAAATTGATCGGCTTGTTCCGATTATATATGTGCCATGCATTGTATGCTACATGTCAACACATGCTTTTGTTAGATGTTTCACCTATTTGTTGGGAGAATTGCAATTAGATTGAATTTATTGTCTTTTTAGAATTCAATTTTAGCATGGTAATTTTAATGTTCCCTTTTCAGGAATAGCATAAATCTAACGGTTAAAATAAATGATAATGATTTGCTCGATGAGGTCATATTTGTATTGTATTTGTGCAATATGTTATGTATATGACAAATACATATGTAGATTTGTTTGGTTGTGTATCTGTGTTTTGACTGAGAGTGATTAGATTTGATTCAGTTTTATAAAAATGTTCACGCTTTCTTTTCAGGATTTTTTCTTTCCAGAAGGTATCTGTTACGAAAAACACATTCGAAGCGATTTGGTTCGAACAGATAGTGTAAACTAGTTGGATAAAATGATTGCCAAACCTGAGCTTCGGCGAGGCGCAGGTGTGGCAAACAGTGCATGGCCAGTGTGCAGGTAAGCAAAACGCTCAAGTTGTGTATAAGTGTCATGGGTGAAATTCGTCTCCTGCAAAAGTGTAATGTCTATATCGAAAATTTTTATATGTTCGATAGTACTGTGTAGTCTTGTATAGGCACTTAAACCCCCGGTGTTAAGAGACGCTATCGTACACATTCAAAAAGATAAGATGCTCAAACGATGATGGTACGTTTTCTACTTACGAGGAGAATCATCCGAGCGATGCTCCTGCATCAACTCCTCCACCCTCCTATGAAGTCGATCTAACCGAGCTGCATCGTTGTACTTCTTCTTTTTCTTGCACTCTTGTTGTAGGAGTTGAAGCTGTGGAAGTAAAAACTCTGGTCTCTCCAGCTCCTTTACAAGAATAATCCAGATTTTATCTGAATTCTTCTTGTACTGGAGCTGGGCAAGTATTTCGGAGATCTTCTCCCTAGGAAAGGTTTCCATAGTTTTCCAGTACAAATGGTGCTACCACACGACTCGTAGCCACTGAGGCTCGAGAGACCAGTCTCATCCAAACCGGTCATTTCGCAGTCCGAAAGCTGTTCGAGAGATGCTTCCGCCTCTCTCAGAACAACCTTCGAAGCGCGGGCACCACAATCGTCCTCCTCCGAGTGGGACCGTTTTGGAGCGACTGACTTTGCTGGATCTGGAGGAGGAGGAGGCAGCATCGCCCGGTCCACCTTCGGCTTCCTCCACGTCTCCTTTTTTTCCTACATGGCTGCATGACTCCTCTTTGGAAGTAGCCGTGTCTTCACGTGCTGACGTGGCACCGTTTATAGCCTTAATATTGTTTGCCTCTGTGACAATTTCAGGCATCTTAACTACTCCAAGATAGCAGGTTGAGTGCTGGCAGAACGCGCCTTCTCCGGACCCACTACTGTAGCAGTGGTTTCCTTCGAAGGAGCCCGCTGTTTAGCCTTCTTCCCGCTTCTCTGGGGGCAGTCAGCAATATAAAGCCCTACCAAATGGCAAGCATGGCATTTTGCTTCGGTGCCCACGTCCGAGACCCTCGTCCTAATTTTAATGGTAATGACGCGAACTTTTCAATGAACCTTCCCGAATCTCCCAAGGAAATTCGAGAGATCATCATGTTGGGCTCGCATAGGGATACGCGAAAACACGACCTTCGTGGGCTTTTCCCAGAGTGGGAACGGCACAAGGTGTCTATCCTCCACCTCGATGCCCTTAAGCATAAGCTTGGTAGCGCTTTGGAGAGTTGTGGTATACTCCTCAAAAATTCAGTCAACTATTATCCCCATGGAGAATAGCTGCTCCCAGGAGATAACGCGAAAGATTGCCTTCAGGTATGCAGTCTGAGGATATCCTCTGTTGTGCTCCAACTGTATCCCGCAGCTCTCGTCCTGCCATCTCCCGTCCAAAAAGCCTTGGAGACCCGCACTGGTCTTGGGCCGAGGATTACCTGCGTCCAATGGGGCTGGACGAGGAGTGATAGTTTTGCTTAAAATTTCGATAGTGGCAACGTTCTTGGAACCACGACTTACCTGCGCATATGAGATCCCTTACACTAACGCCGGGGATCGTGTGCTGCTGCTTCTCCTACTGGCTGCTTCTTGGAGACGCTTGAAGAAAGCGGTGGCCTCATTACCAAGCCGTCGGGCTTTGGAGCTGACGACGAAGCCTTTTGGACGACTTCGTTCAGGGTAGAATGCTGTCCTCGAGTTTAAAATGTCGACTCAGCATTTTCTGAAACCGCAGTTACAGATTCTGCAACAATATCTGAAGTTTTTGGAGCACTTGCTCCAGACTCTTCTCGGGCAGTCGCACTTTGACTGGCAATTGTATTGGCCTTTCACTTGGGCTCTTAATGGCCTTTTTTGTGGCCCCTTGGGGGTTTGTTATAGAAGAAGAAGGAGAAGAAGAACCGTTTCTGTTTTTCTTTCTCCTTCAGGTCTAATTGAGGGGATCATCATTCCCCACAGAATCGCTGCTGCACGAGGTCATTATGAGCATGGCAGAGAATGCTTTTAATTTTTTTCACTTCCAAATTTCTATAATTATTTAGTTGAATAAATTTCCCGACTTTGCAAAAAATCTTTTCTAAATTTTATTAAACTAAAATATTTCATAGTTTGGGCGTTGCCATGGCAACGACCAAATGGAATTAAATAATTTTCTTAAATGTCACTACATTTTTTTTCAATATTCACAACTTATTTTTAAAATTTCTTAAATGTTTTTTATAGTTTTACGTGCAATAATGACACACACACACTGTAGTCAGTGTGGAGAACTTTCACGGCTTTTCACTGATTATTTGTGGAGCTCTTAGGTGACGCGTTCACTCTCTCCAAAAATAATAATAATAATAACCTTCTTTTTTATTTAAATAATCTCATTATTTTTTTGCGCTCTGGCTCTTTTCAACTTTCCTTAAACATAAAATGCAAAAGGCTATAAAGTGAGTCAAAAACATAAAACAACGGAAAATACACTAGTTAACATAAACAAAATTACATAATAACAGTCAATAGGGACATCAAAAATAAACTAGAAGGTGAAAGAACTAAAACATAATATTATGTTCTCAAAAGAGACAAAATGGGTACGAAAATTTTGAAAAAGGCCTAAAAAATAAAAAACAAAAAATGTACGTCCCAATTTTGACAATTGGGTAAGTGGCAGTTCCAAGAAGTTCCAATTTCCAAAATAATCTAATAATAATAACTACCTAAACGAACGAATTTTCAACAAAAAATTTTGCAATTTAGCACCGAGACTGAAACCGAATTAAAAATAAGAAATCGAACGAACGAAAAATTTACCCGATACCGTTATAGAGCCCCGCGAGGGCAGCCTGAAGTATCGTAGACCTGTACAAACTGCCCTCATCATCCCTCCAGCTTAGCCTCTCTAACAGAATACTTATCCTTCCCACAGCACATGCAACGCTTCATAATCGGGGTGAAGCCCCGTGGACTAGTTTTGCAAATGCTGTGGCCTGCTATCACCAACGAAAGACAAGAGCTCCGTCCTGAACCGACGATATTGGTTTACATGTGCAGTTGAATGTGTCTGCGTTCATTGCCAGATATTCAAGACGTAAACTTCTCTTCAATTTGTCAAATAAGTGGCGCTTAAGTGCTTATCCGTGGTGTTGTGGGTCAGTGTTCTGATTCCCATCTCCGACTCTCATGTAGTAAAAGTGAATTGTAGATTTGGCCAGTGTCAACACAAAGTTAATCAAACAATTCACCCGACTACAAACCTTTGGTTCACATAGAAACGATGGGTGTATCAACTGGCACATATCGCGCACCAGTTCCCTGCAAAGCTTGACCAGTGATGAAGCTGTGAAACAAGGTGCCTTCACCAGAGCAAACTGCGCAGATCCTCTGAAACCGCCGGTCGACATGGGACAACTGATTAGGATGCATAAGACTGTGATGCAGCAATTTGAATGCTACATCAGCATCTTTGTAACTAGAAGGATAACTGTAGACTACTCCGCAAGTTATCCCTTCCATCACGCCCATATTCACCTGGAGGTGTGTTCACCATCTGTTGTATCCTGTATACTCCGGAGGTCTTATTGACATAAGCACGTCACGGAGCACACGTGGTGTAAGTATGCTGAAAGGTGTGTCAGGTGGTCTGTTCAGAACGAAAGCATCTTCCAACTTAGTGCCAGGGTCACTGGTCCCAAGTTGGCGAAATCTCTCCCGCGCAGAAGAAGTCAGGTCGTGTAGTTATACAGTGTTAGTGGTTATTCGACAGTTTCCAGAGATATCAATAATATCTCCGAGAACCGTCAGTGTATGTATGTCAGCTTCAAAACCCCGAGCATTAATGAACACTGAATGTATTAATTTAGAATTAAACCTGATTGCAAACGACGCGAATTTCCTGTAATGTAAAGCATTCCACTTACGGTGAAATGCTGGCGTGATTCTGTCCCAGGTCTGAATCGTTGAGATTAGATCCCGTGGCCAATCACGAGGATAGGGTGGTAGAACAGAGAGCAGGTAGTAATACTCCTCTATGCATATCGCTCCCAGTAAATTCACCCAAAGTTGTGAAACCAAGGTGTCTTTCTGGCAAAACACTTTTTGGGATGCACGCACATGGAGACTCCTTGATTTCACAACCAAGTTAGTGAGACCTAATCCACCTATCTATTCAGTGGAGTATCTGTACCATCTCTCCACCTTCCATACCACAAGCCTTGACTCTTGCTAATGTTGATTTTAGCGCCCGCTATACGTTCGTACTGTTCGAAAACAGCATGAGTGATCGGAAAAGCTTAATATCTTGTCACGAAAATAGAAAGGTCATCCGCATATGCCAACATAAGAGCCCTTACATTGGTATATGGCAGATGCGCTGCACATTGTCTCAGCATTCGACGAAGATTCACCAGTAGCGGCTCCAACGAAAGATCATAAAGCATACCTGACAATGGACAGCCCTGTCTGATACCTCGATGAAACGAGATAGGAGCCAGAACTTGTCCTTGATGCTTAATCAAAATCGCTGAATCTCTATACAGTTTCCCGATGATATCGAGCCACCTGGGCGGGAACCCAAATGCCTCGAAAGCAGTCAGGAGATGCTCGTGCGAGACACTATCAAAAGCCTTTTGCTGGTGAAGTGAAATCATGGCCATTTGTGTACATCTCTGTTCATGGTAGGCAAACACAATGGGACTGTTGCGGGTGAATTACCGAAGCAATCACTGAGCGGAGTATCGCTCCTAATGCTTTGCAGACGATTTTGTAGTCCGCATTTCATAGGGTTACTGGCCTCCAGTTCCCCATCCTCTGCAAATCCCCTTTTTTGGAATCAATCGCATAACAGACCTCCTCCAACTAGAAGAAAAGTCTGAATGTGTCTCACCCGCCGAATTGAAGACTTTCAAAAGGTCAGGAATTAATAAATCCCTGAAACGTATGAAGAATTCTGGAGTCAAGCCGTCATAAGCAGGTGAAGTGTGTCACCTTAGATCCTTTGTCGCAGCGATCATATACTCCAATGTGATTACTGTACCCAGGAGCTCCTTTCTGTCTTCAGAGAAAGTGGGAATATTCTCACGAAATTCATGAGTGGTCGAGGATGTTGTCGATGTCGATTTATAGTAGAGACTACTGTAGTAGTCTCGAATATATTCTGATAGCTGTTGTCCGTTGAGGGCTTGTCCAGATTTATCAACTATCGATTCGACTTCACAAGAAGCAGTACGTCGTCTAGTTGCTTGAAAGAAGTACTCGGCTGGAGAATCGCCTGCCCTCATCCAGCATGGATGGCTGCGCAAAACAAACTCCAAGCTGTGCTTGTTTGTGCTGCCAAGCGTTCCTTTATTCTGTTAAAATAAGAAATCATCTCCAGCTGAGTTGGGAGAGAGCTGCCACCCGAGATACTTCGGCCGACAAGCTAGAAGCTTGATACCCACTTTGATTGAAATTCGTTTCGATAAAAGATCGAATTTGGAGCTTTCCAACATCCCACCATTGACTAAGAAAAGGAAAGTCAGCTTTCTTCTTGACAATCGTGCTAGAATTCCATGACCTCATTGATGAACTGCTCGGAATTCAACAAATAGTTGTTGAATATCCAATATGCAGTTCTTCTTCCAACTAGAGAGCTGGTTTGCACAACAAGAAGATGATCGCTAACGGAACATACTTCATGAGTGACACCAACGAAATGTTCTAGTATTCCAGGTGAGAAGTAAAGTCTATCGATTCTGGAGTCTGCGAGACTTCCATGGATATTTCGCGAGACCCTCGTGTATGATTCGTAGGATGCATCCAACTATAGATATCCACGAGTCTGAAAACACGAACAAAATTCCTCAATCGAGTACCAATGCCGATCCATTTAGGGATTCAGCGTGCAGTTGAAATTACCTCCGAGGACAGTTTCGCCGCTAAAATTCACCAGACAGGATTGAACACTATTAAGAACTTGTCTTGTAATGTCCTGGTCATGAGAAACGTACACGTTTACTACCTTGATGTGTTTGTCTTGAACGACAAAGTACAAGGAAAAAGCGAACCCTGGGAAGATAACTGTATAAACAGGAGATGATACTGTGAATTTGTTTGCTACAATGATTGCCATTCCTGAGCCTGGGCGAGGCGCAGGTGTAGCGACAATTGCATAGCCAGTGTGCAGGTAAGCATAACGCTCAAGTTGTGTGTTGAAAAGCAATAGTTTTTGCACTTATAAAAAAAATCAATTAAAAAAGAACTAGCTTACTTGCACTATATGATGTTTATTGGCGTAAGGTTATGAGAGGACAGAGCGATTACAAATTTTTTAGGTTCTTTCACTGAACTCGAATTATAGCAAATTGACAACTTTACAAATATAGCAAGTTAACAAGTTTAGTTTTATATGAAATTGAAAATTTAATTGAACTAGAACCAAGTGACTGTTAGAAGGCATTAAAATTAATATAGGACATTGATTGGAAATATATCGTAAGTTATAATTATTAGCTATGACGAAACATCTGCTTTCAATTATTTATCTGCAGGAAGTGGGGCCACCTTCTGTATAGCTCTGAGAAAGGTGCCAGAAGAGGTATTGATCTCCACCACACGTATACGACCATCAGGACCTGGAATAGCTTTGTTTACTCGACCCAGCTTCCATTTGTAAGGGGGAAGATCCTCGTGATTTATCAGTACCATGGCTCCTTGTCGTATATTGGAAGCCTCGGATTGCCACTTGACCCTTTCTTGCAATTGACACAGGTATTCCTTGCACCGCTGCCAGAAATGCTGTACTAGAGCGGAGATTCTCTGCCACCTACGAAGATAGCTTAACTTGTTAAATGGAAAATGGGGTTCAGGGATCGCATCTAAAGTGGCTTGATTAAGGAAGTGTGCGGGAGTTAGGGCTTGAAAATCGTTAGGATCTGTTGATAGAGGGGTAATGGGTCTAGAATTAAGGATACCTTCTATTTGAACCATTACTGTAGTGAGTTCCTCAAACGTCAATAAGGCGCCTTGCAAGGTGCGGTAAAGATGCGATTTCGCAGACTTCACAACCGCTTCCCAAATGCCCCCAAAATGAGGCGACCTTGGTGGTATATGGTGAAATTCGATAGAATTATTGGTGCACCAGTCTACGATATCTCCTTGAATTTGCTCTCGAAGGAAAGCTCGTCTGAATTCGGCTAGCTGATTTCGAGCCCCAACGAAGTTCGTTGCGTTGTCACAATAAAGGTGTCGGCATAAATTTCTTCGGGCGATGAATCTTTTCAGCGCAGCGATAAACGCCTCTGAAGTTAAGTCGGAGACAACTTCGATGTGCACCGCTCGTGTGACGAAACAAACGAATATAGCGACGTAAGATTTGTATGGAGCCTTTCCTCGGATCTTGTGAGTTGTTTGTATTGGACCAAAGAAATCCACTCCTCTGTGAGAAAATGGCAATGATGCATTTACTCTGCTTTTAGGTAGATCACCCATTATTTGTTGTGCGAGCCGTGGACGATACCGAAAACAATGAATGCAGTTTCGCACTAATTTTCTGGCCTGATTTCGTGCATTGACTATCCAAAATCTTTGCTGTATGATGGCAACTAGGGCGAGTGGTCCTGCATGGACATTTTTTATGTGTATATGTCTTATATACGATTTCACGAAAGCGTCATTGCCAGGTAATAAAATTGGAAACCGTCGATCTGGAGATAAGTCAGCATGTTTCAATCGACCACCCACTCGTAAGAGCTCCGTATCACTTGACTCATCAAGGAAGGGTGCCAGCCGTTTAATTGAACTTTTGTCAGAGACTTCATTTCCACGCTTCAACGCTTCTATTTCCGAAGCAAATTCGTGCTGCTGAACGAGCCAAACAATTCTCATAAACGCATCTTCTACCTCAGATGCCAATAATTCCTTAGTTTCCACTTTGGACTGCAACTCTCAATTATTGAGTTTAGCCTTGACAATTTTGATGAATCGTAGTACGTAGGCAAATCGACGACAATTTTTCGAGAAGTCACTGACGGAATAAACGGTGTCTAGCAGTGTGTTTGGAATCGTACAGGTTAAGACTGACTTCACCTTTCTTCGTTCAGGCAAACTATCGACATTGGAATGGCGTTCTTTTTGCGCAGGCCAACACCTTTTTGACTGCCACAAAAAATCTGGACCGGACAACAATATAGTACTGGATAATTCTTCACCTCCACTACCTCCCGAAACGATATCCGCAGGATTGGCTTTGGAGGGAACATGTCTCCAGATTGTGTTCTGTGTTAACGTCTGAATTTCCGAGACTCGATTTGAAACATAAGTTTTCCAACTAGATGCATGACAAGCAAGCCAATCGAGCACAATTTCTGAATCCGTCCAAAGATATTCTTCATTTATTGGCTTCGGAAAATTGTCTCGCACGTTGATGAACAATCTCGAAAGAAGTTGAGCAGCACAAAGCTCTAAGCACGGCAATGATCTTGTAGTCCTGATTGGAGCAACCTTTGATTTGGCTGCTAATAATGTGACTAGTATGTTACCATCCTCATCTGTTGACTGAACATAGATACAACATCCATACGCTCGTGAAAATGCGTCTGCGAATCCATGAAGTGCAATATTGGTCTGTCTTCCTACACAAAGTACCAACCGAGGAATTTTCACCGAACGAAGTTTTACTAATTGCTCTTTGTACTGGTGCCAACGAAATTCTAGCTCCTGGGGTAGCGATTCGTCCCAATCTAACTTTAGGAGCCATAGTTCTTGCAAAAATATCTTCGCGCGAACAACGATTGGATTGATAAGTCCCAATGGATCAAATATCCGGGCGGTATCAGATAAGACACTTCTTTTGGTAACTCTCGCCGAATTAGAAACTGGACACTTGTATTGAAACCGGAATTCATCTGCTTCTGGATCCCAGATTATACCAAGAGTTTTGACGACGTCTGAGTCATTTATTCTTAAAGTTTTCTCTCGATCTGATTCAGGAATCTCCGATAAGAGAATCTTATCTTTGGAGTACCACTTGCGCAGTTGAAATTGAGCTGATGGCAAAATGCAGCTGACATCCCGACGAATATCCTCAAGCTCCTCCCGTGTGTCCGCGCCTGTAAGGAGGTCATCCATATAGAAGTCCTTCTGAACTATTCTGGAGGCTTTCGGGAATTCTGTTGCATAAGCTTGGGCTAAGTCAAGTAGGCATCTTGTTGCCAAAAATGGAGCAGGAGCTGTGCCATAAGTGACGGTTTTTAGACGATAAATGTTTATCTCTCCTTTAGGATTGTCACGCCATAGGATCAGCTGAAAATTTTGATCGTCCGGATATACTAGTATCTGTCTAAACATAGCCGATATTGTGCTTTCAGCTCAGGATCCTTAGCTAGCTTTTTCTCCAAATAATGCAACCGACGACGAGCTGTTTCCAAAGAATTGGTTAACTGCTGAATTGGTGAATCTTTAAACGGCAATTTCACCATGAACTTCCCATCTGGTAAACGACGAGTTGTATTTTGGAATATAACTTCACATTGTATGTGTTCTGCATTTAACTTAGTTGATAATTCTTCGATATTATCTTCTTTCCAATATCTCTCGACTAATTCATTCAATGAAGTTTCCTCCGAATGCGCTTCCCCAGATTCTTCTCTATCACACGTGATGTTACAAGATAGAGTTGATGGCAACGAGGATGGACTTAAATATTTCCCTGAGACAACCCAACCAAATACGGTTTTTTGCAGTGTAGGTAAATTTTCGCTAAGCTTTATTTGACCTACACATAACAATTTGAAGAAAGTATCGGCTCCAATAAGAAGATCTACTCTTTGAGGTTTGAAGAATTGTGGATCCGCTAACGGTATATTATCAGGAATATCCCAATCATCAATTGCTACTCTGGATTCTGGTTGAAGGCCGGTGATATGTTGAAGAATATGAAATGATAAGTCTGTGCTAAATCCATTAAGTCTAGACCTAACTACAGCTTCTGTAGACCAACGAACCTTCGAAAACACATCTCCTATTCCACTAATATTGGATATAGCTTGTGACCTTCTCAACCTTAAAGCTTGTGCTAGATTTTCAGTAATAAAATTGAGTTGAGATGCTGAGTCTAACAATGCCCTTGCGAGATGGTACTGGCCCGACTTGTCCTTAACCTCTACGATAGCAGCAGCAAGAAAAACGTGATTACTAACTTTATCCTTAGATAACAGCGACGAAGCAGAGTAAGCGTGATTGGCGTTAGCTGAGGTGCTGACTTCCGCAGTAGGTTTCTGGTGATTATTAAAATTAAAGGAGGTATTACTTCTAGGCCTTGTAGTTTCAGCTTATCTATGGAAAATAATATTGTGAGGCATGGAACATACTCGACATCGATGAATGGATGGACATCTATTAACTCCATGACCTTTCGAAAAACAATTTATACATAGTGCTAGTTTTTTAACTTGCTCAAATCTACTTAACACAGGAAGCTCTAAGAGTTTTGTACATTTTTAGATATGATGACCATTTATTTTACAAAAAGAGCAATGAGCATTTGAAGTAGTTAACGAGGTTGCGTTCGGCTTGTACTCCTTTCTTCGAAATGAGTGAGATTTTGAAGACAATGAAGCCAATTCACTCTTTGAATCGGTCTTGGAATCCTTGGCTTCGAGGAATTGACAGCGCTTATTTAGGCTATCTACACACTGAGTCCAAGTAGTTAGTGTCGAAAGCTCCATCGACTCTTCCCATTTACCTTGAGAGTCAGGATCTAATTTCGCGTCGACCAAATAGATAATAATTGCATGTGTAATCTCTTCGTGGGAGCCTAATGAATGCAAAGCATTCAAATGTGCATTAGCACTATCCACTAAATAGCGCAGTTGGCTTGCTGATCCTTTATGTACCATTGGTAAATTGAACAAATCGACAATGTGCTCTTGGAATATCAAATACTTGTTATCATATCTTGCCTTCAGCTGACCTAAAGCCATATCATAATTGTTATCAGTTACTTCGAAGGCCTTTACTGCTAGTAATGCCGCACCACTTAAACATGAAAGTAGATGATTGAACTTTTCAATCACGGATAATGATTCGTTTTTGTCTACGAGCTTTGAAAAGGTTCCGAAAAAATTAGGAAATTCTGAGTACTTGCCGGAGAAATGTGGCAACTTAAGCTTTGGAAGGTTACAGGCTGGAGCAGCGGGATTTACCAATACCGTATTTTCGTGAAAACTGGTAGACTTCCGATGCACATTCGTTAATGTTAATATTTTCCACTTTACTGTACAATAGAGATCTTCTAATTCGGCTCTGAACGTTGCCTCATTGGAGTCCTCTGGGGCTAACCTTTCAATTGACGATTGGTAGGCTAATGCCTGTTTGAAATATGACTCGAGAATTCCTAATCGACACTCAAGTTCTGTATAAGGTAACGAATCTGCTTTGCTTTCGATTATATTCTTTATCCGCGTAATACACCCCTTA
Organism: Dioctria rufipes; assembly: GCA_963924295.1. Taxonomy (NCBI): domain Eukaryota; kingdom Metazoa; phylum Arthropoda; class Insecta; order Diptera; family Asilidae; genus Dioctria; species Dioctria rufipes. The sequence goes on along the minus strand of OZ002740.1, from coordinate 160,099,408 downwards.
GTGGATGCTCTTTGAGCTTTAAGTTCTGCAATTTCGCTCATATTTATAAAATTTTAAAATATTCTAATAACAACCGCACTTGCCGTCTTGAAGTATAAAGCAAAGTTCAATAAAGTTCGAGGATTAAAATAAAATATCGAAATTATTAGAATCAAACCACGTAAGATTTCAATCACACCAATGGTCTTTATTAGTCAATTATTCAAATGCAACAACAATATCACTACCACACATAGCAATGTCCAATGTCAATTAAATTTCTAAAGAATATTTTTTATTTTTTATTTTCGATAAACTATTATGGAATGATCAATTAAGAATTTCTTGGCAGATTTGCGCAAATCAAAAATGTCATTAAGTGTGAATAAAAGTTACCGCAATCCACATAACATAATAACGTTATCTGATATCTCACCGAAATCATAAAATTTCACAAAAATATCTGCTATTTAGATTGTATAAATGCGAGCTCGATATATTTAAAGTCCTATTCACCGTATATTATGCAATTGTGGGCTAATTTTTCATAACAGCAATAAATATGTACATACCATATAATTGGATAATGTAAAAAATATACTTAGCGATTTGATGCAATCCTGATACTTTGTGCAAGTGGCTATTTCTGGAACAATTCCTCGATGGATATTAATTTTTATCATATGATGATGATTTGTCCCGACAACGAAATAAGTGCATTTGCATTTGCTGCACAATGAACAATGAAAATTGGGTTATACACGTACGTATATAGGTAGGTACACCGCAATGAAGTGATGAGCTGATCAATTTATTAATTATTGATTGATCCAACGACGATAGGCTGATAAATTTATTAATTACTTATTGATCCAACGACGATAGGTAAAAATTGATCCAACGACGATAAGCTGATACAGCTGCAGTAATTATTATCTCCACGAGAAACGGTCCCTGCTCGGGCGCCAAATGTTGAAATGCAATAGTTTTTGCACTTATAAAAAAAATCAATTAAAAAAGAACTAGCTTACTTGCACTATATGATGTTTATTGGCGTAAGGTTATGAGAGGACAGAGCGATTACAAATTTTTTAGGTTCTTTCACTGAACTCGAATTATAGCAAATTGACAACTTTACAAATATAGCAAGTTAAGAAGTTTAGTTTTATAGTATCTATACTTCTGGCGGTAATTTGAAATTGAAAATTTAAATGAACTAGAACCAAATGACTGTTAGAAGGCATTATAATTAATATAGGACATTGAATGGAAATATATCGTAAGTTATAATTATTAGCTATGACGAAACATTGTGTATAAGTGTCTTGAGTAAAATTCGTCTCCTGCAGAAGTGTAATGTCTATATCGAACATTTTGACATGTTCGATAGTACTGTGTAGTCTAGTGCGAGCACTAAAACGCCCGGTGTTAAGAGACGCTATCATACACATTCAAAGATATAAGAAGCTCAAACGATGATGGTACGACATCTACTGACGAGGAGAATCGGCCAAGCGATGCTCCTGAATAAACTCCTCCACCTTCCTTTGAAGTCGATCTAACCGAGCTACATCGTTTTACATCCCCTTTTTCTTCGACTCCTGTTGTAGGAGTAGAAGCTGAGGAAGTAACAACTCTGGCCTTTCAAGCTCCCGTACAAGAATACCCCAGATTTTACCTAAATTTTTCATGTACTGGAGCTGGGCAAGAGTTTCGGCAATCTTCTTCCTAGGAAGGGTTTCTATCCCCTTCGAGACCTCGAATTGGCTACCAGTCGAAATGGTGCTACCTCACGACTCGTAGCCACTGAAGCTCGAAAGACCAGTCTCATCCAAACCGGTTATGTCGCAGTCCGAGAGCTGTTCGGGAGGTTCTTCCGCCTCCCTCACAACAACCTTCGAACCGCGAGCTCCACTATTATCCTCCTCCGAGTTGGGCCACTTAAATGCGACTGGCTTATCTGGCTCTGGAGGAGGCAGCATCACCCTGTCAACTTTCTTCCTCCTCGGCCTCTTTTTTTTTACTACATGGCTAGTCGACTCCTCGTCAGAAGTAGCCATGCTTTCACGTGCTGACGTGGCACCGGTTATAGATAGATTTTCTTTTGCCTCAGGGACAACTTCAGGCACCTTAGCCACTGGCTGCTCCAAAATATCAGGTTGAGTGCTGGCTGAAGGTTCGTTCTCCAGAGCGGCTACTGTAGTAGTGGTTTGCTTCGAGGGAACCCTCGGTTCAGCCTTCTTCCCGCTTCTCTTGGGGCAGTCAGCAATAAAATGCCCTACCAAATGGCAAGCATTGCATTTCGCTTCGGTGCTGACATCAATCTAGTGACTTGAGCCGGACATGTTCAAGTAAAAGCCTCTTGGAATCGTGCTTCCCTTAATTAAAGTAATGGACGCTTCCCGACTGGTATCGAAAATACCCCGCCCGAGACCCTCGTACACAATCTTAATTGGAATGACACGAACACTGCCATGAATCTTCCCAAATCTCCCTAGGAAATTCGGGAAGTCTTCATGACTGGCTCGCATTGGGACCCGTGAAAACACAACCTTCGTTGGCTTTTCCCTGAGTGGGTATGGCACAAGGTGTCTACCATCCACATCGATGCCCGCAATCATAAGCTTGGTAGCAGTCTCGAGGTTCGTGGTATACACCTCAACCATTCCCCCAGCTATTACTCCCATGGAGAATAGCTCCTCACGAGATCTGACCTGATAGATCACTTTCAGGTATGCGCTCTGAGGACACCTATTGATGTGGTCGAGCTGCATACCGTAGCTCTCATCCTGCCCCCCCCCCCGTCGGATAAAGCCTGTAGGCCCGCACCGGTCTTAGGCCGAGGCTTACCTGCGTCCAATGGAGCTGGACGAGGAGTGATCCCCTTACCTAAAATTTCTAAGGCTGACTGACTCTTGGAATTGCCACTTACCTCCGCATAAGATATCCCTGGAACTAACGCCGGGGACCGTGAAGCTGCTGCTGGTAGCGGGGAAGGGGAATGAGAAAAATTTTACATTTTTTGCAGTTTCGATAAAAGTAAACTGTGGTCGACGGAATCAAATACTTCAGTGAAATCGAGGAGTACAATCGCTGTTAACAAATCACTGTCCAGTGAATTGTGTATATCAGTAGAAACTTTCAACAAGGCATTGTTCATTACTATGTAAGTTTTATCGCTAGTACCGTAAGTTCACAAATGCATTGTCAATCTCGTTATCATTCGCCTCTGCTACCCCATTATAGCTGCAGTTGCAAACAAGGGCTACAAAAACCAGAAGCTGATCTGTTTCGATCTCTTTTCGTACTTGCCATCGCTTGGGATAGGTTGGCTCGATAAGGGACTAACACTTTATATCGGGTATCGGGCAGTGACGGACTTAAAGAGCATTATTTCGGGCATTTACTGAAGTAATCATTTATTAATATACTAACTGAAGTAAAGAATCTTGCTTCGGGTCTTGACTGAAATTAAGATATCACTTTAAGCCGGGCATTGACTGACTTAAATAATTGTATCTAGTGCCTTTACTGAGATTAAATTTACTAACATTAGCACTTTATTCCTGCTATAGATGAATTGTTCTAATCAATGATTAAAACAAAGTGTCTTAACATATGCATAAAGCCAATTTCCCAAGTGCCAGTTATTAGATCGGTGAGAGCCAGCTACTATTTAATTTACATATTCAATTTAATATATTCTATTTTTGGGTGCATATATTACATAAATCATGTTTTTACTTTTACTGCATATACTTTTTCTATATACATATGTGTAAAATATATCACATTCTTGACAAATTGTAAATTATAATTTTCTGATAATAAATTTGCGTTCCAATATTTTTGAATCTCTGTCCTAACAACTGTGATAATCACATCCTGATACTACCTACCATTGAGCAATTTGAAAAATAAATGTGACAGTTTTAGTGATCGTTGTAAGGAAGTAGACCATATTTTTATTTAGAAGGTAAACCAGTGATTTGGAATCTAATACTACCTACGCTTTAGGATTCATTTAATTCAAATTTTCGTGTACGTTCTAACCACGCACAGTACATATATACAGCTGTATCGTCACCTTATTTCTAGGTAAATGCTAATCTTATTTATTCAGCGTAAACATAGAACAAATAGAGAGCGGCATGTTGCTACAAATTAACCTGTCCTGATTTGAAAATAGCAGCTAAGAGTCGGAAAGAACAAAGTGTAAATATACTGGATCGCTTAGCGAGTCAGAGGATTGTTCCTATTTTTAATTGACAATAATTTGGTTTGTGGAAGTTCAGAGATCATGCCTTATTAACTGCACTCTCAAAGTGATCAAAGTGATTGATATACCAATTCCGGAAACTATGGTTTTTTCACAGATTCAGAAAAAAAGTGTAATACGACACTTCTGCGAAAGAAATTCTAAACAAACTAGATGAAACTTTCGAATGAAAAAGTGCCATATCATTGTTATCAGTGAGAAGAAAACTAACTAATTTAAAACTGAAGGTGGATACACTATTATCAGAACATTTTACGATTTATGAAGATCTAATAAATCAACTCAAGTCAACTGCTGCATCTGTAAGAGAAAACGAAAGAAAGCGATGCTGCTGAATACATTTTCTTCATCATACAAAAGTATTATTGTTGGAAAAATATTTATAGTATAACATTGTTAAAACAAGGCTCATTGATTATGAAACTAAATTAAAAAAAGAAGAAAGTATTGCGACCAGTGCTAAAGTGCATATAGTCCAGTCAGTATGGGTTTTTGCCATACAAAAGGTGGAGTAGTTGTGATTTTTGTGTATGTTATTCAGTTCCGGGCCCCGACGAAAAATCCAGGTTATCAGACAAATGTTGTGGACTGTTGAGAACTAGAAGGATTAAATCTCAATGCATTAATATTGGACCATGCATTGATTCTTCTCAAATCATCATTAATGCGGGATGCCATCCTCAAACAGGCCAGTAGGTCTGTCCAGATGTAACTGCATATCATCTGCGTATAAGTGAATCCTGACATCACGTCCAACTACATGCAGATCATTGATAAATAAACTAAATAGCAACGCTCTTAAGATTAAACCCTGAGGTATACCAGTAGGCAGAGGAAGTTAATCTGACAACTTATCGTTCACCTTCACCCGTTGATATAGTTCTGACAAGAAACTCCCAATTTGATCAGAAGTGGAACCAGTAGAGCGAAGAAAATTGTCTTATCCAGTAACAAGTCGTTAACACTGTCGAATGCTTATAAGAAATCAAGCAGAACTAAAATGGTAGCGATGTTATGGTATGAGGCTGCTCTTATATAACTAGATACTTTTAGCATAGCAGTCTCGCAGCTGTAAGAACGCCGCAAACCAGACTGCCAACATGACAAGGGCTTTGTTTGTATAGCGAAGGAACTCTTTTGTTCTCGGCTAGATTACAAGTTCTTGGACTTGGGCTCTTGTCGTAGTTTAGATATGGCACTGGTTCATGGACCAGTACCTTGACAAATTGCGCAAGGATTCTTGGACCGTTACACTGTTGAACTGCTGATTACACTGCCTATAATTAGCGGGGTGTATGAAATAGAGACGACGTACAGCAAAACCATAGATTCATATTGACTATCAAAATTTAATGAATGCTTTATTTTCTATTATCGGTTTTTATATGATCAATTTACTGATTATTACAAATAAGCGATTCATTGTACATTTTTAGTCCCACCGAAAAGAATTTGACAAAATTTAATACTGCTAAAATTTTATTTGTGCGAAAAAATGCTGATATTTCCAAAGCGAGTGAATTGAACTTATTTACAATTAATGGAATATTTTTTATAATTACTGAATATACAAAATTATTATTGTTACGCACATTTGTGGGAGAAAATATTTAAGACCTGAATTTCTTTAATTAATTTAATTTAGCGAGGATTAAAATATGCTTCCCTTTACAATGCTGTCCGTAAAACAATAAACTATCAATAATTATGTCAGAATCATTATAAGAAAATTAGACAAGTAGGCATGATTTTAAAGTGTTTAACAGCAGTGAATTACAGTGAATTACAAATTATTCTTTCTAAATCTATATTACATCAAAACGAATGAACCGCTTCTTAACATCCCGGCCGCCTTAACAACACTAAGTGTTTTCAACTTCTAATTCTAGTGGTAATGGATAAAGCTTAGTGATGGCACGCTTGTACACACCATGCTGTGTTTTAACATCTGCTACTCTTATATTGTTGTCTTTTCCAAGATACAGCTTAATTACTCCACCCAGTAGCCATTTGTAAGGGGGAAGTCCATCCTCTCCCAGAAGAACTAAAACATTTTCCTTAATATCAGCTCCTTTGGATGACCACTTATGTCTTTGTTGTAAAAGGTGCAGATATTCATGTGACCATCTACACCAAAATACCTGTTTCATCTTCTGCAAGCGGCGAAATCTGGTAAGCCGATTATCATTGACATTGGTAACATCTGGTTCAGCGAAAGAATTAAGCGGGCCACCAATAAGAAAATGTCCTGGGGTCAAGGCTTCTAGGTCGTTCGGGTCTGATGACAACGGGGTAAGTGGTCGGGAGTTCATGATTGCCTCTATCTGTATGATGATTGTGCTGAGTTCCTCATATGTTAGCGAAGCTGACGAAACAGTTCGGACTAAATAGTATTTGGCAACTTTGACTGCAGCTTCCCAAAGACCGCCGAAATGCGGTGATCTAGGCGGTATTGGCTTCCACACAATTCGGTTATCTTGACACATTGTTTGAACCAATTGTTGATGATGTTGAGATTCAAAAAGCCGTCGGAGCTCCTCAAGTTCATTTCTTGCGCCTACGAAATTAGTAGCGCTGTCGCAAAATACAACCCGACATAGCCCTCTGCGCCCAATGAATCGTCTTAAAGCAGCAATGAAAGCCTCGCTAGAGAGATCGCTGACCAACTCGAGATGGACAGCTTTAGTCGCAAAACAAACAAAGACCGCCACATAACCCTTTGTTGGTGTTTTCCCACGTATTCTGACGTATATTTTGAACGGACCACAAAAGTCAATTCCAACGTTCAAAAAAGGTTTAGAAGGTTCAACTCGTTCTGCTGGTAGATTACCCATGACTTGCTGAATACCCCTGGGCTTAGATCGGAAACATCGGATGCACTCATGTACTATTCTTCTTGCCAAGTTTTTACCATCAATTGGCCAGTAACGTTGTCTGATAAAGGAAAGAAGTGATTGTGGGGCAGCGTGCATATTCCTTAAATGAAAACTTGTCATAATAAGTTTTGTTATAGGGTGAGCTTTAGGTAAAAGAATAGGATGTTTGGAATCATAGGAGCCTTGGGAGTTTTGAAGGCGACCGCCAACACGTATTAGATCATGACGATCTACAAATGGACATAAACTACGACTTGAACCATGTACTTCTTTAGTCTTCTTTAGGCAGGTATACTCAGTGAAAAAGGATGTCTGCTGTACATTCCACAGGACTCCACGCAATGCGGTCTCGACTTCTGAAGTGGTTACAGATCCATGAATACAATCTTTGTTGTGTTCTTTAGCCTTGGTGTTGCTTACGAATCTGTAGCAATATGCGAATATACGTTCGAGTTTTGGAAGTGAGTTATTATACTTGACACCTACGATTAAGTCCACTGGTTTCTGCTTTGCTAATAGTGTAAGCCGCAGTTTTCGCGTTTCTGGAATGATAGCCCTGGTCCCCTTATTTCGTCTTTCCGGCCAACTTCCTTCCGGTTGATTTAAAAGGTCGGGTCCATGGAACCATAATCTTGATTGAAGTAAAATCCTCACCTGAACACCACGAGATACAAGATCCGCTGGATTTTCCTTTGTATCGATGTGTCGCCATTGTTCAAGCGTGGTATGGTCTTGAATTTTCGCTACTCTGTTCGCCACAAAGGTGTTCCAAGTATAAGATGGAGCTGATAGCCAAGCCAGGACGATTTCCGAATCTGTATAGTAGTAGATATCTTCAGTTTTCGTAGGAATTATGTCCAGCAAATTATTAGCTAGCTCTACCATTAGCAGCGCTGCACATAGTTCAAGCTTAGGGAGAGTAGTTGATTTTATTGGCGCTACTCTCGACTTTGAACAGAGAAGCTGAACTTGGATGCGACCTTGATCATTAATTGAACGTAAATAACAGCAAGCGCCATATGCTACTTCACTACTGTCCGCAAATGCATGAAGTTGAACCTTAGAAGTGTGATCTGATGATAATACAAAACGGGGTATTTGTAGCTCGCTTAGTACTCCTAATTGCTCCCTGTAACTAATCCATTTAATCTGGTACTCCTCCGGTAATTCAGCATCCCAATGCACATGAAGCTTCCAAAGTTCCTGCAGAAATATCTTTCCCATTACAACTACAGGACCAATTAATCCCAACGGATCGAAAATTCGTGCTACCTCAGATAGAACTGTTCGTTTTGTTATGTTTGATGAAACTCCTTCGGCTATATGAAACTGGAAAACATCCAAATCGGGCTGCCAGATCAATCCAAGTGTTTTGATCACATTATTCTGATGAATAGATAGAAACCTTTCTTTATGTTCTTCTGGAATTCCCTCCAAAAGCTTAGGATGATTCGCGCAAAATTTACGTAATTCAAAATTTCCCCTTTTCAGTATTTCAATTAGATGTAACTGTAATTGCCTTGCATGTTCTAAGGAGTACGAGCACGTCATACAGTCATCCATGTAAGTATCTCGACGGAGAGCTGCTGCAGCTAAAGGGAAGTCATCTTGCTGTTCGCTAGACAATTGAAGTAAACAACGTGTAGCCAAATAGGGGGCCGATGAGGTCCCATAAGTAAGGATATTAAGCTGGTAAAGATCAGTACTATTTTCGGGCTCATTCCGCCAAACAATTAGCTGGTATTTTCTGTCTTCCGGGTGTACCAAGATCTGCCTATACATCTTACATATGTCTGAGGTAAATACGTAGCGGTGAAGACGAAAACGAATCATGATAGAAACAAGATTCGATTGAATTGTTGGTCCAACCATCAATATATCGTTCAAGGACTTTCCCGAACTGCTCTTTGCTGATGCATCAAATACGACTCTCAGCTTTGTACTGGAGCTTTCAGGTTTCTGAATGGAATGATGTGGCATTACATAATGATTCTCAGGTAAAGCGGACAGTCGTTCCATATGACCAAGACGCTCATAGTCCTCCATAAATTTTCTGTACTCTCCCTTTAGTTCAGAATCCCGGTTTAGTTTACGCTCTAATGTTGTGAATCTCCGTTTTGCAGGTCCAAGCGATTCACCCAGTTGAATTGGAGCTTCTTTAAATGGCAAACGAACAATGAATTTGCCTGAGGCTGAGCGTTCAACTGATTTGGAAAAATATAATTCACACATCTGCTCCTCTTCCGTCATAGGCTTATTGGGTTTATCATGCGCTTCAATTTCCCAAAATTGCTGCACAAGTCTTTCTAAGTTGGAAATTGAAGGCTTAACCGCAATGCTACATTGAAATTTCTCACCAGATTTAGTAGAAGCTCTCCCCATCATAACCCAGCCAAATTGTGTGCTTTGCAATAGTGGGAACCCGTTTGCAAGCCGTAGTTGGTCTTGATTAAGAATGTCTGCATACAATCCTACTCCAATTAAAATGTCTATTGGAGATGGTTGGTAGAATGTTGGATCTGCCAACTTAAGTCCTGGTGGAAGCTCTAATTTATGAATATCAAGAAATCTGTCTGGTTGCATCTCACTGACCTTCGGCAAAACATGCGCTTCTAGCTCAGTGCTAAACTTAGAGTCCAAGGATTTCATTGTAATCGTTATCTTTTGTTTAGTAACTACTTCAGTACTGCCGATTCCAATGATGGGAGTACACGTTTTCTGACGTTTAATGCCTAATGTATGAGCAACATGCTCTGAGATAAAATGAAGTTGGCTGCCAGGGTCTAAAAGAGCTCTACAGATCACGGGAGTGCCCTTTCGGTCAAATACCTGAACCATCGCTGTAGCGAGAAGAACTTGAGTTGATGTTGCAGTACATGATGTTTGGCCGATTGCACTTAATGAGGATTGTTGCTGTAAGTTCTTATCTGTCGAACCTGATACTTTAGTAAAGATTCCCGTCATGGTTTCCTTTGGAACTACACGATTGTAAGAGTGCAGTAGCGTATGATGCTTTTGACTGCATATTCGACAATTTCCTGAAGTACACGTCGTGACATCATGACTACCCATAAGGCAGTTGGAACAAAGCTTTAGTTTTCTGATTGTGCTCAATCTATCACTTGTTGTTGTTGTCCTACACAGCAAGGGCATTTCTGTTGTTCTGAAGCAGACAAAGAAGAATACGTTCCACTTATGCGAGAAGATTTAAGTTTTGCACTCAGCCAGTCATTTCCCGTATAGGAAAGGGTAGAACTTGCTTTGAATAAACTCTTCGCTTCCAAGGATTTACACTTCATCTCTAAGAAATTGAGAAGTTCTTTAAGAGTTGGCAATCTTTCAGTCGGAGCTACTTCATTCCATCTTTCTAATGTTGATACGTCCAACTTCGATGAAACCAGAAATACGATTAAGTCATCCCAATTGTCCGTGGCTCGACCTAATGACTTTAAAGCTCTAAGATGAAAGGTAACACTATCCACTAATTGCCTTAATGTAGCAGCAGATGGTTTAGAGATTGATGGCAACGCAAATAATTGTTTAATGTGCTCTTGGGATATAATTCTTTTACTATCATATCGCTCAACAAGTAGCCTTAACGCTTCTTCATAATTTGCATTAGTAACTTCAAACGATTCTATTCTCTGCAAAGCGCCGTCTGATAGTGAGGAACGCAAATAGTGAAACTTTGCAATATTGTCTAGAGAATTGTTTTTGTGAACCAATGTTATAAAGGTATCATAAAATGTTGTCCACTTCATAGGATCACCCGAAAAACTTGGGAGGGACATTTGTGGTAATTTTAGATTAGTCATGTTGACATCCTGGTCTAAATTCGGGTTATTATTAATTGCTACTTGTAATGAAGGACGAAGTTCGAAGTAAAGCTCCTCGAAGTCTGCCCGAACTTGGGCATTTAGATCTATTTCTTCCAGCTCCTCAAGGGAAGACTGGGAAATTTCAAAATTTTCAAAACAGGGATACAATGCTGATAGACGCGAGACTATGAAGCCTAGTCTCTATCACAATGTATCTCACGTACCAAGGCAAGAGAGTAATAACGCAGAAAGAAAACGACGAGCGAAAGAATCTCAAGGTTTTCATATCCAAGAACATTCGGAAGCGGGAAACGAAGCCCTTCGGGAGGAGACCATCGGCGCCCCGTCCCGAATTTTGCACTCAGCCGACATTCATACTCAGTACAACAATTAAGTAAACCTTACATTATAAAAGTGTCACTCGGTATAAATCATAGTGGCACTACTATCTGTGTTCCCTTCAGCCCTTCAACAAAACCTTATTTAACATTCCTGATCGACACTGGTGCCGACATTAGTTTGGTGAAATTTGAACCAAATATTGGAAATGTCGACGCCAGGGTGGATACTTGTACAATTTCAACCATTACAGGAGAATCTTTAGTAACTCAAGGAACATTTATGGGAACGCTCGAATTCCCAAGCCAAGGGCGCAACCCTTGTTTGCAGCATCCCTTTCATATACTACCTAGAGAAACTAACCTCAGGTATGATGGAATTCTGGGAAGCGATTTTCTAAGAAAATACAATTGTATTATCAATTATAACAGTGCTGAATTGGTGATCGGGCCAATAATTAGCGAACATTTTATTTCGAAAAATAACATTTGGGAACACTCAAATCGACAAGTTACAACCACTGTCCTGAAATCAGGTAAAGAAAGTCAAACCACAAGAAAAGGGGAAGATCCTTTATATAGGGAAACCTCCAGTGTAGAGATTTCACAAAATAAAAAAGACATCTCCAAGGCAAATCACATCTCAGAAATAAGCAGAGAATGTAGAGAAGGTAAACCATTTTTGGAAAATAAAATAATACATAACAACGCAGTAGAAGGCGAAAATGGTATCGACCAAATCCGTCTGTGTAGCGAAAATATAATCTTAAGTCCTAGAAGCGAGCAGATTGTGGAGATACCCTTCGAACATTCTGGCGATGTTGTATTGCATAACAGACAGATTAAACAAGGTGTTTACTTGGGAGCCACAATGGTAAGACCGACAGGTGGGAAGATTAAAGTATTGTTATTGAACTCTAATGATACCGATGTGAAATTGCAACCACGTGACTTAGAGTTCGAATGGGAGGAGTTGGACTGCTTTAATGTTGTTGAACCGAATTGTGATAAGAACCGAATCGAGAAACGTTTGAGTAGATTGAGGGCATCTCTAAATCTGGATCACTGTAACCCAGAGGAGAAGTCTTCCATCATAGAAATTTGTAGACGTTATAACGATCTATTTCACTTGGACGGCGACCAGTTGTCTTACACAAACGCAATAACACATAAAATTTAAACCCAGTCCGGAAAACCACCTTTATGTAAACGACCCTATAGACCACCGGAGTCTCATAGAAATGAAATTCACAAGCAGGTAAACGAAATGCTTCAAGATAACGTTGTTAGAACTAGCTGCAGTCCATGGAATTCGCCATTACTCCTCGTGCCAAAGAAAACAGATAACTCTGGTAAAAAGCGATGGAGGGTGGTGGTGGACTTTCGCGGCCTAAACGAAATAACAATCGGAGATGCATATCCACTGCCCAATATAACGCATATATTGGATCAGTTGGGCAGATCCAAGTATTTTAGCACGATCGATTTGGCTAGTGGTTTCCACCAGATTCTGGTCGATGAACAAGACCGAGAAAAAACGGCATTCAGTACTCCATTCGGGCACTATGAATACAACAGGATGCCGTTTGGTCTAAAGAATGCACCGGCAACCTTTCAGCGTTTAATGAATAACGTATTGATAGGTTTGCAGGGTATTCAATGCTTCGTCTATGTAGACGATATTGTTATCTACGGATACGATCTTCGTGATCACAACATAAAGCTGATGAACGTTTTGGATCGCTTACGGAGGCACAACCTAAAGTTAAAACCAGAAAAGTGCAACTTCATTATGAAGGAACTAATCTATCTAGGACATATCATTTCCGAAGAAGGAATTAAACCTGATCCTGATAAAATAGAAGTAGTAAAAACATACCCTAGACCTAAGAAGGTAAAGGACATAAAATCATTTCTGGGATTTTCCGGGTATTATCGGCGTTTTATACCCGATTTTGCTAAAATTAGCAAACCTTTGACAAGACTCCTCAAAAAGAATATCTATTTTCAATGGGATGCATTCTGTGATGAATTCCTTATAACAACTGACGCTAGTAATATGGCAGTTGGCGCAGTATTATCCCAAGGGGAAATAGGAAACGATCGCCCTATCTGCTTCGCGAGCCGCACACTAAATGCAGCAGAAGCAAAATACACCATTACAGAGAAAGAGTTGCTTGCAATCGTATTTGCTATCAAGCAGTTTAGACCCTACATATATGGAAAACACTTTACGATTCTTACAGATCACAGGCCGTTACAATAGCTTATGAATTTAAAAGAACCTACCTCACGATTGGCTAGATGGAGAATTCTGCTCGAGGAATACGAATACAAAATCGTTTACAAGCCTGGAAAATTCAATGCAAACGCTGATGCATTGAGTAGAATTAAAATCGGCACTGGCGACGGTAATGGAAAAAGCGAGCCAAAAATTGTCGGAGTAACAACCAGGAACCAAGCCAAAAGAGCGATAAGTGAGATAGAGAAAGGAAAGAAAAACGAACCTTTAAACCTGCCCGACCCCGTAAGCAAGAGTTGTACAAACAAAATGAATCACATTAGCTTAAATGAAAGGGACTCTATATTCAAGGACAAATCTGTACGCAACAAAATTTTTATTTTGCCACTTGTCGAGACTTACGAAGAAAGTATATTAAGAAAGTTTATAAAGGAATATATTAAACCACCCATTGGAGAGGTAAAGGTATACAACGAGCAGAGAGATAACTTTATATTGGTTACAGCTACTATCCCTATAAGATCAGACCATGACAGGAGTGCCCTTACAACTGTTATCCAGAATCTGTATGAGATTTGTCGGAAACAAAAATTTAATAAAGCTGGTATTTCGCTACCCGCATTAGATGCCAATACATTAAATGAATTGAAATCAATCTTAATAAATACTTTTAAAGATTCTGATGTCGAATTATGTGTTTATACCAACTCAAGAATACATCTTGATAAACCAGATGACATCAACAATATCTTAACACAATATCATACTTCCCCTCTCCGTGGACATCAGGGAATATCTCGTACCCTAAAACGGCTTAAAGCTAAGTACTTTTGGCCCATGATGTTGAAAGATGTCAAGAACTTCGTGCGTAAATGCCAGTCCTGTCAGAGGAATAAATTGCGGAAAAATCCACCCATACCAATGAAGATAACTTCTACAAGTTCAAAGCTATTTGAACGGATAGCCCTAGACATAGTTGGCCCATTACCTGTTAGTTATGTGGGGAATAAATACCTGCTAACATTTCAGGATGACCTAACGAAGTACTCCGAGGCGTTGCCTGTGGCTAACGCTGAAGCAACAACCATTTCAAAAGCATTTGTGGAAAACGTGATATGTCTACACGGTATACCACAATCTATCCTCACCGATCAGGGAGCAAACTTTTTAAGCACCCTGTTTAAAGAAATCTGTAAATTATTAAAAATAAAAAAGATTAACACTAGTCCATATCACCCACAAACGAATGGGGCGCTTGAAAGAAGCCACCGGACTCTTGCTGAGTACCTTCGACACTATGTCAACCAAGATCCCCTCACCTGGGACAGCTGGGTCCCGTACTCTATGTTTGTATACAATAAAACCCCACATAGCAGCACTGGCTTCAGTCCATACGAATTGTTATACGGCTATCCGGCCAATATCCCCAGTACTCTAGAGCAAAATCCTCATGTTAATTATAATTACGACGATTACTCGAACGAACTGAAAGCTCGTCTGCAGCACGGATTTCAAATAGCAAGAGAAACTTTAGTCCGAAAGAAGGATCAATCAAAAGTCTACTATGACAAGAGCTCCCAATCAAAGAAATTCAATTTAGGAGATAAGGTTTTACTTAAGAATCATGTACGGCAAAACAAATTCGCTTCACTCTGGAAAGGACCGTATGAAATCGTAAAAATACCCTCAAACGAAAATTCTGTCATTAAGGTTGGAAGAAAATTTAAAGCAGTACACAATAACGACTTGAAAATTTTCATAGAATAACCATCTATCGCACAATCTAGCAATAAATTTCCCTAGCTTAAAATTAAAATTTATTATAGAAAAATTAAGGTACGACTGCTCGCACTAACATCGGTTACTACTACTACTAATCGATAGTGACACATAAGCGAAGCTATTCTCGACCCTTACGTCAATGATAATGGCTAATCACCTAGAATTGTCACTTTTATATTCATGTTAATCACCTACCAATGCTTATCAAATAGCAAACCCAAAATTAACATGCATCCCCTTTCAGATCATGAACATCGTACCGTTATTACTTTGTATCGCCTTCGCATGCGGAAGCGAACTTCTCATCACCCCGATCCGGCAAGGCTCTGGAATCTATTTCGAGGAACTGGGAAAGGTAGAGCTCTACTCTAATGAGTGGAAAGTGGTAGTCTATTATGACTTAGGTACCTTGGCTCAGGCATTAAGGCACATGAAAAAATACGTCGACCAAATAAATAATCTGTGTAAACTGTTGGTTGAAAGTAACCTAATTATGATTTGTAATAGTACAGTGGCGGAAATGAACCACCTAATGAGTGATATTACACATAAACATCGCCTGTTACAGAATAATGGCAGAACCAAACGGGGCCTATTCGACGCTATTGGGGTCATCAGTAAAACACTGTTTGGAACCCTCAATGAAGAGGACGCCAAATTTTATGACCAACAAATTGATAAATTGCAACGCAACGAAAATCATCTGTTGGCCTTGATAAAAAATCAGACCTTCATACTTGAAACCACTGTCAACATCTTTAACAAGTCGCAAACCACAGTAAATAGACAAATGTCAGCATTAAATGATAGGTTTACGAAGATAACCACGATGTTTAATGAACTAATCAACGCAACGCACGACAACCGAGTGACCGCCGAATTGGAATCGCTCACCCCCTTAACTACACTGATTATTATTAGATACCAAAACGTGGTAAACACCTTAGTCGATTTGATTACAGATGTCCGGCACGGCAAGCCGCACCCGGCTATTATAACTCCCGAACAATTAGAAGCTGTTCTTACTGCGATTCGTAAAGAGATTCCGAACGACATTCGTCTATCGGCGACCTTAAAAGACGATAATATTTTGTCTTTGTATCGTACCAGTAACATGAGTACCTCAATCTCTAAAGACAGAATTATATACGAATTCAAAATTCCATTACCATATCGAGAAAACTATCAGTTACACAAAGTGTTGCCATTACCGTCTGTATTTCAAGGAAAGCTCACCTTCATACAACCATCAATAAACTATCTTGTTATTGATTATAGCAAAGAACATTTCTATGAGTTAACCGCTGAAGAATTAGCGCATTGTGTCACAGAAGACCATGACCAATACCTGTGCCGTATGATGCACCCGCTTTTTAACATTAATTCCAATAACGATGTTTGCGAATTGGAACTCATAAGGAGGAAAAACCATATACCTAAAACGTGCAATATAAGACAATCTAATTACACGACTATATGGACCCAATTATCACAGGCAAATAAATGGCTCTATTCAACTATTGAAAATTTGACTATTGATGCCATATGCCAAGACAAAATATCACCTTACAGTATTTCTGGGGTGGGAATTATCGAGGTCGCGGGCAATTGCTATTTACGCACCCAAGATTTAACTATACGTGGATATAATTCTAAGGCAATTGAGCTAAAAAATTTCTACATTCCTCCCGCTAATATATCGGAGGTCTTGTCGAGTTCTAACAGGTACTCACATAATTTTACAAATAAAGTAGCATTAGTCAAATATGCACCTAACGATGATTTAGAAGAAATATCCAACCAAATAAATATGCTAAAGAGGGAAGAAAAGGACCTACTGCCCTTGGATAAGCATGCAATCCATCACTATTCACTTATATACTTACTACTAACCATAATAATCGCGCTAGCAGCCTATAAGGTGTACAAACGCTTCTGCGGCGGAACACGTCACGAGATACCCAATGTTTCTGAAATAAAGTTGGAGGAAAAACAGGAACAGGCCGATCGTCCTATTGTCTTTACTTACGCATCCGGTAATTGATTCAAATAAAGGGACAATATCAAGCACAAAAAAAAAGAGAAAGATATCATGGAACGATTCGTTCACATCTTATTCTTGTAAAATTTCGTAATTTAGTAAGTGCACTCAATTAAAATAATTTTAGTTAGGATTAAAATCATTTTACTGTTATCGGCGATAGACGCAAAGAAATATCTAACTAGATCCAGACTTATGCTCTTAGTTTCTTTTAGTAAGTAGGACATATTTTTTTTTGTATTCTTTTAATTACAATTAATCAGGTTTACTTTGTTTTAGCAACATAAGAACATTTAGCAAAAGTGCACTAACGTGAATTTTTCTAGAAGTAGATATTATCAAACAAACTTAGTTAAGATCTATTGTACCTATTTTAAACAAAAAAGGGAAGAAAAAAAAACAGATTTTTGTAGTGTACTTTTACATATAATTACCATTTTTATATCAAACACCATTTAGACATTAATATGTATTGACTTTTATATTGCAAACAAAAAAAAAGGGAAGCGAGACTCGGCCGGCTGAAAAGAAAAAAAAACAAATTCTAATAAAAACACGATCACATACTACGAAATTTTCTTTAGCAGTTTTACTCTCGAGAAAATTTTTGTCCAAGCCGAAAATTTTCTTTTTCTTAGGGGGATGGAATGTTGTGATTGCGCGCGGTCGGCACATATCATAAATCATTAGTTGTGATAGTGCCTGACCGACGCAAATCCCAACTCATTTTCTCACGATACAATGTATCGTTTTTCAAGTGCGCAACGAACACTTAAAAATTCTTTCTCCCAAAGTAATAAATTTCAAATTTTATTTCGAAGTAAGCAACTTTTGTTTACTTCACGTTCTCCACTTGTCGTTATATTTTTTAGAGAATCAAATTACATCCTATTGAAGCGATGAAGCATCTAAAGTATTATGCTGATAAGGCGCGATCGCGAGGCAAGTAGAATTTTATGAAAGCAAGAATCGAGGAGTTCAGTAAAAACCTCTAAATGAGTCGGTCGGGCCTCGTTTTTCATCCTAAATTAAAAGAAAGTTGTATTGTAATGAAACCTAGATGGTAGAAAAGTGTTAAATTTAAACAGTAGGAAAAGTGTTTGTTAAAAGATTAAAGTTTAAGTAAATAAAAGTCTAAAATCTAACGCGGTCGTGTGAATTTTATTTCCGCTTAAAAATAGATTTTTGGAGACCAATTACAGATCAGACGCAGGACACTGGACTCCACCTGCCCGCTCTTCACCTGTGTAGGTAAGCACGGCGGGAGGTTACAACAATTTCAACCTCATTCATGAAAGGTTATTAAAATCAAAAGCCGTTTTTATCGATAAGAGAAATGAAAATAGAGAAAATCGGTTCAATTAAAAATTATAAACAGTTAGGCATAAGGAAGAACCTAAATCAAGGCCAGGACAATACTACTATGGATGCTCTTATTACTGTCACCCATAATGACGCATCAAACAATAACTAGAATAGAAACGGAATTAGGGTATACTGAAATAAAAGTAAGTACTGTGGACATAGCGGATAAATTTGAAATATCCAAAAATCCAAATGAAATATTAAACTTAGCTAACAATTTAGAAACGGCACTACAAATGTTAGATTTAGGTAATCTTAGAGATTTAGTACGAAATAGGATAACCAGGATATAAAATAAAGACTCTTATACCATACAGACATAAGAGAGGAATTATTAATTTAGGAGGAACTTTGATCAAATGGATTTTTGGAACAATGGACAACGAAGAACGGCTGGAGATTGAAAAGCATTTAGCCGTTATAGGGCAAAATAACCATAAATTAATTAGCAATTTTAACCAACAAATATCAATTAATGATAATTTTAACAGAAACTTGGGCCAAATCATAAGTATCATTGAAGCAGACAGAAAAAATTTTTAGACAGATTAAACAAACTTAACCTTACAGAAATGAAAATCCATTTTGAAACTGCTTTTCTAGAACAAATGTTTAAATTAGATTATATAGAGAAGCAAATTGAACACATTTAAGATAATATAGCTTCAGAACGATTAGCACTTCTACATCTAAACATACTAACCGACGAAGAAATAAATACGTATAATATTGATTTTAATAAGCTATCTAATATCCCTTTAGCCGTTGCAAAACATATAGGTGATTCTATAATTTTACCAATTAAGATTCCGACTCACAATATTATAACCAATAAAAACTTACTTATACCAATAGCAAATTCTCAACATAGGCAAGTAGACTATGATTGAATATATAATACGAAATAATGAGCAGGCCCTCACATACTCCGAAAGAAAAACATTAAAGGAACTAACCAAAAGTAGGAATTATATTAATTTAAAAAATTATAAATTTATTAATAAAGAAGTGGAAGAAATATCACTAATTGAAGAAAACATAATTATTGTTATCAATATCAAATCAGGTAAATTAAGAAGTACTTGTGACGAAAGATCCTAATACTTAAAGGAAGCTATTTCATAAACTTCAACAATTGTACTATTAATATTAACAGCAGAGAATTCAGTAATAAGTTAAAGATTTGTAATTCCAAAAGCGAAAACGTTACTTATAATAATGATGAATAAACGTTTGACAGAATTATATTAAATCATGAGAAAAACATAAGGAAATACACGAGCTTAAATATCATAGAATTGTAATCTAGAGTCTAGTTTCAATGATATTAATCTTCATATTGGGCATCCTATTAGTTTATCTATTTTGTAAACGAAAACAAATTAATGTAAAAGTTACAAACAGGATTCTGGAGAATCCTAAATCAAAGGTGGGAGGAGTTAGATCATGATCTGATTCTAACAAAATAGAACAGACCAATTTCCAAGAAATTCTAAAGATTTATGTAGAATCAGCAAAAGCAGAACAAATTTAAAGTATTCCACTTACCCATACTTAAAAAATTTCAAACTTAAAACTTTTATTTTCCCACATTATAACTATGATCTAATTACAGCTTTGCCAAATCTATTTCTCATGAATATATCTTGCCTTGTCGTTCTTAACGATCAGATTTCATTTTTGTACGTGACAAATATGTAAAGATGATTTGTAGAAAATAATCATGAACGAATAATTATGTGAATCTAACTTAAGTTTTGACGGAAAAGGTTTAGCAAAATCTGACCTCGGTTACAAAAGTAATAAAAGTAATAAATAAATGTATATCAATATAAATTTTTGTTTTGTTTTTTTTTTTTTTTTTTTTTTGGAACCCGAACGATTTATCGAATTTGCGGCTTTCTGTAATTGCCGTTCACGCTTCTTTGTTTGGTTACATAACTTAAAGGATCCAACCGGGCGATTGGCTCTTTGGTATATGCTATTACAGAAGTATGATTTCGACGTAATCCATAAAAAAATAAAGAACATCTACTTCCCGAGATCACTACCGGTAATTGATTGTGTTTCTGGAGAGCAGGAAATAGGCTACAAGTGGTACCTCCAGATGAAAGCTGAAGTTACTTATGGAAACATGTTTGGCCTTGCTCTTGGAACAGAATCCTGGAAATGAGTAGTACCCAAAGAGAAACGAAAGAGCATCTTATACAACACACATGATGTACCTATTGCTGGGTATAGTGGTATTCAAAAAACGTATGACAGACTTGCTCAACAGCTTTACTGGCCTAAAATAAAATCAGGCGTCAAGATGTATGTAAAGAAGTGCTTAGTCTGTCAATCTATAAAACCATTTTGAAAGAAGACGGCGGGAATCATGGCTAGTCGTAGAATTGTAGGTAGAGAGTGGGAGACCATTAACATTTACCATAGTTCAAGTTGCACATATTCCTATATTCTGACTATAGTCTATGAATTTAGCAAGTTCTCAATGTTGTTTCCATTACGTACAGCCTCATCCCAATCAATTTCTACCATTCTGGAAGGAATATTTTACTCTTGCTAGGTGTTCCTGGATCCTTAATATGCGATAATGGGCCCCCATTCAAAAGCCGTGAATTTAAGAAAAGAAAAGAAAAATTTTATTGTTTAGAAATCAGGTACAAAGCTTTCTATCACCCCGAATTCTAATCCGTCCGAAAGGACTAATCAATGAATCAGGTGCATGCTCAGTATGTGTCAGAGAACTATAGAAAGTGGGATTATAATCTAGCAAAAATTACGTGTGCCATCCGTATGTCCACACAAAAGAATATCAGGTTGACACCGCTCTTTATTAACTATGGCCATGAGATGATGGGAAGGCTAATAGCAATTCGAATGGAGAGGAAGTAGACGACCCGGTGGGTGGTTCGTTCGATAGCTCTGGATGAGGTCGTCAAAGATGTTACGAAAAGGCTAGAAAAGGTAAAGAAATATGGAAAGGGAGCTTACGATTTCCGACGACGGGATAAAAGGTATTACATTAACGATCTAGTATGGGGGAAGGGTTGCGTTCTATCGGAGGCTTCATAATATTTTATTGCAAGCTAGCACTTAAGTATGTCGGCCCATTTAAGATAACTAAGATACTATTTTTATGTGAATGGAAGTTGTTTTCCGTTTTCTCGTACCATTGAAAACTAATAAAATTCTAAGCAAAACTGTACGGATTTTAGGTCTTAAGTTAAAGACATTTAATAACAATTGGAAATGTAATTTGAAATTAAGATGTACGAATTCGTCGAAAGTTATATCATAGTATTTAAGTACTAGATTATCAGCAGAAACAGAGAACATTTAAATTTGGAAAGGAATTTTTATAATAAGGACTAGGAATTTTATCACTAGATAACTAATTTAAAAGGGATGTATATATGGTAAAACGACCTGCTAGATAAAGGGTTGTCCAATAAGAGGTGTTATTTTAATTAGCCCGATATTTCGGTAGATGTCACTTTTGGAGCTGTCGTTTTTTGACATTTGACAAGTAGAAACTACGCCATTAATAAAAATGGAACGATACACGATTCAATAACGCATTGAAATTATTAAAATGCACTATATAAATGGTAAAAATATGGCAGAGACGGTTCGTAAAACTCGAACATTTTTGGGTCGTCGTGAAGCACCTTATCGGACAGCAATACAGAAATTGGTAGAAAAATTTGAGCTGTCGGGACGAGTTAGTGATGCGAAGAATAAAACCCGTGCACGTCGCTCAAGAACATCCGAGAATATTGCTGCTGTAGCCGAAAGTGTTGAAGAAAACCCAGGTTTGTCCAATCCTCGTCGTTCTTTGGAATTAGGCATTCCACAAACGTCATTACACCGTATTTTGAATAAAGATTTGGGTCTTAGGGCTTATAAAGTTCAATTAACACAAGAACTCAAGCCGGCCGATCATCAACAACGTCGAGTCTTTGCTGATTGGGTCCTTGAAATGCATGAAAATGATCCGGAATTCCATCGAAAACTCATCTTGAGTGATGAGGCCCATTTCCACCTCGATGTCTTCATCAACAAGCAAAATTGTCGCATCTGGGGCTCGGAAAACCCAAGAGTTATTGTTGAAAAGCCTCTCTATCCTCAACGTATGACTGTTTGGTGCGGTTTATGGTCCCGCGGGTTCATTGGACCTTACTTTTTCGAAAATGAGGCTGGAGCAACAGTTACGGTGAATGGATTGCGCTATCGAGAGATGATTAATGATTTTTTATGGCCGGAATTGGATGATATTGATCTGGATAACGTTCACTTTCAACAAGACGGTGCTACGTGCCATACAAGCAACGAAACCATTGATCTTTTACGGAAAAAGTTTCCGGACCGTGTTATCTCTCGAAGAGGTGATCACAATTGGCCACCGAGATCTTCTGACTTAACACATTGCGACTTCTTCCTTTGGGGCCACGGGAAAGAGAATGTCTACGCAAACAGCCCAGCGTCGATTCAAGACCTCAAAGATGGAATTCGTGAGGCTATCGAGGACATAGGGCAGCCACTTTGCGATTTGTTTATGGAAAATTTCATGAAAAGGATATGGTCCTGTAGGCGTGGTCGTTTTGGTCATTTTTCTGATGTTATTGTCGATTATTAACGGCATACCTTCCTCTTTATAATGAAATAAAGATCCGATCATTTATCTAAAAAAATGGCATTTTTCTTTGAATATCAAAATAAGACCTCTTATTGGAAAACCCTTTATAAACAAATTTGATAAAAGTGATTACCCGGAAGATAATCAATTCAATTTACAGCTTATGAATAAAAAGATTCCTGGTCTAATGAAGGATGAGCTGAATGCGAAAATCATGAGGGAATTTGCAGGCTTGTGCTCGAAAATGTACAGTCTACGTATGAACAATGGTAAAACTGTAAAAAAGCAAAAGGTGTAAAGACTAATGTAGTCCAGAGACATGTCACTTTCGAAGACTATGTCGAATGTTTCAATAACAAGCGAGTATTTACTGCTAATCAGGGCTCCATACGATCGCATAACCATAATGTGAGGAGCAGACGCAGAAAACATATAATCTAAGGGTAATCTAAGATATGTCTTGTAAATAAAAGTTGTATTATAGCTAAAATACCATTTAATGAAATAGTTTGTTTTAATTGTATTATAGTCTAAGATATACATTATTGCAAAATAGAGAAAGTAATATTACAGTTATAGGGAAACCCATTTAAGGAAGCCCAACCATTGAATGATACACTAAGAATAATATGTTAGTATTTTTTTCAATTTTTGATAAATGATATTTTATATATGGCCTTCTATTTATTCAATTTCCCAATTTATAGAACCCCTGAATGATGTTTGACGACTACAACGGGTGGTGGTGGTGGATGGTGGTGGGTTATGGTGGTTGGTGATGGGTGTGGTGGGGTGGTGGTGGGTGGTAAAATCGTTAATATCTAGAAAACCAGAGCCCGTAGAGGATTTCTGATGAAAATTTCAGCCCCCCTAATAACTCCACCCCAACGATCTAGAATCCATTGGCATGAACAAAAATGTCCTACTATTAACTTTAATTATTACTAATATTAGTTAAAAGCCCAAAGCCTACATTAAGGAGCTCAAGAAAAATCATAGTAAAAAAGCCTATATTTAGGCGCAGCACGCCATGAGCAAAAAAACTTGAAGTATTACTAAAAAAAGTTAATGTCATCTCCTGGTCAGCCAGACGGTACGAAAGGAATTCCCCAGGCAGGCCCTGTGACGTAGACCACTAGACGGAGTCCTCCTCAGTGGCCCAGAATCCGGTCCACAACGACAAAAATAGTTGAAATTTTCCGCGCACTTTTTGTGTAGAAAAAGTAATCCAGAACTCTCATAGCGTAACTACTAGCTATTATCTGAAGCTAGAGGCCTTAGTAAATCGCAACTGCATCGATCGGCCTTAGATTTACTTACCGGCCATGCGCTGGTATAGTATAGGGTGAATAAAAGTAATTTAAACAGTTGGGCAGATCTGATTGGAGAGTTGGAGGAAGAATTCTTACCTGATGATTACAATAAACGTCTCCTAGACGAGATAAAGAGGAGGACGCATGGCAAACAAGAAACTATTGGAACATATATGGCAGTTATGTACAGTATGCTTTCAAGGCTTATTGATCTCCTAACGTAAGCACAAATGCTGCAGATTCTTTAAAAAAAAAATATGAGATCCTTTTACCACACCTAGTTGGATCTCAGAGAATTTAATACAACTCAAGAACTGGTCGATCTAGATAGAGGCTTAGAGGCAGTGCGCGTACCAGTTGAAACGTTTAATCATCCTCCCTATAGTTCCTGTATTGTAGGATAATGAGAACAGTCTAAAACCAAAATTAATAAAATGTTTCAAATGTGCTAATGCAGACCACATAGCTCACTTCTGTGAGCGTAACTTGAAGTTCCATAGTTGCGGTACACCTAGTACTATTAGACAAAGGTGCAGTAATTGTAGGATTGCTCGATTACAGGGAGCAGATCGCGCTAATGCCAATAATTCTAAAAACTAGAATGTTCAAGGTCAGGGAAACGGGACTCGAGCTAGGGGCCTCAGAAATCAGAGAAAGTCCAAGTAGTGAGAAGGTTCACACGTTACGCACGTCAATTTTCGGTACAGATATTATTGAGTTACTCGACTCGGGTACGTACAATTATCGGAGGGCCTGCTTCGCATTTATTGAAAAATTTTAATATAATTATAGGGAAAACTGTGTCGGAGTTCCACACTTGCCAACGGAGAGCGTATAAAAGTTTTAGATGAAATTGCGTGAAATAGTAAAAAATTTTAGACATGCTAGTTATTCCAATTTGTTATTTGAAACAGACTCTTGGAAATTAATGAGTAAATCTGTGAACTTAGCAACGGGTATATGGGAATTTACCGATAATACCAGGGAGTTCCAAGTAAATTCTTTCGAATTTAGATCGAAATTATCTATTCCGCAACGAAAGATTTCGATGATCTGATCAAAATCGCAGAAGAAAAGATGGGTAAAGGCTTAGGGTATTCAAATCCGGACGACCATGTAATACAGACTGCTTCCACCCTTACCAAGTAACGCTACTATCCGGTCGCACCTGCCGTACAAAAAGCAATCAATTAAAAGTTTGATAAAATGTTGACAGAAGGTACTGTAGAGCCATAAAATAGTCCTTGTGTATCACCAATCGTTATGGTTACGAAGGAAGAAGAAGCATGATATCAGCTACCAAGTAGACGTCTTTTGCTAAGCTTCTGTATTTTTTCTGCTGAAGTCCGAGTATTATTTCTTCCAATTCAACCGATAAGTTTTTGTGAAGTTAGCAATTATTTTTTGTAGTGCTCGGTTAAGTGTCTGTTTGCTAAATTAAAGTATTATCACGGTTTTCTTTTTCCTTGAAATTTTAATTCACTTTATCATGGGTAAAGAAGCCGGTTCCAAACCACATACAAAGGGCAATACCAGCACAAACCAACAATTTACCCCAGCTATGACGAGAACTACTAGAGCACAACAGAGCGGAAGAGATGGAGTTACCCCTCCGACTGGTCGTTCAAACTCAATTAGCTCTTCTGATCACTTCGAACTGCTGGAGAAAAAATTGCTGAAGAGCTTAATTCAGGTAATATCTGATAAGTTTGAGGAGTTCCAAGAGCGTATGATCTACAAAATCGACGAGGTTGTGACTTCAACGCAGACTCAGATCACTAAACTGCACTTTGAACTGGATCAGGTTAAAGACGAGCTGGCTGCGATTAGTAGTAAATTGGATGATGTTCTACGTTTAGGCAGGCTGTCTGATGCGGTCGTCACTGGTATACCATTCTCTTCAAGCGAGACCCCTCAACAGCTACTGTTGACCATATCTGATAATACAGCTTCTCGCCCGAAACATGCTTTAACCTCAGCACGATCTAATAATAACAACGGGATGAGTAGTAACCCTCTTATAGTTAAATTCTCCTCAGTTGCAGAACAGAACCAGTTTCTCTCTAAATTTAAAAAATATGGCTTGCTAAAACTTTGCGATATATCCCCCAGCTTTGTGTCGCCAACTAAGGTCAATGCATTTGAAAGCCTCAGCAATAACAAGAAAAAATTATTACGTTTTGCTCTTAAGCTGAGAGGGGAAAATCAACTCTGCGCTGCCTTTACTAGACTTGGAGAAGTTTATGTGCGGATAAGAGTCGATGATCAACCAATTAAGGTCATGTCACAAGATCATCTGGAATGCGTCGTAACGGTTGCGAAACATGCAGAAGCGAATGCGTAGTTACTTTTTTGATGATTTGTTTTTCTTTTGTTTCTTTTGAGGAAATTATGATCTCGTGTATTAGTGTTATATTTTACGTCTCATGCTATTTTTACTTGTTGTACTTGTGTTGTGGCCCAATATAAGGAAGATTCTTCCAGCAGCCAAGGGCGCATTTTAGTGAAATAATTAGCAATTGCTAAACAGTAACCTCGCATGGTACTGTTCTGCAACTGTCGGTTATTTTGCTGATTAGCTCAACAGCTGGATGCGATGAGCGCTTAGTGGAGCAATCGGCGATTACAATAATAATTAACCTCGCATGGTGATTATCACGTAAAGCGAATGTTCACTACTGAGCGACTCAGGTGCTGCAACCGGTAGAACAAACGGCAAGGTTGTTGTCGTTTGTTTACATCCGCGTTGTTAGTAAATTTTACTTCCGAATATTGGTGCATAAAAGTCCAATGACTGGTCTGGCGAGTGCCGTTAAGTGAGAAGTCGCCCGTTAGTTATAAGTCGCAAGTAACTTTTGTTATAATAGTATCAAGTTTCCGTTCGGTTCGGAATACGTTTAGAAGTATTAAGGAAGGTCAGTTCGCGATAAATAAAGAATTATCCCATGTTAGAGAAATTCGAGTGTTCTTTTATTTCGAAGAAAGTTTTATCGTGATCAATTATTTGGTTTTCGTTGTTTGATTCCATAGGGACACGACATTTGGCGCAGCCGGTGAAACTAGGTAAGCAATTTGAGAATTTCTTGCTGGTGTGTTGTTTTTGTTATTGCTAATTTTTCAAGAATTTTTTGTAAGAAGGTGAATATTTGTTTATTTTATATATTGATTTCTTTTTTAATTCTTTTACGTTTCAGGCATTTAAGAAGTAATAGATTAAGTGATTCAAATTTTTGTGCTTTGTAATTTTTTTTTTGTGATATAGGAAAATTAGAAATTACACTTTCATTTGAGGTGTTGATCTTCATCAGCTACTCAACAAATACACACACTGGGAGCAAAGCTAATTTAGCTACTCCGAATACACACACTGGGAGCAAAGCTAATTTAGCTACTCCACACACACACACACATTGGGAGCAAAGGTAATTTTAGCTACTCCAAGCATACATACATACATACAGATTTAATTTTAAGATGTGATAAACTGCGGAGTAATATATAAGAGGCAATATTGTAAGGTGCAAGTTGATTTTTTAGATAAGTGAAAGTTGGTAAAAAAAATATCACCAGTCTCAACGTCACGTTTCGATTTAGGCGTTGGTCGTACGCGCGATTATTTAATTTATCGAGTTTTTGAGAGTCGTATTAACGCCGTGTTATATTTTGAACAAATGTATTCGGCTTTTACGCTGTTAAGTAGATAGGAAGTTTTAAGTAAAGTGTGGTGTGTTATATTTTCATTGGGTGCATCTGAATAATAAAAAATTAAAAAAAAAAAATGTTGAGCATGTTTGTTTGTATGAACGCATAATAACTGAATGGAGTGTGTTAATGGTATGATAGTTTTGAATCTTACGTTATATTGAGTATTGGTAGTCGATTAGTACCTATAATAAAGATGAGATAGAGCATCTTGTACTAAGTTTTCGGTTCGCAGGTATGAAGTATAAATGCTATTAGTGAAAAAGTGAAAGTACCAGAACGAGTTAAAAACAACAAAATCATAACTGTATACAAGATGACAGATTTATACGAGAAGATCATGGACCTGGTTCCTAAATATGTGCGACGAAAGATCCTAATACTTAAAGGAAGCTATTTTATAAACTTCAACAATTGTACCATTAATATTAACAGCAGAGGATTCAGTAATAAGTTAAAGATTTGTAATTCCAAAAGCGAAAACGTTACTTATAATAATGATGAATAAACGTTTGACAGAATTATATTAAATCATGAGAAAAACATAAGGAAATACACGAGCTTAAATATCATAGAATTGTAATCTAGAGTCTAGTTTCAATGATATTAATCTTCATATTGGGCATCCTATTAGTTTATCTATTTTGTAAACGAAAACAAATTAATGTAAAAGTTACAAACAGGATTCTGGAGAATCCTAAATCAAAGGTGGGAGGAGTTAGATCATGGTCTGATTCTAACAAAATAGAACAGACCAATTTCCAAGAAATTCTAAAGATTTATGTAGAATCAGCAAAAGCAGAACAAATTTAAAGTATTCCACTTACCCATACTTAAAAAATTTCAAACTTAAAACTTTTATTTTCCCACATTATAACTATGATCTAATTACAGCTTTGCCAAATCTATTTCTCATGAATATATCTTGCCTTGTCGTTCTTAACGATCAGATTTCATTTTTGTACGTGACAAATATGTAAAGATGATTTGTAGAAAATAATCATGAACGAATAATTATGTCAATCTAACTTAAGTTTTGACGGAAAAGGTTTAGCAAAAGCTGACCTCGGTTACAAAAGTAATAAAAGTAATAAATAAATGTATATCAATATAAATTTTTGTTTTGTTTTTTTTTTTTTTTTTTTTGGAACCCGAACGATTTATCGAATTTGCGGCTTTCTGTAATTGCCGTTCACGCTTCTTTGTTTGGTTACATAACTTAAAGGATCCAACCGGGCGATTGGCTCTTTGGTATATGCTATTACAGAAGTATGATTTCGACGTAATCCATAAAAAAATAAAGAACATCTACTTCCCGAGATCACTACCGATAATTGATTGTGTTTCTGGAGAGCAGGAAATAGGCTACAAGTGGTACCTCCAGATGAAAGCTGAAGTTACTTATGGAAACATGTTTGGCCTTGCTCTTGGAACAGAATCCTGGAAATGAGTAGTACCCAAAGAGAAACGAAAGAGCATCTTATACAACACACATGATGTACCTATTGCTGGGTATAGTGGTATTCAACAGCTTTACTGGCCTAAAATAAAATCAGGCGTCAAGATGTATGTAAACAAGTGCTTAGTCTGTCAATCTATAAAACCATTTTGAAAGAAGACGGCGGGAATCATGGCTAGTCGTAGAATTGTAGGTAGAGAGTGGGAGACCATTAACATTTACCATAGTTCAAGTTGCACATATTCCTATATTCTGACTATAGTCTATGAATTTAGCAAGTTCTCAATGTTGTTTCCATTACGTACAGCCTCATCCCAATCAATTTCTACCATTCTGGAAGGAATATTTTACTCTTGCTAGGTGTTCCTGGATCCTTAATATGCGATAATGGGCCCCCATTCAAAAGCCGTGAATTTAAGAAAAGAAAAGAAAAATTTTATTGTTTAGAAATCAGGTACAAAGCTTTCTATCACCCCGAATTCTAATCCGTCCGAAAGGACTAATCAATGAATCAAGTGCATGCTCAGTATGTGTCAGAGAACTATAGAAAGTTTGATTATAATCTAGCAAAAATTACGTGTGCCATCCGTATGTCCACACAAAAGAATATCAGGTTGACACCGCTCTTTATTAACTATGGCCATGAGATGATGGGAAGGCTAATAGCAATTCGAATGGAGAGGAAGTAGACGACCCGGTGGGTGGTTCGTTCGATAGCTCTGGATGAGGTCGTCAGAGATGTTACGAAAAGGCTAGAAAAGGTAAAGAAATATGGAAAGGGAGCTTACGATTTCCGACGACGGGATAAAAGGTATTACATTAACGATCTAGTATGGGGGAAGGGTTGCGTTCTATCGGAGGCTTCATAATATTTTATTGCAAGCTAGCACTTAAGTATGTCGGCCCATTTAAGATAACTAAGATACTATTTTTATGTGAATGGAAGTTGTTTTCCGTTTTCTCGTACCATTGAAAACTAATAAAATTCTAAGCAAAACTGTACGGATTTTAGGTCTTAAGTTAAAGACATTTAATAACAATTGGAAATGTAATTTGAAATTAAGATGTACGAATTCGTCGAAAGTTATATCATAGTATTTAAGTACTAGATTATCAGCAGAAACAGAGAACATTTAAATTTGGAAAGGAATTTTTATAATAAGGACTAGGAATTTTATCACTAGATAACTAATTTAAAAGGGATGTATATATGGTAAAACGACCTGCTAGATAAAGGGTTGTCCAATAAGAGGTGTTATTTTAATTAGCCCGATATTTCGGTAGATGTCACTTTTGGAGCTGTCGTTTTTTGACATTTGACAAGTAGAAACTACGCCATTAATAAAAATGGAACGATACACGATTCAATAACGCATTGAAATTATTAAAATGCACTATATAAATGGTAAAAATATGGCAGAGACGGTTCGTAAAACTCGAACATTTTTGGGTCGTCGTGAAACACCTTATCGGACAGCAATACAGAAATTGGTAGAAAAATTTGAGCTGTCGGGACGAGTTAGTGATGCGAAGAATAAAACCCGTGCACGTCGCTCAAGAACATCCGAGAATATTGCTGCTGTAGCCGAAAGTGTTGAAGAAAACCCAGGTTTGTCCAATCCTCGTCGTTCTTTGGAATTAGGCATTCCACAAACGTCATTACACCGTATTTTGAATAAAGATTTGGGTCTTAGGGCTTATAAAGTTCAATTAACACAAGAACTCAAGCCGGCCGATCATCAACAACGTCGAGTCTTTGCTGATTGGGTCCTTGAAATGCATGAAAATGATCCGGAATTCCATCGAAAACTCATCTTGAGTGATGAGGCCCATTTCCACCTCGATGTCTTCATCAACAAGCAAAATTGTCGCATCTGGGGCTCGGAAAACCCAAGAGTTATTGTTGAAAAGCCTCTCTATCCTCAACGTATGACTGTTTGGTGCGGTTTATGGTCCCGCGGGTTCATTGGACCTTACTTTTTCGAAAATGAGGCTGGAGCAACAGTTACGGTGAATGGATTGCGCTATCGAGAGATGATTAATGATTTTTTATGGCCGGAATTGGATGATATTGATCTGGATAACGTTCACTTTCAACAAGACGGTGCTACGTGCCATACAAGCAACGAAACCATTGATCTTTTACGGAAAAAGTTTCCGGACCGTGTTATCTCTCGAAGAGGTGATCACAATTGGCCACCGAGATCTTCTGACTTAACACATTGCGACTTCTTCCTTTGGGGCCACGGGAAAGAGAATGTCTACGCAAACAGCCCAGCGTCGATTCAAGACCTCAAAGATGGAATTCGTGAGGCTATCGAGGACATAGGGCAGCCACTTTGCGATTTGTTTATGGAAAATTTCATGAAAAGGATATGGTCCTGTAGGCGTGGTCGTTTTGGTCATTTTTCTGATGTTATTGTCGATTATTAACGGCATACCTTCCTCTTTATAATGAAATAAAGATCCGATCATTTATCTAAAAAAATGGCATTTTTCTTTGAATATCAAAATAAGACCTCTTATTGGAAAACCCTTTATAAACAAATTTGATAAAAGTGATTACCCGGAAGATAATCAATTCAATTTACAGCTTATGAATAAAAAGATTCCTGGTCTAATGAAGGATGAGCTGAATGCGAAAATCATGAGGGAATTTGCAGGCTTGTGCTCGAAAATGTACAGTCTACGTATGAACAATGGTAAAACTGTAAAAAAGCAAAAGGTGTAAAGACTAATGTAGTCCAGAGACATGTCACTTTCGAAGACTATGTCGAATGTTTCAATAACAAGCGAGTATTTACTGCTAATCAGGGCTCCATACGATCGCATAACCATAATGTGAGGAGCAGACGCAGAAAACATATAATCTAAGGGTAATCTAAGATATGTCTTGTAAATGAAAGCTGTATTATAGCTAAAATACCATTTAATGAAATAGTTTGTTTTAATTGTATTATAGTCTAAGATATACATTATTGCAAAATAGAGAAAGTAATATTACAGTTATGGGGAAACCCATTTAAGGAAGCCCAACCATTGAATGATACACTAAGAATAATATGTTAGTATTTTTTTCAATTTTTGATAAATGATATTTTATATATGGCCTTCTATTTATTCAATTTCCCAATTTATAGAACCCCTGAATGATGTTTGACGACTACAACGGGTGGTGGTGGTGGATGGTGGTGGGTTATGGTGGTTGGTGATGGGTGTGGTGGGGTGGTGGTGGGTGGTAAAATCGTTAATATCTAGAAAACCAGAGCCCGTAGAGGATTTCTGATGAAAATTTCAGCCCCCCTAATAACTCCACCCCAACGATCTAGAATCCATTGGCATGAACAAAAATGTCCTACTATTAACTTTAATTATTACTAATATTAGTTAAAAGCCCAAAGCCTACATTAAGGAGCTCAAGAAAAATCATAGTAAAAAAGCCTATATTTAGGCGCAGCACGCCATGAGCAAAAAAACTTGAAGTATTACTAAAAAAAGTTAATGTCATCTCCTGGTCAGCCAGACGGTACGAAAGGAATTCCCCAGGCAGGCCCTGTGACGTAGACCACTAGACGGAGTCCTCCTCAGTGGCCCAGAATCCGGTCCACAACGACAAAAATAGTTGAAATTTTCCGCGCACTTTTTGTGTAGAAAAAGTAATCCAGAACTCTCATAGCGTAACTACTAGCTATTATCTGAAGCTAGAGGCCTTAGTAAATCGCAACTGCATCGATCGGCCTTAGATTTACTTACCGGCCATGCGCTGGTATAGTATAGGGTGAATAAAAGTAATTTAAGCAGTTGGGCAGATCTGATTGGAGAGTTGGAGGAAGAATTCTTACCTGATGATTACAATAAACGTCTCCTAGACGAGATAAAGAGGAGGACGCATGGCAAACAAGAAACTATTGGAACATATATGGCAGTTATGTACAGTATGCTTTCAAGGCTTATTGATCTCCTAACGTAAGCACAAATGCTGCAGATTCTTTAAAAAAAAAATATTAGATCCTTTTACCACACCCAGTTGGATCTCACAGAATTTAATACAACTCAAGAACTGGTCGATCTAGATAGAGGCTTAGAGGCAGTGCGCGTACCAGTTGAAACGTTTAATCATCCTCCCTATAGTTCCTGTATTGTAGGATAATGAGAACAGTCTAAAACCAAAATTAATAAAATGTTTCAAATGTGCTGATGCAGACCACATAGCTCGCTTCTGTAAGCGTAACTTGAAGTTCCATAGCTGCGGTTCACCTAGTACTATTAGGCAAAGGTGCAGTAATTGTAGGATTGCTCGATTACAGGGAGCAGATCGCGCTAATGCCAATAATTCTAAAAACTAGAATGTTCAAGGTCAGGGAAACGGGACTCGAGCTAGGGGCCTCAGTAATCAGAGAAAGTCCAAGTAGTGAGAAGGTTCACACGTTACACACGTCAATTTTCGGTACAGATATTATTGAGTTACTCGACTCGGGTACGTACAATTATCGGAGGGCCTACTTCGCATTTATTGAAAAATTTTAATATAATTATAGGGAAAACTGTGTCGGAGTTCCACACTTGCCAACGGAGAGCGTATAAAAGTTTTAGATGAAATTGCGTGAAATAGTAAAAAATTTTATACATGCTAGTTATTCCAATTTGTTATTTGAAACAGACTCTTGGAAATTAATGAGTAAATCTGTGAACTTAGCAACGGGTATATGGGAATTTACCGATAATACCAGGGAGTTCCAAGTAAATTCATTCGAATTTAGATCGAAATTATCTATTCCGCAACGAAAGATTTCGATGATCTGATCAAAATCGCAGAAGAAAAGATGGGTAAAGGCTTAGGGTATTCAAATCCGGACGACCATGTAATACAGACTGCTTCCACCCTTACCAAGTAACGCTACTATCCGGTCGCACCTGCCGTACAAAAAGCAATCAATTAAAAGTTTGATAAAATGTTGACAGAAGGTACTGTAGAGCCATAAAATAGTCCTTGTGTATCACCAATCGTTATGGTTACGAAGGAAGAAGAAGCATGATATCAGCTACCGAGTAGACGTCTTTTGCTAAGCTTCTGTATTTTTTCTGCTGAAGTCCGAGTATTATTTCTTCCAATTCAACCGATAAGTTTTTGTGAAGTTAGGAATTATTTTTTGTAGTGCTCGGTTAAGTGTCTGTTTGCTAAATTAAAGTATTATCACGGTTTTCTTTTTCCTTGAAATTTTAATTCATTTTATAATGGGTAAAGAAGCCGGTTCCAAACCACATACAAAGGGCAATACCAGCACAAACCAACAATTTACCCCAGCTATGACGAGAACTACTAGAGCACAACAAAGCGGAAGAGATGGAGTTACCCCTCCGACTGGTCGTTCAAACTCAATTAGCTCTTCTGATCACTTCGAACTGCTGGAGAAAAAATTGCTGAAGAGCTTAATTCAGGTAATATCTGATAAGTTTGAGGAGTTCCAAGAGCGTATGATCTACAAAATCGACGAGGTTGTGACTTCAACGCAGACTCAGATCACTAAACTGCACTCTGAACTGGATCAGGTTAAAGACGAGCTGGCTGCGATTCGTAGTAAATTGGATGATGTTCTACGTTTAGGCAAGCTGTCTGATGCGGTCGTCACTGGTATACCATTCTCTTCAAGCGAGACCCCTCAACAGCTACTGTTGACCATATCTGATAATACAGCTTCTCGCCCGAAACATGCTTTAACCTCAGCACGATCTAATAATAACAACGGGATGAGTAGTAACCCTCTTATAGTTAAATTCTCCTCAGTTGCAGAACAGAACCAGTTTCTCTCTAAATTTAAAAAATATGGCTTGCTAAAACTTTGCGATATATCCCCCAGCTTTGTGTCGCCAACTAAGGTCAATGCATTTGAAAGCCTCAGCAATAACAAGAAAGAAATATTACGTTTTGCTCTTAAGCTGAGAGGGGAAAATCAACTCTGCGCTGCCTTTACTAGACTTGGAGAAGTTTATGTGCGGATAAGAGTCGATGATCCACCAATTAAGGTCATGTCACAAGATCATCTGGAATGCGTCGTAACGGTTGCGAAACATGCATAAGCGAACGCGTAGTTACTTTTTTGATGATTTGTTTTTCTTTTGTTTCTTTTGAGGAAATTATGATCTCGTGTATTAGTGTTATATTTTACGTCTCATGCTATTTTTACTTGTTGTACTTGTGTTGTGGCCCAATATAAGGAAGATTCTTCCAGCAGCCAAGGGCGCATTTTAGTGAAATAATTAGCAATTGCTAAACAGTAACCTCGCATGGTAGTGTTCTGCAACTGTCGGTTATTTTGCTGATTAGCTCAACAGCTGGATGCGATGAGCGCTTAGTGGAGCAATCGGCGATTACAATAATAATTAACCTCGCATGGTGATTATCACGTAAAGCGAATGTTCACTACTGAGCGACTCAGGTGCTGCAACCGGTAGAACAAACGGCAAGGTTGTTGTCGTTTGTTTACATCCGCGTTGTTAGTAAATTTTACTTCCGAATATTGGTGCATAAAAGTCCAATGACTGGTCTGGCGAGTGCCGTTAAGTGAGAAGTCGCCCGTTAGTTATAAGTCGCAAGTAACTTTTGTTATAATAGTATCAAGTTTCCGTTCGGTTCGGAATACGTTTAGAAGTATTAAGGAAGGTCAGTTCGCGATAAATAAAGAATTATCCCATGTTAGAGAAATTCGAGTGTTCTTTTATTTCGAAGAAAGTTTTATCGTGATCAATTATTTGGTTTTCGTTGTTTGATTCCATAGGGACACGACATTTGGCGCAGCCGGTGAAACTAGGTAAGCAATTTAAGAATTTCTTGCTGGTGTGTTGTTTTTGTTATTGCTAATTTTTCAAGAATTTTTTGTAAGAAGGTGAAGATTTGTTTATTTTATATATTGATTTCTTTTTTAATTCTTTTACGTTTCAGGCATTTAAGAAGTAATAGATTAAGTGATTCAAATTTTTGTGCTTTGTGATTTTTTTTTGTGATATTGGAAAATTAGAAATTACACTTTCATTTGAGGAGTTGATCTTCATCAGCTACTCAACAAATACACACACTGGGAGGAAAGCTAATTTAGCTACTCCGAATACACACACTGGGAGCAAAGCTAATTTAGCTACTCCACACACACACACATTGGGAGCAAAGGTAATTTTAGCTACTCCAAGCATACATACATACATACAGATTTAATTTAAGATGTGATAAACTGCGGAGTAATATATAAGAGGCAATATTGTAAGGTGCAAGTTGTTTTTTTAGATAAGTGAAAGTTGGTAAAAAGAATATCACCAGTCTCAACGTCACGTTTCGATTTAGGCGTTGGTCGTACGCGCGATTATTTAATTTATCGAGTTTTTGAGAGTCGTATTAACGCCGTGTTATATTTTGAACAAATGTATTCGGCTTTTACGCTGTTAAGTAGATAGGAAGTTTTAAGTAAAGTGTGGTGTGTTATATTTTCATTGGGTGCATCTGAATAATAAAAAATTCAAAAAAAAAATGTTGAGCATGTTTGTTTGTATGAACGCATAATAGCTGAATGGAGTGTGTTAATGGTATGATAGTTTTTAATCTTACGTTATATTGAGTATTGGTAGTCGATTAGTACCTATAATAAAGATGAGATAGAGCATCTTGTACTAAGTTTTCGGTTCGCAGGTATGAAGTATAAATGCTATTAGTGAAAAAGTGAAAGTACCAGAACGAGTTAAAAACAAGAAAATCATAACTGTATACAAGATGACAGATTTATACGAGAAGATCATGGACCTGGTTCCTAAATATGTGCCGATGTTTTGTGGAGAAAGGTCACCGAAGTTGGCAAGGGAAGTATATCGATTTCTGTGTTGCTGCAAAGATCTTTACTACCGACTGGAAGCCGCAGAAAAAGTTATTTTCATGAAGTGCGTAAAATATCGCCTGGAAGATGACGCTTATTACCTGATAAGTTCTCAAGAGCCGAAGGACTTCGAATCTTTGCAACAAGCGTGAATGCTGCATATTTGCCGAGAAAATCTTTCAGTGAATTACGCACTGAAATGTTGGCATGTAGGCAGAGACCTGGAGGGGACATCCGGGAGTTCGCGGATCGGATGAAAGAACTGCGTGATCTGATAAAGGAGGCTGTCTTGGCCAAATACCCGGGAAGGGAGAAGGGACTACTAGCTGAGTTGGAGGCCGATGTTGTAACTAACTTTAAAGCTGGCGTGTTGAGTAGACCCACGCAGGTGCACCATATAGGGCGAAAATTCGGCTCATTGGAGGCGTTGGGAGAAGAGGCGGAATTTTTCGAAAGAGACGCGAGAAGACTTCAGCTCGGGGGCAATAGGATTTTTTCACACGGCGGATGGAGAAGTGACAATTTCAACGGAGATGGGCCCGTACCTCGCCAGAAACCTTTCTCTACTCTACAACAGCCAGTTCATTCAGAATCATACAGAAGAATGCCTGGGGAGACATATGAACACAGATCCAAACATTGCTGCAAGTACGGCCAGCCTGGACACGTTGTGAGAGAGTGCCAACAATTACCTTTCTGTGCCCCATGTCAGGAATATGGGCACGTGATATCCAATTTCCAAATTCACCGCGTAAGAGTGGCCAACTGTGCAGCTAGCATTCAAGATAAAATCCGATCAGGAATGGAGGGGCTTTATTGCCAATTCTGCCGAACACGTGGCCATTACACGGATATCTGCGTAAAGAAGTATTTAGAAAAATTGATTTCCAGTAATAAATTTGTCATCACAGTCATATCAGATATAGCTTTAGAAGGTAAGTTTACACTTTTAATTGACACTGGGTCCACGTGTAGTTTAATTAAAGTCAATAAAATAAAAAGAAATACACCGATACAAACACAGCAGAAAATACAAATTGGAGGACTGTTTGGATTTACTAGGAGCTCCATATGGACTTGTGAAGCGAAGCTGCAAATAGATAATAGTCAGCAGGCTTGCCAATTTAATGCCATTGGTGACACTGGCTCAATTCCAGCCGATGCCATCCTTGGAATGGATTTCCTGAGGGACAGAGCTATCATCAACTGAGTAAATAGGAAATTATGGATACAAAACGTCGGCCAGGCAAAGAAAGAAAGTGCGATTTTTGAGAATGTCGCAGCTAGTGGACAAGTTGTACCAAATACTCTGCAATTGTCCAGTCAAAGTACCCCTTTACAAGCGAGAATAGAGGAGGTTGAAAGGAGCATGGCAGAAATCATCGGTACAGGTGTTAATAGAAAAGACAACGAATGGAAAGTTAAGACCACCAGTATAGAGACAGATCGCGACAGTGCGAGACTTCAGGAGGTAAGAATCGATGAATTTATGGAGGAGAGGAGGAGGCGAGATGAATATTATGGCCACAGCGGAAATAGCCTGGAGGATGGATGTGCATTTGTAAGAGTTGCTAATGCAAGAGCCTATCCTGAAAAAAGCATGAACTCCTCGGATGGGCAACACGGATATAATAGTAAGCCGGATAGGACAGAAGTACGTCAAGGCAGAAGGAAAGTAGGGGAACGGAACTTCATTCATGGGCAAGAGAGACGGCGCATGGTAAACACTGTCTTTACCTTATTCTTTCTGCGGTGATTGCATCTGCAGCCAACATAAAAACATCAAATGGCATAAATAAATGTTTATTAAGGAATATTTTGTATTGGTAGCTCCAACTCTGCCATAGGGCGAAAGAGAGAACTGTAAAACTTGTGCCATTCTTTCCTATAAGAAAATGGCAATACTCTCAGTCCATTGTTATAAGGCAGTGGTTGTAACAAAGCAAAGGGACAATTCTTATCAGGAAAATTGGAGAATTGTCATCGATTACAGGAAACTAAACGAAAAGGACAAATTCCCCATTCCTAATATCGAGAATATACTACATAAACTTGGTAGGGAACAGTACTTCACTACCTTGGACTTGGCCAAGGGTTTCCAACAGATTCTGTTCAAAGAATATGATAGAAAGAAAACAGCATTTTCAACACCATTCGGACATTACGAATATTTAAGAATGCCGTTTGGTTTGAAAAACGCTCCATCAACCTTTCAAAAGTTCATGAATGCGGTACTACGCGAAGATATAAACTAAGCATGTGTTGTGTACTTGGACGACAGCCTCATATTCAGTACGTGCTTAGAAGAGCATTTCGTAAATTTAAGGAAAATTTTCGACAAATTAAGGAAAGCCCGACTTAAAATTCAAATCGATGAATGTAACTTTTTGCGGAAAGAAACAGAATTTTTAGGTCATATACTGACGTCAGAAGGAATTAAACCAAATATTAATAAGATAGGAGTAATTCAAGAATTAAAACTGCCAAGCACTCAAAAACAGATAAAAACCGTATTTGGGTACAGGAAGTTTGTCAACATCTATGCAGAAATCACAAGTCTCATGGTTAAATATTAAAAAAAAGAGAAAGTCAATCCAAACGATCCTAGTTACATTACGGGTTTTGAAAAACTTAAAGAAATAATAACCAGGCACCCTATTCTAAGATATCCTGATTTCAACAAAAGATTCAAGCTCATCACAGATGCTTGTAACTTAGCAGTTAGAGCCGTTCTTACACAAGAAGGCCACCCCATTAGCTATGCATCTAGAACACTCAAAGACGATGAGAAGTGGTACCCAGCAATCGATAAGGAACTATAAGCAATAGTATGGGGAACCAAGTACTTCCGACCATATCTGTTTGGTAAAGAGTTTGATCTGCAAACAGATCACCATCCAATCAAATGATTACAATTGAAACATACAGGTAAAGATATCAACCCTCGTCTACAAAGATGGTTGATTTATTTGGGTGAATATGATATGAAAACCGAATACATTAATGGAAAGGAAAATAAAGTTCCCGACTTTCTCAGCCGAATCAATAGCAGAGACAAACGAAATTAATATATTCGAGACAAAAAATTCTAAAACGGAACGATATATAAGGGAAACTAAAGAAGGTACAAACACTATCGTGAAAGAACTAGAAATATGAAAGTTTTGAGTATTAATCACTTGGAGGAGAATTCAGAAGATCACACTGATATTGGGAATTTGAGTATTACTTAAGAGCTCGTAGAAATACAAACTACTCACTCACAGGAAGATATTCTTAGTAACTACAGACTTGCACTCAATACTGTAGTTAATAGATCCAAATTACAAATAATATTCGTTGAAGAAAAAGAGAGAAAATCGGAAGAAGTATTTGATAATAGGAGAATATATGTAGACAAAAACGACTTTGAGCAGGAACAAGATATTTTTAGAAGATACATACAGAAAGGCAAAATAGGCATATATTCCCAAATGAGCAATCACAAATATGATAGATTGCAAAGATAATTAATAAGTAATGTTGTAAAATTCAATAAATGTAAATACTACGCGAAAGATCTGGAAAACAATGAGGAATTAAGGAAACAAATATCAATCTTTCACAAGAAAGAGTCAGGATACTGTGGAATAGTAGCAACATATGAGGGTCTCAAAACTAAAATGTATCATCCCAAGTTAAACTGTACAATTCACGAGATTATAAATAATTGCGATATTTTTACAGGAGCGAAGTACAATAGGAACCCCATAAAAAAGAAGTTCGAGGTTACGGAAACCCCCAAGTCAATTAATGGAATAGTACACATATCCATTTATACGAACAGTAAAAACAATTTTATTAATGTAATCGATAGATTTTGAAAGCATGCTATAAGTCTGCATCTCGAAGATAGAAGTCATGTTAGCATACTGGAGATAATAAGACAAATTATAGCAATTTGGAGAAAAATGCAAAAAATTAATTTTGACAATGAATTCGGTTTAAAATACATAAAAGAGTTTTGCGAAAGGGAAGGTATTCAATACCATACAACCAAGCCACACAGGTTACGCCGATGTTGAGGGACTCAAAAATTAGGGCACTAAGCTTAGAGGAAAAATTACCAATCAGAACGCAAATTCTCAAGCCAGTAGAAATATATAATAGGTCTTATCACTCGACGATTAAAACTACACCCTTGTCCGTCCAGCACAAAGAAATAGATTTCAACCACATTCATTAAAGTGCAAAAGTGCACTAACGATAAAAATAATTATAGAAAAAAAAAGAGAGAAGAGTGAATTTTTCTAGAAGTAGATATTATCAAACAAACTTAGTTAAGATCTATTGTACCTATTTTAAACAAAAAAGGGAAGAAAAAAAAACAGATTTTTGTAGTGTACTTTTACATATAATTACCATTTTTATATCAAACACCATTTAGACATTAATATGTATTGACTTTTATATTGCAAACAAAAAAAAAAGGGAAGCGAGACTCGGCCGGCTGAAAAAAAAAAAAAACAAATTCTAATAAAAACACGATCACATACTACGAAATTTTCTTTAGCAGTTTTACTCTCGAGAAAATTTTTGTCCAAGCCGAAAATTTTCTTTTTCTTAGGGGGATGGAATGTTGTGATTGCGCGCGGTCGGCACATATCATAAATCATTAGTTGTGATAGTGCCTGACCGACGCAAATCCCAACTCATTTTCTCACGATACAATGTATCGTTTTTCAAGTGCGCAACGAACACTTAAAAATTCTTTCTCCCAAAGTAATAAATTTCAAATTTTATTTCGAAGTAAGCAACTTTTGTTTACTTCACGTTCTCCACTTGTCGTTATATTTTTTAGAGAATCAAATTACATCCTGTTGAAGCGATGAAGCATCTAAAGTATTATGCTGATAAGGCGCGATCGCGAGGCAAGTAGAATTTTATGAAAGCAAGAATCGAGGAGTTCAGTAAAAACCTCTAAATGAGTCGGTCGGGCCTCGTTTTTCATCCTAAATTAAAAGAAAGTTGTATTGTAATGAAACCTAGATGGTAGAAAAGTGTTAAATTTAAACAGTAGGAAAAGTGTTTGTTAAAAGATTAAAGTTTAAGTAAATAAAAGTCTAAAATCTAACGCGGTCGTGTGAATTTTATTTCCGCTTAAAAATAGATTTTTTGAGACCAATTACAGATCAGACGCAGGACACTGGACTCCACCTGCCCGCTCTTCACCTGTGTAGGTAAGCACGGCGGGAGGTTACAACAATTTCAACCTCATTCATGAAAGGTTATTAAAATCAAAAGCCGTTTTTATCGATAAGAGAAATGAAAATAGAGAAAATCGGTTCAATTAAAAATTATAAAGCACTTAGGCATAAGGAAGAACCTAAATCAAGGCCAGGACAATACTACTATGGATGCTCTTGTTACTGTCACCCATAATGACGCATCAAACAATAACTAGAATAGAAACGGAATTAGGGTATACTGAAATAAAAGTAAGTACTGTGGACATAGCGGATAAATTTGAAATATCCAAAAATCCAAATGAAATATTAAACTTAGCTAACAATTTAGAAACGGCACTTCAAATGTTAGATTTAGGTAATCTTAGAGATTTAGTACGAAATAGGATAACCAGGATATAAAATAAAGACTCTTATACCATACAGACATAAGAGAGGAATTATTAATTTAGGAGGAACTTTGATCAAATGGATTTTTGGAACAATGGACAACGAAGAACGGCTGGAGATTGAAAAGCATTTAGCCGTTATAGGGCAAAATAACCATAAATTAATTAGCAATTTTAACCAACAAATATCAATTAATGATAATTTTAACAGAAACTTGGGCCAAATCATAAGTATCATTGAAGCAGACAGAAAAAAGTTTTAGACAGATTAAACAAACTTAACCTTACAGAAATGAAAATCCTTTTTGAAACTGCTTTTCTAGAACAAATGTTTAAATTAGATTATATAGAGAAGCAAATTGAACACATTTAAGATAATATAGCTTCAGAACGATTAGCACTTCTACATCTAAACATACTAACCGACGAAGAAATAAATACGTATAATATTGATTTTAATGAGCTATCTCATATTCCTTTAGCCGTTGCAAAACATATAGGTGATTCTATAATTTTACCAATTAAGATTCCGACTCACAATATTATAACCAATAAAAACTTACTTATACCAATAGCAAATTCTCAACATAGGCAAGTAGACTATGATTGAATATATAATACGAAATAATGAGCAGGCCCTCACATACTCCGAAAGAAAAACATTAAAGGAACTAACCAAAAGTAGGAATTATATTAATTTAAAAAATTATAAATTTATTAATAAAGAAGTGGAAGAAATATCACTAATTGAAGAAAACATAATTATTGTTATCAATATCAAATCAGGTAAATTAAGAAGTACTTGTGACGAAAGATCCTAATACTTAAAGGAAGCTATTTTATAAA
The DNA here is from genome assembly GCA_963924295.1 of Dioctria rufipes. Classification (NCBI taxonomy): domain Eukaryota; kingdom Metazoa; phylum Arthropoda; class Insecta; order Diptera; family Asilidae; genus Dioctria; species Dioctria rufipes. Next base: position 160,055,256 of record OZ002740.1, on the reverse strand, counting down.
CTTCAACAATTGTACCATTAATATTAACAGCAGAGAATTCAGTAATAAGTTAAAGATTTGTAATTCCAAAAAGCGAAAACGTTACTTATAATAATGATGAATAAACGTTTGACAGAATTATATTAAATAGAGAAAAACATAAGGAAATACACGAGCTTAAATATCATAGAATTGTAATCTAGAGTCTAGTTTCAATGATATTAAACTTCATATTGGGCATCCTATTAGTTTATCTATTTTGTAAACGAAAACAAATTAATGTAAAAGTTACAAACAGGATTCTGGAGAATCCTAAATCAAAGGTGGGAGGAGTTAGATCATGATCTGATTCTAACAAAATAGAACAGACCAATTTCCAAGAAATTCTAAAGATTTATGTAGAATCAGCAAAAGCAGAACAAATTTAAAGTATTCCACTTACCCATACTTAAAAAATTTCAAACTTAAAACTTTTATTTTCCCACATTATAACTATGATCTAATTACAGCTTTGCCAAATCTATTTCTCATGAATATATCTTGCCTTGTCGTTCTTAACGATCAGATTTCATTTTTGTACGTGACAAATATGTAAAGATGATTTGTAGAAAATAATCATGAACGAATAATTATGTCAATCTAACTTAAGTTTTGACGGAAAAGGTTTAGCAAAAGCTGACCTCGGTTACAAAAGTAATAAAAGTAATAAATAAATGTATATGAATATAAATTTTTTTTTTGTTTTTTTTTGGAACCCGAACGATTTATCGAATTTGCGGCTTTCTGTAATTGCCGTTCACGCTTCTTTGTTTGGTTACATAACTTAAAGGATCCAACCGGGCGATTGGCTCTTTGGTATATGCTATTACAGAAGTATGATTTCGACGTAATCCATAAAAAAATAAAGAACATCTACTTCCCGAGATCACTACCGGTAATTGATTGTATTTCTGGAGAGCAGGAAATAGGCTACAAGTGGTACCTCCAGATGAAAGCTGAAGTTACTTATGGAAACATGTTTGGCCTTGCTCTTGGAACAGAATCCTGGAAATGAGTAGTACCCAAAGAGAAACGAAAGAGCATCTTATACAACACACATGATGTACCTATTGCTGGGTATAGTGGCATTCAAAAAACGTATGACAGACTTGCTCAACAGCTTTACTGGCCTAAAATAAAATCAGGCGTCAAGAAGTGCTTAGTCTGTCAATCTATAAAACCATTTTGAAAGAAGACGGCGGGAATCATGGCTAGTCGTAGAATTGTAGGTAGAGAGTGGGAGACCATTAATATTTACCATAGTTCAAGTTGCACATATTCCTATATTCTGACTATAGTCTATGAATTTAGCAAGTTCTCAATGTTGTTTCCATTACGTACAGCCTCATCCCAATCAATTTCTACCATTCTGGATGGAATATTTTACTCTTGCTTGGTGTTCCTGGATCCTTAATATGCGATAATGGGCCCCCATTCAAAAGCCGTGAATTTAAGAAAAGAAAAGAAAAATTTCATTGTTTAGAAATCAGGTACAAAGCTTTCTATCACCCCGAATTCTAATCCGTCCGAAAGGACTAATCAATGAATCAAGTGCATGCTCAGTATGTGTCAGAGAACTATAGAAAGTGGGATTATAATCTAGCAAAAATTACGTGTGCCATCCGTATGTCCACACAAAAGAATATCAGGTTGACACCGCTCTTTATTAACTATGGCCATGAGATGATGGGAAGGCTAATAGCAATTCGAATGGAGAGGAAGTAGACGACCCGGTGGGTGGTTCATTCGATAGCTCTGGAGGAGGTGGTCAGAGATGTTACGAAAAGGCTAGAAAAGGTAAAGAAATATGGAAACTGAGCTTACGATTTCCGACGACGGGATAAAAGGTATTACATTAACGATCTAGTATGGGGGAAGGGTTGCGTTCTATCGGAGGCTTCATAATATTTTATTGCAAGCTAGCACTCAAGTATGTCGGCCCATTTAAGATAACTAAGATACTATTTTTATGTGAGTGGAAGTTGTTTTCCGTTTTCCCGTACCATTGAAAACTAATAAAATTCTAAGCAAAACTGTACGGATTTTAGGTCTTAAGTTGAAGACATTTAATAACAATTGGAAATGTAATTTGGAATTAAGATGTACGAATTCGTCGAAAGTTATATCATAGTATTTAAGTACTAGATTATCAGCAGAAACAGAGAACATTTAAATTTGGAAAGGAATTTTTATAATAAGGACTACGAATTTTATCACTAGATAACTAATTTAAAAGGGATGTATATATGGTAAAACGACCTGCTAGATAAAGGGTTGTCCAATAAGAGGTGTTATTTTAATTAGCCCGATATTTCGGTAGATGTCACTTTTGGAGCTGTCGTTTTTTGACATTTGACAAGTAGAAACTACGCCATTAATAAAAATGGAACGATACACGATTCAACAACGCATTGAAATTATTAAAATGCACTATATAAATGGTAAAAATACGGCAGAGAAGGTTCGTAAAACTCGAACATTTTTGGGTCGTCGTGAAGCACCTTATCGGACCGCAATACAGAAATTGGTAGAAAATTTTGAGCTGTCGGGACGAGTTAGTGATGTGAAGAATAAAACCCGTGCACGTCGCTCAAGAACAGCCGAGAATATTGCTGCTGTAGCCGAAAGTGTTGAAGAAAACCCAGGTTTGTCCATTCCTCGTCGTTCTTTGGAATTAGGCATTCCACAAACGTCATTACACCGTATTTTGCATAAAGATTTGGGTCTTAAGGCTTATAAAGGCTTATAGGGCTTATAAAGTTCACTTTGCGATTTGGTTATGGAAAATTTCATGAAAGGATATGGTCCTTTAGGCGTGGTCGTGGTGGTCATTTGGTTAATGTTATTTTCCATTATTAACGGTATACCTTCCTCATTATAATGAAATAAAGAGCCGAATATTTATCTCACAAAATGGCATTTTTCTTTGAATATAAAAATAACACCTCTTATTGGAAAACTTTTATAAGCAAGTCGTTTTTAATAAAACCTAAAAACAATTACCGCAGTATTTAAAGCTTTTGCTTACCCCGGATTATAAATACTGATGGGATACCTTTCAGGTAGATAAATAGCCCAAGATGTGTTTGACATTTACATTCGTAGAAATTGGGGTAGACATATGGGATATCTATTATAGTTTTAATGATAAAAGGTCCCCAAATAGACATATAAAGAAAAGGTATGAAGATAGGAAATTTTGTTTACTTATCAGTGATATTAACATAAATAATGCAGACTGAAACACGCTAAAAATTTAGTTATTTAAACAAAAAATATCAAAATTTGAAATTTTTAAATTAGGGTGGTAATATGAGACTGTATTATAATATCGAAAACAAATGAAAATTTTTTGCAAAAGATGTGCAGTATTAGTGATACTAACTCATTAATATTATATAACATTTTTAATATAGTGTACAACTCTATTATAAGCCTACAAAAGTCATCATCATCATCTAAAATACCGCTTTCATAGTTAGTAGAAATATGAGATAGTCTGGTATTATTACCAACGAAGTGTCTCATATTGTAACCATTTTTTTTTCTTTGTAAAATTAGTAATTTGGTGAGAAAAACTCAAACGTTTTTGTAATATAAAATTATATTCTAAAACTAAGGTAAATATAATGTAACTTACCGTATTCTTGTTCGAAACTAGGAAAATATATAGATATAAACTAGAAAGCAAAACATGCGAAAGAAAACTTTTCACATATGCCCTCACTGTAAACGTTCAGCACGCGTCAAGACTAATAACGAAATGTTTGCCGGCTGTTTCAAAACCTTCGCAGAACTAACAGCAATGCTAGCCCAGCTACGCTTTAGATATCAGTATTCTTATTTCTCCCCCTCCTCTACTCATTCCACTTCTTCAACAAAGTAATAGTTAATTAACAATGCAAAGTTTTGACTTTTAATTTCTTTTATGCTACGACAGTTTAAAATTTCAACGTTTTGCCCATATCTATTTATGTAGATTGAAAATGTATGCGAATTCACATGACCTTAAAAGGCTGGATGCAGTATTTTGTAAGAGGAAAAAAAGAGGACAACCGTTAGGTCAATACGTCAATATATTGTCCTATACAATATATTGAAGTATTTCTAATTTGACCCTGAAAAATAAAATCATTTCATTTAAAATTTCATCCAAAATTTCAATTGCATTGAAATTTAGCATAAATTGTATTTTGTTATCAGATACACATTCATTCGCACGGTATACCTACCTATATGCAGCACAAATTATATTTCATTTTCTTCTTGCATATGATAATGCACATAAAATAAGTTGCATTTTTTAACGTACGATCTAGGATCTCCGCGAGAAAGGAACAAGCAAAGCAAAAAAGCTTTTTACGAATATGTGGGTACCTCGGGGTAATAAGCCCAATCCTCTTTTTAAAAAACCAATCGTTGAAAGTAAAGTGCCGTAAAAAGTTTTCCTAATGTTCTATAAATGAGAATTAACAAACATCTGCAGTGACTCCAATTTCCTAATTAAAAACTAATAGTGAGTGTTCTAACTTCAAATAGGATATTATAATAGCCACTTTTTGAATTATAAACGAATATCAAAGTTCTTACAATATATAACATATTGTAACATTTAATTATTGTGGCAACCAGCTGTGAAAAAAAGAGGAATAACAGAAAATTACTTACACTTATAAAGTTTAAGAGGAATAGTTTTTTTTTTCTTGATAAAAATCCCTAATCGATAGCAGTTTTAAAGGTTGAGTGCTCTCCACCAGAAGCACGGCACTCACACTACAACATATTGGTGGCAGCGATGCCTCTACAAATACAGTCCCTTTAAAATAAACAAGAAAAATTTCATAAAACTAAAATTTAATTGATTAAAAATAAAAATTAATTAAATAAATAAACTAAAAATGAAAACCAAGAAAAGGATAATAAACATTGTTCTTATATAAAGTAAGAAATAATAAAATTTTGTTTTAAGCGCCATATCGCTCAACGTGGGACCCAAGGAGGCTTCATCTCTGCCTCACAAAGACGATCCCAGGAAAGAAGACTACTAGAAGGCATCGAGCAAACTAGCTGACGCAATATACAAATAGTGACAGCAACACCACCTCCATCATTATATAGCCTTCATAAGTGCCCATAGCTCCAGAAAATCAACATCATCGCGACAAAATGACGAAATACTAATAACAATAACGCCGCTCGTAGATAATGTTAAAGGTAGCGTAAAAAGCAATTTTTTATCCAATTTTTTTTTTTTATCTTACAATCCTCATATAAGTATATATACGTGATTTGTCATTGATGTCTGGTAAGGGCCGCTTGAGCCTATCAGACGGTAACAGCTCATTCGTAGTTCCAGCTCAATCCAAAGTAAAACTACCGCCTTTGAAACTACCTCAGTTCTCTGGCAAATATTCCGAATATCCTAAATTCATTGCAACATTCAATAAATTAGTTCACGATGATCCAGAAAAGTCGGTCACTGAAAAATACACGCATTTGCTAAACTGTTTATCAGGACCTGCGCTTCGTGCAATAGAATCGTTAGGTACCTCTGCTGTTACTTATACGCAAGCGTTGGATAAGTTAAAAGAACGCTTTGACAACAAATGCTTAATCTTCCAAGAGCATATTACTGAAACCTTTGAATTGACTAAAGTTTCTAAAGGTTCTGCAAGCCAGCTGCGTACCTTAGTTGATAAAATCAGTGCTCATCTTTGTGCCTTGCGTGCGCTTGCAACTGATACCGACATCCTGAACTCCATTATCATACACATTGCGAACTCTAAGTTAGATTCAGATTCTCAAGCTCGTTGGGATGAAGGTATAGTTTATGAAAAACTTCCAACCTGGAATGACTGTGAGCAATTCATCCTCATGGCAACCCTCAACCCTTTCAAAGGGCAAAGAATTTTAGTACTCAGGCCCACAAGGCTCTACGATACTGAAGGTGACAGCTACTAGCTGTGTGCTTTGCTCTGAAGCAACTCATAGTATTGGCAACTGCCTAAAATTCAAACAAATGCCTATCTTAGAACGCTTTGAACTAGGGAACAGGCTGTCTTTGTGCATCAATTGCTTGACCAAGGGACATACTGTTAAAAACTGTCGATCGAGTAAATGTAGGGTGTGCTTCCGCCCACACCATACTGCATTGCACCGATTCCCTCAAGATACAACTACAGTTAATCCTACTTCATTATCAAGTAACGGACAGAGCCATCAGGTGCCTACTACCACTACAATTGGGCAATTTGAACCTTCCGCTCCTTCCTCCCTCCGCTCAGCAGTACAAGATTTGGAACCTAGAACCTCCAAGGGACATGTATTTTAGTCACAGCAGTAGTTCAAATTAAAGATAAAGCTGGGTTTTTTCATTTCGCTAGAACTTTGTTAGACTCTGCATCGCAGCAGAATTTTATTACAAGTAATCTCGATCACAAACTGGGTTTAAAATATATTGATTGGAGATGTAGTATCTAAAGTGCTATATGAAACACAGTAAATGGTAAAGTCGCGAGTCAATGAGTTCCATATGGACTTGAATATGTGGATACTGCCCTCCATTACTGGGTTTCAGCCTGAAAGAGAAATAGATGTACATGGTTGGAAAAAACCTCCCAATTTATAATTAGCAGACTCTAAATTTCACAAACCGCAACCGATAGACATGTTGGTTGGTGCGGACAAATTCTTTCAGCTGCTTTCTGTTGGCCAAATCAAACTATCTAATAATCTGCCAATACTACAAAAAAACCCTACTGGGGTGGATTGTATGTGGAACTTACAGTGTTTCGTAAGCTGTAAAACAAGTTTGTAATATAGCATCAAATATCGAATCAGTACGAGCCGAAGATAATCTTAATTCACTTGTTGAAAAATTCTGGAGATTATAAAGTCTAGAATCAGCATCGTATAAGCTCACGGCAGAGCATCGATCGTGCGTAGATCTATTCATTAATACTTTACGTCAGAGGGAAGATGGTCGGTTTATGGTTAAACTACCTTTTAAGGCACTAGTGTCATCACTAGGAAATTCCTTTGAAATCGCAAAGCGGAGGCTTCTCTCACTCGAAAAAAGATTGCAAAGGGATGCTAGCTTAAAGAGTGAATACTCTAAATTTCTGGAGGAATATCAGTCATTAGGTCATATGGAGCCTATTTCATCGCATATTCTTTCATCGAATTATTACTACATGCTTCATAGTTGTGTGCTTCGTCCACTGAGCTCATCTACCAAATTCCGAGTGGTATTCGATGCATCCTGCCAAACATCAATGCAAATATCTTTGAACGACATCTTAATTGTTGGCCCACTAGTTCAAAATGCGTTATTCTCGATTTTATTTCGATTTCGTTGTTGGAAATACGCCTTAACGGCTGACATATGCAAAATGTTTCGTCAAATATTAGTATATCCCGAAGATAGAGACTTGCAATGCATCTTATGGAGAGATCAGGGGACTGGTGAGCTACAAACATTCCGCTTAAAGACCGTCACATATGGCACTGCTTCCGCACCATACCTGGCGACTCGTTGTTTAAATCCCTTAGCTGATATTCATGGTGTTGTATACCTGAAAATGGTTGACAATGATAATTATAAGTAATAATTATCATTGGAAAAACAGTTTAAAAAATATTTTCATAGGTAGAAATAAGCTAATCATGCTTAAAACATGGTTAGGTTATCTCCTAACAAGGCGAAGAAATTGCCATCAGCAATTTCTTCACATTCCTTTGCAACAAATAAAAATATTTTATCACAAAACGACTTGGGAAAAATAAAAGTTTTAAATTTCAACCCAAGTCGTTTCGATAGAAAAATAGCCCCACGTTAAATCTTACCTTCAGTAAGATTTGTCGTAAATACGATATGTATGTACATATATACAAACATACATATCGGGCGCATAAAATTTTACGTCGGTGAAGATTGAAACGATCAAGTCTTCACCGAAAAAAGCTCTTATCTGCAAATTGTCGCGAGCTGCATACATTGTGATCGCAACAATGTATGCACGATAGCAAGACGATGGTTTGATATTTACGAAAATATCAAATTTCAATTTCAACCATCGTTCATCGCGATAATTCTGGGCATGTTTAAACATGCCCAGCGGTAAATAATTTTCTCAGGATAAGAATGCTAATTAAGCACTTTCCTATCCTGAGCAACTAAACTTGCGATTGCGAAAACCCAAGTCGAGTACAGTCGGTTTATTGGCATATTAGCGGGCGGTCACGGAGTTTGAGTAATAAAGACAAGTCGTGAAATAGAAAGTTAGAAGTGAATAGAGAAAAGTTGTAAAAGAAAAAGGAAGTGTTTTAGTAATAAAGAATGGTTGTAAAAAGAAAAAAAGTAGCGTTTTAGTAATAAAGAAAAGTTGTGAAGTAGAAAGTATGAACCTAATTGAGAAATTGTTGTGAGTGCAGAAAGGATAAGGTGCTGCTGAGGTATTGTCACCTGTAGTACCAACCGTTTAGTAAGTATCCAGTATAGGTATCTGTGTGTATTATATATATATATATATATATTACATATATATAAGAGATATATATAACAAACTTGGCGCAGCCGGTAGTATAGTGGAAGCGTGCTTTCTAAAAGTCAAAATAGAAAGGCATAAGAGCTTTAAAATCCGCTATCCTGCGAACCTAAGGGGTTCCCCAGACGAAGCCACTCAGGCCAAGTCACCCCCAACACTCGGGTAGATACCATCTCTAGGCGCCTCTGCTCCAGGCGGGCAAGCGTTCACCCCAATTTGTGCACAGGCACCACCGAGGGATACAAGTGAACAATCTACAGAAGGAAGTAGAGAACCATTCCAAACTCCCCCAGAAGGACGAGTACAGATCAGCTAGGACACAGCTCGATAAGCAGCCTGAAGTTTCAGCCAAGCAGACGACCAAACGCTAGCAGTCAACGATCCGGAGTTGAAGAGGAAATCGAAGACGGCTCACAAGCCCCCTTTTCAACTAGATCCAGGGGAAGTTAAGACGGCCCAAGGCCCCCCAGCTGCAAAAGTAAGCCGAAATCAACCGACCAAGAATTGAGAGGGAACTCGAAGGCGGTCAAAGAAACCCCCCTCTTAATTACAGCAAAGGGACCTAAGCAGGCAAGGAGCCCCCTTTCACTGAACAGCGCATCATATGCCAGCCGACAATCCTGCTCTACCTCAGCAGGAACCAGAAACAGCAGCGAGGGAAAACTCTCCATATTTAGCCGACGCGGGATCAACCCCAGGTGCCAATACACAGCACCCCATGAAAGTACATCATCCGCTGCAGGAGAAAAACCTACACCGTTACCCCCAACAGGACCTCGACTTCGAAGCGGAACCGTTCTGCCAGGTCCGAATAGTCAAGTAAGTTTAGCTAAGTTTTTAAATAAATTATACGAGAGAGCGCGGGAATCGGATAAAATGACGATTACCCATTGTGATGCCTTAGATCACAAATTAAGAACAGAGCGTGAGACCACACTCGTCAAGTTAAAGACCTTAAAAGAAAAAACAATACAGTTACGAAAGGAACTAGAACAGTTTTCCGAATCTCGGCGCTCACTCAGTTTAGATCTAGAAAAGAATAAGAGTGTTAGGTTAAGTGGCAGTGATAGTGACAGTGACGGTGAAGCAGCTGAACCAACTCCCGAAGACCTGCTGATCGATTGGCTCGAAGAATCCTTAACGGAAATCAGCCCAGAAACAAGCCCAGCTAGTCCACCCAAATTTAAATTTCCAGTCAATAGACTACACACAATGTTGGATTACGCTAAAGTAGCTAAGCTCACAGCTCAACTCGTTTCCTTATTTTCGGGTGAAAGTACCCCACAATTGGGACGAGAGTTACAAACCTTCATTGGCTGTTGCAAACAAACTATGCAGTGCCTTGACAATGAAGAGAAAGTGGCTTTCATTCAGGTCCTTCCCACAAGACTCAGAGGTGACGCATACCAATTATTCGCTTCAGACGTCCCTGCTTCATTTACTGAAGTAGAGGAACGTTTAAACAGAACATATCTTCCCCGTGAGACATATCAGGAGCTGGTGAGCAAATTAATTACCACCAGACAAAACCCGTTAGAATCTCTCACTGTGTTCATTACAAGATTGAAACAGTTGTTGACGATTTGCAACGAGGCAGCGACACAGAAGTATGGAGCTGAGGCAGTCCCTGCTGTGAAAACACAGCTGATGGATTTTGCCAAAAACGCTTTGAAAAGTGGAGTAACTAACCCACACCTGTGTCAATATTTGCTCACGCAGGGAGAAGGTGATTTAGAAGCATTAATTCAAAAACCCCGGACATGGAGAAATTACAACAAAGTGCTACATTCGTCCAGACTCCTCTGGTACAAGCTCCTCCAGTGGCGCCAGTAGATCCTGATCTACGAGTGCGAGCCTATTATAGAACTCCGTATTATCAAATGCCATCAACACCTATGTTCGCATCACCTCGAGCTCCAAATCCAAACCAGTTTTCACGCAATGTGAATAACCCAGGTTCATCACAGTCACGGCAAAGACCATTTACAAACGCTAATGCCAGAAACTCGGATACAGATGCACTGGTCCGTAACATCACGTGTAACTTCTGCTAGCGAAAGGGTCATACTTATTCAGATTGCCTTAAGCGCAAAAACACCCCTTTCTGCTCAAACTGCAAAATCTATGGACATGACATCCGTGATTGCAGAAAAGGTCATCAAACACAACAGATTGTTCCTCCACGCCTCTCCAACAGACCTACACAGGATCAACACAACACAAATAGTCCTCAAGTCTTCAACATAAGACTCAAATGCACCTTTTGTGGTCGCCGAGGACATGCAGACGAAGACTGCCGCCAGAAAAAAAAATGGGAAGCCCGGAGTCAGGGAAACGACATGAAGTCGACCCAAAACTCCCCGGCTCGACTATAAACCCAACAAGAAAATTAAAAGGGTCACCTCAAGCGCCCGAATCCGGTGTCTCTACAGTGAAACTTCCACTGGACATAAGCCTTAACGGCCATACAAAACTAGTAGTGGACACTGGCGCTGAGGTCAGTATTATTAAGAAAAGAGCAATTAAAGACCTCAAAATAATTAATTCCAATGAGGCATGCACTTTACAGACCCCTTTTGGAACCGGAAAGACATTGGGAAATTGAAAGGGCAACTTTAATTTTAAAAATAAAATTCCCTGCAAGTTTCAGGTGGTACAAAACCTGCCTGGTCTTTCCGATGACGGCCTATTAGGAAACGATTTCCTATCAAACAATTGTAATGTTGAAGGCCCAAATAAAGCACTCAGGTTTCCTTGTACGGAAACAAATCCTGAAGAGTTTACTGTGCCCTTGTCATGCAAAACGGACAAGCTGTATTCTAGTAAAGCAGTCGAAGTGAGGCCACTTGCTGAAAGGATGGAACCTAAACAGGTTAAGCTATCTACAGGCAGTGTCTGCAAGGCATCCCAAGAGAGTAGTGCTGGCTGCCAGGTTCGAGAAGAGCCGAAAGAGTGCGAAAAGAGCTGTCTGGGTGATCAAAAGACCAGCGAAATGGGGCAGCATCTGGTTACCTTACGAGAACCAATATGCATACCTGCTAGGTCACAAATTATCACCACAGTCCCGTTGCGAGTGAAGGAAGAAATGCTCTGTCTATCTAAAGAGATAGGCGACGGAGTCTTCCTGGCCAACAGTTTACTCCCTACTGGAAAAGAAACAGTGCTAGTTGCCATACTCAACATTAACAATTGCCAAGTAGTCATCAACAGTTTATTATTACAACTGCTCCCTATACATGACTACGCCGTCATCCCAATAGGAGAAGCCACTGATACACAACACGTTCTCAAGCCGAATAAATCGCAAGCGAGTAACACAAATATCAGGGAGCTCTCCAAGGCGGAACAGAAGTGAAGCAAAACTTCTTTCTCCAGAATACCTAGATATAAGTTACTAACGCGGCCCAAGTGCCCCATACAAGACGCGTGCGAGCTCAGTAAGACCCGAATAGAGGCAACAATGACTCCACCGTCCAATAAAATAAGTTACAAAAATTTTATATGGCCCCAGAGCCAAATCAGAGATGCGAGCGAGATCCAGAAGCCGACAAGCAAAATGCAGTTGACTCCTCCATCCAATATACCTAAATGTAAGATAACCACACGGACAAGATGCCCAACAACAGGTGCGTGTGAGCTCAGTAAGACCTATTCTCAGGCAAAGACGACTCCACCACCCAACAAAGTTAGAGTTAAGAAACAACAGTGGCCCAAGAGCCCTATCACAAGCGCGTGCGAGCTCAGTAAGACCTACTTAAAGGCAAAGTCGACTCCACCACTTAACAAAATTAGTATTAAGAATACAAGGTACCCTATGAGCCCTGCAAAAGACGCGTGCGAGATCAGTAAGACTTCAGTGAAGGCAAATTTGGCTCCACCGTCAAATACTATTAAGAAAACCAATTTTTCAAGACCCATGAGCCAAAATACGAATGCGTGCGAGTACTCGGACCAATCAAAAGTACCCATAAAACATGGTACTCCACCATTAAAACTGCAGGAAGCCCATTCCCTGCCATCTAGTAATGTAAGTAAAACAGATAGTAAGTACACAACTACACCAAATGAGGAAAGAGACGCAAGCTTTTCGGAAAACACAGCTATCTTACAACACGTAAGATACTTATTTCCGGATCATGAAGATCCCACACATACTCCGCGAGTCAACAGGTTAGACCAAGAGCTCAGCCTAGACCCAAATCTAAATGCGGAAGAAAAAGCTTCGATATCCGAACTCTGCTACGAGTACAACGATATCTTCTTTCTAAAAGGTGATAAGCTCACATACACAAATGCTATCACCCACAATATCCCTTTAACACAAGATCAAGCGCCCATAAACCAAAAGGCCAACAGATTACCAGAGACACAGAGACAAGTAATCAACGAACAATTAAGAGAAATGCTTGACAACGGGATAGTCCAAACTAGCAAGAGCCCATGGAATTCACCCTTGTTAGTTGTCCCCAAAGAGGCGGGACCGAATGGTGAAAAAAGTGGCGCGTCGTTGTCGATTTTCGCAAATTGAATGAAAAGACAATTGGCGATGCATATCCGCTACCGCGAATCGAGGATATTCTTGACCAACTAGGTCATGCCAGGTACTTTACCACTCTCGATTTGGCCAACGGCTATCATCAAGTCTTAGTCGACAAAAATGATCGACATAAAACCGCTTTTAGCACTTATTACGGGCACTACGAACTTAAGCGTATGCCATTCGGACTCAAAGGAGCTCCCGCTACATTCCAACGCCTCATGAACTTCGTTCTGACAGGCCTATAAGGCCTCGAATGTTTCGTTTATCCTGACGACATCGTCATTTACGGGAAAAACCTAAATGACCACAACGATAAACTTCGCAAAGTCTTCGACAAACTGAGAGAGAACAACCTCAAACTGCAGCCAGAGAAGTGCCAGTTCTTGAGACGAGAAGTTGTTTACCTAGGGCACAAATGCTCTAGCGAAGGTGCATTACTAGACCCCAGCAAAACGGCCTGCGTCCAAACATTCCCTGTTCCTAGAACAGTAAGGCAAGTTCAGTCCTTTTTAGGACTTGCCAATTACTACAGGAAGTTCATTCCGGACTTCTCTAAAATAGTTCGTCCAATTACGAATTTACTCCGAAAGGATGTAAAATTCACTTGGACCGAGAAATGCCAAGAACCATTTCAAAGCATTAAAAATGCTCTAATTTCGCCACCACTTTTAATCTATCCAGATTTCTCTAAACCTTTCAATCTTACAACGGACGCCAGCAACGAAGCATTAGGCGCTGTGCTTTCCCAAGGAGAAGTGGGAAAAGACCAGCCTATCGCCTATGCAAGCCGAACGCTGAACAAAGCCGAGAGAAATTACTCCACTATTAAAAAGGAGTTATTGGCTATAGTCTGGGCCACTAGAAATTTCCGGTGCTACCTCCAAGTACGGAAATTCACGGTCCATACTGACCACAAGCCTCTCAAGGGTGTCTTTAACGTTAAAGACCCGACTTCCCGTTTGGTGAGATTTCACCACAAATTATCAGAATTCGATTATACCATCGAATATAAACCAGGGAAGTATAATACCAATGCGGATGCATTAAGCCGCATTCCACAAGTATTAATCGAAGACAATACAGGCAACACTTTAACGGTACAAGCCCAAGTCCACCACACTATGGACTCAGATGTGGAGGAAAACATTTCCCCAAATAAAAAGAAAACAAAGAAACCCGCTCATTGCTTCGCCGTGACCAGAGCTCAAAAACAAAGCGCCCAAGAGGCCAATACTAGCTCCAGCGCTGAAACACAGCCCACGGCAGCGGAGGATAAAGAAATTAAACCCCCAGAGGCGGAAACACAACCCCCTGCTACGCCTGAAGAGGAGATAAGTCCAGTCAAGGCACCTGAAATAATTACGAGCCCCAAGGAAGTTCAAACAATCCTAAAGGATTACCACGACTCTCCTTTCGGTGGCCATCAGGGTGTCATTAAGACTTATAAAAGAATTAGACGCAAGTATTGGTGGAGACACATTCTTAGCGATATAAAGAAATACGTAAAAAAATGCCCCAAATGCCAAACAATGAAAGCATCTCCCCAATTTAAGATGCCCATGGTAATAACGGACATCGCAGAACAACCTTTCGACAAGGTTTACCTCGATATAGTAGGTCCACTAGAAGAGACCATATCAGGTAATAAATATATCTTAACTTTTCAAGATAATCTCACCAAATTTGTCGATTGGTATGCCATACCAAATGGAGAAGCAGTAACGGTGGCGCAAATCTTTTTCAATGAGATTGTCACGCGTTATCGCATTCCAAAGAGAATAGTCACCGATCAGGGAACTAATTTCCTGAGTGAGCTATTCAAGAAGGTCTGCAAACTGCTAAAGGTAAAGAAGTTACAAACTTCCGCATACCATCCACAGTCTAATGGAGCACTAGAACGTGCCCATAGACCATTAATCGAATATCTGCGTACAATCGTAGACGAGAATCCCAAAAGATGGGATCAATTCCTACGAACCGCTGCATTCGTGTACAATAACAGTGTACACGAGGGTACTAAACTAACCCCGATGGATTGCCTTTACGGCTTCACAGCGGATGTCCCATCTAATTTAAAACGGGACCCTGAGCCCGTTTATAACTACGAAAGTTATTACCATATGCTCAAGTATAAACTACAAAAATCATATGCCACGGCTCGTAAAAATCTCTTAGCTAGCAAACAACGCTCAAAGGCATATTACGACAAAACAGTCAGGCCTCTCACTTTCCACCTAGGAGACAAAGTCCTCCTCAAAAGTGAAAGCCGAAAACACAAACTGTCTCAAACCTGGGTTGGCCCATATCTGGTAATCAATGTACCCAGCCCAACAAACACTACCATAAAAATAGGCAAGCGGCAGGTTGTAGTACACAACAACCGTTTAAAGCCCTATTACGAGTAGTACACTGGTACATACACCTTTAAAAAGTAAGTTCCACTGAAACAAAATCCCGCCAAATAAACTAGCCACTACCTACTTAAAAGTTCCGCACTCGGAATTATTTACTATGACTCACAAAGTCAACCCTTACCTAAATTTTATTTAAATCAATAAAAAATACGCTAAGTAAACAAAACTGAACAGATAACAAATAAACCCTTACTCTCTGGTAACTATGAGTAAATTAAATATTCTACCAATAAAATTTTTCTTGCTTGCCTTGACTTGCATCCTCCATACCTTGCCTTGAGAGTTTTGTATTCCTCTTCATGATTTACTTTTTACTCATTGTAGTAAATTAAACCTACATCCTTCATACCTTGCCTTGAGAGTTTTGTAGTCCTCTTCATGATTTACTTTTTACTCATTGTAGTAAATTAAACATGCATCCTTCATACCTTGCCTTGAGAGTTTTGTATTCCTCTTCATGATTTACTTTTTACTCATTGTAGTAAATTAAACATGCATCCTTCATACCTTGCCTTGAGAGTTTTGTATTCCTCTTCATGATTTACTTTTTACTCATTGTAGTAAATTAAACATGCATCCTTCATACCTTGCCTTGTGAGTTTTGTATTCCTCTTCATGATTTACTTTCTACTCATTGTAGTAAATTAAACAACTTCCCAATTCAATATTTGAATGAGTACAATGCTCATACGTTGACGAGATTTAGCAGGAACCGACTCAGAGTCCTCCTATCCTGTTCTATCTCGTCTTTCTTTTAGCAACTAAGCCCCCGTTATACAAACTCCCTACAATTCAATTAAGCAATACTATATTTAAATATTATATGCTATGTAGTAAGACCAATTGACTAATGAAGCCTTTATACAGAACATGAAGCACATGTTAGTGTTAATATGTTGTTTCCATCTGGCAATGCGACAGATACAAACCGAACCCTACACAATAAGTCCCCTGAACAATACAGGAATACTATATGAGGACTTAGGAAAATTACAAGTATACCACAGTACATGGAATATACTAACGGAGATCAACCTAAGGGAACTGGACAACCAAACGCTTATGGCAGAACAGGCGGAGCACTTAGTTCACCGACTATGTTTGAATCGCTCTCAAACCGATGAGCTATGCCTGGTACAGCAAAAACACGTTCATTCTCTCTTAGAAAATATCAAGAGAAGAACAAGTGTCATTCGAGAAGTGGTCCCCAAATCAAGATCAACAAGATCTATTTTCGATGGAATAGGCAATGCAATGCACTACCTATTCGGGACCATGGACAGCACTAATGAACAAGAGGTATACACTCGACTCGAGGAGCTCGAAACAAATACAAAAGTACTAGCCGACCTGGAAAGACAGCAGATCAGTGTAGTCAAAACTACACTACAACAAATCTAAAAGCCATTGACATCTCTGCAGGAAAGACAACGTCAAATAAATCTCCAGGTAAATAGAATGCAAAATATCACTGATGATTTACTAATGAGACAATTAAGGCAGGAGATAATTTCAAGCCTGACCTTACAAATTGTCGAGATTGAGTACAGGCAACAAGCCTTACTCGACATAATAATCTCCAGTAAAAATCACCAGTTGCATCCGCTAGTGGTGTCTCCCAAAAGTTTATTAGAGATATACCACAAGTCCCACGCTACTTGCCCAGATGCACAAAATTGTCTCTCCCTGCTATATCAGACAGCGGAAACAAAGGCTCGTATAGTCCAAGACAAATTAGTCATTAGATTACAACTTCCAATTTTCAATCGACCACAAATGAAATTGTATAGAGTGCATAGTTTTCCTATACACATTAACAAAAAACAATCAGTGGTACCCGACATACAGTACTCGTACGTGGCGCACCAGGTACAGACACAGGACATATTATTATTAAAAACACAAGATTTTAAAATCTTCAAAAAGATCACGCAAAATTCCAAAGAGCACACTTACATCGCTAAGCTAGGCATTCCTGTTACAAAGGCCGCTATGTCTAAAGAATGCGTAGTGAAGCTGCTCTTTAATCCACTAAAGGAAGAGCCACAGTGTCAATTCAGAACACAAATACCTCCCAGAGACCTACTTATTAAACTAAGTAAACCAAATTCTTGGATATTCTCGTTGATAGAACCAACAATTGTACACCTTCAGTGTACCCAACAATTCCTAACTTCAAAAATAGAAGGCCAAGGAATAATTACTATCAACCATCCCTGTCAATTACAAGTAGGATCACAAATCCTACCTTATGAGGCAGAGAATATCCAGCAATTGAGTCTCAAACAACCCAGTTATTTCCCAGATATAACTCCATTAGAACTAATAGTGGATAAATATCTTAATGAAATTAAAAACAAGGTACAGTCTGAAAAATATAGACAGAACTATACTCAGGAGATGACACTAATAGCATCATCCTAGAAGACACCCAGTCATTAAAAGAACTGGATGAAAAATTAGAAAAAATAGTTCCTCATATCAGTCACCACCGTACACATGTCCTAGCTGCAACATCAGTATCCTTAACTGGTGTTGTCATCACATGTATGGTGCTGTACCTGGTCGCCAAATGGCTAGTCCCATTCATTAAAAATTATCGTCTACGTAAAACTGCAAAAACCCTAGAGGCGGAGGAACAAATCAAATAAATCGAAATAACCGACCCTACCCCTCTCAAAAGGACCCGCAACTTGCCACCTACAAGGTCAGTGCAAGTGGTATAGTGTCACCACTTCAAACGGTCACAATAAAGAAGCACTATCACTGGTACTAAAATACAGACAAAACAAATGTAAGTGGTTTCTACGCACCCCAAAAAAAAAAAAAAAAGGTAGTACTAATAAAAACAAAAGGGGAGAGGACATACATAAATAATTACTAAAGCCTAGATTTAAGAGAAAATAGTGTATTAAAAACATATATACATGTAGGTATATACACAAACCAAAAAGCCCAGTAAAAGAAGAAAAACAAAAAAAAAAAATACATACATACAAAAGAAAAATAAAAACAGTAGAAATTAGGAAAAATAAGAACTAAGTAAAAAAGGAATATAGAAAAGAATAGAAATAGATAATTAATACAATTTTAGAAAATAGGAAGTTAACAAAAATTTTTTTTTAGAAATAAGAAAATATGTAAAAACCAAAAACCATTGCCAAACCGAACGACCGCGCCGACCAAAAGTAAAACCAAAAGCAAAACAAAAATCCTGAAAGGGGACGGGAACATTAAATTAAAACTCAAATTTTTTTTATACAAAAAGAAACTTATTTTTAATTCCAATAATGAAGAAGAAGAAAGATAGGAAAGATACAAAAATATTTAAAAAAGACAAAAAAATTGCCACCAAATATCCTGATCATCAGGGTCTCCGTGGCCTCCGGGGTCGGCATGCTACTCGACATCCCAGTCTTCGGGGTCGGCAGGTTCTTCAAGATCCCAGTCTTCGGGAGTGCCAAGCACGCCCACGGCCTCGTCATACCCCGGTGGTGACTCAAAAGGGCTCGCACCACCTTATGGTGCTAATGGAGTGCCGGGTGGAGTAGCAAACAACACCCCATAAAGCGCCGCCACGGGGTCGTGTTCAGAAAATAGGCAGCAACAGCAGAAGCCGTAGTCCCCGCTGATGATAAGGGTGCCGCCTGAAAAGTGAAATATTTTGTTAAAGAAAAAAAGGGGATATGGAGATTCCTGTTTGAACTCACCTGAGGCTGACCAGCCCATATCCCCATGAGGGATCACAAATAAATTGGTGTTGTAAGTGTGGCCCGCGACAGCATCCTCCATCCAAATAACAGCAGGACGCTCACCCCGCTCGTGGAGCAGGAGCCGTATAGGCCCATCCCAATCACGAACAACCCGTAGCACACAAATCGTGTTGAGCCTTGCATTCAACATGTTCGGGGGGAACCACGGCTCGCGACCTAACTTGACACGGAAAGTCATGATGAATGATCAGCGAATGATCAAAGTGGCTGCAAGTACCCCGAGATACCTTACAATGTTTCTCAGCCATAAACATAAACAAAATATGCAATTGAGATAAGTTTTTGATCCAAAACCATTTTTATCTTCCGTGTAAACAAAACAATTGTGCTAACGTGCACAAATTTTTTTTCTTCTTTTCCACCTTCCCCTGAGAATTATTCCTCTTCAAAGAATAATCCTCTTTTTCGCAGGGGGAAGGATTGTTGTATACCTGAAAATGGTTGACAATGATAATTATAAGTAATAATTATCATTGGAAAAACCGTTTAAAAAATATTTTCATAGCTAGAAATAAGCTAATCATGCTTAAAACATGGTTAGCTTATCTCCTAACAAGGCGAAGAAATTGCCATCAGCAATTTCTTCAAATTCCTTTGCAACAAATAAAAATATTTTATCACAAAACGACTTGGGAAAAATAAAAGTTTTAAATTTCAACCCAAGTCGTTTCGATAGAAAAATAGCCCCACGATAAATCTTACCTTCAGTAAGATTTGTCGTAAATACGATATGTATGTACATATATACAAACATACATATCGGGCGCATAAAATTTTACGTCGGTGAAGACTGAAACGATCAAGTCTTCACCGAAAAAAGCTCTTATCAGCAAATTGTCGCTAGCTGCATACATTGTGATCGCAACAATGTATGCACGATAGCAAGACGATGGTTTGATATTTACGAAGATATCAAATTTCAATTTCAACCATCGTTCGTCGCGATAATTCTGGGCATGTTTAAACATGCCCAGCGGTAAATAATTTTCTCAGGATAAGAATGATAATTAAGCACTTTCCTATCCTGAGCAACTAGACTTGCGATTACGAAAATCCAAGTCGAGTACAGTCGGTTTATTGGCATATTAGCGGGCGGTCACGGAGTTTGATTAATAAAGAAAAGTTGTGAAATAGAAAGTTAGAAGTGAATAGAGAAAGGTTGTAAAAGAAAAAGGAAGTGTTTTAGTAATAAAGAATGGTTGTAAAAAGAAAAAAGTAGTGTTTTAGCAATAACGAAAAGTTGTGAAATAGCAAGTTTGAAGTGAATAGAAAAAGGTTGTAAAAAAAAAGGAAGTGTTTTAGTAATAAAGAATGGTTGTAAAAAGAAAAAAGTAGTGTTTTAGTAATAAAGAAAAGTTGTGAAGTAGAAAGTATGAACCTAATTGAGAAATTGTTGTGAGTGCAGAAAGGATAAGGTGCTGCTGAGGTATTGTCACCTGTAGTACCAACCGTTTAGTAAGTATCCAGTATAGATATCTATGTGTATTATATATATATATATATATTACATATATATAACAATGGTACTTCCTTTCCGTTGGCCTGCAGTGTAATAAAGGAAGACTTCTACGTTGATGACCTGCTAACTGGAGCTGACACTGAATTAGCAGTAGTTGAACTTAGAGATCAAATTCAGAACATATTGGCAGCAGGTCAGCTCGAGCTGAAAAAATGGTGCTGCAATGCTGACTCGTTATTGAAGGAAGTGCCAGAAACCCACAGAGAAAAACCCATAAAAATGCATGACTCAGAGGTAATAAAAACTCTCGGAATTGCATGGGATCCTGCTGTTGACCAATTTTTGTACAGTTGCATACCTATAAAACGAGCTTGTTCAAAATTTACAAAGCGCATCATACTCTCAGATATGTCTAAGCCATTTGATCCGTTGGGACTCATAAATCCACTGGTGGTAAGGGCAAAAATTTTTATACCAGAACTGTGGCTGCTTCAATTGAATTGGGATAAGTCTCTTCCTTTCGAATTCTGTACACGATGGGAATCTTATTTAAAGGACTTAGAAAATCTACACCTACTTCGAGTTCCACGATTCGTTTTCTCGAAGGAAAGAATACAATAGGTAGAAATACACGGCTTTTGTGATGCCTCCATGCGAGCATATGGTTGTTGTTTATATATAAAATGCGTCGATATTTACAACAATATATCAGTTTATCTTCTTGCGGCCAAGTCGAAAGTAGCACCTACAAAAACGCTACGTACCTTACCGTGTTTGGAACTTTGTGGGCCAGAGTTACTTTCTCAACTATTATTCAAATGTCGAGGCCTTTTGAAGACAAAAATCAATCGTGTGTACCTCTGGACTGATTCTGTGATTGTGCTAGGATGGTTAGCATCACATTCATCAAATTGAAAGCCATTGGTGGCAACAGGGTGTCAACAATACAGGAGGCGACGGAGGAAGCAATTTGGTGATATGTCCCAAGCAAATCAAACCCTGCTGACGTAATATCAAGAGGACCCACAATGAATAAGCTGCAGAATTCAATCTGGTTTACAGGACCTGACTTCCTATATAAATCACCGGAAGACTGGCAGAAAAGAAAAGTAAAACTAGATGATCTACCTGAAAGCAGAAAGGTAAAAACTATTCTCAATTGCATCGTTGAAGAATCCTTCTTAGAATCAGCATACAAGTGGAGTATTTTCACGAAAACTCGAAGAATTTTCGCGTACGCTTTACGGTTTATTCTCAACCTCAAACGAAAAAAGAAGAAAGAGAGTCTAGTTACAGGAGTTCTAACCGCTACGGAACTAGAATAATCTTTAATGAAAATCGTGTGGGCAGTACAACACAGAGAGTTTGCTGAAGAGATCGATTCAATTAAAGCAGGAGATACTCTTCACTCCAAGAATTCACTTCAAACGTTAACTCCCTTCCTTGATAAATACGACTTCTTACGCGTTGGAAGCAGATTAGACAATGCAAATCTCCCTTATGCAGCAAAACATCCTATTCTGCAGCCAAGGAAAAATCCATCGCGAATGGTCTGAAGCGGCAATGGGCCTGATATCACAGAAAAAATTTCGCAATGAAATGAAAAATTGGCTTTGGGGATGCATTTCAGAATTTTATAGGAAGTCTCTTGGAATACGCAGATTCTTCCCATATACTAGTTCCTCAGGTGCTGACAAGAATTCCTCTCTGAAGGTGGTTCTAAGACCTAATAGGACAAATGGCAAAATTTCGGACCATTATTTATATTTGTACGTCATGAGAGAAGCTTTCAGAGTTCTGTGCCACCTTTCTAAGAAACCATTTGATTGAGAATGGTAGGCCGTAGTTCCATTTCGTGCAAAACCTAGTAACTTGGACAGTTCCGCGAATAGTGCTGATTCGAATTGTGATCCTTGATCTGTGATTATTGTTTTGGGTACCCCAAAACGAGCTATCCTGTGCTGACACAGTGCTTCGGCCATTGTCTCAGCCCAAATGTCTGTCGAGGGAATTGCCTCAAGCCATCTTGTAAATCTATCGATGATCATGAGCCAATATCTAAAGCCCTGTGATGGAGGAAGCGGTCCTATCATGTCCAAGTGGATGACTTCGAAGCGATCTGACCCTCCCTGGAACGTTCCTAGGGGACTTTTGCAGTGCCGAAGAATTTTGCTTTGGTGACAAGCTAAGCATGCGAGAGACCAAGCGTTGATGTCCTTGTTGATAGATGGCCAGAAATACTTTCCTGTGACTTTTTTTTTAGATGCTCTAATGCTGGGGTGCGCTAAGTTGTGAAGGGAAATAAAAATTTGTTTTCTAAATTCCTTAGGAATGTACGGCGTGGATTTCGAAGATTAGATTTCGCAGCAAATCTCCTTGTCTGAACCGAAGATTGGCAATTTACTTAATTTATACCGAGAATTTTGACGAAATTGATGAAACTCAGTATCATCAGCTTGCTTATCTGCGATGGCTTCAAAATTGACTGAACTCCCGGGTTGTATGTCATCGATTCTAGAATGAGCATCAGCGAAAACGTCCTCTTTCGACGGAACATGGCTGATGTCCGTTGTGAATTGCCCAATGTAGTGTAGGTGTCGCAACTGGCTTGGAGATGCTTTTTCCGGATTTTGATGGAAAGCGTAGACTATAGGTTTGTAGTCCGTGTATAAAGAGAAAGGTCGTCCTCCCCAGCAGATACTGGAAATACGTGATTCATTTATATGCCGCAAGGAGTTCCCTATCGTAGGTGCTAGAGATCCGCTGAGCATTATTGAGTTTAACTGAATAAAAACACAGCGGTTGCCAGCTGTCATGCAGTTTTTGCTGAACTGCTGTTCCAATGGCGGAATCTGATGCGTCCACCCATAGAGATAAATCGGCCGAAAGAATAGGGACAGCTAAGAGGGCAGTTTGTGCCAACTGGTTTTACTAAGTCAAAGGATGTCTTTGCTAAAATTAATGACAATTGGTGACCCCGACGTGATTTGATGGAGAATCTCGATTAATGGACAAATTTCGGCAAAACCAGTCGGATCTAGTACAGGTCCAGGGCATTCACCAGTTACCCGTCAGCGTAACTAGTAATTAATAAAACAAGCCTTTTGTCTAGAGCATTCACCAGTTACCCGTCAGCGTAACTAACCATTAATAAAACAAGCGTTTTGTCTAGGGTATTCATCAGTTACCCGTCAGCGTAACTCGCAATTAATAGAGCAACCTTTCCTGCAGACCATTCACAAGTTATCCGTCATCGTAACTAGCAATTAATAAAACATGTCTTTTGTCTAGAGAATTCACCAGTTACCCGTCAGCGTAACTAGCAATTAATAGAGCAACCTTTCCTCCAGAGCATTCACCAGTTACCTGTCCGCGTAAGTAGCATCTAACAGAGCAACCTTTCGTGCAGAGCATTCACCAGTTACCCATCAGCGTAACTAGAATCTAATAGAGCAACCTTTCGTCCAGAGCATTCACCAGTTACCCGTCAGCGCAAATACCATCTAATATAGCAAACCTTTGGTCCAGAGCATCCATGAGTTACCCGTTAGCGTAACTAGCAGCTAACAGGTCAAGCCTTCTACACACAGATTACATCAGTTACCCGTCTGTGCAACCAGCGTGCTAGAAAACACTGCGTCTACTCAGTGGTTATCTCAGTTAACACAGAACTGGGGTAAAGTAAGAAAATCAACATTATTCGATTTTCGTCTCAAAGAAGAAAACATCACAAGACTAGGAGTGTCTAGAACGAATCCAGGAGGAGAAGAATTTTAATAATTATACAGCAATGAGTACGAACCAGCTGAAAGAACTATAAGGTCAGAAATTATACGTCACTTTAATAAAATATAATAAATATAATCTATTACCTAGTACCATAATTAATCTATTTTTCACCAGTTTTTGATTTCCTTTTTTATTTTTATTTTGTCGTAAATTGTTCACCTTGCACAAAGCCTTGGTTTCACATCTTTCGATTATTTTTTTTTATTTATTTTTTTCATCTACACCCAAGATGGTCAATCCAGCAGATAATGGAGTCAGTGGTAGTGGGGACTCATTAGTCGACTCAAGCTCTCTCGAACCCAGTGCGTCCTCGTCATTTTCTCCCCCTCCGGCGTTATGTGCCGTCTCAGTAAAAGTAGTGCCATTTTGGAAAGGTTGTCCTGGTCTGTGGTTCCGTCACCTCGAGTCAGAATTCCAGCCAGCGGGAATCACACACGACACAACTAAATTCGCTCATGTTGCTAGCACCCTAGACGAGAGTTTTATACGTCAGGTGACCGACTTGTCGACGAACCTCCCCCCAATGACAAATACACTAAAATTAAGGACATATTGATCTCTCGACTCTCTGGTAGCGAGAATCACAAATTGAAACGAGAGTGACTTAAAAACTAACATGGTTTTACTTATTTTTTTTTTATACCTACTTACTAATACATGAAAAATACTTGATCAAGCTGCACAAAGTACATTTTCAGGGATAGTATTAAGTTAGAAGTGTCCTTAAAAATCAGGTCAATACAGCCGCTCAACGCATAAAAGCATTTTCCTTAATGGTCTTCCGCGTCTCCACAGCGCCAGTACACTGGTGGCAGCGGTGGGATTTTCAAAAAAACCGGACACAAAACCAGCCGGCATGACGAAGCAAGGAAGGATCTCACATGTATTTAACAATCAAACCAACCAAGAAATAATCTCACATATAATTAACAATCAAACGAACCAAGAAGAGATCTCACGTGTAATCAATATTCAAACTAACCAGGAAAGGATCTCCCAGTATGACAACGCTGTTATATACCTAAAAATGGTCAACAATGATAATTATAAGAAATAATTATCATTGGAAAAATCACTAAAAAATATTTAATTTTCATAGGTAGAAATAAGCTAATCATGTTTAAAACATGGTTGGCTTATCTCCTAACAATGCGACGAAATTGCCATCACCAATTTCTTCAAATTCCTTTGCAACAAATAAAAATATTTTCCCACAAAACGACTTGGGAAAAATAAAAGTTTTAAATTTCAACCCAAGTCGTTTCGATAGAAAAATAGCCCCACGATAAATCTTACCTTCAGTAAGATTTGTCGTAAATACGATATGTATGTACATACATACAAACATACATATCGGGCGCATAAAATTTTACGTCGGTGAAGACTGAAATGATCAAGTCTTCACCGAAAAAAGCTCTTATCAGCGAATTGTCGCGAGCTGCATACATTGTGATCGCAACAATGTATGCACGATAGGACGACGATGGTTTGATATTTACGAAAATATCAAATTTCAATTTCAACCATCGTCCGTCGCGATAATTCTGGGCATGTTTAAACATGCCCAGCGGTAAATAATTTTCTCAGGATAGGAATGCTAATTAAGCACTTTCCTATCCTGAGCAACTAGACTTGCGATTACAAAAATCCAAGTCGAGTACAGTCGATTTTAAGCAGTAAAAGCGGCCAGGTTTCGGCAGTGGAGTTTGAGAGTTTTTTAGAATTTTAAAGTCGCGCGATTTATTTGAACAGGTACGAATCCTTAAAAGTATTATCAGAGTTCAAGTTTGGTTCGGCGAGTACGGCACGGTTTTGGTCGGGTATTTTTATTAAACAAAAAAAAAACTATTTGTATCCGGTAAAAGGACGACAAGAGAAAGTGTGAAACAACGAAAGAAACGGTACTCAATAAGAGAAGAGTTGTGTGATTAGTGGTAATTAGAATAGTGAGTCGTGTAAAGAAAAAATAAATATCCAACCTACTATAGAAAGTGGAGCGTGGTTTCAATACTCCCAAAGGAATAAAAGCCAACTAATTCCCGCGCACCACTTGGTAACAGTGAGTACCTCCCTTAATTACAGAATAAAATTAGCGTGTGGTATTTTAGACGCCCGAATATATAACAAAATTGACGCAGCCGGTAGAATAGTGGAAACCTGCTTTCTAAAAGTCAAAATAGAAAGGCATAAGAGCTTTAAAATCCGCTATCCTGCGAACTTAAGGGGTTCCCTTGACGAAGCCACTCAGGCCAAGTCACCCCCAACACTTGGGTAGATACCATCTCTAGGCGCCTCTGCTCCAGGCGGGCAAGCGTTCACCACAATTTGTGCACAGTGCAAAGAAGGAAGAGGAGAACTATTCCAAACTCCCCCAGAAGGACGAGTCCAGATCAGCCAGGACACAGCTCGATAAGCAGCCTGAAGTTTCAGCAAAGCAGACGACCAAACGCTAGCAGTCAACGATCCGGAGTTGAAGAGGAAATCGAAGACGGCTCACAGGCCCCCTTTTCAACCATATCCAGGGGAAGTTAAGACGGCCAAAGGCCCCCCCCCAGCTGCAAAAGTAAGCCGAAATCAACCGACAAAGGATTGAGAGGGAACTCGAAGGCGGTTAAAGAAATCCCCCTCGCAATTACAGCAAAGGGACCTAAGCAGGCAAGGAGCCCCCTTTCACCAAACAGCGCATCATATGCCAGCCGACAATCCTGCTCTACCTCAGCAGGAAACAGACGCAGCAGCGAGGGAAAACTCTCCATATTTAGCCGACGCGGGATCAACCCCAGGTACCAACACACACCACCCCGGTGAAGGTACATCATCCGCTGCGGGAGAAAAACCTCCACAGTTACCCGTAACAGGACCTCGACTTCCAAGCGGAACCGTTTTGCCGGGTCCTAATAGACAAGCAAGTCTTGAAAAATTTTTAAATAAATTGTACGAGAGAGCGCGAGATTCAGGTACGCTAGCCATTACTCAGTGTGATTCACTCAGTAAAAAACTGAGCCAAACCCGCGAAAATAGACTCGCACAAATACAGACATTGAAAGAAAACACAGTTCGGTTCCATGAGGAACTAAGTAAGCTTACTGAATCCACGCGCTCCCTCCCAGCAGATAAGGAGAATACTACCCTTTTAAATTTTGAATTAGGAAAGAATAAGAGTGTTAATTTAAGGCATAGTAAAAGTGATAGTGACGGTGAAGTGACTGAACCAACTCCCGAGGACCTGCTGATCGATTGGCTCGAAGAACCCTTAACGGTAATCAGCCCAGAAACAAGCCCAGCTAGTCCACCCAAATTTAAATTTCCAGTCAATAGACTACACACACTGGTGGATTACGCTAAAGTATCTAAGCTCACAGCTCAACTCGTTCCCTTATTTTCGGGTGAAAGTACCCCACAATTGGGACGAGAGTTACAAACATTCATTGGCTGTTGCAAACAAACTATGCAGTGCCTTAATAATGAAGAAAAAGTGGCTTTCATTCAGGTCCTTCCCACAAAACTCAGAGGTGACGCATACCAATTATTCGCTTCAGACGTCCCTGCTTCATTTACTGAAGTAGAGGAACGTTTAAACAGAACATATCTCCCCCGTGAGACATATCAGGAGCTGGTGAACAAATTAATTACCACCAGACAAAACCCGTTAGAATCTCTCACTGTGTTCATTACAAGATTGAAACAGTTGTTGACGATTTGCAACGAGGCAGCGACACAGAAGTATGGAGCTGAGGCAGTCCCTGCTGTGAAAACACAGCGGCTGGATTTTGCCAAAAACGCTTTGAAAAGTGGAGTAACCAACCCACACCTGTGTCAATATTTGCTCACGTAGGGACAAGGAGATTTAGAAGCATTAATTCAAAAAGCCCTGGACATGGAGAAATTACAACAAAGTGCTACATTCGTCCAGACTCCTCTGGTACAAGCTCCTCCAGTGGCGCCAGTAGATCCAGATCTACGAGTGCGAGCCTATTATAGAACTCCGTATTATCAAATGCCATCAACACCTATGTTCGCATCACCTCGAGCTCCAAATCCAAACCAGTTTTCACGCAATGTGAATAACCCAGGTTCATCACAGTCACGGCAAAGACCATTTACAAACGCTGATGCCAGAAACTCGGATACAGATGCACTGGTCCGTAACATCACGTGTAACTTCTGCCAGCGAAAGGCTCATACTTATTCAGATTGCCTTAAGCGCAAAAACACCCCTTTCTGCTCAAACTGCAAAATCTATGGACATGACATCCGTGATTGCAGAAAAGGTCATCAAACACAACAGATTGTTCCTCCACGCCTCTCCAACAGACCTACACAGGATCAACACAACACAAAGAGTCCTCAAGTCTTCAACATAAGACTCAAATGCACCTTTTGTGGTCGCCGAGGACATGCAGACGAAGACTGCCGCCAGAAGAAAAAATGGGAAGCCCGGAGTCAGGGAAACGACATGAAGTCGACCCAAAACTCCCCGGCTCGACTATAAACCCAACAAAAAAATTAAAAGGGTCACCTCAAGCGCCCGAATCCGGTGTCTCTACAGTGAAACTTCCACTGGACATAAGCCTTAACGGCCATACAAAACTAGTAGTGGACACTGGCGCTGAGGTCAGTATTATTAAGAAAAGAGCAATTAAAGACCTCAAAATAATTAATTCCAATGAGGCATGCACTTTACAGACCCCTTTTGGAACCGGAAAGACATTGGGAAATTGAAAGGGCAACTTTAATTTTAAAAATAAAATTCCCTGCAAGTTTCAGGTGGTACAAAACCTGCCAGGTCTTTCCGATGACGACCTATTAGGAAACGATTTCCTATCAAACAATTGTAATGTTGAAGGCCCAAATAAAGCACTCAGGTTTCCTTGTACGGAAACAAATCCTGAAGAGTTTACTGTGCCCTTGTCATGCAAAACGGACAAGCTGTATTCTAGTAAAGCAGTCGAAGTGAGGCCACTTGCTGAAAGGATGGAACCTAAACAGGTTAAGCTATCTACATGCAGTGTCTGCAAGGCATCCCAAGAGAGTAGTGCTGGCTGCCAGGTTCGAGAAGAGCCGACAGAGTGCGAAAAGAGCTGTCTGGGTGATCAAAAGACCAGCGAAATGAGGCAGCATCTGGTTACCTTACGAGAACCAATATGCATACCTGCTAGGTCACAAATTATCACCACAGTCCCGTTGCGAGTGAAGGAAGAAATGCTCTGTCTATCTAAAGAGATAGGCGACGGAGTCTTCCTGGCCAACAGTTTACTCCCTACTGGAAAAGAAACAGTGCTAGTTGCCATACTCAACATTAACAATTGCCAAGTAGTCATCAACAGTTTATTATTACAACTGCTCCCTATACATGACTACGCCGTCATCCCAATAGGAGAAGCCACTGATACACAACACGTTCTCAAGCCGAATAAATCGCAAGCGAGTAACACAAATATCAGTGAGCTCTCAAAGGCGGAACAGAAGTCAAGCAAAACTTCTTTCTCCAGAATACCTAGATATAAGTTACTAACGCGGCCCAAGAGCCCCATACAAGACGCGTGCGAGCTCAGTAAGACCCGAATAGAGGCAACAATGACTCCACCGTCCAATAGAATAAGTTACAAAAATTTTATATGGCCCCAGAGCCAAATCAGAGATGCGAGCGAGATCCAGAAGCCGACAAGCAAAATGCAGTTGACTCCTCCATCCAATATACCTAAATGTAAGATAACCACACGGACAAGATGCCCAACAACAGGTGCGTGTGAGCTCAGTAAGACCTATTCTCAGGCAAAGACGACTCCACCACCCAACAAAGTTAGAGTTAAGAAACAACAGTGGCCCAAGAGCCCTATCACAAGTGCGTGCGAGCTCAGTAGGACCTACTTAAAGGCAAAGTCGACTCCACCACTTAACAAAATTAGTATTAAGAATACAAGGTACCCTATGAGCCCTGCAAAAGACGCGTGCGAGATCAGTAAGACCTCAGTGAAGGCAAAGTTGGCTCCACCGTCAAATACTATTAAGAAAACCAATTTTTCAAGACCCATGAGCCAAAATACGAATGCGTGCGAGTACTCGGACCAATCAAAAGTACCCATAAAACATGGTACTCCACCATTAAAACTGCAGGAAGCCCATTCCCTGCCATCTAGTAATGTAAGTAAAACAGATAGTAAGTACACAACTACACCAAATGAGGAAAGAGACGCAAGCTTTTCGGAAAACACAGCTATCTTACAACAGATACTTATTTCCGGATCATGAAGATCCCACACATACTCCGCGAGTCAACAGGTTAGACCAAGAGCTCAGCCTAGACCCAAATCTAAATGCGGAAGAAAAAGCTTCGATATCCGAACTCTGCTACGAGTACAACGATATCTTCTTTCTAAAAGGTGATAAGCTCACATACACAAATGCTATCACCCACAATATCCCTTTAATACAAGATCAAGCGCCCATAAACCAAAAGGCCTATAGATTACCAGAGACCCAGAGACAAGTAATCAACGAGCAATTAAGAGAAATGCTAGACAACGGGATAGTCCAAACTAGCAAGAGCCCATGGAATTCACCCTTATTAGTTGTCCCCAAAAAGGCGGGACCCGATAGTGAAAAAAGGTGGCGCGTCGTTGTCGATTTTCGCAAATTGAATGAAAAGACAATTGGCGATGCATTTCCGCTACCGCGAATCGAGGATATTCTTGACCAACTAGGTCATGCCAGGTACTTTACCACTCTCGATTTGGCCAACGGCTATCATCAAGTCTTAGTCGACTAAAAGATCGACCTAAGACCGCTTTTCGGACTCAAAGGAGCCCCCGCTACATTCCAACGCCTCATGAACTTCGTTCTGACAGGCCTATAAGGCCTCGAATGTTTCGTTTATTTTGACGACATCGTCATTTATGGTAAGAACCTAAATGACCACAATGATAAACTTCGCAAGGTTTTCGACAAACTGAGAGAGAAAAACCTCAAACTGCAGCCAGAGAAGTGCCAGTTCTTGAGACGAGAAGTTGTTTACCTAGGGCACAAATGCTCTAGCGAAGGTGCATTACCAGACCCCAGCAAAACGGCCTGCGTCCAAACATTCCCTGTTCCTAGAACAGTAAGGCAAGTTCAGTCCTTTTTAGGACTTGCCAATTACTACAGGAAGTTCATTCCGGACTTCTCTAAAATAGTTCGTCCAATTACGAATTTACTCCGAAAGGATGTAAAATTCACTTGGACCGAGAAATGCCAAGAACCATTTCAAAGCATTAAAAATGCTCTCATTTCCCCACCACTTTTAATCTATCCAGAGTTCTCTAAACCTTTCAATCTTACAACGGACGCCAGCAACGAAGCATTAGGCGCTGTGCTTTCCCAAGGAGAAGTGGGAAAAGACCAGCCTATCGCCTATGCAAGCCGAACGCTGAACAAAGCCGAGAGAAATTACTCCACTATTGAAAAGGAGTTATTGGCTATAGTCTGGGCCAATAGGAAATTCCGATGCTACCTCCAAGGCAGGAAATTCACGGTCTATACTGACCACAAGCCTCTCAAAGGTGTCTTTAACGTTAAAGACCCGACTTCCCGTTTGGTGAGATTTCACCACAAATTATCAGAATTC
The DNA here is from genome assembly GCA_963924295.1 of Dioctria rufipes. Classification (NCBI taxonomy): domain Eukaryota; kingdom Metazoa; phylum Arthropoda; class Insecta; order Diptera; family Asilidae; genus Dioctria; species Dioctria rufipes. The sequence goes on along the minus strand of OZ002740.1, from coordinate 160,023,114 downwards.
GATTATACCATCGAATATAAACCAGGGAAGTATAATACCAATGCGGATGCATTAAGCCGCATTCCACAAGTATTAATCGAAGACAATACAGGCAACACTTTAACGGTACAAGCCCAAGTCCACCACACTATGGACTCAGATGTGGAGGAAAACATTTCCCCAAATAAAAAGAAAACAAAGAAACCCGCTCATTGCTTCGCCGTGACCAGAGCTCAAAACCAAAAATCCCAAGGGGCCAATACTAACTAGTTCCAGCGCTGAAACACAGCCCACGGTAGCGGAAGATAAAGAAACTAAACTCCCAGAGGCGGAAATACAACCCCCTGCTACGCTTGAACAAGAAATAAGTCCAGTCAAGGCACCTGAGATAATCACGAGCCCCAAGGAAGTTCAAACAATCCTAAAGGATTACCACGACTCTCCTTTCGGCGGCCATCAGGGTGTCATTAAGACTTATCAAAGAATCAGACGCAAGTATTGGTGGAGACACATGCTTAGCGATATAAAAAAGTACATAAAAAAATGCCCTAAGTGCCAAACAATGAAGGCATCGCCACAATTCAAGATGCCAATGGTGATAACGGACATCGCAGAACAACCTTTCGGCAAGGTTTACCTCGATATAGTAGGTCCACTAGAAGAGACTATATCAGGTAATAAATATATCTTAACTTTTCAAGATAATCTCACCAAGTTTGTCGATTGGTATGCCATACCAAATGGAGAAGCAGTAACGGTGGCGCAAATCTTTTTCAATTAGATTGTCACGCGTTATCGCATTCCAAAGAGAATAGTCACCGATCAGGGAACTAATTTCCTGAGTGAGCTATTCAAGAAGGTCTGCAAACTGCTAAAGGTAAAGAAGTTACAAACTTCCGCATACCATCCACAGTCTAATGGAGCACTAGAACGTGCCCATAGACCATTAATCGAATATCTGCGTACAATCGTAGACGAGAATCCCAAAAGATGGGATCAATTCCTACGAACCGCTGCATTCGTGTACAATAACAGTGTACACGAGGGTACTAAACTAACCCCGATGGATTGCCTTTACGGCTTCACAGCGGATGTCCCATCTAATTTAAAACGGGACCCTGAGCCCGTTTATAACTACGAAAGTTATTACCATATGCTCAAGTATAAACTACAAAAATCATATGCCACGGCTCGTAAAAATCTCTTAGCTAGCAAACAACGCTCAAAGGCATATTACGACAAAACAGTCAGGCCTCTCACTTTCCACCTAGGAGACAAAGTCCTCCTCAAAAGTGAAAGCCGCAAACACAAATTGTCTCAAATCTGGGTTGGCCCATATCTGGTAATAAATGTACCCAGTCCAACAAACACTACCATAAAAATAGGCAAACGGCAGGTTGTCGTACACAACAACCGTTTAAAGCCCTATTATGAGTAGCATACTGGTACATATATCTTTAGCAAATAAGTTCCCATCATACAAAATTCTACAATTAAATTAAGTTCTTCTAGTTACACACACAAGATCATCTAGTACGACTAATTGATTAACGAAGCCTACCCTTCATTTTCTGCAGACCATGAAGCACATATTTGTGTTAATGTACTGTCTACATTTGACAATGGGACAAATAGCAGCGGATCCCTACACCATAAGCCCCCTAAACAACACGGGAGTACTGTATGAAGATCTGGGAAAACTACGAGTATACCACAGCGCATGGAATGTTTTAACGGAAATCAACCTGATGGAACTGGACAACCAAACGCTTATGGCAGAACAGGCGGAGCACTTAGTTCACCGACTATGTTCGAATCGCTCTCAAACCGATGAGCTATGCCTGGTACAGCAAAAACACGTTCATTCTCTCTTAGAAAATATCAAGAGAAGAACAAGTGTCATTCGAGAAGTGGTCCCCAAATCAAGAACAACAAGATCTATCTTCGATGGAATAGGCAATGCAATGCACTACCTATTCGGGACCATGGACAGCACTAATGAACAAGAGGTATACAGTCGACTCGAGGAGCTCGAAACAAATACAAAAGCACTAGCCGACCTGGAAAGACAGTAGATCAGTGTAGTCAAAACTACACTACAACAAATCCAAAAGCCATTGACATCTCTGCAGGAAAGACAACGTCAAATAAATCTCCAGGTAAATAGAATGCAAAATATCACTGATGATTTACTAATGAGACAATTAAGGCAGGAGATAATTTCAAGCCTGACCTTACAAATTGTCGAGATTGAGTACAGGCAACAAGCCTTACTCGACATAATAATCTCCAGTAAAAATCACCAGTTGCATCCGCTAGTGGTGTCTCCCAAAAGTTTATTAGAGATATACCACAAGTCCCACGCTACTTGCCCAGATGCACAAAATTGTCTCTCCCTGCTATATCAGACAGCGGAAACAAAGGCTCGTATAGTCCAAGACAAATTAGTTATTAGAATACAACTTCCAATTTTCAATCGACCACAAATGAAATTGTACAGAGTGCATAGTTTTCCTATACACATTAACAAAAAACAATCATTGGTACCCGACATACAGTACTCGCACGTAACGCACCAGGTACAGACACAGGACATATTGTTATTAAAAACACAAGATCTACCTACTTATTAAACTAAGTAAACCAAATTGTTGGATATTCTCGTTGATAGAACCAACAATTGTACACCTTCAGTGTACCCAACAATTCCTAACTTCAGAAATAGAATGCCAAGGAATAACTACTATCAACCATCCCTGTCAATTACAAGTAGGACCACAAATCCTACATTATGAGGCAGAGAATATCCAGCAATTGAGTCTCAAACAACCCAACTACTTCCCAAATATCGCTCCATTAGAGCAAATGGTAGAAAAATACCTCAATGAAACCAAAGAAAAGGTACAGTCTGACAAAATACAAACAGAACTATACTCAGGAGATGACACTAATAACATCATCCTAGAAGGTACCCAGTCATTAAAAGAACTGGACGAAAAACTAGAAAAAATAGTTCCTTATATCTATCACCACCCTACACATGTCCTAGCTGCAACATCAGTATCCTTAACTGGTGTTGTCATCACATGTATGGTACTGTACCTGGTCGCCAAATGGCTAGTCCCATTCATTAAAAATTATCGTCTACGTAAAACTGAAAAAACCCTAGAGGTGGAGGAACAAATCAAAAAAATCGAAATAATTGAACCTACCCCTCTCAAAAGGACCCGCACCCTACCACCTACTAGGTCAGTGCAAGTGGTATAGTGTCGCCACTTCAAACGGTCATAAGCACTATCACTAATAGTAGAGCACCTAGAAAATAAATAAAAGTGGTTTCAACAAACCGAAATAAATAATAAGAATATACATATAATAGGGGAGAAGAAATAAATAGTATTAAAAAGCATAGAAGTAAGAAAAACAAAAAAAAATGTGTTAATACAGGAACATACAAAAACAAAAGAGATAAATAAAATAGGCATAAGAGCAGAAAGCAAAAATATGTACACAAACAAAAATATCTTCCCCCTTGTAACCAAATCGTTATAATAAATAGTATTTAAGAAATCAAACAAGAATTAAAATTACAAGTAGAATAACGAAAATAACCTAGAATAAAAAATTACATAACCACTAACATTAGAAGTAGAAACAAATAAATAAATAGTTACTGAAGTAAGATAAAATATCGAAATACAGGTATACATATAACTATAAAAATAAAAGAAAAGGTAAAGGAAAGATTCTTGTACAGGAAAAACAATAATAATTGACAAAACACAAAAAACAAAAACAGCAGAAATTAATAAGGTAATAAAGGAATAGAGTGGACTAGTAATAGATAATTAAAAAAAAAGAAAAAAATAGGAAGTTAACGAAAATTTTTTAATAGAAATAAGCAAATATGTAAAAAAAAAAAAAAAAAAACCCCATTGCCAAACCAACGTCGTGCCGAGCCAACCACAAACCAGAACCAAATCCTAAAAAGGGGACTCGGAACTTTAAATAACAACGAGAACTTTTTTTTTTAATATATAAGATTTAATAAATTTTTATGGAAAAGAATAGAAAGATAGGAAAGATACAAAAAGAAAAACTAATCCTATAAAGTGGGGAACAGGCAGCCATACTGGGCTGCGTCCAGGACGTCGACCACCAACACTTCAGTCAGAGTTATCAGTTTCGACATCGCTGTCGCAGTTTTCAGGGGCCCCCTTGCGCACCCATGGCCTCATCATACCCCGCTGGAGACTCCGGCTCGGGAGACCCAGGAGGAGTTGCAAAGAGCACCCTATAGAGCTCCGTGACCGGATCTGCTGTGGAAAACACGCAGCAGAGGCAAATCGCGTACACCCCAGTCACCACCAGGGTGCCTCCTATAACGAGAGAAACATCTTATTAACAAAAAAAAAAAAAAACGTAAAAGTTTCATTTCCATACCTGCAGTGGACCTCCCCATCCCTCCATGGGGGATCAAAGCATAATCCACATGAAAGGAGTGTCCAGCCACGGCATCTTCCGCCCATATGACTTCGGGCCGCCGGCCCCGTCGATGTTCAAGCAGGCGAATTGGTCCGTGCCAATCACGGACAACACGGACCACACAAATCATGGTGGCACGTGAGACCACAAATTCGGGGCAGTACCAGGGATCACGACCTAAAGCGACTCGGAAACTCATGACGAATGAGCCATGAACGCTCAAAAGTGGCTGCAAGTACCCCGAGATACCTTACATTGTATCTCAGCCATAAACATAAACAAAATATCCAATTCAGATAAGTTCTTGATCCAAAACCATTTTTATCTTCCGTCTAAACAAAACAATTGTGCTAACGTGCAAAAATTTTTAATTTTTCTTTTTTCTTCTTTTCCACCTTCCCCTGAGAATTATTCCTTTTCAAAGAATAATCCTCTTTTTCGCAGGGGGAAGGATTGTTATATACCTAAAAATGGTCAACAATGATAATTATAAGAAATAATTATCATTGGAAAAATCATTAAAAAATATTTAATTTTCATAGGTAGAAATAAGCTAATCATGTTTAAAACATGGTTGGCTTATCTCCTAACAATGCGAAGAAATTGCCATCAGCAATTTCTTCAAATTCCTTTGCAACAAATAAAAATATTTTCCCACAAAACGACTTGGGAAAAATAAAAGTTTTAAATTTCAACCCAAGTCGTTTCGATAGAAAAATAGCCCCACGATAAATCTTACCTTCAGTAAGATTTGTCGTAAATACGATATGTATGTACATACATACAAAAATACATATCGGGCGCATAAAATTTTACGTCGGTGAAGACTGAAATGATCAAGTCTTCACCGAAAAAAGCTCTTATCAGCGAATTGTCGCGAGCTGCATACATTGTGATCGCAACAATGTATGCACGATAGGACGACGATGGTTTGATATTTACGAAAATATCAAATTTCAATTTCACCCATCGTTCGTCGCGATAATTCTGGGCATGTTTAAACATGCCCAGCGGTAAATAATTTTCTCAGGATAGGAATGCTAATTAAGCACTTTCCTATCCTGAGCAACTAAACTTGCGATTACGAAAATCCAAGTCGAGTACAGTCGATTTTAAGCAGTAAAAGCGGCCAGGTTTCGGCAGTGGAGTTTGAGAGTTTTTTAGAATTTTAAAGTCGCGCGATTTATTTGAACAGGTACGAATCCTTAAAAGTATTATCAGAGTTCAAGTTTGGTTCGGCGAGTACGGCACGGTTTTGGTCGGGTATTTTTATTAAAAAAAAAAAAAAAACTATTTGTATCCGGTAAAAGAACGACAAGAGAAAGTGTGAAACAACGAAAGAAACGGTACTCAATAAGAGAAGAGTTGTGTGATTAGTGGTAATTAGAATAGTGAGTCGTGTAAAGAAAAAATAAATATCCAACCTACTATAGAAAGTGAAGCGTGGTTTCAATACTCCCAAAGGAATAAAAGCCAACTAATTCCCGCGCACCACTTGGTAACAGTGAGTACCTCCCTTAATTACAGAATAAAATTAGAGTGTGGTATTTTAGACGCCCGAATATATAACAACGCCAAGACGTAATAAAGAAAAAACCGCACGTAAATCCTTTTTGGTCTCTGCATGTAATGAGGGCGTATGTAAGTACCGTACTTAATCCACTTATATTGATGCATTTTTCGTATTGCAAACTAAATCGATCTACCGAAATTTTGTTGAGAAGTACTATGATTGATGAAATTATTTAATCGAAGTGCAACGAAATTAATTGATTGCTTAATTAATTATATTAAAACTTGTGTTGCACCATATTGATTGACGAAATTATATTATCGAAATTTTATTGAGAAGTGCTGTGAAATTAGTTACACTGTACTGATTCATGAAATGATATTACTGAAATTTTCTTGACAAGTGCTAGGAAATTAATTGCACCATATTAATTGATTAAATTGTTTTATCAAAATTTTATTTGAGTAATTAATTGCGTTATTAATTATATTAATGAATACTTGTGTTGCGCCATATTGATTAATTAAGTCATATTATCGAAAATTTTGTTGAGAAGTGCTACAGAATTGATTGCACGATATTGATTGATTAAATTTGTTTATCGAAATTTTGTTAAAAAGTTCTATGATATTAATTGCACCATATTTATTGATTAAATTACTTTATCGAAATTTTCTTGAGAGTTGTTACAAGAGTAATAGACTGCTTAATGAATTATATACTTGTAAATTTGTACGAGAAGTTAAAAAGTTTTAATTCATATTATTAACTGACTTACTGTATCATTTTATAAGAAAAAAAGAGAAGCAAAAGTTGAGACGAAGATTACTGTGTGTAAATTTCAATTAGAGAACAATTATTTTCCCAAGGAGCGCTCAAAAGCATGTTGGCAGATTTTTGAATTCCTGTGAAAATAATTACGTGCGTGATTCGCAGTAAAACTGCCAATTAGAAGATATAGAATTGTTTCCTGTTCTTCGAAAGATTTGCTCCCCTAGCCCTTGAAGGGTTCGAGACAAATAAAAATATGTTTTTATCAGACATATAATATAATTTTCGTGAATAATATTAAGCAGAAGTGACTCCCTCTACGACTAAAATCTGTTAATTTTGAACCATTTTATAAAATCCTGTAGTACTACCTTTGTCTTATTCGATTGGATTGCATCTGATCTTTTTGTTCGTGCAAAATTCTTACACGTCAACAATCGGATATACTTCGAAATTTCCAAGAGTTACCCTTTAACATGTCAATAGAAATACATGCCTAACGATAACAATCTTCAGTCTGAACAAAATAATGGAGTAGTTCAGGCCGAAGTTAGTATGATTGACGTATGCCAGAATTCGACAGATCACCTCAGAATCTGGACGAGTTTACAGCCTGAGGTAATTTGCATTTTTCTTCTACAAGAACTGCGCCCCAACAACAGGTTTTCTTGGATATAGTCAAGAGAAAACTCGGAGGGCCAGCATTTGAAGTTGCCCATTATGAGTCCTACAGTACTTGGAATAGTTTGGCTCAAGATCTCAGATCTCATTATAAGGGAGAAAAATTTCGAACAAGCGCTCAAAATGACCTGATCTCAGTCAAACAAACCGGTAGAAAAAATACTAGAGAGTTCGGAAATAAATTGCTTTTCGCATTATCCTTCTTAATTTCTACCACGTGTTCCGAGCTCTCTGATTCAAACATACGTGAATAATTGTAAACAAAAAAATAAAAAATTAGCGATTAAGAGACAGTGGTTTAAAAATTCTGGTGAAGGCCCGATAGGAAAGAGGCTACAAGTTACGCCTGCGGACATTCATAACATCTGGAATGGAATTTTCCTGCTCCATCTTATGTTCCCAAACATCCCCCAAAGGAGAAATGCTTATTGCAATATTTGTAACCGACAAGGGAATTCACTGGATAATTGCTTTAGGAATCATAACACTCAAAATTTTCCCCCTAGTATTGTAAAGCGAGAGGTGAATTGCGTAATATGTGCCTTTCGTACTAAGGCGAATCACCACATAAATGACTGTAGACTGAGAAAATATAACAAGAGCCAATTTCCCAGATCTAACAATAACACCAAGAAAGTTAACGTATGCCGGAACCTTCTAATAATAAAAATCCGAATCACACACTTCACTATGTACCTACGAGAGTACGTAACACGGCTCAAGGTGGCCATAAGAGCGCCCTACCTAAGAGACATGACAACTCCCAGTCGGCATATGACAGCATCCGGGAGGAAGACATTGGCGTTCCATCCAGAATATCACATATAACCGAAACCCATTAGACAATGAAACTATAAAAGAAAAAAACCTAACTAGAGTAGTGATTTCACTTTTGGACTAAGACGATAACGCCCCCATACGTATCGCTTTAAACCCATCTGTTCAAAAAATTTCCACATTCCTTATAGATACTGGAGCAGATGTTAGCTTGTTGAAATCCAAAATTCTTCATAAAGACAAATCGCACTTAGCCGAGATCTCAATTTCAACATTATCTGGTGAACCAATAGCAACGTATGGAACTATGGTTGTCACCCTTGACCTATCCAGTAGTAATAAATCTTTCAGATTAAAACACCCGTTTTATATCCTCGATCAAAAGATCCATTTAAAATACGACGATATAATCTGTCACGATTCCCTGCGGAATAGATTTCAACAGAAATGCTCCATTAATCGACATAAACTTAAATGAAGAGCACCCCAATCATGAATTACAAAAATTAATGCCTAATATTTCGAATGTAAAAACCATTAAGTCTGGAAACACAGTGTATCTTCCTGATAAAGTCGACAAATTTCCAGAATAATTCTCTAATTCGAATCTGATTCGACTACCTCCTAGAAGCGAAAAAATAGTAGCTATTCCCTTTGCGTAACCAAACCAGGTTGTTATACACAACAAGCAGATATCGCCTGGAAATATAGCCGAATCCGTAGCTCAACCCTATGGTTAAAATATAAAACTTATGGTTCTCAATTCAAACAATACCGAAGTAGTCCTGAATGTCGATCAATTCGACTTAGACTGGGATTATTTAGAGAACTATGATGTAATTGAACCTAATTAAAACGAAGATCTAGGGAAGAATAGAATGCGAAAGTAAGGACCACTTACCAAGCTAGACCGCTGGAATGCGTAGGAAAGACACACAATTCCAGACATATATAGCATATCCAGTGACTTACTTTATCTATAAGGGGAATAACTTTCTCATACTGAGCACAAAATCTCAACTGATAGCAAATAAATCCCCTGTTTAGACGGGACCGTATAGATTGCCTGAGCCACATAGGGATGAAATACACTGACAAGTAAACGCGATGTTAAATAGTACAATTATTAGAGCGAGCGAGAGTCCATGGAACTCTTCGTGCCGATGAAGGAAGATTCGACCAGCAATAAGCGATGGAGAGCGGTGGTGGACTTCCAAAAACATAACTAATTAGCAACTGGAGTTTTATATCCGCTTCCCAAGTAGTTACGCTATGTATGTACCTGCTCACAGTTTTATTTAGAACTCTCACACACAAATGGCGCCACCGACTCTAGTCTCCAGGTTTCCGCCGTAGATGGCGCCGCCGACTTTTGGTGGGCTTGTGCCCATGTTAAACGAGAGTGTGGTTTGTGGCTTTGCTGCAAGGAATGTGGAATGAGCGTTTGCGCCTTGGATAGATGTGCAATGCGCCTAAATTTAGGCTTTTTTGGGGATACGAGATCAATTTGGTGATACGAGATCACTTTCAGTATTCCCTAGCACAGGGAAATGACATAGGTTTTCAATTTTGTTTCTGGAGTTAGCTTATTTCCCATCTCGAGTACTGGGGATACTATATCACTTTCAGCAATCTCCAGCATGGGAAAATAGCATAGAATTTCGATTTCGTTTCTGGAGTTCACTTATTTTTCATTTCGGAGATTGTAGCTCCAAACATTTGTGAAGGGGTGGTAAGCATTATTGGTGGCTAAGTTTGATCTGTGTCTGCGTACTGGAGGTTGGCTGAGAGCTTTAGTGGCAATATCTGAAACTATAACTAGGACTACCTAGGGTGAGTTGGACCTCGTGAGCTTGCTGTTCAGAGGACTTTGTCAAATCAAATATCGATCCACTACTGTAGGACCTCGTGGGGCTATCGATCTGTAGAAAGGTATTGATTGCAAAGGAGTGATCCTACATATACTTCCCATTCCCACTGCTGAATTGTTATCTACATTTGTGTGTTTACAGAATTTAATTTTCAATTCTGTTAAAAAAAAGGGGGGGGGGGGAATTTTTAATAACAAACATCTAACTATTTGTCTCTTGTTACTGAGAGTGTTATCCATTTTCTGTCTGAAATATTTTCCCATTCCATTTATCAGCTAAATATTATGATGACACGCGTACCACAGTACCATCGTAGCGCACCATCATTCACGTGGTACCTAATTTATTAAATTATTTCAGTGCACAAGGTGAACTTTTTCAGGTTCATATTTCGTTCAAGAAACGAAAGCATAAATGATAAAAATTTGACCAAACGGAATCACAAATTTGCAGGCTCTTAAATATATAAAACTCCAGCACAAGCAATCAGCAACACCCACTTCGACGTTTTTGCAAGCGTCATCATAAATTTCCCGAAATTGTTTGACACGGGCGAAATATCAGTTTACGCTAGATGTAATGCGTATATGCATTTTATGGTGATTATGCTTGCGTCGCAAGGCAACTACGAAGTTACGTCGCCAAGGAAAAGCCGAGTTGGATGTAACACTTCATAGTGGTCGGTTCACGGTTCTATTGCTCGCAACTTTAATTATTTCAAATTATCTTCTATTAGTGTTAAACTCAATTAATTAGTTAACGATCAAGCGGATAAACCGATCGAATAAAATAATAAAACATAACCAAGTGAGGTGTTTTATTTATTTAAAGAAATAAGATCTTTCCAGCTCTTGTTTCCTCCTCTTCTCCACATGGTGCAGACCATACCTACATACCACAATAATAAAGGCATATGCACGTACCCCAACAACAAATAATAATAAAAAATAAAAATAAACGAAACACTTATAACTACATACCTATATATCATTGGAATTTAAATTCTGAATTTGTAATCAGCATTATAAAATATCACAGAAATGTATCACAGTTAGGTATATTGCTCTCACAGTTTTTGACTAAAATTATTACTCACTCGTTGTTAGAATTTCATATCATAACATCACAACTCGTTGTAAATTTATCTCTTTATCGGTTCAGTTTGGTACATATAGTACATATCTTTGTAAAAATCTAGTTGTTTAAATAAAGAAAGAAAGTTGAACAAGTTCATTTGTGGCTTGATTTATTTTTCTAATAAAGTGCAAAAACTCTTGTGCTATCTTTCATTGGCGACCGTGACAGGACTTGTGTTTAAGTTTAGTTGTTGGAAATTTGTGAGAAATTAAACTAGAAACAATAGACTAATCAGACTAGTATTGTGAAAAAACTGTGTGGTTGGTGAACTTTGAACTCAATTATGTTTCAATAGTATTGTGCTGCAGATCAATAATTTATCAGATAAGGGATATTTCGCTGCATTTTTTCGAGAAATTTCGCAGAAATCTATGGATACCGTATTTAAGGTGCAACTCACATGGTCTGTATTTGCACAAGCAGGTAACTGTACACTAACTAGTGATAAGTAGCAACTCAACAAACTCAGTAAGCAAAATAACGTTGAGTATTTGGATATTTTATTTTTATTTAGAGGTTTCAGCGATACAATTTTTACAAATTGAGATCAAGAGCACTATTAATACACAAAGGTCAAGCATATATTGATTTGAAAGGGTGGCATTGTAAAGACCTTATTAATGAACCACGGTAAGCACATATAAAAGAGAAATCTTTTATCTGCATGAATTTCGAAAAAAATAAATTAATTTAAGCAAACAATCATATCGAACTAATCCTTTGGAACATTCAAGTCATGGTTGAAATATTTCGGTGTGAGTAATAAACTTTATACGGTGCAGTTGTTTAATAAAAGGCATAAATAGACATATGTGGTGAATTTATTTCATAAACTAAACAAACCTCGTTCGTTATCGAATAAAAATATATAACCTCTCGTCATACGATTTTGCGCAATACTCAATACGCTTGCTCTTGCATACTTCGAATTAGTGATAGACCCAGTTTCGCTTTGTTTTTCATTAGCTCACTAGTTAATTATTAAATTGATCATTATTAGTGTACATAATTTTACATACAATGAGTCAAACAGCAGAAGAAGTGAAACAGCAACTCGATGAATTACGGGCATTGCGAGGTAATACATAAGGTTGTATTTCACGATTAAAAACATATGTGAACAGTAAGGCAGACACGTTAAGTGCAACGGAGCTCGAATGTAGATTGGGAATTTTGGAGTCCTATTGGAAACTCCTCTTGTCGCATCAAACAACTATAGAAAAATTACACCGGATGATTCAAGTAATAGTATCAGCCGAGGTGAATTAGAAGACCTTTACTGTGAAGTCAAATCTAAAATACGGTCATTGATGTCTGGTAAGGGCCGCTTGAGCCTATCAGATGGTAACAGCTCATTCGTAGTTCCAGCTCAATCCAAAGTAAAACTACCGCCTTTGAAACTACCTCAGTTCTCTGGCAAATATTCCGAATATCCTAAATTCATTGCAACATTCAATAAATTAGTTCACGATGATCCAGAAAAGTCGGTCACTGAAAAATACACGCATTTGCTAAACTGTTTATCAGGACCTACGCTTCGTGCAATAGAATCGTTAGGTACCTCTGCTGTTACTTATACGCAAGCGTTGGATAAGTTAAAAGAACGCTTTGACAACAAATGCTTAATCTTCCAAGAGCATATTACTGAAACCTTTGAATTGACTAAAGTTTCTAAAGGTTCTGCAAGCCAGCTGCGTACCTTAGTTGATAAAATTAGTGCTCATCTTTGTGCCTTGCGTGCGCTTGCAACTGATACCGACATCCTGAACCCCATTATCATACATATTGCGAACTCTAAGTTAGATTCAGATTCTCAAGCTCGTTGGGATGAAGCTATAGTTTATGAAAAACTTCCCACCTGGAATGACTGTGAGCAAGTTTTAAGTCGACGTTGTCAGTTTTTGGAGGTGCGAGAGAAAAAATCAATTCATCCTCATGGCAACCCTCAACCCTTTCAAAGGGCAAAGCCTTTTAGTATTCAGGCCCACAAAGGCTCTACGATACTGAAGGTGACAGCCACTAGCTGTGTGCTTTGCTCTGAAGCAACTCATAGTATTGGCAACTGCCTAAAATTCAAACAAATGCCTATCTTAGCACGCTTTGAACTAGCGAACAGGCTGTCTTTGTGCATCAATTGCTTGACCAAGGGACATACTGTTAAAAACTGTCGATCGAGTAAATGTAGGGTGTGCTTCCGCCCACACCATACTGCATTGCACCGATTCCCTCAAGATACAACTACAGTTAATCCTACTTCATTATCAAGTAACGGACAGAGCCATCAGGTGCCTACTACCACTACAATTGGGCAATTTGAACCTTCCGCTCCTTCCTCCCTCCGCTCAGCAGTACAAGATTTGGAACCTAGAACCTCCAAGGGACATGTATTTTAGCCACAGCAGTAGTTCAAATTAAAGATAAAGCTGGGTTTTTTCATTTCGCTAGAACTTTGTTAGACTCTGCATCGCAGCAGAATTTTATTACAAGTAATCTCGATCACAAACTGGGTTTAAAATATATTGATTGGAGATGTAGTATCTAAAGTGCTATATGAAACACAGGAAATTAGTTCCATATGGACTTGAATATGTGGATACTGCCCTCCATTACTGGGCTTCAGCCTGAAAGAGAAATAGATGTACATGGTTGGAAAATCCCTCCCAATTTATAATTAGCAGACTCTAACTTTCACAAACCGCAACCGATAGACATGTTGGTTGGTGCGGACAAATTCTTTCAGCTGCTTTCTGTTGGCCAAGTCAAACTATCTAATAATCTGCCAATACTACAAAAAAACCCTACTGGGGTGGATTGTATGTGGAACTTACAGTGTTTCGTAAGCTGTAAAACAAGTTTGTAATATAGCATCAAATATTGAATCAGTACGAGCCGAAGATAATCTTAATTCACTTGTTGGAAAATTCTGGAGATTAGAAAGTCTAGAATCAGCATCGTATAAGCTCACGGTTTATGGTTAAACTAACTTTCAAGGCACCAGTGTCATCACTAGGAAATTCCTTTAAAATCTCAAAGCGGAGGCTTCTCTCACTCGAAAAAAGATTGCAAAGGGATGCTTAAAGAAAGAATACTCTAAATTCCTGGAGGAATATCAGTCATTAGGTCACATGGAGCCTATTTCACCGCATATTCTTTCATCGAATTATTACTACATGCTTCATAGTTGTGTGCTTCGTCCACTGAGCTCATCTACCAAACTCCGAGTGGTATTCGATGCATCCTGCCAAACATCAATGCAAATATCTTTGAACGACATCTTAATTGTTGGCCCACTAGTTCGAAATGCTTTATGCTCGATTTTATTTCGATTTCGTTGTTGGAAATACGCCTTAACGGCTGACATATGCAAAATGTTTCGTCAAATATTAGTATATCTCGAAGATAGATACTTGCAATGCATCTTATGGAGAGATCAGAGGACTGGTGAGCTACAAACGTTCCGCTTAAAGACCGTCACATATGGCACTGCTTCCGCACCATACCTGGCGACTCGTTGTTTAAATCACTTAGCTGATATTTATGGTACTTCCTTTCCGTTGGCCTGCAGTGTAATAAAGGAAGACTTCTACGTTGATAACCTGCTAACTGGATATGACACTGAATTAGCAGTAGTTGAACTTAGAGATCAAATTAAGAGCATATTGGCAGCAGGTCAGTTCGAGCTGAAAAAATGGTACTCCAATGCTGACTCGTTATTGAAGGAAGTGCCAGAAACCCACAGAGAAAAACCCATAAAAATGCATGACTCAGAGGTAATAAAAACTCTCGGAATTGCATGGGATCCTGCTGTTGACCAATTTTTGTACAGTTGCATACCTATACAACGAGCTTGTTCAAAATTTACAAAGCGCACCATACTCTCAGATATGTCTAAGCCATTTGATCCGTTAGGACTCATAAATCCACTGGTGGTAAGAGCAAAAATTTTTATACAAGAACTGTGGCTGCTTCAATTGAATTTGGATGAGTCTCTTCCTTTCGAATTCTGTACACGATGGGAACCTTATTTAAAGGACTTAGAAAATCTACACCTACTTCGAATTCCACGATTCGTTTTCTCGAAGAAAAGAATACAACAGGTAGAAATACACGGCTTTTGTGATGCCTCCATGCGAGCATATGGTTGTTGTTTATATATAAAATGCGTCGATATTTACAACAATATATCAGTTTATCTTCTTGCGGCCAAGTTTAAAGTAGCACCTACAAAACCGCTACGTACCTTACCGTGTTTGGAACTTTGTGGAACAGAGTTACTTTCTCAACTATTATCCAACTGTCGAGGTCTTTTGAAGACAAAAATCAATCGTGTGTACCTCTGGACTGATTCTGTGATTGTGCTAGGATGGTTAGCTTCACATGCATCAAATTGGAAGCCATTTGTTGGCAATAGGGTGTCAACTATACAGGAGGTGACGGAGGAAGCAATTTGGCGATATGTCCCAAGCAAATCAAACGCTGCTGACGTAATATCAAGAGGAGCCACAATGAATGAGCTGCAGAATTCAATCTGGTTTACAAGACCTGACTTCCTATATAAATCACCGGAAGACTGGCCGAAAAGAGTAGTAAAACTAGATGATCTACCTGAAAGCAGAAAGATAAAAACCATTCTCAATTGCATCGTTGAAGAATCCTTCTTAGAATCAGCACATAAGTGGAGTACTTTCACGAAAATTCGAAGAATTTTCGCGTACTCTTTACGGTTTATTCTCAACCTCAAACGAAAAAAGAAGAAAGAGAGTCTAGTTACAGGAGTTCTTACCGCTACGGAACTAGAATCATCTTTAATGAAAATCGTGTGGGCAGTACAACACAGAGAGTTCGCTGAAGAGATCGATTCAATTAAAGCAGGAGATACGCTTCACTCCAAGAATTCACTTCAAACGTTAACTCCCTTCCTTGATAAATACGACTTCTTACGCGTTGGAAGCAGATTAGACAATGCAAATCTCCCTTATGCAGCAAAACATCCTCTTCTGCTGCCAAGGAAAAATCCATTTGTCAAGACCTGTATAACTTACTTGCACCGAAAAAATTTTCATGCAGGTCCGCAAGTCTTAGTTGCTGTGATAAGACAAAATTTTTGGATAGTCAACGCAAGGGAATATGCTAGACGAGTCATAAGCGAATGTATCCACTGCTTTCGCTATAGGCCAAAGCTTACACAGCAAATAAAGGGAAACATTCCAGAACATTGATTAGTTGGATCAGCCGCCTTCGAAAATATCGGGGTTGATTTTTGTGGTCCATTTACTTCGACGTTTAAAATTCGTGGTAAACGAACATACAAATCTTACATTGCAGTCTTCGTTTGTTTTCTCTCCAAGGGTGCTCATTTGGAAGTAGTGTCTGATTTATCATCCGAGGCCTTTACAGCTACTCTAAAGCGATTTGCTGCTCGTCGACGACTTTGCAAGCACTTGCATTGTGACAACGCCACGAATTTTGTAGGAGCCAGACGACAGTTAGCGGAGCTAAAAAGGGCTTTCATGAGACAGGAAGTTCAAGTCAACATTACAGAATGGTGTGCAGAAGAAGGTATCGAATTTCATCACATTCCACCAAGGGCACCACATTTCGGTGGAATATGGGAAGCCGCTGTGAAGGCAGCAAAATCCCATCTCATCAAAACCATGCAGAATGCCAGCCTAACTTTTGAAGAGCGGACTACAGTTTGATCCCAACTAGAAGGTATCCTGAACTCTCGGCCGATATGTAAACTATCTTCAGACCCTAACGATGAAGAGGTGTTAACACCAGCTCATTTCTGGAGCCAAGCCCCGCTACATTGTATTTTGGAACCAGACATCTCTAACGTTAACATTTCAGTAATACATAGATGGAGACGTATTTCAGTTCTCCAACAGCTTTTCTGGAAACGCTGGTCTACCGAATATCTTTCTTCTCTTCATTGCAGGTACAAATGGAAGACTGCGGCACCTAATGCATTAGTTGGTTCATTAGTTTTGGTCCACGACGATAACCTTCCCCCTCAAAGGTGGCTGTTGGGAAAAATACTTAGCGCTATTCCACGAAAAGACGGTAAAGTTCGAGTGGTGGACTTAAAAATCCAGACGGGTGTGATCAGGCGACCAATCTACAAGATAGCACCACTTCCAATACCAGACGATTATTGAGAGTATCTTAAACTCTCAAGGCGGGGGGCATGTCTAAACACTTATAACTACATACCTATATATCATTGGAATTTAAATTCTGAATTTGTAATCAGCATTCTAAAATATCACAGAAATGTATCACAGTTAGGTATATTGCTCTTATTGTAAAAATTGCAGACAGTTAGTCCAGAATAGCTTATCACAGATTTTGTCTAAAATTATTACTCACTCGTTGTTAGAAGTTCATATCGATAACATCACAACTCGTTGTAAATTTATCTCTTTATAGGTTCAGTTTGGTACATATATAGTATGTACATATCTTTGTAAAAATCTAGTTGTTTAAATAAAGAAAGAAAGTTGAAGAAGTTCATTTGTGGCTTGATTTATTTTTCTAATAAAGTGAAAAAACTCTTGTTCTATCATTCACATAACAAGCAAAAGTAAATAACAAAAAAAAAATATGATCGGAATAGCCATACGCCATTCTACGATCCATTCATGAATTTACGCTATGTGCAAGAAAGGCTTAAAAATGCAATATGATAACCACTGGTCACCGTTGCACCGTGATAATGCGCACAATGCATTACTCAGTGAACTTAAAAAAGTAATTGCTCAATGACGCAATCGATAACTGTGTCATAGTTACTTTGCATTTGTTCAATAAGAAAAAGATTGCAAAGTAAGCATCTAAGCAATGCTATGCTTGTTCATGTAGGGGTTAAGGTATATGCATTTATCGATAATACATATTTTTGATCGATATTGCTAATATGAGCAAGGTAAGTAATTTTGTAATACATAATATATAATAGTTCTCATGCCAAACAATATTTTGTATTAAGGTTTTAGCGATGTAAGCAAGTTGCAAAAGTATAAATTAAGTATGATATGAAATAAAAATTCAGAGTTTTACTTGCAACTCTCAGTGTATAATTCAATTGTCAGATATCGAGCTTTTTAGCTCTAACATGGCTAATAACAAAGGTATTGAGCTCTTCAGCTCCCATTGAAGATATTCCTATTCAAACACCAGATATACTTGGTGGACTTTTAAGAGATTGAGCTCTTTAGCTCTAATATTAAAAGTCATTTAATTCACCTTTTGATTAACAGATCGAGCTGAAGAAGGCAAGCGAAATTTAATAAAGGAAGCAACGTATTTACAATCGAAACCACGACAGGCGGCGCTGTGGCAACGCGGAACACCTTTAACGAAAATACTGTATTGACCTGATTGTTAAGGACACTTCTAAGTTATTACTGTCCCTGAAAATCCACTTAATGCAGCGTGATCAAGTGTATTATTAAGTAGGCATAATTAAAAATAAGTAAAACGATGTCAGTTTTTAAGTCACTCTCATTTCAATCTTGCTAGAGGAAACATCGAAAATCGTTGTAGGAATAATGACTGTGATTTAAACTATTTATTTCTTTATTATTTCTTTTTCATTATTTTTAGATGTTTCCTCTTACAAGATTGAAACCAGAGTGACTTAAAAACTAACATCGTTTTCCTTATTTTTTATTATGCCTACTTACTAATACATGGAAACCACTGATCACGCTGCACAAAGTGGATTTTCAGGGACAGTAATAATTTAAAAGTATCCTTAACAATCAAGTCAATACAGGGGCTCAACGCATAAAAGGATTTTCGTTAAAGTTGTTCCCCTTCGCCACATTACTCCCCTGCCAGCGAAACCAATGTTTCAGCGAAATTGCCTAGGAGTTCTAGTGGTTCGACCAGCTGAGTAGTACATTGCGCGATCACTGTGGAACCATCCGTCAAAAATCTAATGCGCCGAGGTTCTATACCAGATGAAGGCGTTGATACGTCATGCGAATTTTGAATGTCGGGACATAAAATTAGGTTTTTACTTCACCCATACGACTACCACTACTTATCTAAGTCCACATATCAATATCTTCCTACAAAGGTGTGGCTACGCATACCACTTTCGGACTAAAAAGCTATTCTAGAAAGATTTCAAGTGGCAACATTGACCATTCCATTACACCTGATCATAAAAACAATTGTTAATATGGCTTTCTTTTACTGCACCCATACAAATACCACTGCTCATCTGAGGTATTCCACAAATCAATACATCATACTACCACCTTCTTTTCTTAAACCCTTAAATCCTTCTCAATATTACGAGAGCATTAGTCTTCGATTCAACATTTTGTTAAGAATTTCAGTTATATTTACGCTTTGGATCATGAAGCCGTGAGACTACTTTGCTCAAATCAAATAAAAACATATACCTCCAATCCATTGTAAAACATACATCGATTCAATCCCTCATACCAAAACCCCGAGAATACTTCCCAAGCTATGAAACAGAAATCTATTTGTGTGCATTGAGTGTCCGCTATCTAAAATATTCTATATTGATACTTATAGAAAATTGCCAAACATTAAATTTATATATGCTGTAGAGCCTAACTTACTATCCATACAGGAAAATAGTCTTCTAGTAATTTACAGCTTAGTTCCTTACCTTCCAAAGGCTACACCTACTATATACCTTACTTAGCAAAATAATAAAATAGTTTTGATTAAAATGTAACCTTACATATTACGCCCACTAACTCCAAGCTGAATGTGTGTCTATTTGCAGCCGTAGCCCGAATCTGAAGTCAGCTAGGTATCATCAGCCCAAGGTACAGCGCCATATACAATTATTACTCAACAGGGAGTTCTTGATTGAGGAATCGTAGTCATTTGGTTAACAATTTATTTTAGTTCGGAAGATAAGAAAGTAGGCTTCGGATTATCAAAACACCACATTTCTTTACGAATAGAAGTTAGATCAGTAAAGTGGCCCCACCCCGCCGCTAATGATCTCAGCCAACGTGTTATATAGCCCCGTCCAACAACAAGCCTGATAATTCCAGGCAACCATATTATACTGATAGTATATAAAGCAGACGACCAAGCTCCAAGAGGGCATGTATATGATCAAGTCCACATCAAACATGTGTGCTAGAGAGAGAGAGAGATGTTTTGAGAGAACAAGATGGTTTCAAAGTACGGTATACACTAAAGCTTCCTTATGTGTTAGAGCGAGACATATTACAGCACTCCAATTCTCATCAAAAACTAAATTAATATAATCATACCACCTTCTTCCATAAAAACTTTTAATTTAGTCCACTCTCAACCAACGTAATGCTTTCATGGTAAGATTTAAGAATAAGCAAATAACAGTAACCGCTGTCGACCATCGCCACGGTCTTAACCAAAGCTGCTATATCCTACTAGAATTATGTGATGCTAAATACCATCCACCAAAGCTTTTAACTTATATTACCCTAGTCTTCACTATTGATACAACACTATTTCGGATTATGATACTGTAAACATGAAGCGGCATTGCTGATAAGATTTTTACTGAGCGCAAGACTTTCCAATAGACACAAGAAAATCGCTGGACTTGTTTACTTTTCTCGGCTGTGCTAGTATGCTTGATATAAAATTACCAGTCATGCTATTACACTTGAAGACTAAAAACTTTCTAACAAGGCTGCACCTATACAATTTTCATTACTAATCTTAGTCGCCACATCATCCTACATTAATATTATAGCTCATCAAAGATTTTAATTTAACCAATTCTCAACTTAATGCTTACAAAAATAGCCTAGACTTGAATTATTAGTAATATGAATTTCATCAGAAAAGGTATGATCGCTAATATCACAAGAACCATAGCCCGTAGAGGATTTCTAATAAGACTTTTCAGTACACGCACACCCCTACACCGAAGATTTTCTGATATGGCTTTAATTTGCATTCTTACCATCCCAAGCAGCCGTGATCTCTTTTTAGATATCGAATATCATGACCACTCTTGTTCATAAAAAAATATATACAGACCACAACTTACGTTATAGTTGTTGTTGATTTTTTATCAGCAAAAGAAATTTTCAATTATAACTTCCACTACTCATCTAAGACATGTTTTTTTCCAGTTAAAGAAATTGGGAATCTTTCATAAATCGTTCAATTTGTTTACTTTACGCGGGTTTGTGCGAACTTTGTTTACATTATTCGACTGCGATTTTGTTTACATTATTCGGCTGTACGAATTGTTTGTGCAATGAAACAAATTAGAAACATTGCACAAAAATTAGGCCATTTCTTATCTAAGCCAACATATCTACCTACGTTAGTTGTTGTTGTTGCTAATTTAATAACATGGTGCAATACGGAATATCGCCTGGTAGAAAACATTTTGGTATGACGTAGTGTGTCCCGGACACTTTTTGTATGGAAAAAGTGGCCCAGGATCGGCATAGCGTAACCACTATCCACCACCACCACAAGCCACTACCACCCACCACCAATACCGCCCGTTGTGGTAGTCAAACATTATTCAGGATTTCCACACTTTGTATGGGAAATTGAATAAAAAGAATGCCATATATAAAATATCATTTATTAAAAATTGAAAAAATACTAACATTTAATTCTTAGTGTATCATTCAATGGTTGGGCTTCCTTAAATCGGTTTCCCTATAACTGTAATATTACTTTCTTTATTTTACAATAATGTATATTTTATGCTGTAATGCAATTAAAATAAACTATTTCATTAAATGGTATTTTAGCTATAAACAATTTTTATTTACAATACTAATCCTTAGATTATATGTTTCCTGCGTCTGCTCCTTGCTGTTCTGAATGAATAGAGGAAAGTCCCAATGGTAGAATGTCGGTTGTCCCACACATAATATACCGCTTGTTATCATATGGAATCAATGCAATCTTCTTTTGGCTGATGGTGTAGACATTATGGTTATGCGATCGTATGAAGCTCTGATTAGCAGTTAATACTGGCTGGTTATTCAAACATTCGACGATTGATATGCCTCTGGAGTACATTAGCCTTTATTCCTTCGCTTTCTTTACAGTTGTACCATCCTTTATATCCCGACTGTACATTTTCGAGCGCAAGCCTGCAAATCGTTCATTAGAGCAGGAAGTGTTTTTTCATGAACGGTAAATTGAATTGATTATCTTCTAGATAATCACTTGGACCAATATCAATATTTTCAGCCATAGACTCATACTGATCCATCCGTTGAATCATCTCTTGCCCAAGCGAAGAAGCTTACGTTATGCTCATAACATTTTGATTCGACTTTCTCTATATTTTTATGTAATTTAAAAAAGTTATAGTATTCTTGAATTTGTTCCTTATGCTCATCGAAAAAAAAATGTTATTACATTCTCTTATAAACTCGTCAATATCCAGCTTAACAGTCTCACATTCAAAAAGACACTAATTGGATAGTAACAATTTCTCATGCAATTCTCTTTTTGCCACTTAGATTTTGTATAGAATCTACCAATTTCTTATAAAAATTTTCCCTGCTTATTAGAATTTGGATAGAACATACTGTTACCAAATTCTTATAAAATTTTGTTTTACCACTATGTATTTGTAAATATTATAGGATATATTTTCACCAAGAACTGATTTCAGAAAATGGTCTCCGGCTTCGTTTTGGGTAAAGATATAGTCTATAAGAAATATCCATACAGCATAAGGTCACCCTATTCTAGGTTCCTGGACATATGGATATCTAGAGCAATGAAATAGCTGATGAGCTTGGTGAAAAAAGTTTCTGAAATTGATAACTCTGCAGTACTATCACTTATTTGAGGATACCATTCGAAACTTTGAAAAGAGTGATTACCAACGAAACCTGTGAAAACAAGTCTTCTGTGGTTCAATAGAGATACCCAGATTCTTACAAAAGTTCTTCTGCCTGTTAGATTTTGTATGGGACATTTTCTTACCAGATTCTTGTACAATTTTATTCTGGTTATTAGATTTTTTTTATAGAACATATTGTTACCAAATTCCTATAAACTTCATTTTGTTGCCATCTAGGATATCGCATTCTTTCATCAAAGCTTTAAATTTAACTCACTCTCAACCTAATAAGAAAATACTCCAATATCGTAGCAGTTTCACGTGATGTATTTTTAGATATGTATTCGTCCAGCCCAGCTCAAGACATGATAACCCCTGACGGCCAGAGCATATAAAGCAAACAACTGATAACACCAAGTTCCAAGCTGGCAAGTAAACGATAGCATATTGTCGGTAAAATTCTCATCCACCAAGTGTGCAGAACAGCCTAACAAAAGAATTTTAATTCCGGACAGCCATAGCATATCAATCAATCAACTGATAACACAAAGCTCCAAGGCAGATGTTGTGTGTTATAGCGAGATGGTTGAAAGTATGGTATTCACCAAAGTTTCCTACTAAATTATTAGCACCCGCCGCACATTAAAGAAACTTCATGCAACACCAAATTTAACCTCTTCTCAAAATATTTGTTAATCCCAGACCGAAAAATATAACGAATTGTAAACAAAACCTATAGACTTCCTCATTGGCAAATATCCATAAGATAATTTCAAGCTATCATGTCCACGTAAAATATGAAGACAGATTTATGTTAGAGCAACGCAGATGTTTTGGCAGAGTCAGCTGGTTGAAAAGTATGGTATTCACTAAAGCTTTCTACTATATTATGCGCACTCACCACCCATAAAATAAACTTCGTGCACCACTAAGCTTAACCCAATCTCAACTACCACGATTTTGGTAAAAGGTAATATAAAATTACCTGCTAAGTCATGCTATTACACCTGAAAACCAAAAAAAAAAAATTATTCTTTTACTGCTCCCATACAATTTCCATTACTTAATATCATAGCACTATCTTCTATCATCAATGCTTATAATTTAACCCACTCTCAACCTAACTTAAGATTTAATAAACAAATAACACTATCCTCTTCCACGCTCTTTACTAAAGAATTCATGATTAATATACAACACAATTAATATATACACAACTTACAGTACCCACCCACAACCTCCACCACGGTCTTCACTATAGGCTTGAAGAATTATAAGTTTTTTCTTCCTTCATACAACACCATTCGGATGATGCTTTCATATGAACCAATATTGCTGAAAACTTCCACTTCTCATCGAAGCCAACATATCATACTACATTAATATAATAATACCACCTTCTTACATCAAAAATTTTAATTAAACCCACGCTCAACGTAATGGTTAGAAAATATGTGCTCAATCTAATAGTTTGAAGATAAAATTATCATATTCTTATCAGCTTCATGTGAATTATGATATATGGGTAAATAACTCTGCTACCTTCCTATGCTCATCGGCCATAGACACAAAAAAAAGATAAATCAATTTGTTTATTTTATTTGAATGCATTTGTTTACGCAGGAAGTTATGTTGTATTTCAAGCTTATTACACCCTGGCCACCGAAAATTTTACTAATTTATATTACTCGTCTAAATTGGCATATCATCCTTCATTAATATGATAGCTCGTTAATGCTTTTAATTAACTCACTCTAATGCTAATAATATGTAATTTTTTCAGATGTGGCTTCTCAAACCACTTTCAGGCTAGGCTAACAAGTTCCTCTAGAAAGATTTCGTGTTGCAACACTGATCATGCCATTACACCTTATCATCAAAAATATGATGGAAAGTCTTTTACTGTACCCATACAACTTGCACTACTCATCTAAGTCATCATATCATTCTATATTAGTATCACCCCACATTGATATCATAGGCGATCAAAGCTTTAAATTTAACCGGCCCAAAAAAGAAATTTTATTGAAAATTAAAAAACCGTTTTTCATAAAACCTAAGAATTTTCAATACACACACATACACACACCTACATCGAAAATTTTCTGATAAGACTTTAATCTCCATTACTTCATGTTTCTTAACATCCGAAGCAGCCGTAATCTATTTTTAAATATTAAATATCATAGCATGATCCGCCATGTTTATTAAAGATTTTTAATCCACAACTTACGTTATAGTTGTTGTTGTTTTTTTTTTTCAGCAAAAAAGATATTTTCAATTATAACTTCCTCTACTCATCTAAGACATCATATCTTACAGATTAATATCAGTTGTTGTTGTTTTCATCTAAAGAAATTAGGAAGCTAGTAGTTATTCTATGCCGGTTCTGGCCCGCTTTTTTAAGCCTCCAGGATTTCGCCACAGATGGCACCACCGTCGTTAGGTGGTTTGAGTCAATACTAATGTAGGTTTGTGCCTTGGCTGTTTTGGTTTGTGTCTCGACTGCGTCCTAGCGGGATTAAGCGGTACTACCGGGATGTGTCATTTGGTCTTGGCTGCACCTTAGTGGCATTAGCCGGTGCTACCAGCATGCTCCCCATTGTGCCTTAGATGCACTATTTTGTCTTCGATGCGCCATTGAGTCTCGACGCTCCCTAGCGGTATTAACCGGTACTACCGGGATGTGTTATTTGGTCTTGGCTGCGCCCTAGTGGCATTAGCCGGTACTACCAGCATGCTCCCGTACTACGGTTTTCTTAGATAGATATGTGGTGCACCTAAATGTAGGCTTTTTATCATGATTTTTCTTGAGCGCCTAAATGTAGGCTTTTGGTTTTGAACTGATAATTAAAGTTAATAGTAGGAAATTTTTGTTCATGCCAATGGATTCTAGGGTGTCATGTGGGGGAGGGGGATAATCAAAATAGGGAGGGCGGTAATGAAATTTTCATCAGAAATCCTCTACGGGATTTGGTTTTCGAGATATTAGCGTATTAATATTTCAAGTTATTTTTGCTCATGGAAATGGATTCTTGGCGGTGTGGGGTGGGAGGTGGAACGAAATTTTCATCAGAAATCCTCTACGGGCTTTGGTTTTTGAGATATTAGCGACATTTGTTCAAACAATTAGCTAATTGGCAATTACCAGCTTGGTTGGTCATTAGCTAATTGGCAATTAGTAATGTGGTGTGATGCGTAATTCTCATTAGCAGGGAAGTTGTAGATATAAGCATCATTCGAATTTCACAACATGTCATCACCATGAACAGATTCTAGAAGAGAGGTGTCAAACATTAAATGTTGCACCTAGGCTGTTTTTTTTTCTTCTATTAGCGGGGAAGTCGTAGATATCACGTATGACGTCATCATGGATTTTGTTGTTTTCAAATGCTGCAAGTGTTCTTAGCGGGGAAGTTGTAGATATCAGCAACATTCGAATTTCACAACATGACGTCCCCTTGGCTTGATGTTTTCGCAGCAAATTAATATTATTAGATTCAGGGGGTGCTTATATTGAAAAGTCACAGTTGTTCTTTCGAGTGCAAACACCGGTTCTCTAGCGGCATTAGCCCTTACTTCATATGTTGTTCACCTCGACGGAAAGTAAGGTTCCGTAGCGGCATTAGCAAGTACTACCACCATGCCTTGGTTTTGCTATTTTCTTGATTGACGATTTATTAGTGGGGAAGTTGTAGATATCAGAATGACGTCATCTTAGTTTTGCTGTTTCCAAGTGATGCACCTAAATAAGTTTGCTCTTTCGAGTGCAAACACCATTTCTTGAGCAAGGTCCCCTGGTGACATTAGCCGGTACTACATATGCTGTTCATCTCGAGCTTGGGGATACGAGATCACTTTTGAAAAGGCACAGTTGCTCTTTCGAGTGCAAACACCATTTCTTGAGTAAGGCTCCCTAGCGGCATTAGCCTGTACTTCATATGTTGTTCACTTCGAGGGAAAGTAAGGTTTCCTAGCGACATTAGCAGGTACTACCACCCTGTTTTCATGCTTAATGATTTATTAGTGGGGAATTTGTAGATATCAGAATGATGTCATCCTGGTTTTGCTGTCTTCAAGTGATGCGCCTAAATAAGTTTTCTTAGCGGGGAAGTTGTAGATATCATTCGAATTTCACAACATGATATCACCTTGGCTTGATGTTTTCTTAGCAAATTATTATTATTATTGGGTCTTGGGGGGTGCGTACATTGAAAAGTCACAGTTGCACTTTCGAGTGCAAACACCATTTCTTGAGCAAGGTCCCCTGGTGGCATTAGACGATACTACATATGTTGTTCATCTCGCGCTTGGGGATACTAGATCACTTTGGGGATACGAGATCACTTTTAGCACTCCCCAGCATAGGGAAATAGCATAGGATGTCGATTTTGTTTCTGGAGTTTGCCTATTTTTCATCTCGAGTTTTGGGGATACGAGATCACTTTGGGGATACGAGATCACTTTGGGGATACGAGATCACTTTTAGCACTCTCCAGAATAGGGAAATAGCATAGGTTTTCGATTTTGTTTCTAGAGTTTAATTATTTTTCATGTGGGAGATCGTAGCTCTAAATATTTGTGAAGGTGTGCGAAGCTTTATTGGTGGAGGTTGCTGGTTAAGTTTTATCTGGTCTTGGAGGCTACAATTTGACCCTGAGGTGCCCCTCCTGTGTCTGGGTACTGGAGGTTGGCTAAGAGCTTTAGTGGCAATATCTGATACTATGAATAGGATTGTCTGGGGTATGTGGATTGGGCTACCTTACCTATACCAAGCCTTGGGTAGAATGTATGCGGCTTATGTGTATTAAGTAATGATGTGAAATACCCTAAGCGAATTTATATCGGGACTGTATACTTTACAGCTTGCGTTTGGTTTCAGTTGTTTACTTTAGTATGAGTGGCTGTGGTATGTTGGGCTGGGCTACTTGGTGGCTGAGAAAACGTTACCTAAGGCGTGGGTGTATGTGTGCAGCTGTGTATTTATGTGGATAAGAAATGTTGTGAAATTCCTTAAGTGAATTAGTGTAATTAGTATTAGTAATAATTCAAGTTAACTCTAGAATATTTTTGATCATGCCAATAGATTTTAGAAGGTGTCAGTGGAGATCTTAGTTCTAGGGGTGGATAAAAATTTCATTAGAAATCCTCCACAGGCTATGGGTTTCGAGATATTAGCGATCTTGCCTTTTCAGGTATAATTAATATTAGTAGCTTACAAACATAAAAAACAACAACAACAACTATAACCTAAGTTGTGGATTAAAGATTTGATGATATTAATCTGTAGGTGTCCTTTATAAACAAGATTATACCATGTGATCATATATCTAAAAATAGATCAGGCGAAGCTGATTGGGGTGAATGTAGGTAGATATGTTGACTTAGCTAAGTAATGGAGATTAGTAAATGCCTGATTTTACTCTTCAGGTGCAATACTTCTAATTTGATTCCTTGCATAAACAAATTCGCACAGTCCAGTAAAGTAAACAAATTCGAATAATGTAAACAAATCCGCACCGCAACCGAGTAAAGTAAACAAACTGAGCGATTTATGTAAGATTCCCAATTTCTTTAGCTGAAAACAACAACAACTGATATGAATCTGTAGAATATGATGTCTTAGAGTAGTGGAAGTTATAATTGAAAATTTCTTTTTGCTGAAAAGAAATACAGCAACAACTATAACGTAAGTTGTGGATTAAAAAACTTTTATAAACAAGAGTGATCATTCTATGATATTCGATATCTAAAAATACATCACGGCTGCTTGGAATGTTAAGATATATGAAGTAATGGAAATTAAAACCGTATCAGAAAACTTTCGATGTTTGTGTGTGTGTGTGTGTGTGTGTGTGTGTGTGTGTATCGAAAAGCCTTAGGTTTTATGAAAAATTGTTTTTTTACTGTCAGTAAAATTTCTTTTTGGTTGGGTTAAATGTAAAGCTTTGATGAGCTATGATATCAATGTAGGATGATACTAATAGAGTATGATGTGTTGACTTAGATGAGTAGTGAAATTTGTATGGATACAGTAAGAGACTTTTCACCAAATTTTTAGTGATAATATGTAATGGCATGACCGTGTGTGGTTTGTGCAGCCACATCTGAAAAAAATCACATATTATGATTAAGAAAGCTTCATGATTTAGATCAAAAGTGCTACCTATGGATTACAAAAAGAAAGTAGGTTCACTTAATCTGCAAACAACAAATTTGCTTGAAAGCGACACCCGATGTGAGCAATAATAATTCTTGCTTCAATTATCACCTTTAAGCGACGTGTGCCGGAGAAAATATATTAAGTATAGTGTAAAATATGCATTGTAAATAAAAATTGTATTATGGTTATAATGCCATTTGAAATAATTTGTTTTAATTATAGCTTAAAGCGAAAGTTTTTTTTTTTTAGTTCAGAAAAACCAAGATTTCAAAAACTGATCCTTATAAAGAATATTCCTTATGCCCTTAGACCACGGAAGGGAATTTTGTCCTTGACCCGGAAGTGTATGTCTTGGAGGTTGCAACCTTAGTTTCCCATAATAAACTATTCCGCAGGGGGTTCTATATAACTTTTCCAAAACAGGTCTGATAACAGCTTAACAGCTTTTCGAACAGCTCTGATAACAGCTTAACAGCTTTTCGAATAGGTCTTATAACAACTTAACAGCTTTTCAAACAGCTCTGATAACAGCTTAACAGCCTTTCGAACAGCTCTGATAACAGCTTAACAGCTCCGATAACAGCTTAACAGCTTTCCAAACAGCTCTGATAACAGCTTAACAGCTTTTAAACAGCTCTGATAACAGCCTAACAGCTTTTCGAACAGCTCTGGTAACAGCTTATAAGCTTTTCAAACAGCTCTTATAACAGGTAAACAGCTTTTCATACAGCTCTGATAACAGTTTAACGGCTTTTCAAACAGGTCTGATATTCAAACAGAATTCTATTCTCACTATCAACCAGAGAGGAATCCCCCTGTGACGTTGCTGACTAGATGTAATCTAGTACCAAGACCAGATACATCCGATATCAAAAGGTTGCCCAAGAGCAGACAATGCTAGAATCAAAGATCAAATTAGTTAGGCCCACCACACCAATATTAAGAAGATAAAATTACCATAATCTTATCGAAGCTGAATCATGGTCCCCTAAGACTCGACACTGTTGGTTTCACAAGGTTACCCAAGAGCAGACACTTTCGGTTAAGTTTAAGGTGACGTCAGAGGTCAAGGATAAATTGCTGCCTTCAAGACCATGTGTCAAATACATACAAATAATAGTTTCATAACTTATTTTTCAGTTGATGTTTTGCTCTTTACCCAAACAGACCGCTGTTGACAAGCTCATTACGTAATAATTTCAACATGAGTTCTAAGGATACTACAAACTTTCTAAAGCTTACGGACGAAAGTCGTAAAGAATATTCATATAAGGCTCAGTCTGCATCTATGAAATCGATGATTTCTAGAAATAAAGAAGTACGTTTTTCATCTAAAAACGAGTCGGCTGTCCCCTACCAACAGCTCGAAAAATCAGGATATTCCAGCAAAGATCGCAAAAAGTAAAGACGGAGAGATGTTATTTATGAAAATGGTGCACAAGGAATCTTCAAAAGCCATCTTGGTCTAAAGGCATAAGGAAAATTCTTTATAAGGATCAGTTTTTGAAATCTCGGTTTTCCTGAACTAAAGAAAAAAACTGTCGATTTAAGCTATAATGTGATTAAAACAAATTATTTCAATAAGTGGCATTATAACCATAATACAATTTTTACTTACACTTTTTTACTATCACTTTTGATCTATATCATGAAGCTTTCTTAATCATAATATGTGATTTTTTCAGATGTGGCTGCTCAAACCACACACGATCATGCCATTACACATTATCACTAAAAATTTGGTGAAAAGTCTCTTACTGTATCCATACAAATTTCACTACTCATCTAAGTCAACACATCATACTCTATTAGTATCATCCTACATTGCTATCATAGCTCATCATAGCTTTACATTTAACCCAACCAAAAAGAAATTTTATTGACATTAAAAAAACCATTTTTCATAAAACCTAAGGCTTTTTGACACACACACACACACACACACACACACACACACACACACACACACACACACACCAACATCGAAAGTTTTCTGATACGGTTTTAATTTCCATTACTTCATATTTCTTAACATCCCAAGCAGCCGAGATGTATTTTTAGATGTCGAATATCATAGCATGATCACTCTTGTTTATAAAAGTTTATTAATCCACAACTTACGTTATAGTTGTTGCTGTATTTCTTTTCAGCAAAAAGAAATTTTACATTATAACTTCCACTACTCTAAGACATCACATCCTACAGATTCATACCAGTTGTTGTTGTTTTCAGCTAAAGAAATTGGGAATTTTACATAAATCGCTCAGTTTGTTTACTTTAGTCGGTTGCTGTGCGAATTTGTTTACATTATTCGAATTTGTTTACTTTAATGGACCGTGCGAATTTGTTTATGCAAGGAATTAAATTAGAAGCATTGCACCTGAAGAGTAAAATCAGGCATTTACTAAGCTCCATTACTTATCTAAGTCAACATATCTACCTACATTCACCCCAATCAGCTTCGCCTGATCTATTTTTAGATATATGATCACATGGTATAATCTTGTTTATAAAGGACACCTACAGATTAATATCTTCAAATCTTTAATCCACAACTTAGGTTATAGTTGTTGTTGTTGTTTTTTATGTTTGTAAGCTACTAACATTAATTATACCTGAAAAGGCAAGATCGCTAATATCTCGAAACCCATAGCCTGTGGAGGATTTCTAATGAAATTTTTATCCACCCCTAGAACTAAGATCTCCACTAACACCTTCTAAAATCTATTGGCATGTTCAAAAATATTCTAGAGTTAACTTGAATTATTACTAATACTAATTACACTAATTCACTTAAGGAATTTCACAACATTTCTTATCCACATAAATACACAGCTGCACACATACACCCACGCCTTAGTTAACGTTTCCTCAGCCACCAAGTAGCCCAACCCAACATACCACAGCCACTCATACTAAAGTAAACAACTGAAACCAAACTCAAGCTGTCAAGCATACAATCCCGATATAAATTCGCTTAGGGTATTCCACATCATTACTTAATACACATAAGAAGCACACATTCTACCCAAGGTTTGGTACAGGTAACGTAGCCCAATCCACACACCCCAGACAATCCAATTCATAGTATGAGATATTGCCTCTAAATCTCTCAGCCAACCTCCAGTACCCAGATACAGGAGGGTGCACCTTAAGGTCAAACTGTAAACCCTAAGACCAGATTAAACTTAACCAGCAACCTCCACCAATAAAGCTTCGCACACCTTCACAAATATTTAGAGCTACGATCACCGACATGAAAAATAATTGAACTCTAGAAACAACATCGAAAACCTATGCTGGAGAGTGCTAAAAGTGATCTCGTATCCCCAAAGTGATCTCGTATCCATAAAACGCGAGGTGAAAAATAGGCGAACTCCAGAAACAAAATGGAAATCCTATGCTATTTCCCTATTCTGGAGAGTGCTAAAAGTGGTCTCGTATCCCCAAAGTGATCTAGTATCCCCAAGCGCGAGATGAACGACATATGTAGTATCGTCTAATGCCACCAGGGGACCTTGCTCAAGAAATGGTGTTTGCTCTCGAAAGAGCAACTGTGACTTTTCAATTTACGCACCCCCCAAGACCCAATAATAATAATAATTTGGTAAGAAAACATCAAGCCAAGGTGATATCATGTTGTGAAATTCGAATGATATCTACAACTTCCCCGCTAAGAAAACTTATTTAGGCGCATCACTTGAAGACAGCAAAACCAGGATGACATCATTCTGATATCTACAAATTCCTCGCTAATAAATCATCAAGCATGAAAACAGGGAGTTAGTACCTGCTAATGCCGCTAGGAAACCTTACTTTCCCTCGAGGTGAACAACATATGAAGTACAGGCTAATGCCGCTAGGGAACCTTACTCAAGAAATGGTGTTTGCACTCGAAAGAGCAACTGTGCCTTTTCAAAAGTGATCTCGTATCCCCAAGCTCGAGATGAACAGCATATGTAGTACCGGCTAATGTCACCAGGGGACCTTGCACAAGAAATGGTGTTTGCACTCGAAAGAGCAAACGTATTTAGGTGCAACACTTGGAAACAGCAAAACCAAGATGACGTCATTCTGATATCTACAATTTCCCCACTAATAAATCGTCAAGCAAGAAAATAGCAAAACCAAGGCATGGTGGTAGTACTTGCTAATGCCGGTACGGAACCTTACTTTCCGTCGAGGTGAACAACATATGAAGTAAGGGCTAATGCCGCTAGAGAACCGGTGTTTGCACTCGAAAGAACAACTGTGACTTATCCATATAAGCACCTCCCTAAATCCAATAATATTAATTTGCTGCGAAAACATCAAGCCAAGGTGATGTCATGTTGTGAAATTCTAATGTTGCTGATATCTATAACTTCCCCGCTAAGAACACTTGCAGAATTTGAAAACAACAAAAACTATGATGACGTCATACGTGATATCTACGACTTCCCGCTAATAGAAGAAAAAAACAGCCTAGGTGCAACATTTAATGTTTGACACCCAGAACTCTCTTCTAGAATCTGTTCATGGTGATGTCATGTTGTGAAATTCGAATGATGCTTAAATCTACAACTTCCCTGGTAATGAGAATTACGCATCACACCACAATACTAATTGCCAATTAGCTAATGACCAACCAAGCTGGTAATTGGCAATTAGCTAATTGTTTGAACAAATGTCGCTAATATCTCAAAAACCAAAGCCCGTAGAGGATTTCTGATGAAAATTTCGTTCCACCTCCCACCCCACACCTCCAAGAAACCATTTCCATGAGCAAAAATAACTTGAAATATTAATACGCTAAATATCTCGAAAACCAAAGCCCGTAGAGGATTTCTGATGAAAATTTCATTACCCCCCTCCCTATCTTTATTATCCCCCCCCACACACCCCCCATCTGAAATCCATTGGCATGAATAAAAATTTCCTACTATTAACTCTAATTATCAGTTCAAAACCAAAAGCCTACATTTAGGCGCTCAAGAAAAATCATGATAAAAAGCCTACGTTTACGTGCACCACATATCTATCTAAGAAAACCGTAGTACGGGAGCATGCTGGTAGTACCGGCTAATGCCACTAGGGCGCAGCCAAGACCAAATAACACATCCCGGTAATACTGATTAATCCCGCTAGGTCGCGGCGAGACTCAATGGCGCATCCAAGGCACAATGTTGTATCCAAGACACAAACCAATAACCTACATTAGTATGGACTCAAACTACCTAGAGACCGTGGCGCCATCTGTGCCGAAATCCTGGAGGCTTAAAAAAGTGGGCCAGAATAATTTCTGAATTCGGTCAGTTTGTTTACTTTACTCGTCTGCTGTGCGAATTTGTTTACATTATTCGACTGCGAATTTGTTTACTTTACTAAACTGTGAGAGTATGTTTATGCAAGGAATCAAATTAGAAGCATTCCACCTGAAGAGCAAAATTAAGCGTTTACTAATTTCCATTACATATCTAAGCCGACATATCTGCCTACATTCACCTCAACCGACATTGCCTGATCTATTTTTAGATATATGGTTACATGGTGCAATCTTGTTTATAAAAGAGGATTTCTGATGAATATTTTATCCCCCTAGTACTAATACTATTGGCATGAACAAAAAATATCCTAGGATTAATTTGAATTGTTACAACTGTTAATAAAACCTGCAAAGATAAGATCGCTAATATCTCGAAACCCATAGCCCGTGGAGCATTTCTGATTAAAATTTTGCCCACCTCTAGAAATAAAACCCATACTGACACCTTCTAGAATCTATTGGCATATTGTGGGGTTAACTTGAATTTTTACTAATACTAATTACACTAATTCACTTAGGGAATTTCACAACATTT
This sequence comes from Dioctria rufipes, assembly GCA_963924295.1. Lineage (NCBI taxonomy): Eukaryota > Metazoa > Arthropoda > Insecta > Diptera > Asilidae > Dioctria > Dioctria rufipes. The sequence goes on along the minus strand of OZ002740.1, from coordinate 159,988,082 downwards.
GTTATCCATATAAATACATATCCACCCTTGTCTTGGTTATTGTTTTCTCAGCCATCGAGTAGCCCAGCCCAACATATCACAGACACTCATACTAAAGTAAATAACCAACACCAAGTCAAACTGACAAGTATATAGTAAAATTTTCAGTACAAAAGCGGCCTCAGAACCACCGCTCTCCTTCCTCAGAACACTCAGTTATCCAGAACTTCCAAATAAGTTTGGGGGGAAAGTTGCCAGATGGAAGGAAAGGAATTTCTCAGGCAGGCCCTGTGACATAGACCACTAGACGGAAACTCCTCAGTGGCCCAAAATCCGGCCCAGAACCACCAAAATAGTTGGAATTTTCTGGACACTTTTTGTATGGAAAAAGTGTTCCAGAACTCCCATAGCGTAACTACTTATACAGGTCAGATAACAGCTTAACAGCTTTTCAAACAGGTTTGATAACAGCTTAGCAGCTTTTAAAGTGGTATTATAACAGCTTAGCAGCCTTTCAAACAGGTCAGATAACAGCTTAAGAGCTTTTTTAACAAGTCTGATAACAGTTTTTCAAACAGGTCTGATACCACCTTAACAACTTTTAAACAGGTCTGATAACTGCTGAACAGCTTCCCAAACAGGTCTCTTAACAGATTTTCAAACAGGTCAGTTAACAGCTTAACAGCTTTTCTAACAGGTCTGATAACTGCTTAACAGCTTTTAAACAAGTCAGATAACTTCTTAACAGCTTTACAAACAGGTCTGATAACAGCTTAGCAGCTTTTTTTGCCGGTCAGATGACAGCTTAACAGCTTTTTAAACAAGTCTGATAACAGCTTTTCAAACAGCTCTTATAAAAGCTTAACAGCTTTTAAACAGGTCTGATAACAGCTTAACAGCTTTTAAACAGGTCTGATAACAGCTTAACAGCTTTCCAAACAGGTCAGGGAACAGCTTAACAGCCTTTCAAACAGGTCTGATAACTTCTTAACAGCTTTTATACAGGTCTGATAACAGCTTAACAGCTTTTAAACAGGTATGATAACAGCTTAGCAGCTTTTCAAATAGGTCTGATAACTTCTTAGCAGATTTCAAACAGCTCTCGAACAGATCGAACATAGTAGTTATTCTATGGCGTTTCTGGCTCACTTTTTTAAGCCTCCAGAATTTCACCACAGATGGCGCCACCGTCGCTATGTGGTTTGAGCACATACTAGTGTAGGTGTGTGTCTTGGCTGTATTGGTGTGTGTCTTGGATACGTATTGTGTCTTGGATGCACCATTGAATCTCGACTGCGCCCTAGCGGTATTAGCCGGTACTACCGGGATGTGTCATTTTGTCTTGACTGCGCCCTAGCGACATTAGCCGGTACTACCAGCGTATGTTCCGGTTTTCTTAGATAGATATGTGGTGCACCTAAATGTAGGCTTTTTTATTATGATTTTTCTTGAGCGCCTAAATGTAGGATTTTGGTTTTGAACTCACATTAGTAATAATTAAAGTTAATAGTAGGAAATTTTTGTTCTTGCCAATGGATTCTAGATGGGAGGTTTGTGAGGCGATATTATAGTATAGGATAGGGAAGGGGGGTAATTAAATTTTCATCAGAAATCCTCTACGGGCTCTGGTTTTCGAGATATTAACGTATTAATAATTCAAGTTATTTTTTGCTAATGGAAATGGATTCTTGGCTGTGAGTGGAGAGAGGGGGAACGAAATTTTCATCAGAAATCCTCTACGGGCTTTGGTTTTCGAGATATTAGCGACATCTGTTTGGGCGCAAACGCCATTTCTTGAGTAAGGTACCCTAGCGGCCTTAGTTGGAACTACCAGCATGCCTTGGTTGTGCTGTTCATCTTTTATTAGCGGGAGAGTTCTAGATATCAGCATGACGTCATCATGGTTTTGCTGCAAATAAAAGTTTTCTTAACAGGGAAGTTGTAGATATCAGCATCATTCGAATTTCACAACATGACATCACCATGAACAGATTCTAGAATATGTTAGTGAGGGTTCTGGGGTATGTGTATTGAGAAGTCTTATGTTTTATAAACATTTGTTTTTATTTCCAATAAAATTTCTTATTATAAAATTATTTCTTATAGCACATTCTCCAATACGAACTTGGCAAGTTGACGCGTTTGTGTTAATCTGTATTAGTTTTCCACAGTTGTATTCATCTTCGACGTTGATAATTATTTCACCCTCTCCAACTATCTTCTGCATCCAATGAACTTTTTCAGCTCCCTAAACATATATAGTTTTGTTTCGAAGCAGTGGTTCAACTATAGTGTACAGCTTGTGATGGGGTATGTAGCCATCATACCAGCGGAATCCATGAAAATTGTGTTGAAGCAATTTTACTTGTCTCTTTTTTGCTGAAGTCAAATCTTTGTATCTGAACGGTGGTTGAAATATAAAGTGCTGCATCTGGTTTTCATTGTTTAAATGTGCCAGTTCTTTTGTGATGAATTCATTGAAATTTGTTTTGAATCCTTGGATGTCTACGATGACTGTCATCTTCTTAATTTAACTTTCTAACTTCACTTGTCAGCGAACTGTATTCCACTATTCGATCGTGTAGAAGCAGGCAATATGCTGTTGTATCAGCTGGTATATTTTCAGATGTCTTGAATTCTAGCCTTATGTCAACAGGTCCAGTTTTTATTTTTTCATTTTGATGTGAGCAATCAATGACAGCAATCGGAGCATCGGTCTTGAACTTCTCCCATGTGAGGAACGGCTGATACTGATGACCATAGTATGATTGTGTAAACTTTATATACATCTATTTAAATCAAATTTCAAATTCAAATCATCGTAGGGATATGATTCTGATTTCAAATGAACTGTAACATCGGTGAGTTTGCAGTGATCAAACTTGCTTGCATCTTTGGTTTTATCGTTCCTTCGATCCGTTTGTAATGCTAAGATGATAAATCGAGGTTTCTCCAGTTGAGTGGAAGTCTTAACAGACCAGGTTTGATGCGTGGATTCCGGTAGTACTATATACTCATATATGTCCCAGCTGCGGAATGGTATTTGTATCGGGCAACCTCTCCCGATAATTTTAAATAGTTGCAGCTTTTGATCATCGGATACTGTAACATGAGGAGTGCTCCATTGAAGTTTGTTAATTTCAATTTCACCTCATCTGCGGGCGATATAATGGCATTATCGTCTGTCCTGCTCCGAATCAATATGAGTTAATGTTTTGAATTTATCAGAATTTTCTTGTAATCTTCAGCGAATCCCAATAAATATTTCAGAGGTATACAATAGTGTTAAACAGTCCATTGGCTGGTATAACGGATGAATCTGGTGACCAGCTGCCGTTGAGTAGTATCCTGCATACATTTGCATTTAGCGATACGTAGTTTTTTAATGTTGTCGCAATCCCAAGATTTCTTGTACGGTCGATTTCCACTGCATTCAATTCATAGCGTATTTCCTCAGTAAGAAATGGTAGAGAATTGTTAGCTAATTTTGCGGTTGCTGAAACGGTTCCATCCAGCTTTGTTAGAGATCCCTCAATGTAAAGAAAACTCCTGCTGGGTAGAAAATTCAGATATACGGATTTCATCGCTGTTTTTAAATGATGTTAGAAATGGTGAATAGGAGTGATGTCCAAGTTTAGTAACACTGTTATCAAAGCGAGCATCTGGCGCAATATCTAGTATTTCTTTGTTCATTGTTTCAGCGTTAAGCCTATCGATTGTAAATATGCTGTATTTGCAAGTGTTAATGTAGGTCTTGACCGCTTCAAGGTTGTCCACTGACTAATGATCTTGTCTGCTCCGAACTAGTATTTATCATTATTGTATATCAACATGCTCTGGCTTCAAATGTAACCTGATGGTTATAGTCTCTCCTCTGAAGTTGATTAAGTCACCGTCTTAGTCAAGGAGCTTCAATGTTAGAGAACTTATACGTTTGGTGTTCACAGGCAAATAGATTACATTTTTGGGTACCTCCTCTATTTTATACCAACGCCCCACGTTCGGTGAAAAGTCATGGAGAGTGTGTACTTGTGTGTTGTTGAAGAATGATCCTGATATAATATTACATTCGATGCATATAGTATTTACTTTAATGATGTTGACTGGCAACTCTGATGTATGAACTATATTAGCAGATAAGTTTCTTTTACTGAATCCTAGCAGAGGAGCTATGGATCTCTGTTTTTCAAAACGTATTTCTTCAGTTGCCTTAACTTCACTCTTCAATGTATTATTATTAGCCTTTATCGCAACCTTTATCCTTCTCCCTTCTTTATCCAAGTATCGTTGTACATATTTTGCTATATCATCAATCTCATAGGATCCAACAGGTATCTCAACAACCTCATTCTCTACATGAACCAGATTATTGCTCACATCAATATTTGGTATAGAGTTGTATGTTTGAAAATCAATTAATCCACAAATATAATCCGTTGCTAGCTCCAGCGGAGGAAAGTACCCAGCAGTGAGTAGAGACGAATTTCCCATGAGAGTAAGTGTTAATGACATGGTGGTTGACAATGAACTGTCACAATTTCAATATAGATACATTTATTTATAGATAACAATTAATGGCTTTAACAATATAATAAAAACTCTAAACATAAATGACCGCACATTAATACATCATAGTTCTGATAAGAACTGTAGTTGTACGTAATATTACTACCCAAGTAGTTTATGAGCTCCCTTGGTGGTTGGAGATTGCCAAAGCTATCAAAGTATTCGATGTTATCACCTTTCTTGTAGTACGGTACCCAGTGTGTACAATACCGCTTTCTCGCTTCCATGGCTTTTTAGGTATATTATCACGCATAAAAACTCCTCTGAAGTGCGGCAAGTGTGTGGTATACTTGTGAAGATCCAACTCATTTAGCGGTCTCTTGGGTAGCAGCAGATAGAGTCCATGTACTTTTCTGTACGGCTTCAGGAACAGCCCGTTTCCATCTTTACCAACCGCTATAGTTTCCATTGCTTGGTTATGGCGTTTGCTTTCTTCGAATTTTTACTGCTTTAGCTATGCCTGCTGCACCTCCTTATAGTGCTCCCAATGCTGAAAGCCCAGCAAACAACGGGATGAGGAACGGAAATGCCCCACCAACCTTTGGTACAGGTATCACTCGTGGAGTTTTAATTGATTTCTTCTTTCTTTTCACAATATTTTTAGCTGCGCTAAGAGCTAGTTTTGTGGCTTCCATCAAGTCTTTTGGTTTTTTAATTTTTAAAATCTTACGTGCATTTCGTACTGCTTCTCGGCATGTGGGTTCGCGTTTATTTTTAGCCTTAATACCCATACCAAGCTTAATTTTAGCCTTCATTGCGTTTGTTATAAACCAAGCGTTGGCACGTTCACTCAAATTTGCATCCGTAGATTTTGCACGCTGCCAGGCTTTTTCAGCTTATATTTTATCTGCTATATGTCGATCAGTTATATCTTTATGTCGCGAGTATGCTATATGGTGCTCCTTGCAGGCTGCATCCAGTGGATTAATACCTGGATCTCCTCCCGCCAATGTTTGTTGTAACTTTGTTCCTGGTATCCCGGTAGATGTAATTCTACAGGTAATTTGTTGATGATTGAATTTAAAAGTCCTCTGCCCCCTTTCAAAGATTTTCTGGAGCGTTTCTGTTTGTGATCCGGCATCCTATAAGGTTCCGATGATACTGTTGAAATGTAATATAAACAGATGTACTTATTGGAATCCCGTTAGTCTTCGATATGCGGTTCATTAAACAACAACAAGCTTTTCCTGTTCGAAATGCTGATGTAGCTATTATGAAGGTGAAAAAGAAGCATGGTCCACTATTGCCTAATAGAATTAGGAGCATCATTGTTGGACCATCCAATTGTGGAGAAACTAATGTTATGATAAGTTTACTGGAACAACCCAATGATCTGAAATGTGAAAATATTTACATCAACCGAAGTATGAATACTTGAAGCGAGTGATGACTCCCATATCAGGAATGGGGTATTATACATTCTCAAACAACTGCGACGTTCTACCTCCTCCAGAGGAAGCCAAATCACATTCAGTGTTTATTTTCGATGATGTAGCATGTGAAAAGCAAAATAATGTGCGATGCTATTTTTGCATGGGTCGTCACAAAGATATAGACAGCTTCTATCTCTGTCAAATATATACGCATATACCAAAGCACTTAATACGTGACAGTGCTAATTTAATCATCTTATTCAAGCAAGATGACTTGAATTTGAATCATATCTATAATGATCATGTGAACACAGACATGAAGTTTGATAAATTTCGAAGAGCCTGTGCTGAGTGTTGGAAGGATGAATATTGTTTTTTGATGATTTATAAGGATAGCTCATTAAACAAGGGGCGCTACCGTAAAGGATTTGATACCTTCATTGTACTATAAAAGGTTCAAACATGTGAAATCTTCATAAGTCGAAGTTGTTACTCAGTCGAAAGCACACCGAATACTGTGGACATGCTGAGTAGATTAAAGCTTTTCACCTATTATCAGAGCTCTTTGACAAGTTGTTAAGCTGTTATCAGAGCTGTTTGAAAAGCTGTTAAGCTGTTATCAGAGCTGTTTGGAAAGCTGTTTACCTGTTATCAGAGCTGTTTAAAAGCTGTTAAGCTGTTATCAGACCTGTTTAAAAAGCTGTTATCAGAGTTGTTTGAAAAGCCGTTATTCACTTAATATCGAAGATGAATGAAAATCTATTAAAAGAAATCATCAAGACAAGGAATGCAGTGCGAAGGAAATTTAAAGCTCGCAAGACGGGAAGGATTGAAGCAGAAGCTCAACTTGGAGAAACTTTTAAGCCAATCAATCACCAAACCCTTAAAAGAGTTTGTTACCAGAGTCATAAACGAGCCATCAGTCAAATTGGAACCAAAATAAGAAGAAGAAGAAGACAGAGAAATTGTGGAACCTTTTACTCCTCCAAAACGAAAATATGTTAAAATGGAGGCTAGTAGCACACCTATAAATTATGGAGATTATTCCTTAACATCTGAAGAAGAATTCGCAACACCTAAACATTCAAGAACATTGACAGGAAGGTCTCCTGTCACCTCCCCCGATACGTCTGGATACATAGTTTTAAACTATTTAAAGCTATTCACTGATAATAGCCCTAAAATTGATCCAACCTATGGAGTTTACTATGATGATAGCGCGTGGAGAATCGATAATTCAACGTTTGATGTTGATGATGTAGGAAATATTGTTATCAAGGGGAAGAGCTATAAAACAACTTTGGGGCTATGCGAGCTGCTATTTATGAATTATCCTGTAAAAAGTCTATATTCTAAAGGGGATTTAACTAATTATGGATCTATTTTGAGAGATACCAATGCATATAAACGTGACTATGCTGAAGATGGACAAATAAAAGGTACTAGAGCGCCTAAGTATAAAGCTATAATCAGTAAACTTATACAGCATGAAGGCGTGGGTCTAATGCGTCTGCCTAAAGAAAACATTGATCACATTTACTGGGATGATCCAAATGAATTAGTGGATATACTGCGCCTTCTAAATGCATCAAAGCAGGCTAGAAACACCAGTCACAATAATGAAATTGTATCTATACTGGAGGAGTTGCGAGAAGCAGATATTATAGTTTAAATACTACTCCATTGCCATACTACTACACAATCTACAGATGAGCGTTCACAAGTTTGGACGTTTCTCTAAGCGGGGCTATCTTGGGAAACCAGGTGAATGTGGACCAACAGGAGCTCAGGGACTAGCCGTTAAACAAGGCATTCAAGGACCAGCTGGTAAACAAGTTACTCAGGGTCCAGCTGGTGAACAAGGAGAGCGGGGTATTGGATTTAATTTAACGATAAACGGAGACTACGATCTAAACTCAAAGTGTATAAAACGACTTGGTGAGCCCCTTGAAAATGATGATGCTACTACCAAAGACTATGTTGACAAGAAAATTAAAATAAGTGTGGAAGAAATAAGAAAACTATTAATATAGAGGTGGCAAATTTAACGCTATATATCAATGATGAAATCGCGAAGATTGAAAACTATTTGTTTACTTCAGTAATAAATAAGAAAGACTTGACACCAAAAGATGGTGTATATAAGTAAAAACTCTTAAGAAATCTGTTTCATTTATAATTATGATGAGTGAGAGGCAAGTGGTAAATGAGCTGCATAAACCAGCGAGAAAAAATTTTAAACGACGTCGTGTGATTATCAAAGGACTAGATGACTTGTGGCAGGCAGACTTGGTTGAAATGGATCCCTGCAAATATGTGAACAAGGGTTACCGCTATCTGCTGACAGTAATTGATACCTTTTCCAAATATGCATGGGCAAATCCAATTTAAAAAAAACCTGGTGCAGAAATAAGAGATGCCATGCAATCTATATTAAGCGAGGGATGAATACCTAAAGACCTGCATATTGATGATGGAAAGGAATTCTACAACAGCCCCTTTAAAAATCTAATGATGAAGCATGCAATTAATCATTACACTACGTATAGTTTCCTCAAAGCATTAATAGTAGAACGATTTAACCGAACACTGAAGGATATGATGTGGAAGGAATTCAGCTTTAATGGAAATTATCAGTGGATTGGTATGGTAAATAAACTGCTCACTGAATACAACTCAAGTATACATCGAACTACAAAAATGAGACCACGTGATATCAACACGTCCAATGAGAAACAACTGCTTTCAACTGTATACAATCATATAAAAATTGTTGTTCCTGCAAAGTATAAAGTTGGGGACTTGTACGCATCAGCAAATACAAGCATATCTTTGAGAAAGGCTATACACCAAACTGGACAGCTGAGATTTTTAAAATTATTAAAGTTCAAAACACAAACCCCATCACATATCGTCTGGAAGATTATCAAGGAAATCCAATAACAGGAGGCTTTTACGAATTAGAGCTGCTGAAAGTTAAACACCCAAACCTATTTCTCGTAGAGAAAATCGTAAAGAAGAGTGGAGATAAAGCTTACGTTAAATGGCTCGGATTTTCATCATAACGCAATTCTTGGGTTAATAACAAAGATGTTTTATAATTTCTTGAAAAAAAAAAACATTTAACAATTTGAAATAAATTTATAATTATAATACTTCAATTACTTTAATAAATGAAACTAAAACTATAATACATAATTTATTTACACTAGACTTAGATTCTTTCTGCGGTTGCCACTTGTTGATCCGATGAAATGGAGTAATGCATGGTAGAGTATCCGTCTTTCCGCTCATAATATGATAAGCCACACACATAAATGTTTATTAAAGGCCCAGAAAGCTTTGGGATTCTCGTGAAGTGAAAGTTCTGTTGCATCCACATATCTCTTGAAACACTGATTTAGCAAGGTCCTAGATAATTTCCTAAGGTAAGAGAAAGTTTTGTAGTGCTCCGGGTGTTGGTGAGCCTTATATTTACGACGATATTTTTCTTTAAGTTGAAGAGCTTTAATACGTTGGTGACTATACCAGTTCGGAAAATGGTTGGTTTTCCTTTTAGCTAATGATATATATTCTCGAATACCGGTGTTGGCTATCTCATAAAATTTCTCAAAGGACTGTATAAGATCAGTCGAAATAACCGAGGAAAAGTCGATACCATTGAGGTAGCCACACAAACGAGTGTAATCTCCCAATATGAAGTTCCGTTTTTTTATAAATTCATTACGAGAAGGTTTTGGCAAGGAGATATTCAAATTAATATCTAATGGAGGATGATGAGGGTCAATCCGTGAGAGTGGACACAGGGATGAAGATATGCAAATGTCGTTCTGAGCGATATCTGTCCATACTAAATCAAGAAGCCTATCATTAAAATTTTTGACGTTATTAAATTGATTTAGGTGGCACAGAGACACATTGTTGATGAGAGAATGGGCTGCCTGACTGAAAACACTAGAAGGTAACATACAGTTCTCGACGCCGTCTAAATACCAAGAAATATATGGGAGGTTGAAGTCCCCCAAGAACAAAACGCGGGAATTCTTGGGCAGTTGCAGAATTCTGTCACTAACTCTAGACAATAGAGAAGTGTAGGACTCGTACGTGCTACTAGGAGGTATGTAAACACAGCATACGTATAAAGTAAGGTGTTGTAATTTAACAACAACCCACAGAACCTCATCAGCGACCTCTTGGTGATGTAAACAGAATGAGCTAAAGGATTTCTTAACAGTAATAAGACAACCTCCACCGTCCCTCATACCAGAAAGTTCTAAGCTCCTGCCCTTTCTATACACCGTATACCGAGCATCGAAAATTTCAGTACTAGAGACATAAGTCTGTAAGAAAGTTTCAGTAAGGCATACAATATCATAATTACTGGCAAGCAATGACAAATGAAACTCAGTGGTTTTAGTTCTTAACCCCCTGACGTTTTGGTAGTAGACGTTAAGTGACATTTAAAAGGTTATGAAACTAAGACTTCTTTCTTTGAAGGAGACCGAGACACTGATCATTTTTAATAATAACAGGATGAGCGTCGTCATCCTTTTTTAGATAGATAGTGGCATTCTTTATCCAAATATATTTGTAGTTATGTTCCTTTTTATATTGCTTTGCTATGTAAAATAAAGATTTCATCTCTTTAGTTAGAAGTTCATTTATATAAATAATTACAGATCCAGAAAAACCTAGAGTACTAGTAGTTAAGTCTTTAGTAAGTTTGGAGGCTAAAAGCAAACGATCTCTTAAAAATTGAGAGGAATACTTAACTACTACTGGACTGCTAAAATTGGTATTTTTACGCCTATTTACACGAAATACCTTGATGATATCACCGTCTTCCAAGGGTAGCTTGAAATGGTCATGAATCTTGCGAATAGTAACCATGAGTTGTTCATCGCGTTCTTGTGGAATATTTCTAACCTCCAGAAATGCAGTCAAAGATCTTTGTTCCATCAGTTGAATACGATCCTTCATACACTCCATTTCATTAGCCATTTGGGACTTTTCGTTCTCAAGCTTCTTTATACGCACTTTATGCTCCTCAACTGTAGCAGCAATTTTCTTGATTTCATCAAATCCCTGTACTAAACTACTAACTTGTTGAATTTGTCCTGCTTAGATTTAATAAAATCAAATTCTTTAGTCATACGCCGGATCGCGGCTAGAAAGTCTGAGGAATTGGTATCTTCAGAATCTGATCCACAGACAGAGAAAGAATTGCTACTATTCGCTATGCCACAATTCAAACAGCGAAATCCAACAGCGCCACTAACGATGCTTGACATAAATTCATTGGACAGTTTGCAGCAAGAGGCGTGAAATTGTTTTTGGCAGTCAACGCATTTAAAACCAATATTTTCTTGTTAAAAAAGGTTCCACATAGCATACATTTAGGAGCCATTGCGATAAGTGTATACAAGAACCCAAGATATTGCTATGATATTAACATAGTATGATATCTTGACTTAGATGAGTAGTGGAAGTCGTATTGGTGAAGTAAAAACCTAATTTTAAGTGATCTGGTATAATGGAATGACCAGTGTTGCAATACGAAATCTTTCTAGAGTAACTTTTTCGCAAAGTGATCCTTTTCTGGTTAGGCGATGACAGTTCGACATCAAAAATCTCATGATATTTCCTACGGAAGTCCAAATTTACTTTTGCAATTATCTCGCTTTAACACATCATCATCATCTGTCTCTCTCTAATACACATGCTTGAGGTGGATTTGGTCATATACTGGCCTGCTTGGAGTTTGGTATTATCAGTTGTTTGAGTATATACATGTTGGATTTAGGTTGAGAGTGGGTTAAATTAAAAGCTTTGATGGTAGAAGATAGTGCTATGATATTAAGTAATGGAAATTGTATGGGAGCAGTAAAATAATAATTTTTGGTTGTCAGGTGTAATGACATGGCTTAGCAGATAATTTGATATTACCTTTTGCCACGATCATGGCGGTTGAGATTGGGTTAAGTTTAGTGGTGCTCGAAGTTTGTGGGTGTGCATAATATAGTAGGTTCTATCAAAATCTAATAAGCAGGGAAAATTTTTATAAGAAATTGGTATGTTCTATACAAAATCTAAGTGGCAAAAAGAGAATTGCAAGAGAATTTGGTTAGTGGTTAGTGTCTTATTGAATGTGAGACTGTTTAGATGAATATTGAGGAGTTTATAAGAGAATATAATAACATTTTTCTCGATGAGCATAAGAAACAAATTCAAGATTGCTATAACTTTTTAAATTATATAAAAATATTGAGAAAGTCGAATCAAAATGTTATGATCACCATGTAAGCTGGGCTTGGGCAAGAGATGATTCAACGGATTCAACAGTGTGAGTTTATGGCCGAAAATATGAACAAATTTAATACAAATGATTACCCAGAAAATAATCAATTCAATTTACCGCTCATGAATAAAAAGATTCCTGGTCTAATGAAGGATGAGTTGAATGGGAAAATCATGAGCGAATTTGTAGGCTTGCGCTCGAAAATGTACAGTCTGCGTATAAACGATGGTAAAATTGTAAAGAAGGCAAAAGGAATAAAGACTAATGCAGTCCAGAGGTATATCAATTTCGAAGACCACATCGAATGTTTGAATAACAAGCGAGTATTAACTGCTAATCAGAGCTCCATACGATCGCATAACCATAGTGTCTACACGATCAGCCAAAAGAAGATTGCATTGAGTCCATATGATAACAAGCGGTACATTATGAGTGGGACAACGGATACTCTAGCATGGTGACATTACTCTATTCAATCATAACAGCAAGGAGCAGACGCAGAAAACATAGTCTAAGGCTAGTTTAAGATATATATTGTAAATAAAACTCGTATTATAGATAAAATACCATTTAATGAAATAGTTTGTTCTAATTGTATTATAGTCTAATATATACATTATAGTAAAATAAAAAAGTTCGAGGGAAACCGATTAAAGGAAGCCCAACCATTGAATGATACACTAAGAATTAAATGTTAATATTTTTCAATTTATAATAAATTATATTTAATATATGGTATTCTTTTTATTCAATTTCCCTACTAAGTACAGAGCTCCCGAATTACATTTGAGCACTACAGCGAGCTCCTAATCGGGTTTTTGAGCGTTTTACCCAGAATGCTAGAGTGGCTTGAGAAAAAACGTATACACTTGGGCTCCACCTTGACCCCTGACATCACATTTGAAACCGAAAGGGCGTTATCTGTACCTTGTGAAATCTTCATAAGTCGAAGTTGTTACTCAGTCGAAAGCACACCGAATCCTGTGGACCTGCTGAGTAGATTAGAGCTGTTCACCTATTATCAGAGCTCTTTGACAAGTTGTTAAGCTGTTATCAGAGCTGTTTGAAAAGCTGTTAAGCTGTTATCAGAGCTGTTTGGAAAGCTGTTTACCTGTTATCAGAGCTGTTTAAAAGCTGTTATCAGACCTGTTTAAAAAGCTGTTAAGCTGTTATCAGAGTTATTTGAAAAACCGTTATTCAGTTAATATCGAAGATGAACGAAAATGTGGCAGGAAGACTTGGTTGAAATGGATCCCTACAAGTATATGAACAGGGTTTACCGCTATCTGCTGACAGTAATTGATACCTTCTCCAAATACGCATGGGCAATTCCAATTAAAAGAAAAACTGGTGTAGAATAAGAGATGCCATGCAATCTATATTAAACGAGGGACGAATACCTAAAAACCTGCGGACTGATGATGGCAAGGAATTCTACAACAGCCTCTATAAAAATCTAATGCTGAAGCATGCAATTAATCATTACTCTACGTACAGTTTCCTCAAAGCATCAATAGTGGAACGATTTAACCGAACTCTGAAGGATATGATGTGGAAGGAATTCAGCTTTAATGGAACTTGGTATGGTAAAGAAACTGCTCACTGAATACAATTCAAGAATACATCGAACTACAAAAATGAGACCACGTGATATCAACTTCTCCAATGTGAAACAACTGCTTTCAACTGTATACAATCATATAAAGATTGTTGTTCCTGCAAAGTATAAAGTTGGAGATCTTGTACGCATCAGCAAATACAAGCATATATTTGAGAAAGGCTATACACCAAACTGGACAGCTGAGATTTTTAAAATTATTAAAGTTCAAAACACCAACCCCATCACATATCCGCTGGAAGTTTATCAAGGAAATCCAATCACAGGAGGCTTTGTTTCTGCGGCTGCTACTTGTTGATCTGATGAAATAGAGTAATGTACCCATGATAGAGTATCCGTCGCTCCACTCATAATATGACGCTTATTATCATAGGGACTCAATGCAACCTTTTTTTGACTGATAGTGTATACGTTATGGTGATGAGATCGTATGGAGCTCTGACTAGCAGTTAATACTCGTTTGTTATTCAAACATTCGACGTAGTCTTCGAAATTGATATGCCTCTGGACTACATTAGTCTTTACTGCTTTCGCTTTTTTTACAGCTTTACCAGCGTTTATACGCAGACTGTACATTTTTGAGCGGAAGCCTACAAATTCGCTCATGATTTTCCCATTCAGCTCATCCTTCATTAGCCCAGGAATCTTTTTATTCATGAGCGGTAAATGGAATTCATTATCTTCTGGGTAATCAGTTGTATCAAATTTGTTTATATTTTCAGTCATAAACTCATATGCAATTTTCTCTTAAAGTTCATTTATTAGAGAATCTGTATCAGTATACATGACTTTACATTTATTTCCATACTCACGCTGCATAAAACTGTAGTGAAAATCGTAGAGGCATATTTTCGAAATTTCCATAACTGCCATTCCTATATAGAGCGGCTAATTGAATAACATTTTGAGTCGCCTTAATTCCACAGCAACTAAATACTCATCAATTATCGTTGCACTGTGGAAGTTGGGTGCCGCAATCCGAGCTTTTGCACCATAGCGTCCGTCCCACTTCATGCAAAGCTTGATATCACTATACTTGCGTACATTTTCCATGGTCTTACCAAAAGCTGCATTATTCATCTTCTTATAGCTATCCTTCTCATGATCGCTTGTAGCCTGCTTCCGTTTGGTGGTATTTAAGTCAATATATGGTTTAAGCCAAGCTGATTGGTCGAATTGAAGTACCCGGTGCACTAGTCACGACATTGCCTGGATTACGAAAATTATTCCAAGTTTCAGAAGCTCTGAATCGCTTCCATCTACGATATGCATTATTGCGCATTGA
Source organism: Dioctria rufipes (assembly GCA_963924295.1). Taxonomy (NCBI): domain Eukaryota; kingdom Metazoa; phylum Arthropoda; class Insecta; order Diptera; family Asilidae; genus Dioctria; species Dioctria rufipes. The sequence goes on along the minus strand of OZ002740.1, from coordinate 159,972,963 downwards.
AATCAATGTTTCAATTCGTGTTGTAAACCATTGACTACCAGAAGTTAAAATACTTTTCGTGCTGAGGGGAACATGTGCCTCAAAAGGTATTGCAGCAAGTGCATGAAGTAATTAATTTGTTCATCAACACTTCTCATGGAATAGATCATTTCCCAATTACAGGCGTAATCATCAATAAATAGAGCATAAATGTCAATACTTTTAAAATCTCGAAAGCTGATGGTAAACACACGAGGACCGCGTGACGGTATAAAGTCATACGTTAGGAATATTAGGTCATGTTTGGAAAATGCCCGAAAAGATATTTGAAAATTAAAGAGGGCCAGTTAATTGTTAGCAGTCAAAACCATATCTATTAAGGGCGCAGAAGTATCTGTATAGTGCGTAGGATAAAGTCTATTTACAACAGATAAGCCAAATGTATCAATTAAACTTAGGAATTGGCTTGGTGGGCTATTACGCGCAAGCAAATTTGAATTGAAATCTCCTGCAATCACCATATGCTGCTTGGACTGACTAACATCAAGCAGGTGAGGTTCAAATGAGTTAAAATTTGATATATGCGGTGGCTTGTACACAACACCAATAACACACTTTTCAGAGCCACGAATGTATAATGCTGCACCTCCCGCACGGGAGCGCCATCGTTTCTATATACAGTATAATAAGGAAGAGATATCGTTTGGTCGCCGATGCTTGACTTCAACCGGAATTAGCAGGTTAGATTATTCAGAGATAAAAAAATAAATAAACCCAAGAAGTACTCTAGCAGGATGAAAGGCATAAGGCTCAAAAATGTATGCAATCATGATTAACATCAATATCGCTAGAACGTACCGCAAAATAAAAAACAAAGTTCATATTACTAGATTATCCTCGTAGATGTTTATCTATATACGGAACGGGTGTCCAAGAAGTTTTCTCTGGCTATTGTTAATATTCCGAAAATAGTATGGATAAAGTGAAAAAAAAAACAAAACCCACTTAGCAAAAAGTAAGCAATTCTGACATATTACCATTTCGACCTTAATGTAAATAGTAATGCAGCAAAAAAAACCGATTTAGCAGGAAAAGCTAATCCTGACGGCAAAGGTTTGTACAAAATATTGCCGACAAAAATTGTAATATCTAATAATATCTCAAAATAATACAGGTCTGGCTATCTAGCAGCCTCATCACCGAAAACTTGCATACATATGAAGTGTATGTACATCCAATGAAAGCAAAGAAAATTGAACTTTTGTGGAAAAACTCATGTTAACATATGGATGCGCCCGAATTATGATTGCTGCAAAAACTTATGTAAACCAGTAGATAAATAGTCTCATAAAAACCAAATTTTCTTCCCACGCACGACCAAGTATACTAACCTCCAGAAAAATAACATAGATACGAAAGAAAAACAATATGTCAGGTATTAAGATACAAAAAAAAAAAAGAAACTTGATTATATATACATATATAAGCACTGTGTTTAAAAGAGAAGCGGAGAAAGCTGCGGAGCCCTCTCTTATCCTCTATTAATGTTAATTCAGAAATAAATTGGGCGCAAGCAAAAAACAAAAACTAGTAGTACAAAACAAAAACCCTATATACAAATATGTGTACTGTGTGCAAATGAGAAACGAGACAATTTTTGCTTTTTGTATTATTCACGCAGACAAAAAGGAATCTTTCATTTTTCCAAATTGTATTGGTCGCGATAAGAATTAGTATTAACTACGCAATTGACAATTTGATGCCATAAAACAAAATAGATGAAAAAAGATCAATTAAATTGAGGCGGCGTGACGCAGCCGTTCAATCTCCACATACACACACAGCCAGCCAAATAAAGGCTGAACAGGCTGCAATAACTATCAGTGACTAAACTCCTCTCTTAACCCTTATGCTCTTCTATGTTCCTCATTGTTCTTTCGTAGTATGAAATTTTGAAATTTCGGAATGTTTGGGGTCATCTGGAACCACGTCTAGCCCCATCCCTCCGGCAAGGACTTATTCTAAAAGATGGCGATTATCGCTCATCAACTTGCAGGGGTGGTGTTTCTGGCTTAGTAGTTTCCGCATAAGGATCTAAAGTCGAGTGGTCAACTGTTAAGTGATGCCCCTCGAGCACAAAGTCCGCCTGCCACTGAACTGGTGAGCACTAATATAACGAAAAGAAATTAATTTTGGCTCACACGAGTGTTACCAAAAAGGGAAAATTGTTGGAAATCTAAAACGATGTGAAGCTAAGAAATGGATGTAAAATTTTGATCTGACTTGAACCAGGCCCATACGACTGGCTCGTTCCCTCCGGCAAGGACTTATTCGAAAGGATGGCTATTATCGCTATGCCTTAGGGGCTTCCGCATGAATATCTAAAGTCGAGTGATCAACTGTTAGTAGCCATGTACTGAAGCCTTACATCCAACTGATGCAAGTCATGCACAAAGTCCTCTGGCCACCAAGTAGGCGAGCACTCCGACAAACAAAAAAATCAAATGCAAGTAACCTCGCGAAGCCATCAATCTAAGCCTAGGGAGGGGAAAAGAGGGCTGCACGAAAGCATGCTGCCTTACGACAGAAAAGGGACCTTACGTAGGCAGCGCTATTGGCAATCCACGGGGCGGCTAGGGAGACAAGAATTTTACAACCAAAAACTGTTTTAAGAAAAGGATGAGTGTGTATGAAAAATAACGTGAAAAATCAATAAGATCTTCCACTAGGAACGGAGTTGTAGGTAGCTGTGAAGTTTTGAAAACAGAAAGAGAAATGTGCCATTAGGTTTTAGACTAGATACGCTTCATTAAACATTGAAAGAGAAAACAAAAGCCGAAATTGGACGCCAATTGTAGCTCAAATGAGCGACTGCATAAATAATAAAAAAAGGAAATTATGCTTTGACCAAAACGAGCTTAAACGAATTTGCGTTAAGAAAGAAAAAATGAGAAAATTAAATGTACTGAACTTTAATGAGGAAAAGAAACACAAACACACAAAATCCTTTATGCGCCATGTGTAACACAAATGAGCCACCAGAAATAATGATCGAAATTATAGTTGCACTTAAGTAAATGGAAGCCTTACTAAAGGCCGAAAATCCGGTTTGGGCGCCATTTGTAACACAGATGAATGACCAGAAATAATAATAAAACTTATAATTGCACTTTAGTCAAGGGAAGCATAACTAAAGGCAAAAAAACCGTTTGGGCGCCATTTGCAACACAAATGAGCGACGAGAAATAATAATCGAAATTGTAGTTGCACTTCAGTCAAGCGAAGATTGACCAAAGGCAATAAAGAACCAATTTGGCGCAATTTATAGCAAATAAATATGCTTGCTGACAGTTCCACCTGTGCTCACTTCGACCTGAGCATAAGCAGATACTGTAACAAGCATCTCTTGCCACAAGATCATCGTCGGGACTTCTGCGGGTGACGACACAGCATTTTCCCCCTAGTGTACCGTCGGACGGAGGTGGTTCTTGTCATCCACGTCCTCAAATGCTTGAAAGCTGTGTCCAGGTCAACACGGACTGACGGATAGATTAAAGATATTGACTTCGGAGAGAGAGATGGACTAACAAATTTGCCGGGACACTGAAATGGGAAAACTTCAGTTCTAGGTGCTGAAGCCCAAAACGTTGTTCATGTTGGACCTAAAGCTGAAAGGTAGCAAAAATAAATATATGTAGTAATAATAGAATAAATGGAGTATGTTTTCCAAAGCCGGACATGGGCGATATCACCCGGGCAAATCTTCGAGCAGTGGTGAGCAAAAGGAACGTCAGATAGTGATGAAGTCCTGGCTTGCCGTTCGGGCCCAGCGCCCCCAACCACCCAGGGTAGGTCTTCAACACCATAAGAATTACTGAACCCAAACGTAATTGTGTGTGATTGTGTGTGTGTGAGCTACCCGACCGGCATGATGCCCTCAGGTGAGCTCTAGCCAAGAAGCTAGGATCAGGAAAAATGCATGCCCAGTCGCTCTGCTTTTAGCATCATACTAGTTGTACATAAACAGTAATCCAAATAAAAATAATAAAAATACATTATAAGCCCTACGAACCAATCATGTAAACGAAGGTAGAATTATAAATATCATTTACAAAATAAGCAAAAGAACCACCGTGAACAAAAACAAAAACAAATTTTCATAAATATGTGCTTGTATCTATCATTATAAATCCGTGTAATGATTGACAATAAAATAAGAATAAACCAAGAGAGACTTACAAATATTCCATTAGTACACCAGGTATGATTATATAGTACATTGCCAAGCGCCAACGTGACGCGGGTTGAGTTGGATACCTTTAGTTCTTATGCGTTTACTGTTGGCCGTGAAGAAAGATTTGGGCCTATTGCCTGTCCTCATCTCGTAATTTGCAAAATTATTTTATGCTAATTGAACTTAAACTTGCAGGTCAAATTATGAATGCACCGATCACAGGTAAAATCTCGCGAATTTATGAAAATTATATAATACTAATTAAGCTTTTATTTGCAGGCCAAATGATGAATACCTTACCCGAAGGTAAATTTCTTTGATGATTGTAAAAAAAGTATTTGACACTAATCGAGCTTTCGTTTACAGGCCCGATGATGAAATCACAGTTCGCAGGTAAACTTTAAATAATTTATAACAATTATTCGATACTAATGAAACTTCTATTTGTAGGTGCCAAAATCCTCACAAATATTTGTCCACTATTTATAGGTGCGAAATGTTCTTGCTACTGCAAGTTAAGATGACAAACATAACAACACTGCCGCTATCTAAATGCTTGCAGGTAGTTATATAGTTAATAGTTATATCACATATATCGCCAATATTTTCCACTAATTACAGGTGTACAAAATGTTCTAGCTGATGCAAGTTAAAATGACGAAAAACCTCAACACTGACGCTATCCATATGCGTAACTATTCTAAACCTAATTCGGCTACAGGTCAGCGAAAATGTTCGTGCTGATGCAAGTTAAAATGACAAAAAAAAACCTTCACTGCAGATATCTAAAGTCAAGATGGCGACACAAAACTTTCACGGCCAAATTTTCCTTGTGGTACTCCCGACGCAAATTCAACTTCAGCATTCAAACTCAAGACTCGGCGCAGACTGCCTAAATTCCAGCCGTTCTGTCGCTACTCCAACCGACAGGCGAGCGCTTTTTTCGTCGAACCGATATCGAATTGACGCTGCCGGCCGAATTTTTTTAGAATTTCGTTCGGGCGGACATGCTGTAATGCATTGCGTGAAGTTTTACAGCTAGACGAATTACCGTTTCGGAATGTCTGATTTAGGCGAAAAATTGTAATTTGTGCTAGTTTTGACGCAAATTAGAATTTATCGTGTAAAAGAGATAATTTTTTTTTGTTTTTTTTTTTTTTTTTTGTTCTTTTCAGGGTTTTTATATAAGATTCTAATTTGTGCGTGTTCTGCATGAATTAAAGGTTTTCGTTTGAGGAAATTCTTTTTTTCTTTTCTTTTCTTTTTTTGTTGCTTTTTTCAGGATTTAAGTATATGGAAGATTCTAATTAGTGCGCGTTTCACACGATTTAGAATCTTGCTATCGGACATATTTTCCTTTTTTTCAGGGAGGTGATTCTGATCTGTAATATATATATTCTTCTTGCCCTTTTTCAGGTACGTGGGAAATAATCGGGGTTTCTCTAAGGAAGGTAGAAAAGCCAAGACAACAGGTGATGAAGAGGAAAAGGGATAAGGTATGGGGAATACTCTGCTCTGCTAGCCTTAACTCTTGTTGTAAATTGTGATCTGCAATATCGTTCACAAATACCTGCGTTGCCACTTCATTAAAGAAATCCGCACTTACGCTAGAGTATTAAAAATAAGCCAAAATTTCCACATCAGCCTGCAGTTATTGTAGTTACTCGCCATGCTTTTGAGTCCTCTTGTGTAACTGCAGGCGATATACTTGCTACGTGTGCTCATCTCCATAACGGAATTCTATCGCCTGTACTAGTGAAATGTAATCGCGTTGCATTTCAATCGGTATAATTTGTAATAGCTCTGCCGCAGGGCCTCGAAATGCTAGTACCAGACCTGTAGCTTTGTCTGCATCGCTCCATTCATTTACTTCGGAAGCTGCGTCGAATTGTCTCATGAAAGTATGCCACCAATTTTGTCCATCAAATATTGGAGGTTTCATTCGGCCAGTACCGGATAATTCAATACCTTCGTGCCAAGGTTGTCGATGATTTATTTTGTCCAAATCTACTTATCAAGCTCCTCCGTGACTTTCTGTTTTATTTCCGACACTTGTTGTTGAAATTCCAATACATCCTGCTGGATTTCTTCAGTTGTCACATCTTGTTCGTCTAATGAATTTTTCAGAAAATTCTTGTGTTCCTCCAAACAAGTTTCTATACCATTCTGTAAAGAACTCTTCTGTTCATCCCAACGGGATTCCCGAAAATTGTTTTGTTCGTCCAAACGGGATTCCAGAGAGTTCTTTTGTTCATCCAAATGAGTTTTAAGAGAATTCTTTTGTTCCTCAAAATATTATCAACTATCAACTCCCTATTTATTTATGTAGTAAAATACAAAAAATTTCATAATTAGTCAGGTTGTTAATTGCGTGAAGTACCTAAATGTCGATATAAAATTCAAGTCATTTCAATATTTATTCGGTGTTAGAAAACAGATTTTCCATTGTTTCTTTCTACAAAAAACTGACACAAAATAAAAAGTTTGTAAGACAGTGTTATTTTTGCAGTAAAAATCTTAGCCGTGACTTCGTAAAATTTTGATTTCCAGCGGCAAATGTTTTTAATTTTATATTAATATCTACTTTACCTACATGAATTCAGTGTAAAGATAATAGTCCTTAAGGAAATATGTTCTACCCTATTAAAGAAGACAGGGCAATTATGATTTTTTAAAGAGAGTTAATGCACACGTCGCGTCGGTCGCACGTCTGAGTCACTTTTATAAAATGTTGTTAAAAATGCCTTCCCGTCACAAAATTAGTTCTTAGTTGATGTTTTTTACCTTCATACTAAATACATTTGAAAATTTTACTTGAAAAGTCTAGTAACTTAGAAAAAAAAACAATTAAAAAAGCTAGAATTGGTCTTGGACCAATTCTTATGATACCCTATATGAATGCCTGCATAAAATTTCGTAAGGTCACCGATCTATGAAATTGAATTTTTGAAGTGGTATTTGGTATATATTTATAGAACTGTTTCTCGCACAGAAAAAATGATTATAATCAATTCTATAAGATTTCGTATTCTGAAGAAGTTTTTAGTACAATAAGAAATGTCTTGTCGTTTTCAAAGTATATATAAAACTTAATTTTTTATATGGCAACACCAAGTAGGAGTTGCCCGAGTTCTCAGGCAGTGTCCAAATATATAGTGGAAAACGAAATTTTTGTATGGCAACCCCACGAAGGAGTTGCCCGATTTGTCTCATTTTCCAACTTGATTTCACTATTTTTTTAAAGTCTCTGCACACCATTTCAGCTCTCTAAGTATACGCGTTCTTGACGGACGGACGGACATGCAAAAATCAAAATAATTTTTAATATTATGCGTGGGTGTCCAATCCATTTTGCTCTACGATCATTATTTCGAGGTGTTACAAACGAAATGACAAACTTAGTATACCCTATAGATTTCATCTAGGGTATAAAAACAATATATTAATTATTTTAAATAAGGTAATCTAAATAGAACAAATTTTTTTTGCACTTTGTTAAACAAAACGCAGATGCGCCGAAAAATTCCTGGCGTAAATCGTAAATCTCAATAAAAGTATACTCGTATCTTCACAGAAGATCTAATACAACTTTTGTTTTAGATATATTCTCTAGTACGTTAGTACCTTACCTATATTTATTACGTAAATTAATATGTGATAATAAAACAAGGTCTTTTTAGTTGCTATAAATTATAGCTACGTAGTTACTCTACAGAATAAATAAAGGATAAAAAACTCTTTCAAGAAGAGTATGCCGGGAGAAGGTAATGGTAACGTGGATAACATTATCTACTTCCGCTCTTACAATCATATAAAATAATCAAGTTTTGTAAACTGACTTACCTCTTTCACCTCTTTGAAATATTTTCCTGATCTACATTTGGCAGTGATAATAAATATACGTTACGACTTACGCTCGCAAACTAAGTAACCCAAGAAGAAACGTAAAAATTATTAACAGCTGTTGCAAAAATTACTGTGGTGTGCCGAGAACTCATGCACTGAACGGAACCGTGCCGAGCATTTGGGCATAATATGAGGTGAGGCGCGTCACAGCCGCACTGCATGCACCGTCGCGAAATGGAATAAGTATCAAATATTTGTTTTGTTTCCAATATTTCTTTTTGCATACACTAGAGAAAAACACGGTTTTAATTCTCACGCTTTCTGGTTTCCAGTAGTACTAATTGCCAAGAATATTGACGGTCAGTTTTTGGTCTAGCGGGGTGGGGGGAGCTCCCTCCCCCTAGCTGGGTACGCCAGCGTATATATATATATAAATCTGTGTCACAAAAAAGTGCACACTGCTGAAACTTGCCTTTCGTCCCAAGTAAGAACAGCAAGCCCTCGACATGTTTGCTCATACTGCAAAACTCTTAATCATCACGTTTTTGAATATAGGAAGCGCCCATTTTAGTAACAATAATACAGGCAACCTGTAAACAATTTTGCACCCAGATCACAAGAATATCCTCAGCAGAATAGAGTTTTTCCTTATCAGAAACCGGCTAGAACTCCCCCGTGTCAATCTCTAACTTATCTACAAAATAATACCTGAAAATTTACACATACACCCCTTAACGCGAACAGTCATAATAAGAATCATAGCACTAGGACCGCGATCAATTAGAAAAATTCCAAAGAGCGATAACCAGCTAACTCCAGAAATATGGAGAATTCGGAAAACGGTCTTCGACGAGACGAGTTGGCGGGTCTCAGTTTCGCCTAAACCATATGACTATCTCAGGAGATATTCATTCTCAACCAATAAATCTACAACAAAATTAAATCTCCAAATAATAATTGATCACCATTCGCTAGTAGTGATGATCGCAAATTCAATTATAGAATTTCATACCAGGATCATTTGACACGTACTGTCGAAGGAATTCGGCTAGAGTGCGATGACCTCTTTGTAGCGCTCCATTGGTTTGTGGGTGATAAGGAGTTATTTGTAACTTGTGAATTTTCAATAACTTACAAGTTTCGGTAAACACTGAGCTCAAAAAATTAGAATCTTGGTCGGTTAGAGTAGCTGCAGGTAGTCCATGTTTAACGAATGCTTCTGCTACCGTATTTGCTTCTCCGTTATTTAATGGAATAGCTTTCGAATATTTTTCTAATCATCTTGGAACGTAAGTAAATACTTATTTTTGTGGTAACTAATTGGCAAGCGACCTAATATATCCAAGAAAATTTTCACAAAGTGTTAACTGCTAGCTGTAGTAATATTTATTGGAACTTTCTTGTTAGGTGTAAATTTGTTCACTTGACATGAATCGTTTTTTTTTTATGAATTCTATAATGTCTTTAACGATGCCCTGCCATTCCTAAACTATTTCTAATAGGAGACCGCCTAAAGGACTGATGTGATATGATGTGAAATGACTTGTTTGATAATTACGGGGTCTTCCAATCGAGAAAGAAAATGTGCTGCTTATTGGAATTTTGGAATTTTTGAACGCAACGAATATTTTGAACTCGACGTAACTTGATATATTGATAGTGGTTGAAAGTGAAACAGCGTTTTCTGTGGGAATGTGTATTTTGAACTTTCTGAAAATGCCTCTAACATGCTCTCTATCGGCATCGATTCGGATAGGAACATGTCCACGTCTAATTACAAACGAATAATCTTTATTAGTTTTTCATTTTATTATATCTCCGATAGGTATTATTAGAACTTTGGGCAGATATTTTTTTAACAAATTTTCTTGAGTTGTGTTATTTATGAGTAAAATAATAAACTTATTTTTAATGCATCTAGTCTGTAGTAAGTTGTAAGGGTTTACCTATATTATGATCGGAGTAAAATTGTTAACTTGATTAATTGTTTGAGTCTTTTGTTGACTGATTGTTATAGATTATATAACTTTGGTTTTGGTATAGCGCGACTGGGTGAGTCAGCATTTAGATTTCTCTTTGCCCGGTTTATATATGATTTAATAATCATATTCTTCTAATTTGATTTTCCACGTCATCAATAGGGAAGTGGGATTTTTTAAATCCATGAGCCATGTGAGGGGCTTGTGTTCGGTAACTATCGTAAATTTGCGACCATTCAAATAAGGACGAAATTGTTCAACTGAAAATATTATTCCTATTACCTCTTTTTCAATACAGTAGTGCCGATTTTGGGTCAAACCATGAAAAATTAAAAATTAAGTCCAAAATGTAAACAATGGAGCGTGTATGTCTACGTACACATTTGACCTTGAGTTTGAACTTGTTGATAAGGTTTTACAGTTCACTTCCGGTCTGTGGGTGTCATTGTATACGTACATTTAGGCCGGAAGTGACGTCATAGCGGAATTGTGGTTTTATTGATAAGGCTCCTGGGGAAATGTAGCAGGATGTGCTGTTGTTGGCCCGAAGTGTGATACTACTGATAAGGGTGCTGTTTCTGTTGGCCGAAAGTGTGGCCTTAGTGATAAGTAAATAAAAAGATTACTCTTGTGGACTTTTTACCGGGTTAAACTTAATTTTCTTCAAGAAAGAATTTTTTGGGATATCTCCGGTATATAGCAAAAGTTAAAAAATGTTCTAATTTGTTATTTCATCACACAACCCATTAATTTTTGGTGACAAGTTTCAAGTCTTGGTTTGACTCATCAACAGGTCCCAAATAGCGAAATTGGGTGATTTGAAAAACAAATGAAAAAATGAAAAAAGAAGAAAGAAATGAAAAGTTTAAGAAAAATAGAAAGAAAAAATTTTTTTATTTATTAAAAAAATTTAAAAAAATGTTAAAGAAACAGATTCATTCGAAGCGAATCGAAACTGTGGGCTGAAAAATAAAGAAGAAAAAGGAAGAAGAAGAAGCGTTTCGTGTCAGCAGAATATATAGCTTTTGCTATATACCGGAGATATCCCAAAAAATTCTTTCTTGAAGAAAATTAGTGATAAGGGTGTGGTTATTGTGGGCCGGCAGCATGCTCTCGCTGATAAGGGTGTAGAAGGGGGTGGGAGTATGGTACTGCTGATAAGGAGCGTGGGAAAATGTAGCAGAATATCCTGATGTTGGTAGGAAGTGTGGTCTTAGTGATAAGGGTACTGTTGCTGTGGGCCGGAAGAATGCTCTCGCTGATAAGGGTGTCGGACCAGGCTGGAAGTGTGATACTGCTGATAAGGAGCATTGGAAAATATAGCAGGATATACTGTTGTTGGCCGCTAGTCTACATCCGGTGATTTTTACTATAAATTGGAAGCTTACTGAAGTTTGAGTACAGTTTAATTTTGGTTTTTGGTGAATAAAGTGTATAAGTATAAAACGGAAAAATGTCTACAGGAAAAAGATCACTGGTTGAAGTTTCATCTGGGAAGCTGAAAAATTCATCTTCACTTCAAGCATATTCGGAGAAACGAAGGTATCCTTTGAATCCTCTTCCTCCACAAATGGATTCAGAGAAGCAAACACATTCGTTGAATAATTTCAATTCATTTGTATAAAAAGGCATTATACCCTGAAGAGATATGGTGATTAATAAACCATATAGAATATTGTAAGCTAGGCGATTGAATAATGTCTATGGTGAAAGGATTCAATTGGAGGTTGATGAGGGATGTGTAACTTACCCCAATGGTATTTGACTGTAGAAGATGATATATTGAAGGATATATCAGGAGGACAATGCTACATAATTAACAGAGGACATCAAGGAAAATCATATGTTCTGGAGTTTACATCACTAGTGGAGCTAGAAAAGGAAAACCACAATTCAAGATATGTATTTTCCGGTATATTCACTGATGTTTGAAATTCTATACTTATATCTGCAGGACCAGCTTTGAGATATTCATTTTGGCGTGAGAAATAAATAACAACTATAGGAGCCAAATTTTTAAACTGCTCTTTCGTGATTAATGGTTCAGTCCGGCGGTTGTAGTATGACTGTTGTAATTTACAATACATCTCATATAATATAGTGTATTGATCTATGTTATGTTTTATATTCAAATCATTCTGTGGATATTTTTCAGAATTTTAGGTCTGTTGGGTTGCAGTGGTCAAATTTGGATGCAGCTTTTTCACACGAATCTTGACGATTAGTTTGTAAAGCAAAAATCACATATCTTGGTTTTTCGAGTTGATTAACTGTTTTAACAGCCCAAGTATGGTGGGTGGACTGTGGTGGTGATGGATGTTCATAGAAATCCCAACTTCGAAATACCATTTCAATTGGTCGATTGCTTTCAGTAATTTTCAATAGAGACAACTTTTCCATATCAGCTACAGTAAAATGTACCAGTTTCTATTGTAATTTAAGTATACCTACTGAACCATCACAATCTTTAGCATAAATAGCATTCAGATCCGTTCTGGAAAGAACCAAAACTAGGTATACAAAAGTTAAAGTCTCCATCCGAGTTAAGAGTTATATTTCTGAGAGACCATCCTGAATTTAGAAACATTTTACTTTCACTTTCGTTTAAAGAAAACTTACTCTTTTTCGTTGAAGTGAGACCGACATTTTCATTGCGATCAATTCTTACTCCATTTATTTCATACCGGATCTCTTCAAATAAAAATGCCATCGCATTATTAGTTAACTTTACATCAGCGGTTTTACCAGCCTTAGGAGTATATTCAAAATTCCCTTCAATGTAAATAAAGCTTTCACTTGCAAGTACATAGATGTCTTGATGTTGAATAGCTATACGTATTTCATCATTGTTTTTGAAAGAGTTTGTAAATGGTGATTAACTATGATATTCAATTTTTGCGACACTATTGTCATAGCTTACAGCATCCTTTATACCCAAAACTACATTCATTGTTTATCTGTTATGATAAATCCTAAGGATCTGAAGTACTTCTTATTTTGTGTGGTAAGCTTGAACCTTTTTTCTCTTTGAGGTCCAATTTCGGTGAGAGTTGCAAGAGAACTATTGCTGAGGGTAACTAATGTACGTAATTTAACCTTCTTATTTATAATCATTTTGGGGTTTTAGATGTAACCGAGGTGTTATTGTCTCTCCGCTAAAATTTATAAAATCGCCGTCCTGACCAATAAGCTTTAAGCTAATGGAAGTAATTCTTCGAGTGGTTATCGGTAAATAAGTGACGTTCTTTTGTGCCTCAACTATTGTATATCCAGGCCCAACCTTTGGGGAGAATTCGTGTACTGTATGTACTCATGTATCATTCATGAATGATTCACTTATTGTATTACATTCCACTCTTATTGTATCAACTTTAATTACATTAACTGGAAAATCTGACACATGCAAATTATTATGTTCCAGTTGTCGCTTACTAAACCCTAAAAATGATCCAACTGTGCCCTATTTGTTAAAGCATATAGGTCCGCTAGATTTTATTTCACAATTCGAAGTGTTATTATTCGCACGAAATTTTATATGGAAACTCTCTATACTTAATTTACTTAATTGTTTCTCAAGATATTCAGCTATATCATCTATCTCATATGATCCTGTAGGTATTTCTATAACTGCATTCCTAATGTGAAATAGATTGTTTGTTTTTATTCCCAATATTTGGTATTGATTGTATGTTTGGAAATCAATTAACCCACATACATAATCCCTCGACAAATCTAAGGGTGGGAAATATTCAGTTGTTAACACAGATTATTTTCCGCTTAATGTAAGTGTTAGTGATATTGTGATGTAATTTGAAATGACGAACTAATGTGATTGTTCCTTCATTTATATAGATTGGTAAAAATAATGGCAATCATTTCAATTTTAACCACGGTTGGATTCAGTAGTATAGAAATTCAAAACAAGAAAGAAAGAAAGAAAAATATGGGGAGGTTAAAAGAAGATGATGATGATGTAGTACAACAATTTCTTAAACATTTTGATATTAGCAGATTCTTGCAAGAATATGACAAGTCATTATTAGAAGAACATAAGTACGAAATAGAATACTCCTACCGATTTTTGGTTGAATATACAGAAATGAATATTTTGGCTTCAAAATATGGGAAGCATTATGAATCCTGTTGTTGGGCTTACAATACTTCGACATCGGGCCCCGATACTTGTAACTGCCGGCTTGTTAGCAGAGAATTTTTGCGAATATCAAAACTGTTGAAGTTATATGATAGAATTAAGAGACTTTGTTGCTCGTATTGCATAATGAAAATATTTTAAGTAAACGGTTTTTTTTAATGACTACATATTCTTTTATTTATCATAACAATCATACAAAAATTTCAAACTTAAATGACCACATATTATTGAGTTATATGTTTGATATGGAGAAAAATTATACCTTAGATTACTACTTAAATATATTATAATTTCTAATGGGGGCTGTAGATTCCCAAAGCTATCAAAGTACTGAATATCTTCATCATTTTTATAGTACACTACCCAATGAGTTGCTGGACCAGATTATATATCCAAGTCGACAATACCCCATTCCTTCTTGTTTATTTTCTTTCGAAGCTTATCAGGCATAAAGACTCCTCGAAAATATGGTAGATCTTTTGCATATTTATGAAAGTCAAACGCAGTAAACGCTCTTTTAGGTAGCGTTTTCAATAGTTTTTTGGATCTGAGTTTTAGTATAACCCCAATCCTTTTTTATGAGGTTTTAGATAAGAACTTTCCATATTAGAACGGATTACATTTGTTCATTATGTCTCCTACTCTCTTTAAACTGCTCAGTTTTATCCTTAACAGCATTAACAGCTTTAATAATAGTTGCAGCACCTCTTCCTAAGGATTCAAAGCAGAAAGGCCAGCAAATAATGGAACGAGGAACGGTAAAATGCCTCCAATTTTTGGTATAGATATGATTCGTGAAACTTTTACATTTTTCTTCCTATATTTAATTGTAAATTTAGTAAGCATTTATAGGTTGGAGTTAAAATTGAAAATGAATTTCGTTAAGCAAAATCTATCCCTACCAATAAGAAATAATAACTTTCAGAGCAATATTGAAGAAACTGAAACACTACTTCATTATTACCCAATAGTATACGTGATCTAATAGTTAGCGCCTCCAACTGCGGAAAAAAATGTCATGATCAGTTTGCTAGAGCATCCTAATGGTTTGAGTTATGAAAACGTTTATGTATATTCCAAGTCACTCCACCAATCAAAGTTTTATACTTGAGAAAATTTTTTTTACCTATACGAGGTTTAGGCTATTATACATTTTCCAATAATTATGATGTCATACCATTAGATGAGGCAAAACAAAATGCAATTTTTATTTTTCATGATGTTGCATGTGAGAAACAAGAAAATATACGCTCTTATTTTTGTATGGGGCGACAAAATAACATTGACAGTTTCTACGTTTGTCAGGTTTACACTAATATACCGAAACAGTTTATTTAAACAAGATTATACAAATCCTAGGCATGCTTATGATGATCATGTGAAAACGGATATGAGCTTTGATACTTTCTGAGATATGTGTGCTAAATGTTGGAAGGATAAATATGGGTTTCTGGTAGTAGACAAAGATAGCCTATTAAGTAAGGGACGTTTCGGTATTATATTATAAATATAACAGACCTATTAAAGCAGTCAATAGATCAGTCAAAGCAGTTTACTGACCAGTTAAAGCAGTTAATAAACCCATTGAAGCTGTTAATAGACCAGTGAAAGCAGTTATCAAACCAGTTAAAGAAGTTAACAGACAGAACAATTTTGAAAATAATTATTAATACAAAATGGGTAAAAAGGAGGAATTCATTATGAATAAGAAGGAGTTAATAAAGGATATTATTAAAACTAGAAATGCTATCAAGAAAAAGTATTGAACAATAAAAACAAGACAAATCGATGTTTAATTTTAACTTGAAGAAACATTTAACCCCATAACAAAACCACTTAAAGAGCTTGTAAGTGAAACAAAAGCAAAACGAGAGCTTCATATTTATATCAAATCTAAAGAGGAAAATAAAATAAATAATATTGATGAAGAGGATAGCTCCGAGCTTAATCCAAAACAAATGTATATGAAAATGCAACTAACAAACACACCACTGAAGTATAGAGACTCTTCTTTAATGTCATCACAAGACGAGTATGGAACACCAACTCATTCAAGAACCTCAGTTAATAAATCAGATTCCACCCTCAACTTATCAACTAGAATAGTTAATAAATATTTAAAATGCTACCAAGCCAAAAGCCCTAAAATTGATGGCACTTATGGTGTTTATAGGGATGAAGGCCGGGAGGAAAAATGGAAAATCTAGCATTGACATTGATAAACAAAATTTAATTATTAATCGCAATCAATGTAACATAACAACTGGCTTTTGAGAACTCCTTTTAATGAAAGAACCATCAAAGCGTTTATATGACGAAAAAGACTTATCTAATTATCGAGACATCTTGGAAGATTCTAATGCCCATAGACGTGATTATACTCCACATGGGCAAATAAGAGGTAGTAAATGTACTAAATATAGGAAAATTATTAGGAAAGTAAGCAGTTATGAAGGTGTGGTGCTCATGAAGCTTCCCAGAGAGAGTGTTGACTACGTTTACTGGGATGATCTGAATGGATTGGTATACAGATTACTACTTTAAATTAGGTGTCAAGTAGCTGGAAATAATAGCGGTAACAATGAAATTGTTTCCATTCTTGAAGAGTTAAGAGAGTCTTATTTAATTTTATAAAAGCCTCCCACCCCTCCTGCATTTTATATGTTTATTCATGAAATGATGGTTGACAAGAGATGGTAATATTGGGCGAGGTTCTCCTAGACCTCGAGAAGACGGGGTCCATCTGGACCTGATGGAGTAGGTTTTCTGTTAAAATCAGATAAAAACTATGATACGCAATTCAACAATATTAAGAATCTTAAAAATCTTGAAGAAGATAATGATACCGTAAACAACCTATATATAGATGAGGCACTTGATAAATATTTAGATTTATGCAGATCTCTTATTAGTTTAGAAACAAAGACAGCTAAGAGTGAATTACAGGAAGAGCTTGCGAATGTACATAGTATTATTAAAATAACTAAGGAAAAACTGGAAACATCAGCCCTACCACACATAAATAAGTTATTTGAAAAGTTAAAGGTTTACATTGATGTACAGTTCGAAGGCATTGAAAAGAATTTAATTGGACTAATAAATGTAAATCACTTATAGTCAAAGCTAACGTTAAGTATAGAGGCCCTTGTTAGTGAGCTGCACAAAGCAGTCGAAATTTTCCTCGCCTCGTGTCATTATGAAAGATTTGGATTATCTCTGGGAAGCAGATTTGGTTGAAATTTGTACATATGTATGTTCGTGAAAATAATGACTTCAACTATTTGCTAACAGTGATTGAGACATTTTCAGAACTTGCTTGGGTAGAACATATTAAAAATAAAACTGCTAAAAAGGTAACGGCTGCAATGGAAAAAGTTCTAAAAAGCGGTTGGATACCTAAATATTTGCATACAGATTATGGTAAAGAGTTTTATAAAGCATCAAATTAAACACTTGTAACGTCGGTTGATGGTAGTCATTAAATTGTCCCGGGCAGCTTTCCGACGTTGCTAGGTTCAGAGCTCTATGCTAGCTCTGCGGTTCGGGCGGTCTCCAGTTCTACGTAATACACACTACTTAACATACACTGACTCCCTTACTTATAATAACTTATAACAACGCAGCGTATGTGCGGGGTAGGAGCATGCGCTTGCTATTCCTTAGAACAACACGATTAACGTGCGCTTGTGGTTTGGAGTAATCAACACGGGGGATACGGGACGGAGCGTGCGCTCACTATTCTTTTGACCAACACAATTACGTGCGTTTGTCGTCAGAATAACCAACACGGGGGTACCGGGACGGATGTACGCGTGCGCTCACTAATCTTCTGACCAGCACGATTAACGTGTACTTCGCCGTCAGAATAGCCAGCACGGTACGGGGACAGAGTATATGTGTGCACTTACTACTATTCTGACCAACGCGATTAACGTGGGCTTCGTCGTCAGAGTAGCCAACACGGTACGGTGACGGAGTATATATTCGTGCGCTCAATACTCTTCTGATCAACACGATTAACGTGCGCTTTTCGGCAGAGTAGCCCACACAGAGTACGAGATGTTAGGTGTGGATACTAATTCTCGGGCCAGCCGTTGAAATAGTCAACACGACTTGCAGATGGGACTTGGACGGGAGATGTGTCTGGTCTAGCTGTTGGGGGGCAACTGACCAATTTATCGGTGTTGCCTGACTTTTATAGCCAGTATTCTGGTAGTCCACTGGTGGAAATCAGCTCTTCTCACTTTGGAGCTGTCTTCTCGCGGTCGGATATTTTGCTTGGCCGTAATTTCGAATTGAACGCTCGGTGATCGACTGAGTGATTTAATTACTGGCAGCCGGCTATTTATAGGCAGACTGGCTGATGGTGTCGGGTTGTAGAATGTTCGCTTCTACTATCACGCCACCAGCACGGGGCACTACTGAGCTGCTGAGTAGTAGTGTGCTCCTCTCTCGGCGGCTGGCTTACTTTGTTGCCTAAATACTGCTAGACGACTCGTTTTCGCTGGTGTCTAGCTAGAACATATGTAAATTCGTTACATCTCCTCTTTTTTCGCAAAACAAAATTAGGTAATGATTTATATTTTTTGCTATGTGGCCAGGTTGTGTAGGAGAATTCAATGGTTCTTGAATTCCCACAATGTATGGAAAGGTTGAAAACTACTGGCAAATTGAACTAGTCGCGTTCGGTTTTAACTCTGAATTTTATTTGACTAGTACACCTAATTAATATGCATAATGATGAGTTACGCATTTAGAAAAGAAATATTAAAGAATGCATTGGAACACAAAAGTGACAAAAAAAAAGA
Organism: Dioctria rufipes; assembly: GCA_963924295.1. NCBI lineage: Eukaryota > Metazoa > Arthropoda > Insecta > Diptera > Asilidae > Dioctria > Dioctria rufipes. Next base: position 159,953,964 of record OZ002740.1, on the reverse strand, counting down.
AACACACGGGTGTTGCGTAGTTCTGTATATTTCACGACTGATGTCTGGCAATAGTTGTCGGGACAGTGCGTCGGTTTCAAAATTCTGCTTCCCTCTCCGGTAGTTGATTACGAAATCATATTACTGGAGCTCAATAGCCCATTGAGCTAGTCGTCCTGATGGTAAGTAGCTAGCGAAAGGCTTGATGGTCGGTGATCACACTAAAGTGATACCCCTGTAAATACGGTCTCATCTTTCTTATGCCCCATATTACGGCGAGGCACTTTCGGTCACGGAATATTTTTGTTCGGTCTCATTGAGAGTGTGGCTTGCATAAGCGATGACATGTTCCCCGGTATTCATCTCCTGCGATAGTATGGTGTGGTTATTGGGGTGGTGTAATCAGTTGTTCTGGTTCTAGTCAGATCACTCAGATTGATAGCCGTAGCTTTGATGCTGATTGTTGTAATAGTGTCACTTGCTATAATAGTGACAAACTCATTGCTTGGCTTGGCTTTTCTCGTTTGAGATTTCAGCCTTTTCCTTAATTAGTCGGCTTTGCCGGTATAGTCTAGCCGGTCCCTGCTCGGGCGCCAAATTTATGTAACGTCGGTTTTTGGTGTGCGGGTAGCCGGGAGATTATCCAGGGCCTTTTTCTAACGTTGCTAGGTTCAGAGCGCTGCTCTAGCTCTGCGGTTCGGGCGGTCTCTAGTTCTACGTAATACACACTACTTAACCTCCACTCACTCACTTACTTAAATAACTTATAAATACGCGGATTAAGTGCGGGGTAGGAGCGTGCGCTTGCTATTCCTTAGACCAACACGATTAACGTGTGGTTGTGGTTTGGAGTTGCCAACACGGGGAATACGGGACGGAGCGTGCGCTCACTATTCTTCTGACCAACATGATTACGTTCGCTTGTTGTCAAAATAAGCAGCACGGGGTTGCGGGAACGGAATGTATGCCTGCGCTCACTAATCTTCTGACCAGCACGATTGACGTGCGCTTCGTCGTCAGAGTAGCCAACACGGTACGGGAACGGAGTATATATTCGGGCACTCACCACTCTTCTGATCAACATGATTAACGTGCGCTTATCGGCAGAGTAGCACACCCGGGGGTATGCGGCGGTGCGTGCGGTTACTAATTCTCGGGCCAGCACGATTAAGGCGCGTTTGCCGGGGAACTAGTCAACACGACCTGCAGAGAGGACTTGGACGGGAGATGTGTATGGTCGGGCTGCTAGGACCAACTGACCAATCTATCGGTGCCGACTGGATTTTGTATTTTGCTTGACTGTAATTTTTCGACTTGTGTCTACTTGAATGCTCGGCGATCGACTGTATGATTTCATTACTGGCGGCCGGATACTCACAGGTAGACTGGCTGATGGTGTCGGGTGTATAATGTTCGTTTCTACTATCACGCCACCAGCACGGGATACTTCGGAGCTGCTGAGCAGTAGTGTGCTCTTCTCTCGGCGGCTGGCTTACTTTGTTTCATAAATACTGCTAGACGACTCGTTTTCGCTGGTGTCTAGCTACAACACGTGTAACTTACTTACACACTATTCCACTTTTAGTATAATGAAAGCTTCAATACTTGAAAGGTTTAATAGAAAGAATTTAGTATGAATGGTTCCTATCTTTGTATTAATTTTGTACACAATTTTGTTCATGAATATAATAATAAAAAGCATAGGATAATCGAAATGCGGCCCTGTGATGTTAATAACGTTAATAAAAAATTCTGCGGCATGCAGTATACAGTCACATAAATGTGGCGGATAGAGCTAAATATAAAGTCGGTGACTATGTTCGCATCAGCAAGCACAAACACATATTTGAAAAGGGGTACACACCAAACCGGACGACTGAAACATTTAAAATTAGAATTAAGTAGCCTTATGATCAATTTTATATAGAGTTGTCCATTAAAATTTTAAAAGGATGTTAAAAAAAATGTATATGAAATAAATTTTAAATTAATGTTTACTTTACTATTTTATTAAATTGGCGATTTTCTGCAAATGGAGTGTCGTATACAGCCCACTTCTTATTGGAGTGGTGCGATTCCTGCACTGGAATATTTGTAGACCTCCTTAACTTGTTAATGATTATTTGGATCTCATCACGTAGTAAAATATGTTACGTCTGATCTCGGTGATGATAGAATTTCTTAATCCCATCTTGTATGTTGACAATTAAAACTCACTCTTTCGAATGAAATTCTAACTCTGCTGATCTTAAATTTATACCAAAATTTTATCAGTAATTTTGGTGTGTATATCAAAAGGTTCTCATATCCCAAAAGACATACTTCCAGGATATGCCCAAAAAAATCAGGCTATCGAATTATTCCCATAGTGCTAAAATGGTAACTAATTAGTTCCCATAATGCAAAATTCTGACTTTCACTACATTCCCACAGCATCATAAAAAAAAACAATTTCTTAGTTTCGAGATACTCCTCCTAACTCAAAAATATCCGAAACAAAAAAAAATATCAATGAACTTTTATCACCTGGCGTAAAATTCAGATAGTGTATTTTTATCAAAGTTCTTTTTTTTTATAAGTAGTAGCCCCTTATGACCTATCGTAAAATTCTCACAGCTAGCGTATTTTTATCTAAGTCCTTCTAACTAAAAAGCTACATTTTTTTTTTTTTTTTGTAGTGACATGGTCTTATCATATTGGGTAAAATTCTCATAATAAGAAATTTATGGAAGATTTTCAAAAAAAAAAGATACAATTTTTTTAAAGAAACTAATCGTTTTTTTATTTGCATGGGTATATATTCTTCTTAATTATTACACTTTTTTGTACAAAATCTAAAGTCATTTTATCACATACTATACCTTACATCTTAGAAGATTATCAATTTGTATAAAATTACACGGACATTCAATGCTTAGTACAATAATTACAGAATAAGGCATTAAATTATGTTGTACACATCCCATACACCTAGCTTGACAATTCACAGAAAAGTATTTGTATCTGAAAATTTCAACATCTTCTTCATCATATTCATCGCTTAGATATTCAGGTATTATGTCATTAGCAGCTGCAGCAGTAGCAGTTATCAATGATTCGATAATATCATTTTAAAAAACTTCAAGCTCCATGTTAATAAAATCTGTGGTTCTTGGCGCCTTCGTGGTATTCTAAGCTTCAACTTTCGTTTGGTAATACCGGCTTTATAGTACTGTAATGCTCCCATGGTAAAGTATCCACTCCCCCATCCATCAAAAATCTCTTATCATCATGAGGGCTGAGTGCAATTCCTTGCTGCTTATCAAATGCGTCTACTTATTTCGATAGATTTTTCCATGCAAATAAAGTAATCCTCAAAAGAAATTGTGTTGTTTTTTATGCAATTCTCTACTCATTTAGCCTTTTTAATGTAATCCTTGTTATTAGTATGGATACGGATCTTAAACCAACGAATTCACTTATTACTTCACCATTTAATTCATCTTTCATTAATCCGGGTATTTTCTTATTACACAAGGGTATATCATAGAAGTTATTCTCAGGATAGTCGCTTATATCAAACATTTATATAACACGCTTTATTATTTCGTATGGATGCAATTTGGTAAACTCATATATTAATGAGTCCGTATCTGTACATACACAAGCATTTGACATTATCTCTGAACAATCGTTTTGTTTTTTGTATATCCATAATGGAATTAATAGATACGTGTTTTAGATATATCCAAGATGGCTTTTCTAATATAATAAATAATGAATATGATTCGCGGTTTGTTTAGTTCAACAGCTGTTAAATTCTCATCAAAAATAGTATGGCTATGGAAATTTGGTTTAGATATCATCGTCATTTAGTTATTAATTTTACGTCCATTTGTTTACGTACATTTTCCATCATTTTCCCATAGACTGCATTATTCATAAATTTTAAATAATTCTTTTCAAATTCCTTCTTTGCGTTGGCTCGAAGTTTAATGTTTAAACCCATATATGTTTTCTCAACCATGGTGATTGGTTGATCTGCTATATTCGATATATTTTCATTAATTTCAATCTATACTTTAGGTATTGCATTAAATTACGGTAATGAATAACATATCGTTCCTCATTATATTCTGCTAGTAAAAGTTTTGGATGTTTACCATTAGGTGGTGTAAGGCATGTTGGAGCCAGCGGCAGATACTTATGTAAATCATGTATAGATTCTGGATATTCTAAGTCAACTTCCAATATATATCCAACATTAGAATCATTCTTTGAAGTTTTCTTTTCCAATACTTTTAACCCATTTAAAATTTCCTGTAGGCAGGTACTGCCACATTCCCAACCGTATAGATTATTATCGTCAAAACACATCAAATATTTATCGACTTCTTCAGGATTCTAATTACCTGTGTGTATATTATTGGCTTTACTATATCTTCCGCTACATTTTGCAACTCGTCCTCTTATCTCTCCTTCTATAAATAACATCATGTCAATGTCGGTGATCAATCCAAACTTTATTCAAGTATAAAGTAGCATTGCATCCCACGTTAAACCAGGAGTTGTAAAGTAGTGAGCTAGATCTAAACGGTGACTTTTTAGTCTGCTATCCCCAAAGGTTTCGAAAATTTCCGAAAGCAATAAAACATCTGTTTTTAAATATATGTCTGAGTATTCTTCTAATGTTTGAATGTTGACCGCTAACCACACACTTTGGGCATGTTGGTAGTCATCATCACTAATATGACTATCTTTTAGAATATTAGGAAATTTTTTTTTTAGTGGAAGTTGAGTTTCGTCTAATCTTTTCCAAGAGTCAATATAATCATATGGGAAATCCCTTTTTTATAAAGTAAAAGATAACTGTTAGGAAATTGTTACAATATTATCCAAGTTTATTCAAGGATGATGGTAAAAATCGAAATGAATCGATAAAACGCAGCTTGACATCAGTTTCTGTTACATGCTTAGTAAAAGCTATATATTTTTTCTTATCAAGTGATGGTAAAATGATTACTCTATTTATTAATAAGGCAATATCTTTAATTATAAAATGTGAATCATATCCAGTCAAATTGTGAAAGACGATAGGAATAACATGACTATCTTTACAGCTTAAATTACATTCCTGATGGACCATCCCTCGAACTTTTCCAGTAAGATGACAGTGGTCAATTACAAGGATATCCCCCATTTTAAATTCATGATCACATATATAACATGTGATTTGCGAATTCAATCATGAATATAATTCTTCATCAATTGGATCCATTGGTACCTCATTCATTAAAATAGCATCAGCTTCTTCCGCCAACTCCAGAAATTTTTAGCAAACCATGACTGACAATCCGGACCTCGATAGGAGTTGTAATAATTTAATTCTGCATTATAAGAGCATAGGAAATAGTATCCTTATTCTATAGACCTAATTTTTTTGATATTTTTTAAAAGTATTATTTAAAGTATTGGTTTCATGAATGGATCGAGGATACTCTCTATGTCAGCGTATACACTAAAAGGACATTTTTCTCTATAGCTAAAATGTTGAAAAGATATCCACTTCTGATCTTCTGATGGTAAACGTATTTTATATTACATATTTTTCATTTCTTCACAGTCAACGCTATGCTTTCACAGTTTTTCTTCAGCATAAAAGTAATGTAAGCAGCATTCACATATCCAAATTTGGTGACCGTTATTTGATGAACTAATCTAGGTAACTGTTTTATCCAAGAGAAATGATAATTAAAATCATTATCATCATCGAGTTGTTTGCTATCATCTTCATCATAATTAAACATTAATAAATTAATTCGTCTATCAGAGGAACCCTTAGTAAGTCGGATTGGAACTACTTCATAATCTTTTCTTTCCTTTATTAATGTATAAACATTTATACAAATTTTATTGTTCACTTCAATATAGAAATATTTTTTAATTTTATAGGGAATGTAATACCATTCAAATTAAGAACATCTGCATAGCGGGTATTGGGTAACACGATAAGAATGTTCTTTCCTGGATAAAGCGCATTTACCACATTCCAAGCAAATCATGCATTATCATTATATTTTACATTTATGCAAGCTTTCTTTATACGAATTTGTGGAGGCCAGCATTGGTGTGTATTTATTAATATTCACTGCAAGATTTATTATCTCTTTCAAAGACCACCCACTATCTCGTTTTTGAAATCACTATTAATAATTAGCACTAAGGTGATTTTTACGCTACCTAGATGAAATTTCCACAAATGATCTCTTTCCTGTAGACAATTTTCCGTTCTATATTTTAGAACTCTATTCAACAAAACCAGAGTCAGCATAGCCCTACTACTGAGTACCGGGTCTCAGTAGGGTTTTGGGTTCTGCTGGCGAAAGAGATAGATTTATCTGTACCAATAATAAAGATAGTACAGCACTTATTGCAAATTCACTTGCATCTGATGCTACTATAAATCCTTCGTTGAATCGAGTGAATTGTACGGTAGGAGAATTTGTTAATTTTGCTTTTAACAATTTGAATCCTTCATCACAGAATGCTTCCCATTTGAAAGGAGCGGCCTTTTTTAACAAAGTAGTGAGAGATTTTCCAATTTGGCAAAGTTTTTTCGATAAATCGGCGACAATAACCGACAAAACCTAAAAAATATTTTACATCCTTTTCTTTTCGAGGTATTGGGTATTGGTCAACTGTTTCTAACTTAGAAGTATCTGGCAAAACTCCATTTTCAGTAAATAAATGGCCAAGGTAAGCTATCTGTCTGCTGAGAAAATGATATTTTTCAGGATGCAGCTTCAAATTATGTTATCTGAGCCGCTTGAAAACGTACTGGAGTCGAGAATTATTTTCTGTTAAGTTATATCAATGTAAACAAAACACTCCTTGTCTTGTAATCGTACCAATACATTATTCATCAGCCACTGAAAATTGGCTGGAGCTCTCTTTAGACCAAAAGGCATACGATTATAATGGTAATTCCCGTAAGGTGTCCTAAATGCAGTCTTTTTCTTATCGATTTCACTCATGGGAATCTGATGGAAACCGTCAGCTACGTCTAAGGTACTAAAGTTCTTAGCTTTTCCTAGTTGGTCCAAAATGTCAGTTATGTTGGGAAGGGGGAATTAATCTCCTACGGTCATGTCGTTGACACGCCTAAAATACATCACTACTCTCCATTTTTTATTACCAGCTGCATATGGTTTTTTGGGAACTAATAACAGTGGTGAGTTCCATGGGCTGGAGCTAGGGCATATTATTTCATCTTCAAGCATTTCATTTATTTGTTTGTTTATCTCGTTACATTGTGCTTCTGGCAACCTATATGGTCTAACTTTAAAGGTGGGTTTTCCTACTAGCAATGGAATTTTGTGTTTCACGGCACTAGTGCAAGTTAGAAAATCTCCATCCAAATAAAATATGTCGTTATACCTACGACAAATGCTTATAATGGACCAATTCTCTTCAGCGTTACAGCCTGAGAGGTCTAACTCAGATACGAGTTTAGTGAGTTTCTCTGGAATAGGATCCTTTTGCGAGTTTAATTTTATAATATCAAAATTTCTTCTTAACTCGTGCAAATATAGTCGTATTTCTCCTTCACCAATTGTCATATCTTGGTGATTGGAGTTAAGTAGGATGATTTTCACATCATTTATTTATTTATTTATTTATTTTTTTTTTTTTATTAAGCCAAGCTTAGGGGATACCCTATGATGCAAAACACAGCATGGCAGGAAGGAGATAGGGAAAGGATTAGGGGATATGAGGAGAGTGGCGGAGATGCCGATGTATGTCGCCCTTAAAATTGCAGATTGTATGCCGGAGGAAAAATGGAAGACAGTAAGCTGTTCCACATTCGCACTGTTTGGGACAAAAAAGCATCACGGAATTTGATTGTACGACCGAAAGTACAGTTAAAGGATATGCGCAGTTTACACCTCCAATATTGCATGCCTGGACCATTCTACAAGGGATAAGACTAGATATTTCATCAGAGCATTGACCATGCATGTAGCAATAAAGGAGCGAAAGGCATCCAACATTGCAGCGGTGCTGGTTAGGTTATGATCTTGTTTTAATGAGATGAGACAGCTTTGGGTCTTAGATGCATTGATTTCGACGCACTCGCTTTACCCCAAGCGACGATATTTTTAAGATCGTTATTCAATGACCTAATCATGCAATCTCGTTTAACACATGCGGCATTCCCCCTGAAGTCCGCAAGAGTATCAAAGGAGTAAGCGAAATGAAGAGTACTGTCATCTGCGAAACTATGGATGGGTTGAAAGTAAGGGAAAGCAGATCATTAATGAAAATTAAAAGAGAGTTGGAGTGATAACACAGCCTGGAAGCACACCGGCATTTATGGGATGCGGTTCAGATGTAACGCAATCTAATACAACACGTCTTTGGCGACCAGATAGGAAACTTTCAATCCATAATAGAAGAGGAGGAGAGAGACCAAGTGCTTTAAGTTTGGCTAAAATGGCTGGATGCCAAACTCTATCAAAGGCCTTTGAAATATCTAGGACAACGATTTTAGACTCACCAAAAGTGTGAATGCTACGGTTCCAACGTTCCGTAAGAAAGGTCAGCAAATCTCGAGATGAGCGTCCATCTCGGAAGCCATATTGGCGATCGCTGATGGGATGATTAGTTTCTAGATACTTTATTAATTTTGAGTTAATGATCGATTCAAAAACCTTTGAAAGAAATGACCTGTTTGATCGGGTTCTACGAGTGTACTTCCAAGAAACTGTCCTGACTTCAACCCTTGATGTTCGTCAAGAAAACTGCATCTTTTTTGGCATTTTTCTTTTGGATACCATTTGTATGCGAGCACGTACTTTAATACGTCTGGCTTCGCATTTATTTGATCTACTTTTATTATTTGTAGAATATTTATATTGAGACTCGCCTTTGTTTGAAGGGGTCTGTTTAATTAGCTTGTGATTTAGTTTTGGGTCTTTCAAACCTGCGTACCTATTATCTGCGCTAGCTAGCAAATTTGTATGGTGAGACCCGCCTTTCTGTGAAGAGGTCTGTTTGTAGGGTTTATTATTTAGACTTGGCTCTTTCAAACCTCCATACCTATTATCTGCTCTTGATTGAAGGGATATCTCTGAGTTTGGGTGTTTCAAGCCTCCATACCCGATAAGTGTATCTGCCTGTTTATTTGAATGCATATTATTAATGGATATTTTTAGTATTGTTGTTTTATTATTATAACCAGTTTTGCTTGAAAATTTTCAAAAAAATCGTGCCCTAATATACCATCGTATTTCAATTTAAAATTGCCTTCTACCATATGAACACAGTGTGAATATGTCACCGTTTATTTTAAAATTGCATTTAGTTGTTCCTATCGTAGGCAAGGATTTTGCTGCTACTGAGGATGCAGTGATGTTTTCTCTTTTGTTTACTAGGGTATCACCTAGAGCTCTAGTAGCTCTGCGGACCGATATTTCAGCTCCAATAAGAAATGTGCTGGTATGAAATGCTATAATTGAATTTGCGATCATCACTACTAGCAAATGGTGATCACTTATTAATGGGAGATTTAATTCTGTTGTAGATTTATTGGTTGAGAATGAATATCTGCTGAGATAGTCATTTGGTTTAGGCGAGCCTGAGACTTCGCCATCTCGTCTCGCCGCTCTTTCGTATTTTTCCAATTGATCGCGGTCCTAATGCTATGATTCCTATTATGATTGTTCGCGTTAGGGGGTGTATGTGTAAATTTTTGTGGAGGCCTATTATTTTGTGGATTAGTTAGAGATTGACGCAGGGTGCTCTAGCCGGTTGCTGACATTGATATTGAAAAACGCTATTCTGCTGAAGATATTTTTATGATTTGGGTGTAAAATTGTTTACAGTTTGCCTGTATTATTGTTGCTAAAATAGACGTTTCCAATATGCAATATTCTCATAAAGAACAAGTAAAAAAGCTAGAATTGATCTAAGATCAATTCTTATGATACGGTAGAGGAATGCCCGTATAAAATTTCGTATGGTAACCGATCTATGCAAGTTTGATTTTTGATGTGGCTTTCCGTATATATTTCTGGAACGGTTCGTCGGAGAGGAAAATTGATTATAACCAATTTTATAGGATTTCGTATTCTGAAGAAGTTTTTTGGTACAATAAAAATGTCTACGAATGATCTTTTTCACAGTACATGTAACAAACCAAAATTTTTATATGGCAACACCAAGACGCAGTTGCCTGATTTAGTCAATTTTTAAATTTTATTTTTTATTATCATGAAAACACCATGTACCAAATTTTGGCTCTCTAGACGCGTTCTCAGGCAGTGTCCAAATATATTGTGGAAATCGAAATTTTTGAAGGGGAACCCCACGAAGGAGTAGCCCGATTTGTCTCATTTTCGAACTTAATTTTACTTTTTTTTTAAAGTCCGTGTACAAAATTTGAGCTTTCTAAGAGAACGCATTCGCGAGTTATTGTGCGCACGGATAGACAGACGGACAGTCGGATGGACAGACGGACAGACGGATGGACATGCAAAAATCAAAATAACTTTTAATATTATGCGTGGGTGTCCAATCCATTTTGCTCTACCATCATTATTACGAAGTGTTACAAACTGAATGACAAAATTAGTATACCCTTTGCATTTCATCTGAGGTATAAAAAGAAAATTTCAATTCTTACTATGACAACTCAACAAGCAAAAAACAATTGTAATTGGTGATTGTTGTGGTTAATTAGGAAGACAGAAAAAAAAATGATATTGTTTTCAAATAACAAATTTTATTCGCGTCCAATAACTAATTAACTTCAATTATCTATTAAAGCAAATTTATAGTATTAAATTACTGAGAACAAATTATTACAATTAATGACATAAATAACAACATACACAAAAAAAGAAGAGAGAAATCAAGAATTTTCAATAAGCAAAAAAGCAAACAATTTATTGCAATGAGGTGAATGAATTGCATCAAATGCTGACAATTGTATTTTCACTCATGCAATTAAATTATTCTAACAAAGTTTCATATGGAAATTCTGCTACTTCATTTATTAGTTGAGGTGAATGAATTATTAATTTTTTTTGTTTATGAATTTGTGTTTTGTTTTAGATTTACTCCGTACAGTGATAAAGTATTAATCAAAGACCACACTAGAAAAAATAATTTTGCGTGTATATATGAAGGCATGTACGAAGTGATAGATATCACTTCTGCAGAAAATTCAATTGTGAGAATCAAAAATAAAGAGAATTCACAATAATAACCTGAAATTATTCGTAGACCAACTCCAAAATATTCGCTTCCTCCCATAAGATCAAAATGAGTCATTCGTTCGTGGATTCATTATACTATTGGTTTTATGCATCGGACAAACTAGTGGAACTCACGTCACACCCTTCTCAGCCAAACCCTAGATTCGCGGTGTGACTGAGAAGGGTGTGGCTTGAGTTCCACTAGTTCGAGGTATTCGGAAATGCACACCTGTGTTATACTTTAGACAATTTCTATTTCGAATTAGAATTATTAAAAATGCAGGAAGAGGAAGTGGAAGACTTATGTCATAATGTTACAACATTATCAGGTAAAAATCATTGTGAGATTCTGAAATATACCCAAAAATTGATCTCTAATGAAATAGATCAAATCAGCGAGATTTCGGAACCTAAAAATTTGAGAAGCAAACGAGATCTTTTGAACATCATTGGTAGTATAAGCAAATCTTCATTTAGGACGCTGGATGAAGAAGATGCTAAACACTATGATGAACAAATACACATACTTAGAACAAACCAAGACCATTTCTTAGAATTGTTGAAATCTCAAACCCTCATTGTCGACAAAACTGTAAATATATTTAACAAGACATCAATAGGAATCCAAATTAATTCAAAGTGATCAAAGAAAAATTTGAAAAATTCACCGACACACTTAATCAACTCGTGACAGAAGTTAACGAAAACTTTGCAGTATTAGAACTAGAGAACATTTTATCAAGCACAATATTGTCCTTGAAAAGATACTAAATTGCGCAAAAGGCCATTTTAGAAATATTGTTTGACACAAAGTACGGAACTCCCAATTTTGTACAACCGAGCCTGTAACTACTACGCAAAATCAACTTTTAGATCTAAGTAGGGTAAGGTGTACAAGTACCTACCAATAAAATTAATAACTTAATCATTATAGAAATTAAAATACTTACTCCTATTAACGATTCTTTCATCCATTGTACATAAAACCTACTACCGAATACTTATTAGTCACATTAAAGAGGGAACAACACTATCCCTCTAGCAGTAAAGAGATTACAAAATGTTAGAAAAAGATACCCCACAACTACATTTGTCAGATATCTCATCGAATTCATAACTTTATTTAATGCAACCAATGCGAAATGGCATTATTGAGGCATACCCAAGCGTTCACCTCATGTATACAATTCTCCAAACCTAGTAACTCATTATTCAGTTTAAAATATCCCCGAACTGTAGATAAAAATTTTGGTAACAATATCGAACCAGTCACGATAAAGGCGAGCGGCATTCTAGAAATATCGCCAAATTTCTATATAAGAAGTGAATAGCAAACGCTCTACGGACACTTAGAGAAAATCTCTATTTCTGAAAAATTCTATTTTCCATCTATCAACCTTACAAACATTACCCTCGAATAATATTAAATAAAGTTTAATCCTCCAAATATAATCACTATAAAGAAATGTGAACATCAGGCTCTCTTCGAACTCATCCAAGAAATAAAGACTAAAGGCAGAAAATGAAAAATTAATTAAAATGACACCAGACGATAGTCACAATTATTCCATTATCATACAATGATAATTATCATTATAAGCATAGGAGTTATAAAGATAACCATACCCTAAAAGTCAGAGAGAGTGATAATGAAAATGAAAACCACAAGCAAACCAGTAAACCTAATAAATGTCTACTACCTTAAAGAAGGCAAAGATATGAGAGAAAAAGGAATAATATAAATAAACAACAACTACAAAGAAAACATATTTTAGTTAAGAAAGAGTACCTATATATTAATATATTTATAATATAATCCTAATAGAGGAAAAACATCTTTTTAAAAAAATATACTAATAAAATTGTATTAAAAAAACATTTTTGTAAAACTAAAGGTATCTATACTATTAATCTGTGTAGTTGGAAACATGTACTTACCCGAAATACTGCTAATTGTTAATTTAAGAATTACATTTACTAAAAACATTATCAACTTGAAATTTTTTTTATTATACTTGTACGTTGAAAAAAGAAATATAGGTATATTTTTCTTAAATATTATATTATAAACTATACTAAATATGTACTAGAATCTAACATAGGAAATATATAAAAAGATATAGATAAAACTAAAATTCTACACTTAGCAAATATATGCTAACAAAAAACTTTTTTCTATAAGATCTATCTAGCTACCTAAAAACTATAATTCAAAGAACCTAAATAATAAATTATAAATAGAATCTTTTTTTTTTTTTTTTTTTTTTTTTTATATTATTAAGCCAAGCTCAGGGGATACCCTATGATGCAAAGCACAGCATGGCAGGAAGGAGATAGGGAAAGGATTAGGGGATATGAGGAGAGTGGCGGAGGTGCCGATGTATGTCGCCCTTAAACTTCCGCAGATTGTACGCCGGAGGAAAAACAGAAGATGGTAAGCTGTTCCACATTCGCACTGTTCGGGATAAAAAAGCATCACGGAATTTTACTGTACGGCCGAAAGTAATTTGAAGGGTTAAAGGATGTGCGCGGTTTGCAGCGCGAGTATTGCGTGCAGGAATCATTCTACAAGGGATTAGACTAGATATTTCATCAGAACATTGACCATGCATATAGCGATAAAGGAGCGAAAGGCATCCAACATTGCGGCGGTGCTCAAGTGAGTCGATATGACAAGTTATTGCCAAATCGCCAATGAGCTTGAAGGCTCTCTTTTGGACAATATCCAATGAAGCTAAGGCTGTGCGACCAGCCCCGGCCCATATATGGGAGTTGTACTCCATTCTAGGTCTAATGAAGGACTTGTAGAGGAGCGCTAGATTTGACGGGCTGAAATATTTCTTACACCTTTTCAGAAATCCAAGACATTTCGATGCTTCTTTGGCAACAGAGAAGATGTGATCTGTCCAGTTTAACTTACTGGAAATATTAATGCCAAGAATGCTTAGTGACGGTGAATCAGAAATTAATGCTCCATCAAAAGAAACGGGTGTGGTTAAGTTATGATCTTGTTTTAATGAGATAAGACAGCTTTGGGATTTTGATGCATTGAATTCGACGCGATTCGCTTTGCCCCAAGCGAGGATATTGTTAAGATCGTTATTCAATGATCTAGTCATGCAATCTCGTTTAACACATGCAGCATTCCCCCTGGATTCCGCAAGAGTGTCAAAGGAGTAAGCGAAATCAAGAGTACTGTCATCTGCGAAACTATGGATGGGATTGAAAGTAAGGGAAAGCAGATCATTAATGAAAATTAAAAAGAGAGTTGGAGAGATAACAGAGCCTTGAGGTACACCGGCATTTATGGGATGCGGTTCAGATGTAACGCCATCTAATACAACACGTATTTGGCGACTAGATAGGAAACTTTCAATCCATAATAGAAGAGGAGGGGAGAGACCAAGTGCATTGAGTTTGGCTAAAAGGGCTGGATGCCAGACTCTATCAAAGGCTTTTGAAATATCTAGGGCAACGATTTTAGACTCACCAAAATTGTGAAGACTACGGTTCCAACGTTCCGTAAGAAAAGTCAGCAAGTCTCCAGATGAGCGTCCAGCTCGGAAGCCATATTGGCGATCTTTGATGAGATGATTAGTTTCAAGATACTTCATTAATTTAGAGTTAATGATAGATTCAAAAACCTTAGAAAGAATCGAAGTGATCGCAATTGGTCGATAATTTGAGGGATCGCTACCCTCTCCCTTCTTGGGAATAGGCTGAACGTGAGCTAGCTTCCAAGCAGTTGGAAATTTTCCTGTCGAATAAGACAAGTAGAAGAGTTTGCGCAGAGGTTTAGCCAAGGAAGAGGCGCAGCTTTTAATTAACAGGGGCGAAAAACCATCAGGGCCTGCGGCTTTGGAGACGTTGATCCCCTGAAGGACCCTGAACACATCCCTCGTACGAATGTGTATTGGCTCTTGTACACATTCACACGGGCGATGCAAAACAGGTGTTTGTGAAGTTGGTGGAAGGCGAGAATTTGAAGCGAATCTAGCAGCTAAAATATTAGCTTTATCCAGGGAGTCAACAATCACTTCACCATTATTAAGTAGTGAAGGTATAGAGGAACTGGTGAAATTGTTCCTGATGGTTTTGACCAGGGACCAGAAACCTTTGCTACCTTTGCGGCTTGCCAAGATTCTTTGTCTAATATTCTGGTCAAAAAGAAATTTTTCTCTCTGGATAATGGACTTGCAGGTGTTCCGTGCAGTCTTGTAGACTTGTTTCATTTCCGGACATGGATGCAATTGATAGGCGCGAAAAGCAGACTCTTTCGCTTTTATAGCTTGGTTGCACTTATCGTTAAACCAGGAGCGATCATGCTGTTGTTGAGACCTGCTGTAAGAATACGGAATGTATTCACGCATGCCAAGATTTAGTATGTTACTAAATTGTAATGTGCATTCATCAACATCCCTCGCAGCAAAACAGACCGACCAATCAATTTCTTTAAGATACTTATTGAGACTTTCCCAATCAGCATTCTTATAGTGCCGAAGCCTACTTGAAGGTGGAGCAGTTGGGCGGCACAGGTTTGAGGTGGTAAATTGAGCCGTGATTAAACAATGGTCTGAATTTCCAAGAGGGGAACCGACTGAAATGGAATATTTGTCAGGATGGGATGTTAGAAACAAGTCGAGTAAATTAGCTTTATCTCCAGCTGCATCAGGAATTCGCGTTGGTGCATCCACTAGCTGTTGCAAATTAAATGATTCACAGAAGAGTTCAACGAAACGGCCCGCAGGACTTGTGGTAGAAGAATGTCTGAGCC